>JAUPFN010000010.1:39520067-40731249 GCA_036924255.1 Apodemia mormo
AGGCGATGGTTGACTCTTTCCATAAGGAGACTCATCTGCTTGTTTGCTATCTTATGACATGAAAAAAAGGTTTCGATAGAGCCCAAAACTTTTTAATAATCTAGTTTTCATAGTAGCACAGTACTCTTCGGTGTACAGAAGTGTATAATTTGCTGCACTGTTTGAATGTGACGTATAGTTCCATATCCTTATAGAGATTCTGCTTATTTTTAAAGCTGACAGTCATCAATTCTATGCTAGAGACGATTATCAGTGACCCTTAAAAATAGTTTATAAACATAGTTCAAGAGGGATATAGGTGTATAGTTGTTAAAAGTTTTATCTCTTTTTTAAGTAACATTACGACACCACTTGTGCTTGGATTATACGCTTAGGATACGCAATGTGAGAAAATTTTATTGTTTTGTTTTCTGTCATTGAAATTATTATTTCATCTTGTCTATGTTTTAATACGTAAACTGTCTTAATATATAACTCTAAATTCGAGATAATAGAAAGCTTAACACGTCAGTGCTGGATAGGATTACGAACGAATTGTGAAAAGAATTAAATATAGCTAATGACAGATATCTATCTGTCATTAGCTATATTTAATTCTTTTTTTTTATTTAATTCTTTAATTTATAATTATCCTCACTATAATAGAAAAAGTAGTATTTCAAAGACTTAAAACTAGTCCTGGTATCAGTTAAAGATATTTTGTTCATTTCGTAAGGTCGTAAACAAACAAACGACACTGCTGGTGGAAAAAGAAAACTATCGTCTACAGACACCAAAAATTTTAATTGTACGTGGCTATCTATACAGCAAGATGGCAATGCTATGCATAAGTATACCGCTAGTGACAAGTACTAACGCTGCTGCGGTAAAAATATGTAAAGCGCTCGTACCGAACCTGTTCAAATAGTTGCGGTTTTCTACCACCTTGTAGTCACGATGTCGATCACGACACTATACGTCTTTGAACAATCGTTCGCTTTTTACGTACTGCCTGGCGGAGTTCGAATAAGCCCGAATCAACACGAGAGAAATTCGTTAAGGATTTTGGATGCATAATTAGGTAATAAATTTATATTCTCTCTCTCTTCTATGTATTATTAATGTGACAGATGGATTGTGTTTACGCTTAGAGCCTCATATATGAAAGTAATCACATTATCTCATGTTTTGAAATTAAATTACTTGAATAAATGAATGAATATTTCCATTCGTAATAATGTGAGAACAACACAAAATACTACATTTAATAAATAGTCTATATCACCATACAGTTGCTTAGAAATAACTTGTGGACACGAATGACTATCATACTAATGGCGCAAGCCATATTCGTGCTATATCACAAGATATGTTAGTGGAACGAATGGAACGTTTTTGAAGAATAGAATAGACAATCTACCATTCTGCGAGGTAGTTCATAAAAGGCAAACGATTGGCTACACGTGTGTCTATTGTCCAATTAGCTTAATTAATTCAATGGCCAAGATAAACGTAAGACTAATTTTAGCACGCCTAAAGGCGATCATTTCTGAAAAACGAGCTGATCCCAAACGAGCAGTTTAGACAATCTACCATTACCATAGAATAGACAATCTACCATTCTACGAGGTAGTTCATAAAAGGCAAACGATTGGCTACACGTGTGTCTATTGTCCGATTAGCTTAATTAATTCAATAGCCAAGATAAACGAAAGACTAATTTTAGCACACCCAAAGGCGGTCATTTATGAAAAAGGAGCTGATCCCAAACGTGCAGTTTGGGTTCAGATCTGCACATTTGTATACCCATCAAGTGCACAGCCTCACGAAGCACGTACATACGAAAGGTAGTCGAGCAACTTGGTTAAAAAACGCTATGACTTATAAAGTTATAAAGTTTGGGCTCATTTATGATTAGATCGATAGAGATCGATGATATGGGTGTCATTAGCAGTGTTCTGCCACCTGTCTAGGAGAGTTAGAAAAAATATAAATAATAATTATATAATAAATAGAATTAATAATCAAAGACTTTTATGTACTAACGTACTAGACAAGGCATGCGCCATTCCACAAGTGTTTCACTCATGCTGGGTCTATCTTCCCAAAATTATATGCGCGCTAAGGCACACGCAATCCGGAATGTATGCGAAAATAGCTGATAATAGCCGGTCACATCTGCATTTGTCGTGTCATTGCACGAAGCTTTGTGACGATAGACACAAGTGCGGCCCCAGCATAAGTGCAATCCATGGACTGCACCTGCGTTAGACCTAGTTGAATGAAATGCGTATGCGCTATAAAATTCACGAGAGTCACAACCGCAGATCACACAAACAAATATATGTAAATGTCGTATGAGCGCTCATATGAGCTAATATGTGTAAATGTCATATGAACGTTCATATGAGCTAATATATGTAAATGTCAAACGTTTTAGATATATTGTATCGTAAAAAAATAGAAATATGACAATGCCGCAATTGCGTCAGTGCTTGTCAATGTCGTCTTCTGGTTTGGAGGGTAAGGTAGTCGGTAAGCTTATGCGTGTGGCATAAGACCTCGCCACAAGATAGCTACGCACCATTAACATCTGTGGTGTCTATAGGCGATGGTTGACTATTTCCATCAGGAGATCCATTTACTTGTTTGCTATTTTATACTATAAAATTGCAATTTACGGGCATTGTCCCGTGTGTGTAGTGTTTTGGTATGTTTCGCTGGCCACAGTTATCAGGTCGTCAAGATCGGTGAGAACGTAGCGGGACATACGTAATTTAGTATCAGGATTAGGATCTGGGATGTAGTGGGTTAGGGTGTGAGTTGGTACTAACTAACCTAGCTAAGCTGGGCAATTCGAGATCTTTATGAAGGTCAATGTATACCACGGTATACCACGGTACACCCGTGACAATACGTCAGTATTTGTTCTGTACTACTTGCAACAAATGCAAATCTGTACGGGGGAGATGGGCAAATGCTACGCAGACGTATGATAGAATAGACCTTAAGCAAATCTTATAAAGTGTCACCTAGTGTCTAAGTAACACGAGTGCGGGACATATGACATCTGCTGATTGGCCTATGAGTGGAGAACGAACCCTCTACATGAAATTGAAATCGGTGGTTGATTAGGTACTCTTGTATGATGAGTACAAGTCTGTCGGGCACTTCCATTCAGAATAGCTTGTATATTAGGACATTGCGCCTTGGCGACATCGAAAAATAGAGCACCGGTGGAAATTTGCAGCCCGGGGCTGCATTTAAAGAGTTTAAAATGTACTATGTGAGTCAGTACACTTAATGAGTGCAAGAATGAGCTGCTCGAAATACGAACTGCTCATTTATTATGAGACCTTTCTCGTGAATGCCTTAAGGAAAGATAGTATAGACACAGCCACAACCAGTTTTTTTATTGTTATTGATAATGTCATCGACCTTCCTACATGAAAATTACATCGTAAGGAGTCAATGTGGTTTTTATTACTCGGTCTATAAGAAAACACTTAGATTGTCTAGATTACACACATTACTTAATATCCGTAAGTTTAACATTACCACATCAGTTTACGTAGCGGCAATTATTTAAGCCAAGCTACTCGGGCGGAGTTGAGGGTTAATTATTTTGCGGCAAAACAAAACTGTTGAACAAAGTCAAACTTCAGGTAAACTGGTTTATGCGAGAGTTAGTGGGCAAACATCCAAAAATAATTAAAGTTCAGTAATGTTATTTAGTTTTGAATTGAAATATAAAACTAAATAATTAAAGTTAAATAATGTTATTTAGTTTTGAATTGAAATATAAAACTAAGTAAATAAAGTTAAATAATGTTATTTAGTTTTGACTGAAATATAAAACTAAATAATTAAAGTTAAATAATATTATTTAGTTATGAATTGAAATATAAAATTGGGTATGAAAGTCACTAACATCGTGGCTACTACGTGGTAGAGTTCTGCATTGTCTCGCCCGGGTCTGGTACCACCGCCTTACCTATTCCTGCCGCAATAGCGTCAGTGCCTGTCACTGTCGTGTTCCGGTTTGGAGGGTAAGGTAGCCGGTAAACTTATGCATGTGAAATCAGACCTCGCCACAAGATAGCAACGCACCATTAACACCTTTGGTATTTATACGCGATGGTTGACTCTTTCCGTCAGGAGACCCATCTGCTTGTTTGCTGTCTTATATTTTTTTTTGTGTTGTGGTACAAAGGTAGTGTCAGTAGTATGGGGTATCGTTGGATAAGTTTTTTAGTGTTTTATTAAGAGACTCATTTACGGAATATTAAGCTTTAAAGTGCTAATTGTTGTTAGAGTCAAGTGTTACTTACACTCGCGTAGAGTGAGGTAGTGTTCGTTTCTCCTGAAGATGCTTCGGTTTCGAAGTGAAACGTGCGTTGAGTGCGTACATGAATTGTGTGCTTTTGTGATTGGTGCCGGCGTGGTCGTGGTTGTAAAAGTGTGGTGGATGTGGGCGGATAAGTGTGCCGCTGGGGGTCTTCGTTTGATCGGAACCATCGGTGAGTCCTATCCATTTATTAAACCGACGTCTCTCTTTTCGGTACCATCACGGAGGATACATAGAATAATAGTTCGCGGATAATAGCAAATTTAATTAATTTCACCTTTCAAGTGTCCCCACCTCTCTGCCAGCTAATCGTTTGGTTTTGGAGTGGAAAAATTTACAGTAGTAGAAGATATAATGAAGTTAAAAGAAAAATTATCACGGCTTGACAGGTTTTTGAGTAATAGTCGACCAACATAAACAATGTACTTGGAGAAATTTTCCTGAACCTGTCGAGCGGATATATCTATCATTGACGTGAAATAGGTTAAATATTCTTAGTATGATACAAGTAAAGCCTTTTTCTTAGTTCACATTACTGTGATAGGCAACTTTGCAACCCTACATTGCACGTGGCTTGACACTCACTTTACCAATTTATTATAACATAAAATACCACACAAGCAAATGGCTCTTCTGATGGTGACAACCATCGCCTATAGGCACCAAAGATGTTAACGTTGCTATTTATAGACGGTAATGCCACTTGCTTATGCAAGGACATAGTAATGCCACTTGCTTATGCAAGTCTACCAGCTACCTTACCCATAGATTAACATTGTTGACCTTACTCTCCAAACCAGAACACGACAATATCAAACATTAACGCTTGCAGCAGGAATAGTTAAAGCAGTGATACCAAATACACATGCGTGACGTTGCAACACTGTACTACCTAGTAGCTACGATGGTAGTGACTTGTATAGCCAATCAGTCGCCTTTACGACCTGCCTGGCAGAAGGGCAGTTGGCCTATTCTTCAAAGGATTCCAACACGGGTAGAAATTGTTTTTTAATATTTTCATATAAACCACAGAGTGTGTAATGTATATATAACCATGGCGTGATGCATGGGATTACCCGACGATTATTAATGAACATCGATTAATTAATTTTCAACCATATCAATTTCAGCCAAGTTATATTTTTTTGAAAAATGGTTTGCTAGATTTTAAAATTGATTTTTAAATATATAAACGGGTCAATAACGCGTACATATATAGAACTTACTTGTAAAGCTCGACGTTTCGGCCAAGTTACATTGACCGTGGTCACGAGCAGACTGGAGCAGCGAGTTTCCTCCGTCGTTCACGTCGGGATCGATTTTCATCTACCCCCTTCTGGTCTTCCGGAATTTCGAAATTCGAAAAAACAAGACCAGAAGGGGGTAGATGAAAATCGATCCCGACGTGAACGACGGAGGAAACTCGCTGCTCCAGTCTGCTCGTGACCACGGTCAATGTAACTTAGCCGAAACGTCGAGCTTTACAAGTAAGTTCTATATATGTATGCGTTATTGACCTGTTTATATATTTAAAAATGATAGTGGAACGCGTTGGTTTAAAAGTTTAAAATTGATTGCTGACAAATATTGGAATTTGAATAAAAGCTGATTATCTTTGGATGAGGCTCTTCCAGCATCGGGTCAAGGTCACCATCCCATTGTAATATATTTGAAGTAACAGAATACAAAATTTAGTATTGATTAAGTTTGTATGAGTTGCCTAATCCCTTTCATCAAGATGAAGAGACGTGTTGATCTTGAAACGACTGGATAGATTCTACTGAATCACAGCTAACAACTATCTCGCAAGATAGGACTTTCAATTAAAAAAACCGGTCAAATGCGAGTAAGACTCGCGCATGCAGGGTTACATACCATTATCTATAAAAATGGCAAAAATATGACTGTTGTATGGAAGCTATCCCATACAACAGTCATATTTATTCTCATTTATTTTATTCTATTCTTATTATTTGTTGGTGTAGTAGCAATAGAAATACATCATCTGTTAAAATTTCTACTATCTAGCTATCACGATTCATGATATTCAGCCGGTTGACAGATAAACGGGTGGATAACGGAGTCTTAGTGATTGGGCTCCGTTTGTATCTTTTAGGTAAGGAACCCTAAAAAGCAACCAAATCAGATCACATATTTCCATCCACATACAGACACACATATACACAGATCCAACACCTTAAACTTATAAAACCCCTTGTTTTGCGTCAAGAGTTAAAAATAAATGACCTCTAACACTGACGACAGCAAAACGTGAATAAATTATAACATGTCCTCTCAGAATATCAAATGTAGTAACTTAGTATTGTAACAGAAGTGACCTTTAAGCCCCCAAAGGCGTAAAGCGGTAATGCATAAGTAATGTAAGTAAAGGGCAATTCTCATAATGAAATTACTGGCCAATACAGAGCGCGACAGCCACTTAAACCACAGGGGAAATCAAAGACTTTAGCCTGCGACACTTATGTGAACTTTGATAGAATAAATGTTACCCTAGATATGTCAATTATGAGAATGTAAATGTTTTTATGTTTTACTAGTATTTGTTTGCGGATTATCTCGTATGAAATCCGATTTTACTCTAACTTAATGGGTAAAATAGTAAACAAGCTCTCTTGATGGAAATAAATGATTGGCTTTGGAAGAAAAAGAAATATCGAATTTAGGGTACTAAGCACTGACGCTATTGCGGCAGGAATAGGTAAGGCGGTGGTACCAGACCAGACAATGCAGAACTCTACCACCTAGTAGCCACGATGGTAGTGACTCGATAGACAATCGGTCGCCTTTACGACCTGCCTGGCAGAACGGCAATTGGCCTATTCTTCAAAGGAGGCCGGGATCAACACGGTGGAAAAGTTTAGTTTTGTGTTATCTTCCAATCATAATTTATTATTAGAAACTTACATTATATCCGATTAATTTTTATTGGAAACAAGCCTGTCTACAGTTCTAATTATAATATACTATTAGTACTAGAACTGGATACATGTATAAGCAAACGTATTTGTTTGACTTTTACATAACATAACATCTACTCGTAACTGTCTCTTGCCTTCGTCAGAAGGCAGCGTTAGGCTGCCGGGGCCTAGGCCCCCTTCTCCTGGTATCTACCGCTGACCGTTACTACGGCCAGGTCCTTGGATTGAGGTGTTGTTTCACCTCTTTGTCTTCTCCGGGATATGTGGTCTTCGCCGAGGAATGGTTGTGTCCGGTGGGTTCGCGACAATCCCCCTCCCCTCTCTTCACGCCACCCCGGGCGATCAGCTCCCGCCGGGTTCGACCCCGTTTTGGGAGACCCAACGGCGGGCGATCTGCGACCGAGACGGCGACTTAAGGGGAGAGGGCGCGGTGTTCAATTCTTGATTTAGGTGATCAGGTCCCGCGGGAATGGCCTCGCGTCCGGGGGACGCGCGTGCCACGGTGCGATGTCTTTCACTTCGGGAATTTCAGTTGTATCTGCACGCTTAAACATGACAGAGGATAATCTTTTGTTAAAGTCGGCAATAGTCTCGATATTTAGATCTCTGAGTATCACGTCGTTCCGGACGAAGCGTGGGGCACTTACTATTTTACGGAGAATTTTGGTTTGCTGGCGTTCTATGTTTAGTTTAAGGTCTGAAGCTATGTAGATGTACCAGGCTGGCGCTGCGTACGTCAGTCTGGATCTGACGTATGTTTTGTAAACCCCAAGCTTCGTCCGTAACGGGAGTTTGGAGATGAAGATAGGGTGAAGGACATAGGCCGCGGCACGCGCCTTCCTGATCACCTCGCTGACATGTCTTCTCATGTTCAAATTTCTGTCAATAGTGATCCCAAGGTATTTGACCTCATGGGACCACTGGATTGGTTGGCCGCGGAGTTCTAACCGCGGTAAACTTCTCTTTTTGCGTTTGGGTGCTAGCGCCTGTGTTTTACCCACGTTCACCGAGAGTCTCCACTTGTCAAGCCAGTCAGGCAGCAAGTCCAGGCATGCCTGTATTTTCTCTGCGGCGTGGGAAGGTCTGATGGAGGTGGCGACGTAGGCAGCGTCATCGGCATAGAGTGCCAACGTACAGCCCGGCGCCACTGGGATGTCATCGGTATACCGTGAGTATAACACAGGCGAAAGGCAACTCCCCTGGGGAACCCCGGCAGCGATGGGGCGCACTGAAGACAGTACATCTTCCACCGCGACGCGAAATCGGCGGCCATTTAAAAAGGAAGCCACCACCCTCACCAGACGTAAAGGTGTGTCTGATTTTATGAGCTTATATAGGAGACCCGTGTGCCAAACACGGTCAAACGCCTGTTCCATGTCGAGGAGTACTGCTGCAGCTGCCTCCCGCTTGTTGAAGGCGGCGGTAAGAATATGCAGTACCCTCGTCAGCTGAAGTGTCGTACTATGGTCAGCACGAAACCCGAACTGCTCTGGTCTTGGCTGGATGTGTGGAGAAAGTTTCTGCAATAGCAATTTTTCAAAAATTTTAGAAAGCGAAGGGAGCAGAGTGATAGGCCTGTATGATTTCGGTTCTAGAATATTCTTGCCCTGTTTGGGCAGCATTATCACTCTGCCCTCTTTCCAGCAGTCGGGGAATTCGCCCGTGCGCAAGATGCCATTGAACAGTCGGGTCACCGCTGCTACCGTACGAAACGGCAGATGGCGCAAGACCTTGTTCGTTATGGCATCCGCCCCGGGCGCCTTCCCCGGCTTGGACGTCATAATAGTTCGCCGAACTTGATTGGGCGAGAAGAAGATGGGGGTGTCTGTTGGTACAAGTTCTTGTGAGAGAAAAGTGGATGTTTCTGTTTCGACAGTGATTGTGTGAGTAGTATTGGCAGTCGGGTTTGGTTGGAACTGGCGTTCAAGGTGTTCGGCAAAGATTTCCGCTCTGTCTTGTGCTCGGTACCGAGGCGTCCCATCCGCATGGAGTAGGGGGCGCACCGGGACCGGGGTGTTTGTGAGTTGTCGGCACAGGCGGTGCAGAGAGGGCCAGTCGTCGCTAGCCTCCTCCAAGCGCCTGCACCAACTCTCAGTTGCGTGGTTTTCTAGGTCCCCCTTCACCTCCGCCGTGAGCCGGTTGAGTGTGTTCTTAAGAGTGGGGCAGCGAGTCTGCTGCCACAATCTACGGAGTGCGCGTTTTCTATTAATTTTATCTCGGATTTGGGGAGGCAGCGTCGTAGGTGACCTCATATTTGAGGTGGCCATCGTCGCCGCTCCAGTGGCTCGAAGGATGGTATTAGTTAGCTCATTAGCCAATGAGTTTACATCAGCGGCAGAGGTGACAGGGCAAGTGGGGGTAGTGGCTTCCATCTCCTGTTTGAATTTCGGCCAATTCAGCAAGAGACGTGGCGCTGGCGGCGAGACTCGGATCGGCATATCCCTGAGGACCGCCAGGACGGGCAGGTGGTCCGAGCCCATGTCCTCAGGGATTACTTCTAAATTGGGTTGATGTACCAGGTGTTGATGGACCAACAGGTCGATCACATCGGGCAGGAAGTTGGTAGCAAATGGGAAGTGTGTTGGCGCGGCCGGTCCGGTTACTGTGTAGCCGTGGGCCTCCGCGTCCTGAAGAAGTCGTCTGCCTATGGAGTCTGTGGTGATGGAGTTCCAATCGATGTGTTTACAATTCCAATCGCCGGCAGCCAGTGTGGGTAGGGGAGAGTTGAGGATGTCATGAACATCACTCGCTGAAAATCTGCTCCCAGGAGGTCTATATATGGCGAAGATGCGTAATGGCTTGCCGGCGATCAGAAGCTCCACCCCCAACGCCTGCATTGACGTCAGTTGTAAGCGCGGCAGCGGCTGGTGAACGACACGCCTGCGTACCAGTACCACAAGCCCGCGGTATGGACCCAGCCCGCTGTGCTCATCCTGTTGGTACAGATGGTAGTTGGAGAATTTTATCTTGTCTGCGGGGCCCAGCCAGGTCTCGCAGACAAGCGCCACGTCAATATTTTTCTCCCTCAGGAGGTTACGAAGGAGGACGGACTTATTTCTAAGCCCGTGGGCATTCCAAAAGAGGATCCTCAGGGGCTTATCCATTATTAGCGTGTAAATTGGCCAAGCCTCTGAGGATCACCGGGACGGGGTCCTGCCCAGCCCTGATGGTTTTTAAGATATCCAGTAGTAACTCAATTGTGGTGTCTATCATGAGTGTGTTACCAGCCGAGCTGGCAGCCCCGCCCATGGCAGCAGCTCCGCTTTTGGCTGGCGCGGCCAGCGGTAGTTTGGGGTGCCCGCTCTGGCTGGAAGGTGGATCGGCTGTCGTTGGTATCTCTGTAGACTGGGCTGGGCGGGTCTTCCTTCGTTTTCTTCTCCGTTTGACTGATGTAGAAGAACCGCGGGGCCTAGCCTCGTTCGCAGGCGCCATGAGCGTCGGTGCCTGCTGCATCTGTTCGGGTGGGGCTAGTGGTTCGGCTAGTGTCACCGGGGCCGTCTGTTTTTGGTGTACGGTGAGGGCCACTGTGCCGGCCTTCTTATTTTGGGCTTCCTTGCGGAAGATGGGGCAGGAGATGTTGTTGGCGGGGTGTGGCCCCCCGCAGTTCGCACAGGTCGGTGGCTCGTCTCTGGATCGCTCGCAGTCCCGGGCGTAGTGCTCTCCGCCACAACGCACACAGCGCAGGGGCCGGTGGCAGTTGTGGCTGGAATGCCGGAACTGCTGGCACCGGTGACATTGTGCGGGGCCCTTTTTGCCCCGCCATGACTCAATCTTGATCCCCGGCATGCAAAGCAACTCGGTCACTTCGTATATGCCGGGGATGGTAGCTGCATTCTTCTTCAAGATGGCCAGGAATATGCATCCTGGCCTGCCTGCTCGAGCTCGAATTGGGCGCGCATACTCGGGTTCAAAGCCCAAGAGGCGCAGCTCCTCTATAATGTCGTCCGGTGGTGTGTCCGCTGGTAGCCCACGGATGGCCACTTTCAGGCTTCTTTCCGCGGGCAGTGAGTAACAAAACCATGAGATACCTTCCGACTTCTCGATGTCGGACAGGTACCTCTGAATGGTTCTGTATTCGGTCTCGCTTGTGGGGGAGAACCGCACCCCCCTGCCATAAGGTCTGGCATTGGGGGTGTGGCCCAGCTTGGCTTTCAAATTCTTAAAGTGAACCGCCCAGTTCGGCAGGTGTTCCACGACCAAAGGCGGGTAGCGATGGCCTTTGGCTGGTATCTGTTGGCTGGTCTGCGGCAGGTCTGCGCTCGGCAGCTGGGAGCTGCTGGCAACAGCAGCCGCGAAGCTTGGTTTCTTCAAATGCGTGGTCGTCGGTGTCGTCTGTGATGGTTGAAGCTGTGAGCGACGATGCAGCCTCGGGTCCTGCTGCGACAGCGGGGCGTCCTGGCTAGGGCAAACCCGTTTGGGTTTCGTCCTCGGCCTGGGACGCCTCCACAGCCCTCTTGCGGCGCACTGCGGTGCCTGGTGGCAGTGGTGTGTCACAAATTTGTGACAAAACCTCCGCCTCTTCAGGGGGAATGGGGGTTTCGTCCAGTTCCTTACTACGCCGAGTGATGTATTCGTGCATCACCTTCAAAAGTCCAGGGGTGGCGCACGCCCCCTCAGCCGCACGTGCAAGGAACACAATGTCCGCCTCATTGGACGTGCGCGGGGAAAGGCCGTGTAGTGTCTCGTCCGGTTGGTGGTCGGCTACTTTCCGGCTCTGGTCCCCCGCGGCAGCGCGATGCGCAGAGCGATCGCGCGCTTCTACGGCGGTCCGCCGCGGTTGGACCCCGGCAGGTGCCGGGCCACGTGGGGTGTCAAATCCAGGTGGTGCCTCAACAGGTTGCATATCCATGATGCCCCCGGAGGTACGAGAGCGCGATCGTTCGCGCTGTGAGCCCTGTGAGGGTCCCGGTGCGTCCTCGCCTTCAACTTCCATGGTGGAAGTCAAGGGAGGCAGACGGGGTCGGACCTGCTGCGACCTACACGGTGACCATCGCTGGCCACCGGGTTTCCCGGAGCAAGGTTGTCCCCTCACCAACGGTTAAATTCAAATATAAATTTAAAAACAAATTTATTGAATTTATTATTTTGTTATTTTTAGGTCCGCGCAGCTTATAGGAACGTCCGCTCGACTCGATGTCCGAGACTGTGTAACATAACATCAACCGGAACGCATTGATTTTATCAAATGAAATGGTGACAATCATAACGTGATCTAATTGTTGTATAAGCAGCGCCATCTATAAACAGTATAACGAACTATTCTGCATACAATTTAAAACAATTTGTAAGATAACATTTTATATGTTGGTCGACTATTACTCGTAAAGCAGTATATAGTGTCGTAATAGTATTAGTAGTAGTAATAGTTTCCATTTTAAATTCATTATATTTACTAATATCGTGAAATTTATCTTTCTTTTTAGTGAAAACAAGCCCATGTCTACAGTTCCAGTAATAATTTTATTTTATTACTAGGACTGAATACATTTATTAGCAAATGTCTTTCTTTGACTTTTAAATAACATCCATACTAATATTATATATAAATGCGAAAGTAACTATGTTTGTCTGCCAGCCTGACTTTTCTTCACGCCTAAGGCACTGAACCGATTTGGATTAAATGTGGTACAAATATAGTTTGTAACCCAAGAAACGACATAGGATAGTTTTTATCCCGAAAATCTCACAAAAACGGGAATTATGCGGGTAAAACCCCGGGTCAGGTTTTTTGTAGATTTTTTTAACTCGGGTGAAGTCGCGGGCATAGTTAGAAAGAAATATAAATTGCTTGTGAAATATCAAATTAGTCTCAATATATAACAAAATTATATCTCAAACTAACCTACCTGCGACAGTATTAATATTTTATTACCCGCTTTAAGAAATCGAGTTTCTTGTTTCTTGAAACTGGGAGAAACAGCATGAGGTCTAGGATGAATTGAAATTTCAATATTGTATGAAATTCTGAGATTGAGTCCCGTGTATTTTTCCTTTTGATGTGTACTTTTACTCAAACTACTAAGTATATTTGATTTTAATTTCACTGAGTTTGGAAAAGCTCAAAGAAAAGCATGAATCGATGCTTTTCTTTATTCATAAATTTTATAATGATTTGTTTTCCATTAATAATACATTGATTCATTCTAGCTGCCCAGTAAATGTAGTTTTTCCATAAAAATTACCTGATTTGAATATTTTGATGGAATACTTAAGCTCAAGAGTCCCCTTTTGGTGGGTTAATTGAGATAAAAGCTATCCTATCTTTTAAGTTGGATCAAACACTAGATATCTACAAACGCAATATTTATTAATTGATAACACTTGTACTGTTTCACAATAAGGTAATTATATATAATTTCCGATCGGTTTCGCTTACACAAGCATCCTCAGGTAATTTACGGTTACTAACTAACAAAGAAATCAAAATGTGTAGTTAGTAACTGTAAACACCCTGAGGATGCTTGTGTAAGCGAAACTGATCGGAAATTAAATATAATTGCAAACAAATACACCTTATTGTGAAACAGTAAAAGTGTTATTAATTATTAAATATTATGTTAAAATGGAATTTCGCCAAGTGCCGACGATAAAAAGAGTAGAATAGATATCTACAAAATTGTATTGAAATAGGTTCAGTAGCTTTGGAGTCGATCGCGGGCAAACAACGTGACATGTAATTTATATATATTGTTACGAATAATCTAGAAACGTGTAGAATTGGAACGCTGGAGAGATCTAAAAATAAAAGAAAGAGATAGCTACTCCTATTGAAAACAAATAGTTGACCTAAGCTATGCCAAAATGAACTTTGTGGTATATGGCATAAGGTTAAAAGTAGCGTGTACTAGGATTTATGACTCATAACTTGATTACAATAAGAAGTGATTCATTGTTTCCCGATACATTTAAATTTTTCTGGATCCAGATTCCAGGTAGAACTTTACCCTGGGTATAAATAGAGATGTGTTGACAAATACAGGGCAGTTTTTATCAAGTGATCGAGAGCGATACTTGAAGCGACCCGTGCGAAGCGAGAACTGTTTTACTGTGTAGTGTTCTAAGTTCAGTGATAGTACAGTGAATGACTAGTGTTATTCAGAGTTTTTAAGTATTACATTGTGTTGTGTTGTGTATATTTGTATCATAAATACACGGATTTAATATAAGTGGTGTTTTCTTACAATTACGAACCCGAAGTACGTAACAATATTAGGATAATATCTTAAACTAACCTACCTGCGACGGTAATAATATTTTACTGCCCACATTAAGAAACCGAGATTCTTGATCTAGGAGAAACAGCATGAAAAAAACAGCATAAGCTCAAGGATGAATTGAAATTTCAATACTGCATGAAATGCTGAGATTGAGTCCCATGTATTTTTTCCTTTTGATGTGTCCTTTCACTAAAAGTAGTAGGTAAGTATTTAATTTGATTTTAATTTTTCTGAATTTAAGAACACTCATATCTCAAGGAAAAGCATTGATTCGTTATTCATAAATGTTAAAATGATTTGTTTTCATTAATAATACATTGATTCGTTATCTACAATTTTTTAAGACAATAACGCAAATACAAAACTAAAAACAGTTAAAGTTTACACTGCGAAGGGCTGCAGAAATCTAATATTTTTAAATTAGAAAATGCATTAAAAATAGTAATATAATTAATAAAAACAAACATAAGACACAACATTCATGTGATTTACATAATAATATATATTATATACTCAAAATCAAAAATGTATTACAAAAAATTGATAAAGTACGTATCGGACCATGCGCAACGTAGGGTACTGAAGTTGCCCATCTCATAATCAACATATCATCATCAACATATAATCAATGACGGATATACGCGCAGTATAGATTCACCGCCTATTAAATTTCGTCAATTACAATTGGCCAAGGGGAAAGGGCGTTCTGTGCAAGAATTCATAAACAAAATTGATTTTATCAAATAAAATGTTAACAATCATAACGTGATCTAATTGTTGTAAAACAGGCGCCATCTATGAACAGCACAACGAACTATTCTGCATACAATTTAAAATAATTTGTAAGACAACATTTTATATTTTGATAAACTAATACTCGAAAAGTAGTAAAACCCACTTAACCGTGATAGTTTTCCTTTTAAATTCATTATATTTACTACGAGTACTACAGAGAAATTTTTCCCACCCATAAAACAAACCGTTTAGCTGGCAGTTGGCTCAAAAAAAATTAGCAATTCAAAGCTGTATATTTCACAAGCGAGCTACCTTAAAAAACATTTTCATTAGTTTATGTTACAGCTTTCTTGTCGTGACTAATATGTATATTCACGCCAATTTTTTACAGCTTTCTAGTATTGAAAATGTCTGAGCTGCCATGCGGATAGACGGACAGACGGACGGTCGCACTTAGCGGAACTATAAGGCTTCCTAGTTTACTTCGGAACTTTAAAAACGACATCAAAAACGGACCTCTGGCACCTAGTGGATACGATGGTAGTAACACGTATAGCCAGTCAGTCGCCTTTTTCGACCTGTCTGCCAGAACGGCAGTTGGTCTACTCTTACTATACTATTTTCCCCGTGCTGATCCCGGGCTCCTTTGAAGAATAGGCCAACTGCCGTTCTGCCAGGCAGGTCGTAAAAGGCGACCGAGTGGCTATGCGCGTCACTACCGTCGTGACTACTAGGTGGTAGAGTTCTGCATCGGCTCGCCCGGGTCTGGTACCACCGCCTTACCTATTCCTGCCGCAAAGCGTCAGCGCTAGCCACTGTCGTGTTCCGGTGTGGAGGGTAAGGTAGCCGGTAAACTTATGCTTGTGGCATTAGACCTCGCCACAAGATAGCAACGCACCAATAACATCTTTGGTGTCTATAGGCGATGGTTGATTCTTTCCATCAGGAGACCCATCTGCTTATTTGCTATCTTATGGTATAAAAAAAAATACACAGACTGTGACTTAGAGAAGCAGGTGTCACAGATATAGTAAAAGAAACTCTTTTACAACCAGGTGTCCTCACGTCTCTACCTCTTATTTTTTTATAATATCATAGGATAGCAAACAATCTGATAGTTCATACCTTTATTTTATTTTTCCAAAAAATATTTTGACTGCCCCTTTTTGCTTATAAAAAACATTACAAACACCGGCACAGACAAGTGTTATTTACACTCGCGTTGAGTGAGGTAGTGATCGTTTTGTCTGAAGATGCTTCAGTTTCAAAGTGAAACCTACGTTGGGTATTTTTGTGTTTGGTGCCGACGTGAGTGAAAGTGTGGTGGATGGCGGTGGATAATTGTGCCGCTTGGGTCTTCTTTTTTTCGGATCATCGATGAGTTTTATCCATTTATTAAACTAGCTTGTTTCTTTTCGGTGCTATCTCGTAGATCACATAGAACAGTTGGCGGATAACAGAAAATTTAATTAATTTCATCTTTTTAATTACGGATTTCCGCAAAGTAATGTTTGAATCAATACAATACTCCATCACCTAGTAAAATCTACCATCTAATAATAATAATATAATACCATATAATAAATAACAACATAGAAAAAGCCTGTGCCTCGTGGTTTCGAAAATAAAATATAATACAAGATTGATATTTTTTTATTGTACTTCTTGCAAACTATTTTACACTTAGGTGTAGACTTAGGTGTAGACATGTTTTCGAGTCAATGGCTCAGAACCGTCTGTCGCTGAAAATGAGGTCTATCATATCGTAAGCCCCACCACGCGCAAACTTCTCGCTTAATTTCCGCCATTTTGCTTTCACAACTTTAGCCAATAGGAAGGTGACGCCTTAGTGATGCCATTTTTCGCAACTTAATCTAAGTTTACACACACGAAATAAATCAAATATCTATCATATTAGATAAAACTCGTGTCTCTGGGTTCGATTCCCGGGTCGGACAAATATGTTGTTGAGGTTTTTTCGAGGTTTTTCTCGAAAATGTAAAATCTCAGAAGCATCTGAGTCTGGCGAGTGGTATATTACCACTCCCCTGCCTCGGATGAGTCCCGGCTATCGCTAGACATAGTCGATAATCGTTAACGTGTCGGTAAACGCGGCGATGAGGATCACCACTTATCTCGCCAACCAACAGGCCGGTGAGTCGCGATGAACTGGAAAGTCAATAGTCCTTCGGTTTACTCTGCCTACCCCGCAAGGGAACCAGGCGTGATGATACTACTTTTTAGAGAAAATACTTTTAAGGTAGGTATTTGGAATAGAAGATCTAAAAATAATATGATATATTCTACAGCTAATATTCAATGAAACAGCGTAGTTGATAAGGTGACCTAGAGTATTATATTTAGCCGGCAAGTCCAGACAATATATAAAAACATTTGAAAGAACGGTGCTTATGTTACAGTTCTTGAACAATATTTGTGAGAAAACCGTACAAATAGGGAATTTAATTTCGCCAACAGTAGCGAACTTTTTGCTGATATTATGAAATGGTAATCTAATCTTTTTCCCCGTATTGGTTCCGGGCTCTTTTGAAGAATAGACCAACTGCCGTTCTGCCAGACAGGTCATTAAAGGCGACCGATTGGCTATGCGAGTCACTACCATCGTGACTTCTAGGCGGTAGAGTTCTGCATTATCTCGCCCGGGTCTGGTAACACCGCCTTTACTGCCGAAATAGCGTCAGTGCTTGTCACTGTCGTGTTCCGGTTTGAAGGGTAAGGTATCCGGTAAACTTATGCATGTATTAAACCTCGCCAAGAGATAGCAACGCACCATTAAAACCTTTGGTGTCTATAGGCGATATTTGACTTTTTCCATCAGGAGTCCCATCTCCTTGTTTGCTATCTTATAATATAAAAAAATCTTATCTTATCTTAAACTCTACCACCTAATAATTAAAGAAAAAACTTTTAAAATACATATTTAGAATAAAAGCCCTAAAAAGAATATTATTTATTCCACAGCCTATATTTAGTAAAACAGCGTAGTTGAAAAGGTGACCCAGGGGATTATATTGAAGGGCAAGTCTAGACAGTATATGTAAAAAACATATTTAATTGGACATGGCTTATTTTACGGCTCTTGAAATATATTTATTAGGATGCCGTAAAAGATTTAAGAGGAAATTCAATTTCGCCACCATTAGTATTCAGTTCGTCTCCGGGAAAGGATGTTTTGAAATAAATCTTGCTATTGAACCTTCGACAGTCTCTAGTTAGAAGCAAATATTTCAACGGAAGTTTATTTTAATTTATCCACTAATAAGCTAGTGGTTCATTCTGAAAGTCATAATAAGGAACATATTTTGTAAATTTGTTTCATTTATTTTTACTTCTTTTTAATATATTAAAAAAATTAAATACTGCTGAAAATGTATGAATAAATTTTTAAAATAATATATAAACTTAGATAAATAATTGGTCTCGCTGTGCTTGACTAGATACCGCCGACGAACTTGTCAAATACTACGCAGCAACAAATACTACGCCGAAACCGGCGTACCCGATTCAGTCACCAATCACAATGCAAGCTCTAAGAGCACACTACTCACTATTATCCATTTGCACATTGTCATATCACACACACTACAATATTGAGTTGCCGCATTCACGGAGTTGTTGTTTTTACATAGTGCTGTATATTGTCAAGCGCCGGGAGACCAATTATTTATCTATGTATATAAATTATCGATTAAAATTGACATGTTTGAACGCCCCCATTTTTACCTGCATTGTATGACGTCACAGAACGTCAAACACCACTAGCATTGAGTATGGATATAAGATGCCGATAAATCACATATTTCCCACCCTTTTTGTCATTCTTCGATTGACAATTCCGTGACTAATAATGACGCACTGCGCAAATTTGAATTTCGCTCGCATTATTTACACATCTCAACTAAAGTTTTATGCAATTCGATACTAATCAAACTACATTAAAAATTAATAGGATAGAATAAATTATGTACTCTCATAAATAAATTTAAATCCCTTGCTTATTCCCTATAAGCATTTCCTTTCACTAAACGTTATAACTCTAATTTTATTATTAGAATTAGCCAAACGTTTGTATAATATACGCCTGACCTCTTAATCTTGTAGGATGTCAAAAAAGTTTGAAAAAAAGTTGAAAATATGTTAAACATTCCATCTTAAAATAATTTAAAAATTCTAACCCACACAAACAAATTCAAAAGATAAAATTAAAAGATATCGATACTAACCTCTTGATGCTTTACCAGTGAAAAGTTAGTAATGAAAAAGAAAATGCCCTCGTTTATTAGGGGTAAGGGTGTAAATGTTGAACTAAGGGCGTGGACATAAATCGACAAGATCGTTAGCGAACTCGATACCACGATGTCCTTGTCATTTTTTTGGTGCCCCTACTACGGAACATTTAACGAATTCAATTTTTTTTTATTAACCATGAAGTGCTTGACCATGATCTCGCCTGATGGTGAGGTAAGATGCGGCCTAAGATAGAACGCGCTAGCGTAGAAGGTACCTGTTCACTCTTCCCTTGAAGATCCCCAGGTTGTACCCGTCGGGGAACACAGACTCAGGAAGCATATTAGAGTCCCCTGCGGTATATATTTTAAATAGCTTAATTTTAGCACATCATCGTGAAATCAATATTCTCTCCGTGTTGATCCGGCCTCCTTTGAAGAAAAGACCAACGGCCGTTCTATCAGGTAAGTCGTAAAAGTCAACCGAGTGGTTATACGTGTCACTACCATCGTGACTACAAGGTGGTAGAGTTTTGAAATATCTCACCCGGGTATTTGGTACCACCGCCTTATCTATTCCTGCAGCAATGGCGTCAATGCTTGTTATTGTCGTCTTCAGGTTTTAAGGTAAGGAAGCCGGTAAATCTATGCATGTGGCACCATTAACATCCTTGGTGTGTATAGGCGATGGTATCTCTTTTCACCTGGAGAGCCATAATACTAGCAAATAATTTGCTTACTTTGGGGTTAGATCAATCGTGTAATTTGTCCAGCGATATTTATTTATTTATTTATTGTAAAATTAACTTATTTTACAAATTTAATTTTTTTTTACAAACTTAATAAAAAACCCAAGATACGCAATCAGTGCCTTAAAAACGTCCTCTAAAAATGAACACAACGTTTTAAATTGTGCGCTCATTTCAAATAGAATCACATCGATCGCGATACTGTGAATTTAATTGCTTTTCGTATCGTAATCGTATCGTAAATCTTGCGCTAAAGGTTGGATATACAAACACATATATTTGCTATATCTATAACTGTTTGTGTGAAATTAGCGACAGTTTTGAGTGTCAGTTTTTTCGGGACTGTGCACCTTGGATTTTTATATAAATGGTTATAATGTCTGTGTGATATACAAACAGACAAAAAGACAAAAAGTTTCAAAATAGTAATATTGTCAGTGAGTATTACTCACAAAGATAAATACTCGACTGACATTATGATAAAAATTTCAAAATGGTTACATTGATATCAGTGAGTATTTATCATGAAATTTACCTAACAAAATGTATGAACATTGTATAGACAGACGCCAGATTTATACAATTACATAACAGCACGAATATAACAAATTGTAACACGTAGTAACTGAGGAAGGGAATCCACTTGACGGTTGTACCGAGTGATGAGTACCCATTAGCGAGGTTCACGAGGATACTCAATTGTTACGAGATACCTCCATTTCGATGAAATTAATATTGCCTCTTCTATGATTAAGATTAGTCTGTAATAATAGAAACTGTAGTAATTTCATTAATAGTCTTTAATAGAACTTTATAGAAAATAATCTCCTAATTTCCTTATTGCATGCCACTGAATAAAATGCGCGGAATATCCCTAATTTTATTATATCGTACTCTAAGCAAATAAATTTCATTACATTTCATTTTATAAAAACCATCTAAATTATCATGATGCAGATAACAAGCGTTGCTAAGCGGCAATCAATGGCTTTTGACTTTTGAAGAGACCTCATTATTAAACTTTAAAAGTCCACCCTCACGTCCTTTTTTGTTTTCTTCACAATTGTTGTTATTGTTTCGATGTCTGGAAATCCACAACCATACGTTTCTTTTGACACTTTTTGCCTTACATTACTTTGATGTGGAATCAATTACCGGCAGAGGTATTTCCGAACGAATACGTCTTGACTCTGGGTGACCTTCAAGTAGAGGTTACTCGTTCTTTATAGGCCCTTAAAGCAACTACAAGACCACTGGTGTTGTGGGTGTCCATGGGCGGCGGTGATCATTTACTATCAGGTGCACTTCTTGCTCGTTTGTCCCCTCATCTATTAAAAAAAATCGTTATTTTTTTCCAACCGACGAAAAAACTGAGGAGGTTCTTAATTCGACGTGTATATTTTTTTATCTTAGACGACTTTTTGCACAGCAGTCCATTTTTTATAATTCTTTTTTTATTGGTAAGAATATACCCTGAAAAATATGCCGTTTAGTTTTTGTTAACAAATTCAAACCATAATGGTACGTAAACAAGGGATGATCGATTGTTCACTGACTGAATTTAATGCATAACCATGCATAACTTTGTTTATTTTATTAATTTATTTATTTTGCAGTTGCATTGCATAATATTTTTCACTTTATGTGCATAAGACAATTTACATAATATTATGTACCTTGTCAGGCACAGCAACTGGAATGGCAATGGGGTAGCGACTTCTTATTAGAATGATTTGTCTTCTAAATATTCTTTGATAGAGTAATAGGCTTTTCCATTTAAAAGTTTATTTATATTATTTTTTTAATATTAAATTTATATAGTTAGTTTCGCTTTTCATATTTTCTGACAATTTATTATATATTTTTATAGACATGGGATAGGACCCGGAACTATATAATTTTAACTTCGATGTCATTTGGTATTTTTTGAACGAGATTCGTAACGGCGAGGTATTTCTCCTAATTTTGCATACTTTCTTCGTTTTAATTTTTTGTTAAAAAGATAATAATATTTTTTTTATCAAAAATGCAATTTATGTAAGACTCACTTCTTTTTAATTATGTACTTTAATATTCTCCCCCCGAGAGTCCCCGAAAAGAATAGAACACGTGTGACTAGGCGAAGCAACGCATACGGCGGACTCTAATCCGCGTTGTGCGCTAGAGCGCTGTGCAACAAATAATCGCACACCGTGTGCGTTGAGTTCGCGGTGAATTCACGGCGGAGTTTTTATTCGCGGAGCGTACTTTTTTCTCCGCTACGGAGAAAAGTCCGTCGTCTGCGCAGGCTATATCGTAACATCTTACATGTTATCCTAGTATGAATTTTTTTAAAAAAACGTATCGTTATACCCGTTTCCTTTGCGGGGTAGGCAGAGTAAACCGAACGTCTATAGACTTTCCAGTTCAACGCAATATACCGGTTTGTCGGTTGGCGAGATAAGAGATGATCCTCATCACCGCATTTATGACTGAATGAATGAAACTCTTTTTTGTGCACAAACTTAGGATTTAAAAATACATGTTTAGTATAAATAATTACTATACTCGTAGGCGTAGGTAGATGCATACACAAAGGTGGTCTTATCGCCAAAAGAGCGATCTCTGCGATATGTATATATATATATATATATATATATATATATATATATATATATATATATATATATATATATATATATATATATATATATATATATACTGACACGTTTATCGACATGTTAACAATTATTATTGACTGTTTCTCGCGATAACCGGGACTTAAATTAAGATGAGATGAGAAGGGGATATGAAATAAAGATGAATATATTATGTGAAATCAACTTGTTCGTCATATTGTTAGTCGAATATATTCTAAGCATGAAAATATATGTTATTTAATGCGAGCGAAGCAAGTCCTACATTAGGCGACTTTCTATGCAATTTTGTGGTACCATTTACTGCAAAAGTATCGCCCTTTTAGGTTTGAGCATTGATGTGGTAGTTTAAAGTCATGTCTAGATATATAATACATATACATAACATTAAAAACATTAAAAACCAAAAAAAAATTAAAGTCATGTCTAGATATATAATACATATACATAACATTAAAAACATTAAAAACCAAAAAAAAATTAAAGTCATGTCTAGATATATAATACATATACATAACATTAAAAAAACCAAAGTCAAAGTCAAAACATTTTTATTCAAATTATCCTTTACAGGCACTTTTGACGAGTCAACATTTTTTGAGTTACTACTGGATCGGAAACGCGGCCATTTTATAAACATTAAAAAAATAGAAGATACATGTTCCATTAGAATTTTATTACCACTTACGCCATCTATTATAACACTAACGAGTTAAAATGCTAAAATTAAACGAGTTAAAATGTTAAAATGCTACATTGGCGTGGTAGATTTAATTAATTTTCATTCACTCCATTTTAATACCTATGTAGATAAGGAAGTTACTGATTTTGCTCCGATTTTCAAAAATCGACTTTTCACCAGATGTCCACGTTTTGAGATACTTAGGAACTTTTTTCGACTATTTTCGATATTTCTTCGTGCCTGCGGTAAGTGCAATATTAACCCTAAAAATTTCGAAGGTTAATTAAATAAAACATTTTTTGATTTCAAAAATCGATGTGAAACAAGGAACTTCCCGATTGTAGAAAAAAAAACTATTTATCTTAGCGAAATGTTAAAAATGTGTTTTTCTGTATAAGATTAACTTTCATTTTTAATACTCATTTTTCCTTGAAAACTTTTTTACAAGCAAGCTACCATAAATTCTTTAATATTAGGCTGATTATTATTGATTTCTATCAATATTAGGCTGTAAGAGCTAAGTGGTGGGCGAGATGGATCTTGAGTTGCTACATATTATAGGTAAACCATACTAATTATAGATAGACCAGAAAATGTGGCGTAAAATTTTAGTAGATAACCTTTATATTTGTTCTGTGTCGATAACATTGATAATAATAAAAATCGTGTTTTTAATAAATCTAGAAAATTTTAAAGAATTTATCTTGTAAGTTCTAAAAAAATTAGTCATAAAAATATGTTTTTTTTTTATTTTTATTTTATTTTCCTGCGCCCTTCTAGACCAAAGCCTGACGACGCCTTTGATGGGAATACAATACAATGTTTGGGTAACAATGCGCTGGACTTTTTTAGGTTAGATAATTATAAATAAAGCCATCAAATTAAAGATGTAATTCTCATAAAAATACTTTCCTAACAATATTACAAGGTAGTATAACTTTGCGAGCCCTTACAAAGCTCTGCTTTTTGCTAGTTTTATTGTAAGAGTCTGACAAGATCTAATTTGTTTTTTTTTTTTAATCTCTCATTTGGGATTTTATCGTTTCGGATATGTCCATCCCATCGTAACAAATCTATCTTACCACAAACAAGTTATGATTAACTGCTGCTATTTTGAATTAGGTCGTATAGACCCTTGGCTGGTTTTGAAGCTGGGTTTGCTAAAATCGTTTGTATCAAACCCACGTCATAAATATTTAAATTCTGGTTAATAAGGAAGTTTTGCCTTGCCGTGTGATTCTTTACACATTCCATTAGCAAGTGCACATCTTCTATTTTATCACAGCTATCGCAATTAGGTGAATCGGTCTTATTCATTAAATACGCAAACTTGTTTGATGGAATGTGTCCAGATCGAAGTCTAAAAGCTAACTTCAGATATTTTTTATTAAGTTTTAAGTCAAGAAACCAAGGACAACAGATTAGCTGATACTGAATTGTTTTGTACCATATACCCTTTGCTTTTGATCGTTCATCAAAGTATTCTTTCCAACGTGATCTAATTTGTTGAAATTGATGTTATTTAAGCAGTTTTTTAGAAAAACTATTTGTTACAGCACATCACAAAAATATATGATAATATTCATCATTTATTTATTTATTTATTGCATTCCATAATGTTTACAAAATGTTAGATTAAAATAATGCTTAGATCATCGTAGACCCTGTCGGGTATAGCAATAGCAAGGTAGAAAAGAGGAATATACTTATATATCTTATTTAATTATCATTATAATAAATGTACTTACATTATAATTTAATTATCATTATAATAAGTGTATCATTATAATTTATAAGATAGGTTTCATTAGAATTGAATTAGATTTATTATTTACATTTATAATTTTACATAAATTTATCACTAAAATATTCATTTATGTCATAATAGCATTTATTTGTTATTAGATTTTCTTAATTTTATTACAAATTGATTAAATTTCTATTCATTTTTTATTAGTTCGGGAAATTTATTATAAATTGAAATCATATGTCAAAGACCGTAGCCAGATTTGATACATAATAAGTCAAAATTTGGTCGATAGAAAATAATTGTGAAGACTGGTTTTAACTTTTCATCAACGGTTCTATATCTTCATTTTTTTGACGAATGGGTCTGCAATTAAAAACATGAAGGTATCATACTCATACCTAAACCGCTAGTGAATCATATGTGACAAACAATCTATACATTTTTTTTTTTCAATATTTACCTATTTTATTACCTACCTACCTACCTACCATTATATAAGAGCAGGACGCCCAGTTTCATTGATAGTAGACTCTCGTTTGCTGTGATAGAAATAGACAGAGTGTGCGTTTTTGGTGTTGACAGCGCCTTAAGCCCCGTTTTCACTTTGATTAGTGAAAGTGCGAGTGTTTAATGCAGGTGCTTAGTATTAAGCAAAAAATACGTGAAGACAGACGTTGATCAGTGCGAGTGATTAGTGTTCAGCGTAGCAAAAGTGAATACACGCTGAGTATTAATCACTCACACTGAACAACGCAAATATGTTTGTTCGAATATTGCCTAATTGAAATTATATATATCATTACCTTTTTTTGTGTCGGATAAAAATAAAATTTTGAATTATTTAAATTATATTTTTTATTACATAAATCGAACATATCTACTATCAATTATGAACTGCCTCTGAAAATTTGGACGGACCTTTAAAAGCATACTTGTATATTAGTAAGTATAGATAACAGACGTAAAATCATAACATAAATGTAACAAATCGTCACGTACCTAGCCTACACGTACCTAACTGAGAAAGGGAGTGCCCATTAGAGAGGTTTATGAGGATCCTCAATTTTTTTATGACATACCTCTGTTTAAGTGAAATTAATATTGCTATATATCTATAATAGGATTGATTGTTATAATAAAATCTGCAGTAATTCCTTCAGTCGTTTTATTAAGTCATACCAATTCGTTAATACATTCGTCGGTAACCATTATATTTTATTCTTCTGTTCTTAAATTTAAAAAAAGTATATGATACAATCTTAAAACAAGAGTAGAGGTTGCGGCCTCAAGTGTCATATTGTGGCCAGCAATCTAAACGATTACGCTGTCGATAAACAAGCGTTGCTAACGTTGCTAGACGGCAGTCAATGGCTTTTTGATGAGGCGTCTTGATTAAATATTTTTTTTAAAGGCTCTAATTGTTTCCGATAAGCAAATGCGTTTTTACTAGTAATTTAACGATACAATTATATTAATACGTAAAGTAAAACCTTAAAAAGGGCCATGTAATAACATAATTGGCTTAAAAAGGAGTATACACCCATTTTAAAGCAATTACGTGAACTGTGGAGTGAAATTTGGCACAATTAACGTTTACGTGACAGAGAACTGCAAAAACCTGATATTTAAAATAGGATATAGTCATTAGAAATACATTTAATTAATAAAACTAAACATTATATATACTATACTAAAAAATACATAAGTACATGTATACTATTTTCTCTAAAGTCTGTTGTCAAACTTAAGCCACCTTATTCCAAAACAAAGTCTAAATATAGTAATTAAGTTAATACCAGGTTTAGTTCTAGTACTAAATAAAATGTTATTATAACTTTGGTACTGGAACTAACTTTAATACTGTAACAAAACTAAAGTTTTTGGTCTTGGTTTAAAGCCAATACTAAGAATGTTTTTATAATAAGGCGTAATTGGTTTTATTATTTAGTATATGGTTGAATTTCTACTAGAGTAGAAATTCGCTCTGGGAGGCGATTGCTAGGAAAATTAAACGCAGCAAAATAGTTATGACGTACTTCAGATTAAATTGTATTTTTGGGATTCTTCGCACTATTCGCCAAAATAAAAATTCTCGGAGGTAAAGTTCCGTTTCGGTTCGCCCGAATTTAGTACCAATGTTTTGCCTATAAATATGTATATATACCAAATAGCGTCAATGTTTGTTACTGTCAAGTACCTGGTTTGGTAGGTAAGGTATCCTTAAAGTAAACCTTTGTATGTGGTATCACAGCTTTAATAATATTTAATGTTCGGACAATACTCTTAGTAAAAATAATTTGAAACAATATAAATTTTTAAATATCTCAACAAGTGGCGACTATGGAAAATATTCAAGAACTTTTAAACATTAAAATTTAGATAAACTTGAAAGCGAGTTTAAGAAACTGCGTAAAAGGTGGCTAAAATCGGAAAGTATTATTTAACTTTCAACTCTAGTAATAGCATCGAAAACTTCTTAGCGCCAATTTGGCCCATGCCCCTGTTCGTACTGAACTGAACAACTGAATAGAATCGTAATTTTCTACATTTCGACTCTGTTTTATCCGGCTCCATTACTTTTACATCCTTAAAGTTTTAACTTTTTTTATACGTAACGAGACGATGACGAAACGATAGGGTCAACAAAGAAACCAAATAAAAAGAAGAGTATTATACTCGCGTCCACTATCACCATGTTTGACAAAACGATCTTATGTGAAAAACCACGAAAAAATTGTCTTGAAAGGTGTATCCATTTAGGATACGCCTTTCAAGACAATTTTTTCGTTTGTCAGTGTAGCTTGGATTTACACACAGAAATACAGAGTTATCTTACTTATCGATAAAATAAAATCCTTTCAAGGGTAATTTTAAACCTTGTCATCTCATTCGGTACGATAAAACAGTACAACATGGTTTATTTCTATTTGTTCACGATATAATATGTCTACAAATGTATGACATTTTTGACAGTGACAGGAGTTTTTACTCATATGCGCGGCGACACGTTTTCTTCCCAATGGCGTTTCTATCAGTATTCATGTGGTCTGTGGGAAAAACAATGCAAATACCTCGGGGTAACGCTAAATTGTATAATGGGTTTTTAAGCCTCAAGTTAAAAAAGTCAAACAAAAAGCCAAATCCTTACTTAGCTGTTTACACTATTTTAATAAATAATGTCACTTAAAAATAAGCTAATACTTTACAAAAAGTGCATTAGGCCAATATCGTCATACGCATCCATATTGTTCGTCCAAGTGTCTTCTCTAAAGTGTGCGTCCACACTGAATATTTTTTTCGAAATGGCTAATACAGTTGACCTTATGGGTCGTTAGTGCGTCACCGGACTTTTTGGGCGAGCAGAGTGCTCAGCCAGAGCCTAAATTAAAATTGGGGCTATGACTGGACTCCGGTTTAGTGCGGCGTTTGGACTAAATGTGGTGGGCAGATTCGTGGCATTATGCCCTGCGTTAGGCGCAAGGCGATAGAGAAGTCTTTGTCATCGAGACCACGACGGTGTAGCGTCGTGTGTGTATTTGTATCTACATCTGGATTGTTAATGGTAATGAGATTATCGGGATCATCGAGGTATGAAAGTTCGTGGCGAGGCCTCCTGAACCTGGGTTAGGCAGCCGCTTCGGGTTCATAGTCCGCCGCGGCATCTAATAGCGGATTTTCGTGATATGTGATTTTCTCGAGATAACATATCGATAAATCTTTCATGTATTGCATGATGGTTGGGAGCTCAAGTCCCGGTGGAGATCTACATTGCCCACGTACCATGGAGCGCCGGTTGCCATGCGCATGAATGTCCAGGCCAGGCCCATAAAGTGCGCGACAACGGATGGGCATTGCGCGCGTTAACCACAGTGGTGTGCGAACTGGGGTCTAATTCACGTAATCAAGCGGCAATCTAGTCGAAGCGTTTAAAACACTTATACCTTTTCTTGTATATTGGGTTCTATCGTGTTTATATGTGTGAAAGCCCTAAGCGCATTGACTAAATTACGTGAATTGGAAGACTGCGAGCTGTTGCATTTTGACGTTATGCAGGTGTTGTAAACCATGTACGAAGATTCGGTAATTTTATTAAATAGTTCGAAATAATAGTAAACTACTACCACTTGCAAGAATTACAGCAATGTGTATGTTTTCTCTGTCATTAAGTTAGTTTTTATTAAATCGCACTAATAAGTAGATACTTCACTTTTAATAACATGGCATTTTACTTACCTGATGTCGATTACTGTTTATTTCTAGCGATAACCGGGACTGGCAGCTTTATGTGACTTTAAGAGGCATGGGGGTGTTAATGCAACCCCACCCCAAAATTTCGACATCGGAAGCTGAGATTTGAAAGAAGATTGAGGAGATCAGCCTAAAAGGACTACAAGAATATAGCGTCAGTCGAAATTATTAAATTAATTTAATTTACAATAAGTCAATATTAGAATTCACCGGACACTTTTTAATAGCAAATTAATTTTAAAAGGATTTTAGTTGAAAAGTCACGAAACTAAACAAACTTGTACGCTTTTTCTTATTTTTAAATCAAGCAAAGATTTTTCTTTTCTGCCGTCAAGCTAACACTTTCTTTATTTTTGACCAATTAAACAAATCATAAAAATGCTGAATAGGTAATATATTATAATTTTAAAGAAACAATTGTATAAAATACAACAAAAATAAAAATATTTATTACTATAGTCGAAACTTACAACATACAAGGCTGTATAAATAAGTACCCTTATTATAATCCTAAAGAAATTAAAAAAAAGACGTGTGGCATTCGGAGACTGCCGCGGTAAAGCTATTGCATAGCATTTTTTATCAACTTATGCAATTAAAATTATATATTTATTTTATTTATGCAGTATTTTTTTTCTTTGATATTGATTCAAGTTACACTTTGAGCGTGGTGACCGATAAAAAAACAATTTTTTTTCTTTTATTAAATAAATGAGATGTTAATATTGTTCAAAATATTTTTATTATCTTTTAATACATGTCGGTTCTTCAGAAATATTTAATAAATGCACTTTGTTTATTCATATTTAAAATACTTTGTACACAAATTATACGAGTACAGATATTCACTGTTGTACGTAGATGATAAATACCTATACACCTATATACTTTCCCACAAACAGCTGATTACGGTAGTTTTCCAATACAACCAATGCCATCTGAAGGCGGGTTGCTGAACTAAAGAGACAAGCGTGATATTTCAAAAAGTCATTAAAAGTTTTGGTATTTATCGATAGATGGAAAAACTAAAAAGTATCACCGCTGTGCCGGTCGGAGTGGGAGGTGTTAGGTTTTTTTCAAGGCCCGCGATAGGAGCTATGCAATAGCTTAACAAGTGTCATCTATTTACACTGTGAATGAGCAACAAATATTTTAATGTAAACAAAAGTTTTTTTCGTTTTTTAACTTTTAAGTGGTTATAATCAAATAGGTAATCTTTATGAGGAGTGATATAACAATTAATTATATTTATGTTGACAATATATTGCTACGTGAGTAGCTAAAATGGATACATTCTAATTTAATTGTAAATTCAAGTAAGCAATATAAATCTTTAAAGGAGTTTCGTGAATTTTAGTATTATAAAAAGTGTCCATGATACAATTTTAATTTCAGAAGAAAATAATAATGTATTACAGTACGGTAAGCACTAAGTAGTTATCATCATGTGTTGCGTTTTAGGCCAAATTTGTATGGAGCCTCATCATTCTCCTTTCAAAAAAAACCTCGGAAAGTCTCTTAACACTTTTGCCTTACTTAGAAATCGATCCCAGTTATCTCTAGAAATAGTTGATAATTATTCTTAGGTCGGTAAAATGTGGCGATAGGGATCACAACTCATCTCGCCTACCATCAAACCAGTGAATCGTAGTGAACTGAACAGCCTATAGGCTTTCAGTTTACTCTGGCTACATATCAAGGGAACCGGGTGTGATGATACTTTTTTGTTTTTGCATTGCTTCTCTCTTATGAGATTAGCTGTGTAGAATGGAGCGGGTTCCAATCCTAACTGCTGAAGCGGCCCTTGGTCTAGCGAGCGTTGCTCCAATAGATTCAAGAGTGGATGGTCCTCCCCTGACGGGGTCCATTCTCACTTGTATCCTATGCGGATAAGCATAACATACAGCGTAATGGGCTGTCGTCCATCTGATGAGTATATGAAGTACTCTACCACAAGTACTCTGCTACTCTTTTTTGTTTTATTTATTTTAATACTAATACAAATTAATTTTATATCGACTAAAAGCCGTGTAATAAATTAAATTATTGTCAATGACACTTTTTATTTTGCATTTAATTTTTATGCTAAAAAACGTAAGATCTAAATGGAACTGTATCATTTATATTTAAATATCAGAGTATTATTTCCCGAAGCATGAATAAATGATGGCGGAATAAATTAACTTAACAAGCCACCATTCATACGTTTTGTTATTTGTTGGGAATTACATTTTGAGAATATTAATTTTTGCAAAAAGTCTGCCATAATTAAATTTTATTATGGATGCCATTGATATATAAAAACCCTCAAAAACGTCCTCTAAGAATGAGTGCACAATTAAAAATTGTGCACTCACTTCAAATAGAAGCCCGTCGCTCACGTCACTGCCCGCGCGTCAAAAATACAGAATTGTTCTCTGATAAATTGTAAAATACAACATCATGAACGTTAAAAAAATATAAGATATTGTATTTTCAGTAAGTATAAGAGTTTATCGATTTATTTTTGTTGTTTATGTGACTAAATATAGGGTGTAATGTATGATTTTCATTTTGTCTTAAAAATTGTACTCGCCGCTCCAAATATAATACGATAAAATTCCAATGGTCACTTTTTCAGTAAAAGGACAGTGCATTACAACCTTGTTTTAATGTAGTCGAATAATACAAATTGATCTTGTTATTATTAGTGGAGTCGATTTTTTTTCATTAATAAGTTTTTTTTTTAATAAGATTAATTTTTTTCATTAATAATTTTGAATAACTTTTATAGTTGTTAACCAACTGCCAAAAGAGAAGAGGACATCAATTTGACGATTTTAAAATGTTTGATTATATTGATTACTTATTTTGAGGACCAAGTTAGGTGATTCTTTTTATTCTATTTGTACGAATATAAAATAACAATATATAATTGTGATTCTTACGATGAACTTTGGAGATATATTACGAAACTTTTAATATAACAATAGGAAATTCTGTTTATCCTGTTCGAAGTCTCACAGCTTGCCCAGATACGTACTACCACCCAAGCAGCAATCAAGCATGTTTAATACCATAAAGCAGCTCATATAGAACTTATCACCTATCACCTAGTAACCACGATGGAAGTGACTCGCATAGCCCATCGGTCGCCTTTTGCGACCTGCCTGGCAGAAAGGCAATTGGTCTATTCTTAAAGAGTTAAAAAGAGAAATAAAAATCATTACACTGAGAAAATATATATTTTTTTGTGTTACAAAAGCAGTATAGTAAGCAGAAAGGAAACACATAGATTGATTTCCATCAGGAAATCAATCTATGTGTTTGCTGTCTTATGATATAAAAAACATTACGAGAATTAACCGACAACTCTAACAGTTATATAATGTCAAACATAGAAACAATTATTTAGTATAACATCCGGTCAAAACTGGAAAATTTTGTCAAAATCTGGCTTTCTGGCAAAAGAACAGCTGAAATATAATTATAATTCAGCTGTTCTCTAGAGTACACAACCGAACGAAAATGTTTACTCTCATAATATTTAAATCAACGGCATTACCTTTCACGTTGTCCTATTTTCGTGCAAAACTCCCACATTTGTGGCACGTTCCCTGTGTTATACAACACCAGTTTTTATAATCAGTTGACATCAGGTGTTTAGACGCTCGTTTCGTGTTATTTGAAAATACCTTTCTGTTTTCTTTCTTCGAGAGAATATTACTGACTTTTTGTGAGGAGGTGCGTGGGAATTGAATTTTGTTTTTCACCAAAGCGACGCGAAAACGAGGGGTGTTCTAAGTTTGTGCCTCGCAGTCTAGGTGATCTCGGTTCAGATCACGCGGTCCCCGATTCAATCTTGGGTTGAGCAAAAGTGCAAGTGAGGTTTATTCGAAGTGTTTCCTCGAAAATCCAAAAATCTCAGTAGCAGCTCGAAGCCTGCTCGAAGTCTCACAGCTTGCCCAGATACGTACTACCACCCAAGCAGCAATCAAGCATGTTTAATACCATAAAGCAGCTCATATAGAACTTATCACCTATCACCTAGTAACCACGATGTAAGTGACTCGCATAGCCCATCGGACGCCTTTTGCAACCTGCCTGGCAGAAAGGTAATTGGTCTATTCTTCAAAGAATATATAATAAGAGTTAAAAAGAGAAATAAAAATCATCACACTGAAAAAATATATATATTTTTGTTTTACAAAATCAGTATAGTAAGCCGAAAGGGGATGACTCAGAGGGTCATTATGAACAACTTTTGTTCAACGATTTGTGAAAATTCGCGAAAGACAATTTTGTTTTTCCATTGTGAAAAGTCACGTGACCAACGAAGTTTATATGGAGAATCAATATTTTTTTCGTGAATTTCCAAACGTCGTTAAACAAAAGTTGTTAAGAATGACCTTTCGGCTTACTGTACCACTTTTTCAACACCCCGTATATATGTATACTTACAATCATTTTAAAAATATTATATACTTAGATACAATTACAGGCAAGAGAGTATGTGTTTCTCTTTGAAGAACTAATAATATTAAATCACAAGCACGAAATAACGTATTCTTCTTAAAAATATTGTTGTGATAGACCAATCTTTAAAGGACTTGGTTTGTTTTGTTTATCAAGTTATTTTCTTGGCCATTATAATTCACTTTTATCCTCCCACGAACTGGGTACGATACAAATACAGTTTTGGCTTCTCTCAATTGTTTTTATTATTTTATAAGGCATATTTCCCTGAAAAATAAAGTAAAACATGATTAAAATACATATCCCATAAGTTATAGTTAACAAAAAGTTGGTTTAGTTGTAAAGTAAAACGACCAACATCAATACATCATAATAGCGAAATCAAGTGACAAATATATGTTTTGTATTTAGGGTTCTTCAATTTTTGTACGCATATCTAAACATAAGTGATTAAAAGCCAATGACTGTATATTAGATTTATAAAGAGACTTAGCTCAGCCTAAAGTGTATTTGGACGGTAATTAAAAGCCAATAGCCGTATAATAGAATAAAAAAGAGATTCAGTACAGCTATTTGCAGTATATCAGTCTCCAAATACACTTTAGGCTGTATAACAAAGCGTCGCCATTATTGTGTATTAAAAACAACATTAAAGAAATATATTGTTAAATAAAAGATGTATTTAGCAATAGCTAAAGCTATATCGTGACAAGCAACTTATATTATGATCATTATGCCTTTATATACAATATTGTACCATGAATACTTGTATATTCTAACCATAAACACGAACACTTACCGTACTTTGTAATGATTTTATTTGTGTTATCTTGATTATTTCATTGGCACATGAACATTTTGACTAAAAACATATATGATTTGCCAATAATTATGAATTTGCACTTTGAATACACCGTTCAATACTGCTCCAAGTCCAAGAATTTATCGTTTATTAATATATTTTTAATACAGCCTTTGTACAGCCTATAACAGCTATTGTGCAGCCTTTTTAACGCTTAGCTGTACAAGAGAGTTACAAGAGAGTATCCTTAGTGTTATAGTTTCTTTATACACCAAATAACAGCCCTTGTACAGCCTATAACAGCTTGTACAGCTATTGTGCACCCTACATAACGCAATAAGCGGTATAACTTGGGGCCCTTATTGGTGTTATATCGGCTGTAGAAGCGCTTCTACAGCCTTTGTACGGCTTAGTAAGAGCTTTCAGTTTAAAAATGAACCTAAATGCAGCCTATATACAGCTTAACGTGCTACTTGGGCGCGGTAATCTATTCCTGTAGTTATAACGCCTGTACTCGCCAATATCTTGTTCTGATTTGAGGGTAGCGTAACTGACAAAGCCAGCTTCAAAATAACAACATGCCATTAACATCCTTGGTGTCTACAAATGACTTCAAAATCAATAGGGCTTGGGTTCCACTGCCGCCAAGGACAAACATTTGTGCGAAGAGCTAAGAAATTCGTATTTCTAGATTTGGGTGTATAAAATGTATTTAATATATATAATGTATTTGAGTAATTACTTAATATATATAAGACTAGCTGTAGCCAGCGACTTCGTCCGCGCGGACTTCGTTTACTCCGCACAGCCCCTCCTCCGTAGGTGATAGCGTGATAATATGTAGCCTAGATGTTGACCCGACCTGTTAGTAATATTCATGCAAATTTTGAAGTAAATCCATGCAGTACTTTTTGACTTTACCCCGGACATACATACATACAAACAGATAAACAGACAAACAGACAAACAGACAAACAGACAAACAGACAAACAGACAAACAGACAAACAGACAAACAGACAAACAGACAAACAGACAAACAGACAAACAGACAAACAGACAAACAGACAAACAGACAAACAGACAAACAGACAAACAGACAAACAGACAAACAGACAAACAGACAAACAGACAAACAGACAAACAGACAAACAGACAAACAGACAAACAGACAAACAGACAAACAGACAAACAGACAAACAGACAAACAGACAAACAGACAAACAGACAAACAGACAAACAGACAAACAGACAAACAGACAAACAGACAAACAGACAAACAGACAAACAGACAAACAGACAAACAGACAAACAGACAAACAGACAAACAGACAAACAGACAAACAGACAAACAGACAAACAGACAAACAGACAAACAGACAAACAGACAAACAGACAAACAGACAAACAGACAAACAGACAAACAGACAAACAGACAAACAGACAAACAGACAAACAGACAAACAGACAAACAGACAAACAGACAAACAGACAAACAGACAAACAGACAAACAGACAAACAGACAAACAGACAAACAGACAAACAGACAAACAGACAAACAGACAAACAGACAAACAGACAAACAGACAAACAGACAAACAGACAAACAGACAAACAGACAAACAGACAAACAGACAAACAGACAAACAGACAAACAGACAAACAGACAAACAGACAAACAGACAAACAGACAAACAGACAAACAGACAAACAGACAAACAGACAAACAGACAAACAGACAAACAGACAAACAGACAAACAGACAAACAGACAAACAGACAAACAGACAAACAGACAAACAGACAAACAGACAAACAGACAAACAGACAAACAGACAAACAGACAAACAGACAAACAGACAAACAGACAAACAGACAAACAGACAAACAGACAAACAGACAAACAGACAAACAGACAAACAGACAAACAGACAAACAGACAAACAGACAAACAGACAAACAGACAAACAGACAAACAGACAAACAGACAAACAGACAAACAGACAAACAGACAAACAGACAAACAGACAAACAGACAAACAGACAAACAGACAAACATACAGACAGACAGACATACAGACAGACAAACATACATACAGACAGACAGACGGACGGACGGACGGACGGACAGACGGACGGACGGACGGACGGACGGACGGACGGACGGACGGACGGACGGATGGACAGACAGACAGACAGACAGACAGACAGACAGACAAACAGACAAAAATTCTAAAAACTATATTTTTGGCTTCGATATCGATTGTAGATCACGCCCCAAGTATTCTTTTAAAAAAAATCAATGTACAGTTTTGACTTTTTTACGATTTTATTATATGTATAGACATTATTGTTGACTGGTACCCATATTACTAGCAAACAGTTTGCTAAGTTTGAAGTTAGATTAATCCGTGCCCAGCAATACTTGTAAAGTTGTAAAATTAAATGACCATCATGTTAGTGATAGTAGCCCCATTGGTTACTCATCCTGACTAAGCTATCAATGTGGACCATGTTCAATTCCAGAAAGGGACAAACATTTGTGTGATGAGCATACATGATTGTATTTCTGGGTTTAGGTGCTCAATAAATATATTTGAGTATAGGTTTGAGTGTCATTGATTGACATCTTAATCACAAACACATAAATCGCTTTCTTATTATATTTCAGTATTTTACTACAATGAATTTTATCCTATTTTACAGAAGTGAGCACTGTCGTTCGGCTATTATAAATAGTAATATAAAACTTAAAGAATTGGTAAAGTGCTTGTCGGGACTCGCGCAATGTAGGGTTCCGAAGTTGCAGTCATAATAATGTGGACTAAAAGAGCGCTTTTATAATTGGAACGAAGTTCCTTACGGCAGGCTTGGAGGGGATAGGGATTTTGCCACGCGACCGAACTGAAAAAATGTGATAGTAAAACCGTAAGAAAAATGCGTGGAATAAAAGCGTTAAATGAGACGTGCGCAGGCGCGACAGTCGCGTACACAAGCGAGTAGTGCCGTTTAGCCGAAGGAAGTTCGTTCCTACCTAGTGTCCCGCGACACCACATCATTTTTTCATATTAATATGAACATTTAAAACTATTCACCGTTAATGCTAAATATATATCTGCACTACAGTTTCACTGCCTATGAAAAATTTTCTATGTACATTTTATAAGTTGGTTGACTTTTACTCAAAAACTTGTAAAGCCTTCTAAGCCGTGATAATTTTACCTTTTAACTTCATTATATTTACTACTACCATGATTTTTTCCCATCCTCAAACTCAACCATTTCGACTGCAGAGGGGGGGGGGGGCAGGGGGAACACGTGATTCTAACAAAAAATATACCTTAAAAGCTTAATATTTTCAAACGAGTCCCTTAATCGAGAACTTGTTTCCATAAAACTACAATTTTAAAAACCTATCCAACGATATTCCACACAATGGGATACGAGAGGAAAAAATAACATCCTCACTTTACATGTTGGGGACTCATCCTGAAAAAAAATATGTAAGATTTTATGTTACCACTTAATTGACGTGACTAATATGTACATATGTTCATTTCATTCGTACCAAAATACAGCTTTCTTGTAACAAGGATCTCTGTTTGAGAGAAAGACATCGTGGGGACGGAAGAATGGACAGACAGACGGACGGACGGGTTGTCTCCTACAAAAACTAGAACTGATGGTGTAGATTTTTATCGTGAGCCCAAATAAGTTTAAAAGGAAGGGTAAGTAATATATTTGCCTTGTAGTATGTAAGTATTATGGCGTAAGTTACAAATATATCTTTCTATGTTCTGAATGATGATGAACTGTTTTTAAAATTTTATATGTTGTTTAATTCATTTCAGTGACGCGAGTGTATTAAGACACTTATATGTGAAAACAATATGAAGTTTCGAAAACTGCGAAATGGCGAATATTGTTCGTCACATTGAGAGATATTTTTTAAAGTTATACTTCTTATGTTGCGTTAGGGATAAATTATGAGTAAATTTTTAAGACGCACGCACACAGTCACGATAACCCAACATCATGAAATCAGCTATTCGACAGTTTAGTTTTTGAAAATTTTAGCTAGATATTTCAATTTAATACAAATACCTAGTTCTTTTATGATATTGAAAAAAAAAATATTTTCTAGATAATGCGTTTTTACTTATAACAAAACTTACTTTAAATATATTTAGTAACTATTTTTTAAATTCCCACTACGTATGTAGATAAGGAAGTTACTGATTTTACCCCGATTTTCGAAAATCGAGTTTTCACCAGATGTCCAGCCACCAGACGTTTTGAGGTCCTAGAAACCTTTTCTGACTATCTTCACGATGACGTCAGTATGCCTGTATGTATGTGTGTGTATGTGTGTATGTAAACATCTCATAACTTTTTAACGGCTGGATCGATCGAAATGCGGTTGATGGCATTCGATTGGATTCCACTCAACTTAGACTTCCTAAAAATTTGAACCGATTCGGTCCCGGAGATTTTGAGAAATTTTGAAAAAAAACAAACTTCCGGATTTATGTCCCGATTAAGTACAAAAACTAATCAGGTCTATTACCCAAAAAACTACGTCTAATAGATAAATTGCATCAAAATCGGTTTATCCGTTTGTGAGTAATCGTTGACGAAAAATTTTGAAAAACGTGTTTTATCGACATTTTTCGGTATTCTACGATATTTTAGTACTAAAAAAACAAAGTCAAATGTCGTTTCAAAAATCAAAATCAAATCTAATTCTCAAAACCTATAGTTTTTCAAATATTAAAATTACGTTGTTTTTAGTAAACTTACTTAATTTTTTTTAAATAACTTTCAAGTTAATTCAACGATTGATTTAAAAATCTTATCAGCTTCTCTCCTTTAAAAACTGTGACAAATACCTCTAATTTAATTAAAACCGGTCAATTTGTTTAGGATTTTTCAATGAAGAAAATTAAAAATAAAACGTTTTTTGTCATTGCATCGAAATTTTTCAACCTATCGATTATTTAGCTAACGCAATATTTTAGATCTGAAAAATTAAGTTGAATGCCATCATCGTTTTCAAAATATACAGCTTTTCAAAATAATATACTGCCATTTTTAACAAAATAAATGTTTGAACTGAAAAATCTATGCTTATATTTTTTACTCTTTTGAGCATAAAATACCTTAATTTAGTGGGAAGTTTCAGGGATCAGTAGGGTCATTCGCTTACACATTTTTTTATTAGTACAGATGGGTGGAATGTGGTTTGAACCGAATTCGAACTTTGGCCGAACATTCGGTGAAAATAAAAATTCGGGCGAATTTCGGGTCAATTATGGCGCAGAAAGCGCGCCAGCGAGATCGTCACGTTACTTACGAATTTACTTAAATATTGCTAGATATACCCCGCCCGTACAATGTGCTCCTCCGCATGGCATCTAGCCGGCAGGTCATAACTCGGGATCTCGGTCAGGTATCTACAATTTTTTTTTAAATATAATATAGCCTATGTTACTCGGGGATGATTTAATATATTTCTAAGGGAGAAGAAATGTTCAAATAGGTCTAGCAGTTTCTGAATTTATTACATATTATAAAAATACAAAAAACAAATCTTCCCTCTCTATAATATTAGTGTAGATTTTAGTCAAAATAGTGCAATTAGGTCATTTTTTCTAATACTGAATGTTCGGCATTTAAACCAAGTTTCAGACGAATGTCGAAGTTCGGCTCAAGCTGCCAAAATTTGCTTAAACCGAATGCAAAATGAATTTCGGCCCATCCCTGTGTCGTTTTCTCTACAAAGTTAGGATAAGGCCTCGGTTAGAGCGAGTGCGAGTATTTAATGCAGATGCTTAGTATTAACCAAAAAATACATGTGGACAGCATAATAAAATTGAATTGATGCTGATTACTAATCACTCGCACTAATCAAAGTGAAAACGGGGCTTAACGCAAAAGATAAAATTTTTAGAAGGACTTTTATCTTGTAATGCCAAAGTAGTATAACTTCTAACGTATGTACATAAGTACACACACATTTTTTTTTGTTTTAAGAAATATCAAAATTAAAGAATGTGTAATTGTAATGATATCAAAATTTATAAGCAGCTTAATTGAATTTAATAATAAGTAATGCAATCTACAACAAACAAATGAAAAATTTCGCGGCGGCGTGACGCTCCGGTTAGGTTAGCGGCCGTGTAAACGACACGTTTCTGTGCGTGCCACGATTCGGGTGCCATGAATGAAGTTGTATTATTATTCTATTGTGGTAATGTTATCTACCAGTATTTTGACTCTCAGCCCTTTCCTTGAACAGCCGGCCGCGCTGTGCTGTACGTAAAATGCGATAGGGCCGCCTTCAATATTTTAACTACCTTTAATAAATTTGCCTGTGCTATCACATCGGCCGTTCACCACTGCGGCGCCACACCTACGACTATCTGTATGCTGAGCGCAATGCCGAGAGGCACGGGAGCATTGCTCGTGCTTCGTCCCTTTCTATGAAGTTGGTCTACAGTATACAGTGCCCCTAGCGTTTTTACTTCCACCAGTATAAACACAATGATGACCATTCCAATTGTTCTAGAGTTCATTATGTACATCCTCTGCACGACAATTTATTATCAATAAGTATACCCATATTAGGAAATTCGCTTTCAAAGAAACCTTCGTAACAGGGTAGAATAGAGGACGTTTGAATCTACAATTTCTTAAGTAGTTCAATAAAGTTGGTTAAGTTATTAAAGTTCATATCTTAGTTTGGACTCTACTACTAGACTACCTTTTACTCTCCAAGAACTATTTTCTCAGTTTTCTCTAAAAAGGACACTGTTTTTGGGTTAGATGGTTTTTCTTACAAAATTATTAAAAACTTAAATGAAAATTGCATGTTGATATTTTTAAATTTATTGAACAGTCTTTGGATAAATAATAAGATTCCTATTTTCTGGAAAACTGACTGTTTGGTGCCCATTTTAAAACCTGGAAAACCTAGACTTCATAAAGAATTTTATCGTCCAATTACTCTAACTTCTTGGGTTGGCAAGATTTATTAAAGCAAAGGATAAAGTTCCATATAAAGAAAACCACAGAAAACATGAAAAAACAATATTTAACCTTGAAATGAGTTCTCTGTTTCTATTTTCTAAATCTGTTTCTATTTCGTTTTGAGTATTTATAATTAAAAAGTAAATAAAAAATCTACAAGCACATATCCACAGAAGAAACTAATAATTATCTCTATTACTCACGAAATAAGGTAACGACTGATAAAGCAGCATGGCCTCTGGTCTTAGCCTATCCTATGGGACGAAAACACAAAAATGACTTGACTAATATTTTTCCGCCTTTATTTATTTTGTTAATAGGCACGAAAAATTATTATTAATCTAAGTTATCAATAAAAATATTTTACTTACACGTAATTTTTCACTGGATTTATCCATTTCTTTCGTTTGAAGATTATCGACGCAGTGTTTAAAGAACTTTCCGATAAACGGTAAAATTTCATCTCCGTATTACTTTAATATGGCATCCCTATAGGGATTAAGCAAGATGACTATGATGCCATCTGGTGGAAAAAATCAGAACTAATGTGATGTAAAGACTTTTTTGAATATTTTATATTATTTAAATAAATAAAAGTATTATCAATTGTTACCTTTTCTTTCAAAAATTACTTATATCCGTGAGTGTTCACAAATGCCATATAAAAATAATAGTAGAATTAAATTTTATCGTTTCCCGAAAAGTTCTTTAACGCTGCGTTCATAATCTTCAAACCCAAAACATGGATAAATGCAGTGGAAAATAACGTGTAAGTAATATATATATATATATATATATATATATATATATATATATATATATATACTAATAGTAGTATACTATTAGTAGTAGTATTCACGGAAGAACTTAATAATTATCTCTATTACTCACGAAATATGACTAATATGTTTCCGCCTTTACCTATTTATTTTTGTTAGTAGGCACGATAAACTACTATTAGGTAATCAAAGTTATCAATATTTATATTTAATTACGTAAAAATAACTAAAACATAAAAATACGCATAATAATTACGTAGTTTTGGTTCCTTACTGTAATTAACATAATAAAACCATTAAAAAGATATGAGCACTACATTTTTCTATGTACGTTTGTATTATTAATTAATTAATGATATAAAGTGAGACTATTTGTCCAGACCCTATTCCTACATTGACATTAAACTTGACTGCATGTGTCAAGCGACAGTTTTTTTGTGAACTCGCACATGGTAGTCGATGCAATGCATATCCTGTGGTATTTGGTTCTATTAATAGTGGGTGGAAAGGGAGTAGAAAATTCTAGAACTCTTGAGACTTACTCGACTGGAATTTTACCAGATTGTAAGTACATATTGTGTTATACTTTAAACGAGCAATTCTTGTATATATATTTTTTTATATTACTAGATAATAAGATTCTTATGACAAGAGACACGAATAAAGACCAGATTTATTAATGGTGCGTTTTTATCCGTGTAACGGGATGGCAATGCCACATGTATAAGTCTACCGGCTACCTTACTCTCGACTACAAGTGAGAACAGGACAATGACAAGCATTGATGCTATTGCACTCGTGCCACTCTGACAATCCCGTCCCTGCCTAGAAAAATCTCCTTGACAATAGCCAGAGGCCACTGTAAAGGCGAAGTATTGTCATTAATAATAACAACTACTGTACCGATAGATATAGAAGTTTTAGATTTATTCCACTTCGTTTGAATTTGTAAATTATGCAAATATTCCCTTTTCGAGCGCTTCAAGAACGACTGGGCTAATTTATCTAATAAGGAGAATCTAGTTAATAAATCCGAACGTTTTTTCGCTAATGGCGGTGCAAGAAAATACTTAAGTTGAAAAATGAGCGGGTATTAACGCGAGTGGTTCCGAAGGATCGGAAGAAAGCGTGCGGCATAATGGACGCGAATTCATGACTGCTTCTACTTGTGTAAGAACAGTGGTCATCTTTTCGTACGTTAAGACCTGTTCTCCTATAACGTGACATAAATGGGCCTTCATACTTTTATGTTCGCTTCCCAAATCCCTCCGAAATGCGGCGCGGAAGGTGGGTTGAAATACCACTCGATGCGATATTCCGCTAGTATTTCGGACATTTGCGAATTGAATTGAGAAGATTTAAGTACTGAATACCATTCTCCGAGGTATCTTTTAGCGCCCATGTAATTAGATCCGTTATCCGTGTAAATATGGGCAAAGTGAGTATGCCCCACACAGATGCAACGCGTTTAATAGATGCAATGACGTATGATCCTAACCGCTCACTTCACTTTGGTAAATAATGAGACCTCGGATAAAATTCCGTTAATACACTATGGTCTCTATATGGACCAACGCTAACTTCATCCAAAAAAACAATATTTTCACTATTTACCAGTTTTAATACAATACTCTATGGCATTTTATCGTTTTCGAACGAAACACTGTACAGAATAACATCAAATTGGCATTCTTTTTTCAAATAAGCTCTTGGGGAAAAATAAGCCATTCTGATTCGTGCTGTGTGTTATGTGTTGGTTGCACTTTATGATACAGGTTAATTTAAAAGTGTTTTTGCGTATTAATTAACAAGTAAACTTTATTTATAATCAAGATTAGTTCAAGATCTAACAGTTTAAATAATAATTTTGTCGAAAAACCGTAAATATCAATTAATAAAACATATATTTCGTTAACGACCAACTTGATGATACCAATACCACTTTGGGTATGACGGTACCTATTTTTATTTATTTCTGTAAATTTTAGTGTTGATATCTATGATCTCAAAAAAATCATATGATGTGAATGTGAAATATCCTAAACAATATTTAAAAAAAATTAACATAGCTGTCAAATTGAATAAGAAATAAATTATTAAAAATTTACGAAAAAAACTATGTATTAATTATATAAAAAAATTAATATTTATGTAAATAAATATTTTTGTACTATATGTTGTTTATTTTTTCCGTGTGTATATGTTTACCAATTATATAAAAAATATAAAAAGCATAGGTCGTCGATTTACTTTTTGAATTAAAAATCCTCGACTAACAAATAGTCATATTTTTCTCAAAGTGTCGTGTTACACCTGAATTATTTTGTACCTTAAGCCATTTAAATTAAACAATTCTGACACCAGTGTATTGCAATGCTCAAGATCTCTTAAAAAATATTTGCTTTACAGTATCGGATTTAATCCAAATAACTCATAAACCATTTTTGTGACCAAGGTCCACCGGAACGGACTCGGAATGCGTACGCGTAACGGTCCGTGTGTTTTTAGAAAAAAATGCGAAAGTGGCTGGTGTAATGAGGGGCTAAAAGTGGCAGCCAGCTGCCAGAAAAAAAATAGTTAGGGATATCTCTGCGTTGAAACGTTTTTATGACATATACCAAACAGAAAATTATTTGTCGTCAAATGACGTACATATGGTAATAGAATATTTTTTTTCATTTTTGATTCTTTGTTAAATCAAGAACAAAATTTTGGGAAGCTCTCGCCAAGCCGCCCAGGCAACAGAAATTCAATAAATTTTGTAATTGAACTCATTTTTTGGTTATAAAAACATGGTTTTAATTATATTTTTTTATTTTTACCTCAGAAAATTCTGGAGCTCATAACTATTTTAAAACTCATTTCTTGAAAAATTAAATATTTGGATTTTTTATTTTTGTTAAAAATTTGACTTGGTATATAAAATTCAAAAATGAAGATAAATAATTTAAAAAAGTACCATATATTATACATTTTTAAGAGATCTAAAGATGGTACTTTTTAGATTTTCAAATTTTTTAATAATTTGTAAAATATCTATATTTTTCATATTTTTTAAATTTTGACTTCAGATGTCAAGTTCAAAAATAATGATAAAAACAAAAAAATAATATTGTATATTTATTTTGAAAAATATACATATGGTATTTTTTAGACTTTAAAATTTTTGATTAATTCATCAAATTTTTGAGTTTTTGTTTTTTTTTTAATTTATTACCACGGTTCACCGAAAAACCGGTGAAACGTGGTGAATTCCAAATTTCGTAGATGCTTGGCTTACTCTACCTAGCCCGCAAGTGAAATGAGCGTGATCATATATGTGTTTTTTAATTTTTTTTCATGTCTTTTTATCTTTTAGATTTTTGTTTTTTCATTAAATATTAATTTGAAAAAAATCGCTTTCATCTCAATATAGAATATTATTGTAGAAGAGAGAAAAAATTAAAACATAAATCAAGCGACACGGCTGCCACTTTCAAGATTGAAAGCAGCTACGTAAGCGTCGCGGTGCGCCGACCAAGACGCACACGCAACGACACCCTCGTAACGAAACATAATAACGAAACAGGAATTGAGGGCGTCAAGGCACTCGCTTATTGCCGTCGCAAGGCAGCCGGATCGGTGAGCAGCAGACTTGGATAGCTCCGTCCTGGAGCAGCGGACTGTATATCTTGATTATAATAAAATAAAACCTCCTCCGTGAAGTGAATTCTTATTCTACTTTATTAATCTTCGTATACACAAATCTTCTTACACACTAGCATTATAAAGATTATATACATTACTATATACAACAATACTTCTTCTGGGGCACTCTTGCACTGTGGAGGAATGTTTCCTTCTTCTTATTTCCTCGAAGATCTTCTTACTTGGAGCTCGATCGTAGAAATGCGTCGTCCCACGGAAATCGGCTAATTCATATACAGCCCAGTTGGCTGCGCCCATCGATGATCGATAGAAAAACGGGGTTGGCGGAATTAAGTCATGCAATTCCGCAGCGCTTTCTCCAAAGTGTACCCGATAAAAAACTGATAAACTAGCCACTCTACGTCCATGAGCGAAGCTCTGGAGTTTTTTGTCTACCAGATCATCGTCGTTTATGAGCCTCTTGGCACGCCTTTAGCGCCTCAAGTGTCTCCAGTTGGTATTTGGCGGATCCATCCCAGAGGTGAGAACAGTATTCCATGCACGAACGGACTTGTGCTTGATAAAGATTGAGCAACTGTCCCGGGCTGAAATACTGTCTCACTTTCGCCAAAATACCAAACTTTTTTGAGGCAACTTGGGCTTTAAATTCGTTGTAAAAGCTAAAGTTGAAAGTAGGCGTTAAGGTGATACCATGTGATACCATGTGATACTTCTCCAAACACACTTCCCAGATAGCACACCAGTCGATAGCCCAAAATGGGAAAATGAAAATATACATGAAGCATCCCCCATGGACTGGCAAATAGCGAACAGTATTGTAACAGAAGAGAAAGTTATGTGGGCAGTAGATACTTTCAAACCATTTAAGTCACCCGGTGCTGATGGAATCTTTCCAGCACTTCTACAATGGGGAATAACAAGCATATCAAAACAACTCACAAATATCTATAAAGCCTGTATAGCTTACAGATACATACCTCAAAAATGGAGAGAGGTAAATGTGATATTTATACCCAAACCAGGTAAGTCTTACAATGCAGAAGCAAAAGCATATAGACCAATTAGTCTTACTTCCTTTCTGCTTAAAACAATAGAAAGACTAAATGACAGATACTTAAGGGAACATGTGCTAACACGCAATCCCTTACACTATCAACAACATGCCTATAGGAAAGGCAGATCAACAGAGACAGCACTATGTGCAGTGGTAAGTAAAATACAATCAGCACTGTCTAACAAAGCCCACTCTCTAGGAGTATTCATTGACATTGAAGGCGCCTTTGACAAAACAAACTTTGAAAGCATCAAATCTGCCCTCGATAGGTTTGAAGTAGCTGAAACCGTACGAGATTAGATCATAAACTTACTTAAATTAAGAGTAATTAAACTAACAATAAATGAGAATACCTATGCAATGACATCACGAGGGTGTCCCCAGGGAGGTGTACTATCCTCACTTATATGGAATTTTGTTGTAGATGAACTCATTAAAATATTAAACAATCAGGGATTTCCTACAACCGGATACGCTGATGATCCAGCGATAACAATAAACGGGAACTCAGAAAATCTACTGTGTAGCTTGATGAGAACAGCCATGGCTTTAGTAGAAAAATGGTGTAATAAACACAAGCTCTCTGTAAATCCCATGAAAACTGAGCTGGTACTCTTTACAAACAAGAGAAAAATTGCTAATTTAACATTACCTAAACTATTTGGCACTGAGTTAAAACTGTCATCTAATGTTAAATATAGATAATAAACTAAACTGGAGCACTCACATAGAACATGCTATTAAGAAAGCATGTATAACCTTTTGGCAGTGTAAACGTGTAGTTGGGAAAAAATGGGGAGCTAAACCGAATGCTTTCATTTGGCTGTACACTGCAGTGATACGCCCAATAATAACATATGGCTCCATAATGTGGTGGCCTAAAACAAATCAAATAACTGCAAAAAACAAATTACAGCAACTGCAACGACTAGCATGTGTCGCAACAACTGGCTGTATGAAAACCACGCCAACAGCAGCATTAGAAGTTCTGTTGAATCTAAGACCACTGCATCTGGTAATACAACAGGAAGCAGCCAGCGCGGCGCTTCGTTTGAAAACTTTGGGTGTGTGGCGCCTTGAAAGAGGTATTCCCTATATGAACATTTTAGAAGGAATCACTAAAGAACAACCAATGGTTGAAGCTATAAATGACAGAATACCAACGACATTGGTATCAAACCGAAGTTACAAAATTAACCTGGATTCAGAACCTGAAGATAAATCGGGAATACATGAACTGCGGATATACACAGACGGGTCCAAGACCCACGCAGGGACAGGAGTTGGTGTATTTTCTCAGGATCTAAAAATTAAAATAATCGAATCATTAGGAATGCACAACACGATATTTCAAGCAGAATGTATCGCTATTAGCAGGGCTGCAATAGAGATTAAAACAAGAGAAATAAAAGATAAAATTATGCGCATTATCTCTGACAGCGCATCAGTCCTTGCAGCTCTAAAAGCCAATTGCTTCAATTCAAGCATAGTGCTTGATTGCCACAAATTTTTAGAAGCAGCATCAGAAACCAACCAAATAATCCTGCAATGGATAAAAGGTCATAGCAACTCTCAAGGCAATGATGAAGCTGACAAACTGGCAAAAGATGGAGCTAACAGAAAACCACTAGGCCCAGAACTGATAGCCGTCATGCCCTTCAGTCAACTAACCACATGGCTAACAGAGAGAACACGCCAACAACATGAAGCGTTGTGGATGGCAACAAATGAATGCAGGCAAACAAAAGAAATTGTGCCGGCCCTCTCCGTACACCTGACACAACGCATCATGAAACTCAACAGAAGTGACCTGAGAAAAGTTGTGGGCACTATAACAGGGCACTGCCACCTAAACCGACATCTATTCAACATAGGTGTAACAGACAGCCCTTTATGCCGCGGCTGCATGGAGGAACAAGAAACAACCGCTCACGTTCTCCTTGAGTGCGGGAACGTGGCCGAACAACGGGCACGCATCCTGAAAAACCCAAAAACTCCAAAAGAAGCTTGTGAAAACATCAGCCGTCTTTTAAGTTTCTGGAAGGAGTTAGGATGGCTGGAATAGGTTAAGCCAGCTACGTACAAAGGCCCAAGTGGCTAAGTGCGGAAACAAAATGGCTTAAAAAAAAAGGTGATAACAAGGAGCTCGAGGTGGTCAGTTATCAGCACGGACACACCCTGGAAAGACGGAGATAGATGGCACTGACTCCGTTTAGTGGAAAATAGTCACGCCTGGGTCTTAGTCGCATTAAACTTGACCAGATTGGCATTGCCCTAATTGGAGACTGCCTGTAAGGACAAGTTCATACGATCGACCATTGCCTCTCTGAGAGACTGGATCTGTGCCGTACTGGCCTGCGTACTGGATACGTAACTCTCCACAACTGTGCTATCATTTGTGTATCCATAGATACCGGGCTACAGCAGATTGTTAATGTGTAGCAGGAATAGAATTGCGGAGAGAACTGAACCCTGAGGGACTCCGGTATTTAAAGCCATTTGGTCGTACGAGCAGCCGTCGATGACTACTCTAATCGACTGACCACGCAGAAAATCTGAGATCCAGGCGCAGAGACCAGCAGGCAGACCATACGATGGAAGCTTGCTAATAAGATTATAATGCCAGACCCTGTCAAAGGCCTTCGAGATATCAAGGGAGACAGCTAGTACCTCCCCATAATTCTCGATGGCCAAGCTCAAGATATAGGTGGCATACGCTAGAAGATCACCAGTGGACCGATTTCAGCGAAACCCGTATTGGCGGTCACTGAGTAGATCGTTCGCTTCTAGGTGTGCCATTAGCCTGCTTTTCAGTACACGTTTCATAGTCTTGCAGAGTATAGACGTGAATGAAATTGGCCTATAGTTGGAGGGGTCGGCACGACTGCCTTTTTTGGACACAGGCTGCACTGTTGACAAGTTTAATGATTTCGGTACTTTTCCAGTCGTCATTGAAAGGCGAAAAAGGCGTGCCAACACAGGAGCGAGTTCAGGTGCACAGGTTTTCAGTACTATTGCTGAAATCCTATCAGGGCTTTATTCATGTCCAGATTCCGTAGCGTTTTAATAACCTCAGCCTGACGGATGCGAATTTCCGGCATATTCACCTCGCATCCAGGTAGACTGGGTGGTTTCGCTTTGGTGGAATCCAGACTTGAGTTGGTAGAATAAATATAAATAAATAAATAAATATTTACGCGACAAATTACATTGACTGATCTAACCCCAAAGTAAGCAAATTATTTTGCTTGTGTTATGGGTGTTAGTCAACGATACCAATACATAGAAATACATATATAAATACATGAATATATTTAATAAACACCCAAACCCGGAAATACAAACATTTATGCTCATCACACAAATGCTTGTCCCTGTCAGGGATCGAACCCGAGCCTCGTTGATCGCGTAGTCAGGGTCGCTAACCACTCGACCAACGGGGCGGTAGAGAAAGCAAACCTGTTCGCTAATCCAGATAGATTAGCGAACAGGTTTGCTTTCTCTACGGCGGTGTGAGCCAGCGTCCTATCAGGTTTCAGCAGTGCAGGAAGTGAGGGGGGGGGGGGGGGGCAGAAATTCGATTCTACCGACTTTACCAGGGACCAAAAGGATTTACTACCTGAGGGGTACGAAGCCAGTTTGTTCTTTCAGTAAAGCCTTTTTGCAGGACTTGGCAGCCCGGTTGAAGGCTTTCTTCTTCTCCAATACGTCCTTGGCCTTGCGGTGTCAAGCATCTACCCAAGCCAGATATGCCTTATGCTTTAGCACCTCAGCGCGTCTACAATCGGCTCTGAACCAGGGTTGAGCTTTACTGGACATGGCTACATCGCAAAAAGAAATAAATACGAAAAAAATAAATACGAAAATTGCCAGTTAAATAGACACTGATGTTCTTCGGATGAGGATCTTAAAGTATTAACTCAAGGTTACCATATAATTGCAATGTCAATAAAGTAACAGAACACAAAATTGAGTATTGATAAAGCCTTTATGAGTTAGTTAATTCTTTTCATCAATTTGAAAAGAGCTGATCATATTGAATGGCTAAACAGATATTGAATCATAGCTAAGAACCATCACGCAAAAGAGGGCTTTCAGTTAAAAAAAACCGCAACCAAATCGGACCGTCTGCCATGGCACTACAATGCCACGTACAGATACACACATACACAGATACACAGATACCTACATACCTGAAACTTGTAACACACCTCGTTTCGGGTCGGGGGTTAAAAATATACAACTGTTCAAAAACGAAAAACAGTTATTTTTAACAAACAAAGAAAAGTCTATGCTTCAGTATAGTTTTTGATTCTTTGACCTTCAAATAACTTAATTTAACAGGAAGTTCAAATATGGTGTGCAAGGTCACCCGGTTTACATTAGTTTACTTCTAAACAAAGTCTTAATTGCTTCTTTATACAATAAATATTGTATATCGCAATCTGCTCTTCACCGCCTTCTGACTAATTATTTGAATCAAATTCAAAAACATCTATTCTAAGTTTACGAATATTTTTTATAATTATTATCAAGTGTTTTATAACAAAACGAGTGGTGGGGTTGGCTGCCACATGAGTTTTATTGTTTAAGCTACTCTTCAAATAAAGTAGTAATATTTACTTAAATCCCATATCACAAGCAAATAAATTGCTTATTTTTACAATTTATGTAATTTGTCCTGGGACGTTTATTTATTTATAGCTGTACCCGCGACTTCGTTCGTGTGTAAAAATTTCTAAAATAAAACCGGCATAGTTCCTGTTCCCACGAGATTTTCAGGATAAAGATTATGCTATATCCTTTTTCCGGTCTCAAACTATACCTGTATCAAATTTCATCCAAATCGGTTCAGTGGTTTAGGCGTGAAGAAGAGATAAACAGACCTTCACACCTTCACAGTTACCTTCGCATTTATAATATTAGTATGGATTGTGAGACTTTTTCTAAACTTCCATTTATTCGAATAATTGATAAGTCGTGGTGAATACATTTCCATTCTGTTCACTATGTCTACCTCCCAAGCAAAATAGGTTAGTATTAATTAAAATCGGCTACACTGAAGTTTAATCGGCGTAGGTGCCGACTAGTATCGGACCTACATGAGGAATAAGTGCATCCACTTATTGTACCTCTGCCTACCTCTTTAGGGATACGGCTGTGAACAACTTTGATGACTATAGGCGATATTTGTCTCTTTCCATAAAGCTAAGCTAATTTACTGATCCAAAAAACTTGCTCGAGACGTGATATATGTCCGTTTCAACAACGGGTCACTTATCTTACCATAATCTTTATTATCCATTATGATCCAAACGGTTGTACTTTGGTTGGGTTGGATGTACTACTGACTATCTCATTGATGTATGAGCGTGATGAATTTTTATTTATTTTCATGTAATTTTAGGTCCCGGATCCACCAAAGAAGCGATAATAACAAAGAATAGTTTAAGACATCTATCCATTTATGTCATAACTAATGACACATATAAATTATTGAGAGGACCTTACAACTATTACCAAATGAAACAACTAGCGAAGGATCCCGATATGGATTTCACTAAAATGACAATGCTGTTCGTTGGAGGATATATGAGCAGTCCAAATTTTCCATTCATTCAAACCTTGGGGGTAGCAGCCAAGAAGATCGGATACAATGTTTTGATTCTGAACACATTGTTTTTCACGACGATGGAATATCCGCTGTATGTACTTTAAAATTAATGTTTCATCTCCTATTAACGTTTCCCCCGTGTTCGTCCGGGGCTTCCTTGAAGAATAGACCGTCTGCCGTTCAGCCAGACAGTTCATAATAGGAGAACGACTGGCTGAGTGAGTCATTACGGTCTTAGCTACTAGGTGACAGAGTTTTAAATTGTCTCGCCTAATCCACTGTCTTACCTAATTCAATTACAATACATTCAGTACTTATCAATGTCGTCTTCCAGTTTGCGCGCAGGGGCAGCGGCTAATTCTGGGGACGCAATGGCGTCTATCGCCCCGAAATTATATGCGCGCTAAGGCACACGCAGTCCGGAATGTACATCATAACTCCGTACATTGTCCTGCCGTTTTTTTATAGAAAAGGGGACAAATGAGCAAGAGGTGTACCTAATGAAAAAAAAAGGTTTCAATTTTAAATTGAAAGATCACCGCCGCCTATCGACATCCACAATACCAGAGGTCTTTCAGTTGCGTTGCCGGCCTTTTAAAATTAGTAAGCTCTTTTCTTGAAGGTCCCTATGTCGTCGGGGTATTTCCGAATGGATAATTCGGAAAAACCCCTGCCGGTAATTGATTCCACAACAGAGTAGTGCGAGGAAAAAGGGTCGGTTATTCGGTGTCCAGTAGTTTCTTTCAGTATTCAGAATAGATTGAACCATACTGCAGAATGTGGCAATTGTCGCGTAACACAATACACATTAGTTGGTACTGACGTGTGTCTGATACGGTCATGAGATAATGTTCGGTAAATTTTCACAAGTATAGACGCACCTTAAGATGAAATTAGGGCAATTAAATTGCAACTTTCCGTAAAATCTTTTACGTGAATTCTGAAATGCCATTGAAACAAAACACGTAATGAATGGAATAAACTCATCAAAGGCTTGGAAGTCAAAGGAGGTCGCAGCGGCACAATAATCTTCACGTCCACATTTCTTCCACCCTAGTAGCACAAACAGACATACATCGTTTATGCATTCAACGCATGTTTCATTTTGAAATCGTGGCAATTTTTGTCATTTTTAAAATAGGTTTCAATTTTAAATCTTATATATAAAAATCAATTGCTGTTCGTTAGTCTCACTAAAACTCGAGAACGGCTGAACCGATTTGGCTAATTTTGGTTTTAAATTAATTGTTGAAGTCCAGGGAAGGTTTAAAAGGTGAGAAAATATAGAAAAAATAAGAGTAGTTAAAAAGACAGAACAACGTTTGCCGAGTCAGCTAATTATTAATATTATTGTTTACCTTTGACAATATGTACAATCTTTTACCAGTATATATTCGGGTATAACTTCATTACATACAACTGTAAATTATATGCATAAATAATACCCTAATCGTATTATTTCACGAAAAATCCATACTAATATTATAAATGTAACTCTGTCTGTCTGTCAGTGTGTCAAAATAATCTGCTTCACGCCTAAAGCACTGAACCGATTTGGATGACATTTAGTACAAAAATAGTTTGAAACCCGAGAAAGGACATAGCAATACCTTACTTCACAATAATGTACTAACTGAAAAATTATCAATTTTCACTTTTTTAATGCCAAATACACTAAATGTCGTGCTCTTTCGTTTGCGCGTATCGAAATATAAATAAACCGTCTCTTTCTACCAAAATCTTACTTCACAGTTGTATTAAATAAGTTCAATGAATGCTATAATATTCTAATGATCTTTATTTTTATAAATCCAAACAAGATATACTTTAACAGATTTTAAATTTCTCGGCTGCAGAAAATTTCAAAACACAAACACATTAATAATACACTCGTACACTTGCAAAGTATGAGCAATACTTTTTAGCAGAGTTATTAGTGTACTACATGCATATAATACAAAATAATCAAGAAAATTTGATGCATCAGTGTGCTAAGTACATTTACTTCAAGGGGTATACGAGTACTTTACAATAGTGACACTGAATTATCTGACGATCAGGATGAAGAGCTCATTGTTAAAGAAATTTAAGTGTTCCTCATTAAATAGAGTTAGTAATTGATTATTGACACCAAACAGAAGACTGATTAATAATATTTTAATTTTAATTATGAAGAAACCAATTTATTTAAGAAATAACTTGAAATTGGGTTTAGTCCCTCTTACAATTTGGATTGTGAAATCGAAAAATGTATTATACTCGATTGTTTTGAAAAACTATTTTTGTTTAATAAAAAAAAAACATTATGAATATAAATCACTGCTTTATTGTTAGTTCTTGGACCTTGAATCAGCATGGTAAAGCTATTAGATATTTTGAGATTTTCACTTAATACAAGCCAACATTATTAATCTTAGTGGACAAATGTATTAAATTGTGAGTTGAACTGTTATTTAGCTATTTTTAAAATGTAATAGTCATATTAATATTACAATATTCAGATATGATGGAGAGAAATGACTAGTCTTGTGAATAGATGCATATTTTTTTCATTATTTTTTTTTATATCATAAGATAGTAAACAAGCAGATGGGTCTCCTGATGGAAAGAGTCAACCATCGCCTATAGACACCAAAGGTGTTAATGGTGCGTTGCTATCTCGTGGCGAGGTCTAATGCCACATGCACAAGTTTATCGCCTACCTTACCCTCCAAACCGGAACACGACAGTGACAAGCACTGACGCTATTGCGGCAAGAATAGATAAGGCAGTGGCACCAAACCCGTAAGAAACAATGCAGAACCCTACCACCTAGTAGCCACGATGTTAGTGAATTGCATAGCCAATCGGTCGCCTTTTACGACATGCCTGGCAGAAGTGCAGTTGGTCTATTCTTCAAAGGAGCCCGGAACCAACACGGGGAAACTTTGTTTTCGTACTGTTCACATCTAAACTTTAAGAAACTTTAAAACGCTCTCCTCATAATTACCAATTTTGTGGTTAGTTCAACTGTGAACTAAGGCACAGTATATTGAAGACTAACAGTAGTCAATCTACATACATGTGATATTCGAGCAACGCACACACAGACACCTCTCACGGACGTGATATCTCAGAATGGTTCGGGACAGTTTGTTTCGTACCAGTCGGAGATATCGCGTCCGTGAGAGGTGTCTATGTGTGTTGTGCTCGAATATTACTTGTATGTAACATTGACTTATGTTAGTCTCTAAGTATTCTGTGACAATACTTTATATGTGCTCCAGCTCCAGACATAAGTCTGGGTTTGAGTGTTTATGTTATTATGTATGTTACAGTATTTATAATGTATTTCTGTGTATAGTAAGGTTGATTAACACCCAGAACATAAGCAAATAATTTACTTACTTTGGGGGTTAGATCGATTCGAGTAATTTGTCCATAATTATTATAATTTTTGTTAAGTACTTGTTCATACATAGTGTACACAAGAATAATGAAACCATCAGTTTGCAATGCCTAAAAATATATACATAGTATTGGTATTAATTTATTAATATTTTATTCCAGAGCTTCTCGATTTTCACGCCCTGTTGGAATGCACACAGCAAAAATGTTAGTAGAGCTTACTCATGAGGGTCTGGATCCCAAGAAGTTGCAAGCTGTAGGATTAAGCTTAGGTGGACATACCATAGGCTTCATCGGCAAGAGTTTTAGACAACAAACTGGTATGAACATATCAAGATTAACTGGACTAGATCCTGCTGGCTCCTGCTTTAGAAATCTTGGTCCAGAAGATAGACTCGATAAATCAGACGCAGACTTTGTAGATGTCATTTACACCAATATTGGTGGTATAGGAATGTCAGCCCCGGTAGGTCATGTTAACTTTTACTTGAACGGAGGTGAATACCAACCTGGACAAATATTGTGGACTTTTTGTCCCGACTTATGTAGTCATATTAGGTCATTTAGAATTTTTCAATTAGCTCTCCAATATTCTCATAATTTTATTGGAATGCAATGTGATTCAATTCAACAAGCTAGAGATAAGAATTGTTACGACAGAGTGCCACAGGTAACAAACGTTATAGGTCCAAATACGGATAGGAGTAAAGAGGGAATCTTTTACGTTGCTACAAGGGAACGGCGTCCTTTTTTCTTAGGCAAAGATGGATTGAAGAAAGAAAACGACTTTTTAATATCACGACTTGAATCAATTAATGCAAAAGATAAAGTAAAAATATGATCTGTAGTATCAATAAAGGAAATTTATTTTAGTTATGTTTAAGTCTCGCTGCGGGGTTTTATTTAGGAGCTTCTTCGAGACAAAACAATTAACAATATAATTCTTATTAGCCAAGCAGTGAATATTTATTCCAAAACAGTACAATAACAGAGCTAAATTCTAGTTTTTTTAAACAGTTACATCACTTCCGTGATGATTAAATTTGTCCATGAACTAGGCTTCGGGAGGAAGTTATTTTCGCAATAAACAAATATTTGCGATGTGGAATCTAATAATATATTTTAAATTTCTATCAAATGATATATATGCTACAACCAAAAACGTTTGTAACCTTTTTTACGACTATCATGCGAAACGATGAGTATGAAATTTAGAGTTAAAGTTTACGTTGTTAAAATATGCAAAATTAAATATTTTTATATAATAATAGCTGCAGCGTGCAGCCCCTGTATTTTGAAAGTGTTTGGTGAATCTCGCGAAAACAAATCATTTTTCCGGGATAAAAAGCCTATATGCTATTCCAGATCATCATCTACGTGTGTGCCAAATTTCATTCAAATCTGTTTAGTAGTTTGTGCGTAATTGAGTAACATACATCCATTCATCCATCCAAACACCCAAACTTTCGCATTTAAAATATTAATATAGATGTCGATAAATAGTATCTCATACAAACTTTAATCCACTATTTCAGCCCCTCATAGGTGAATTTTTGAAAAAAGTTGGCCTATGTCTGACCCCCTATTTTCAACTATGTACATGCCAAATTTCATCAAAACCAATTCGGCGGTTTAGCCGTGAAAGCGTAACAGTCAGTGAGACTTTCGCATTTATAATATTGGTATGGTTGCATTAGAAACACATGAAATTAATAAAAATAAACATTACGCATACTACTATTCATAATATTACCCACAATGTATTAAGCACACGTACATACTATTTTGTTTATAGTTAAATGCTGTTGTATATTTTTTCACACGTCTAGAAACAACCATTCAACTGGAACACTAGGCGAATAAAAATGATCAATTTAAAACTTAATATTTCCCAAACGGAAAATTGTTTTTACAAAAATTTTAAATGCCTATCAAGGACACCTTATACTATGACCGCCTATTTGTACTCCGTTCCTTATCGTACATTGTTATTTTCTATTGTCAATTCTGTGTGTTGTGTGCAATAAAGTATATTATTTCTATTATTATTATTATCTTCTTCTAGGGATCTTTCTTTTCCTGGTGTACGCCAACACGAGGAAAAGAAAGTCCCCATTTTAAGTGGAGAGAATATACCCTTTTATTTTGTCTTGCCTTTGTCGGCGTAACTAAGAGCAGGCCTATCTAACTTTATGTATTTCCACGTTATAATTATCTACCGGCCACCGGACCTCGGGATCTCTAATAGTACTAGACTACGATAGCCATATGACGCAAAAGCACTTTGAACACAAAAGACCTATAACTTCGTAATTTGTCTGAAATAGTTTCATGTTATTTTAAAATCAATATAGTGTTGTAACTTAATTTGTGCAGCCTTCTGTGTACCTTCAAATAACATCTGCAATAGTTCAAAAGGACTATAGACTTCATTTTGAACATAATATGAGATAGACATCTGGGACCATTGTTTTTGAACTTAAACTAGATAAAATTTAAATTTCATAAACCCCCGACACATCCTTAGACCGCCAGTCAGCTACATATGGATAATTTTAAGAGCAAAACGTAAAAGAAGCTGATCTTTAAAGTGGATTTTATAGCATCAGGTTAAAGTTACTATGATTACCTATTCAATGAGCATGAGTAATTTTATTGCAAAACTCCCACGGCCTCTGGCTCTACTATGTAACCCTGGAAATCATTTTGATTCAAAGTGTATGTAAAAATATAACAAATGAGACCACACTTGATGGGCTTATTTTGTTTAGTGCAGGAGGGTTATGGCCACTTTCTACTTCCATTATCAAAGCCTACGAATCTCCTAGTAATAAAGGCCAACTATATTAGCCCAATCTCCGATGGCCACCTTCCAGTTCCATTATTTATCCTTAGAAAACATCCGGCACTTAAGTGTTTGCCAAAATAAACCGAATTATCCCATATTCGATCGGCTTATCTAGATTAGCTTAAAAGTTCTCATGAACTTCTTCCAGCCCTATCATCAGACACTGGAAAACATCATGTTCCAAAACCATCGTTTTAGTGACTCATTTGTTCTGTTTTGAGAAATACCTTGGTAATAGATAATTTCTATGGTCCTACCATAGAAATTATCTATCAAATGAGTCCAAACTCGATGGTTTTATCTTGTTCAGTTTAAAGGTCTTAAAGGTCCCATAGCCACCTTCAATTTCCATTATAATATCCAAAAAAAATCATCTAGCACCAAAACATATGCCAAAACAATTCGAAGCAACCCACACCCAATAGGTTTTTCTGGATTTGCTTAAAAGTTCTTATAGACTTCCAGTTTTATCATCAGGCACTGATAACCATCGTGTTTCAAAACTCTTGTAAAAATTTACTCCATTTTATTTCAAAATTCCCATCTCCATCATCAGCTCTGTTATATGGCCTCGGAAATGGTCCAGCACCAGCATGTTTGTTAAAACGAAACAAAGGATCCCAAACTTGATAGGTTTATATTGTTTAGTTTAAAAATTCCTATGTTTACCTTCCAATTCCATGATCTGATATAAGACAAAGAAATTGTTTAGTACCAAATCGCTTACCAAAACAAACCGAAGCAACCCACACTCAATAGGTTTTTCTGGATTTGCTTAGAAGTTCTAATAGACTTCCAGTTCTATCATCAGACACTGATAACCATCGTGTTTCAAAATCCTTGTAAACATTTACTCCATTTTATTCCAAAGTTCCCATCACCTCCATCATCAGCTCTATTATAAGGCCCCGGAAATGGTTTAGCTCCAGCATGTTTGTTAAAACAGAACAAAGGATCTCAAACTCGATAGGTTTATATTGTTTAGTTTAGAAGTTCCTATGTTTCCCTTCCAATTCCCTGATCTGATATGAGACAAAAAAATCATCCAGCACCAAATTGTTTACCAAACCAAATCGAATTAGTACCCACTTGATGGGTTACCCTTGTTTAGCTTAGGAGTTCTCGGGTACATCTTCCAGGATTATCATCAGACACTGGAATTCATTCCGCTCTGAAGTCCTTGTAATAACGAATCAAACAACCCCAAAGTCGATAGTGTTGCTCTATTTTACTTCAAAGTTCCCATAACGTACTGCCAGATCTATTATAAGACTCTGGAAACCATCTAGCACTACAGTAATAATAATAAATATCGTTGGACGAATTACACGAATTTATCTGACCCCAAAGTTAACGATATTAATACATAGAAATGCATAATATATAAATACTAAAATATATTTAATAAACACCCAAACCCAAAAATACAAACATCTGTGCTCATAGCACAAATGCCTGTCCCTGCCGGGAATCGAGCCCGGACCCCATTGATTGCGTAGTCAGGGTCGCTAACCACTCGACCAATGGGGTGATCAAAGTAAATAAATAAATATTCACGGGACAAATCACACTTACTGATCTAACCCCAAAGTAAGCAAATTATTTGCTTGTGTAACGGGTGTTAGTCAACGACACTAATACATAGAAATACATATACATATAAATACTGCAATATATTTAATAAACACCCAAACCCGGAAATACAAACATTTATGCTCATCACACAAATGCTTGTCCCCGCCGGGGATTGAACCCGAGCCCCGTCGATCGCGTAGTCAGGGTCGCTAACCACTCTAACAACGAGGCGGAGAAAGTTTGTCGAAACAGAACAAACGAGTCAAATTTTGATTAGTTTATCGTATTTAGTTTAGGATTCTCATTTTTAAAATAATTACTTTTTCCAGGTACTAATTTAATAAATACATTTTTAAATATCTCATGCATTATAGAAGCAAGTGACTGCTCGCTGACTCCTATTCTGGCTAATTATAAAGTGAGTAAAAAAACTATATCGAAACAAAAAGGGCTCGGGTTCTATCCCCGACGACGACAAGCATTTGTGTGATGAGCATAAACGTTTGTATTTCCGGGTTTGGGTGTTTATGTACTATGTATTTATATATGTATTTCTACGTATCAGTATCGTTGACTAGCACCCATAACACAAGAAAACGATTTGCTTACTTTGGGGAGTTTAAATCAGAAGTATAATTTATCCCGTGAATATTTATTATTAATTGTATTTTAAAATGCTCGTATTTGACCTTTACTTTCTAAAAAAATAAATAAAATTTTACCTTCCCGTTCCACCATCATGTTCTGAAAATCATCCAGCACTAAATGTTTGTCAATACAATATAATAATAATAATAATAATATCATTTATTGCTCGAAATAGGGTAACATTTTAGGGTTGGTACAATATACATTATTTATACAATTCCTCCCATTTCACCAAATCCATGGCATGCAATGCTTTTACATTAAAATTGACTAGGAATTTAATTAATATAACATTTACAAGGTCACATGCTTTAGAGTTAGTAAGTTATATTTATAAAGATTGAGGTTTAAAAATGTTCATTTAATTACAATTGTCATCATTTACTACAAAGTCAAGAAGATAAATAAAAATTAAATTATATAATTATGAAAATATATTAATATAAAAATTATATTTAACTGCAATTACTAAATTTTATTTTTGACTTTTTTAAGAATTCTTTGTTATTTAAAAATTCTTGAATGGAATAAAAATATTTATCTTTAAGCCAATTTGCTAAAACTTTTCTAAACTGTTTTATAGGTAATTCCTTAAAATCATCGGGTATTGCATTATATGTTTTTATACACATAGCGTAGAATTGTCTATGATACAGCGCTAATCTTGGCGTTAATTCCAAGACTAGCCAGTTAGAGTTTCTTGTATTTCGTGGAAAAACTACTTGTGCTTTACAAACCTATTAAGTGCTAATCTAAAAACATTACCTCGTTATGTTTAGGAGATCATTGTAGGAATCTGGATTCTAGAAGTTCTAGTGTCATTTTTTCGGCTCAATCAACAGAGTCTTATCATCACGAAAAAGAACTTACTGTGACAAATGAAATGATTCCAAACTCCACTATATATGCGGCAAAGACCTGTTTCATGTAGATATTGAATGTAAATAGTTAAGTAAGGCAGAAAATATTGTATATTTCGTTTAGTTTGTAAGTTTTTTATAATAAATATTGTTTGTTTTCGTCTTTTACTTGCCCTAAGACCTACATTCAGCTTTGTTGTGTAGAAATAACAATGCTTTATGTAATTGAGATGATTGCCTATAGACATATTACGAACAAAAGGGTTCCACGCAGTCGACTAACTTACGAGTCGACTTTTGCGAGATTATACTTAAATGCGTGGAACCCAGACATACGAAAACGCCGAAAAGTGCAAAATTCATGTGAAAATGAATAATTATTGAATGTAAATAATATGTACGATGTAAGTATAAATTTTAGGCACTTCACGCACTTTTCGGGAAAATAAAGACAGATAACAGGATAATACGACCTGAAAAGGCGTACAACTCTATGATTGTAGGAGTTTCCGAGGTCCTGAAAGAAATATAATGTATATAACACTCTTGTTTGTTATTTATATAATAGTTTGTATGTATTAGATCGTTGTATATAGATAATAAATAACACTCTGTACAATTAGTTTTCGATAGGTCTTAGGGCATAACGTACTTTGTTTTGCTTATATTTGTGAAAAGAAAGTACCGTTGCACTCACTAGAGGGCCACATTAGCTAATTAGAGGTACCTAACATAAAATTATCATGCTAAGATTACGAGAAGTAGGATTTTAACAAATCCCAGACATTGTGGAGCCAACGCCGGCGTCGAGATGTGACGACCCCATCGCCCGTTGGTGGAATAACCGTTTCCATCAGCGCAGTCAGTCAATCAGTGGTAGTGCTACGCTGTATTTGCAGCCGAATGGGCCGGCACGCCCGGGGAAATACTACTCTTTCACATAATACCGGCGTGAAGTAACAGGTCTGCTGCTGCGTTTCGTCTGGTTTGTGAGAGTCCTGGTGGCCCGATTCCCCCTCCCCCCCTTACACTATGGATAGCGCATTTTTCAAAGGTAGTATACCCCAGGGGGGTACCACTTGCATCAGCAGTGGAGAATCCCCCTCTGGGCATCAATGCTCACGATCTAATAAACAACCTAATCATGGTTGCTCAGGCTGCCCTGCGTATTCTTGGGAAGGGGGGCGAAAATGCGCTCGATCCCAAATCTGCTCGAAGCAAATGGAGCATTAACACTAAGGCAACCCCTTCCACGCTTACCGTGGAGTTCTGCAACATCAGGGGAATTCACTCTAACCTAAACGCTGTCCACTACCATCTTGAGACGGCAAAGCCGTCATTGCTCTTCCTTACTGAGACACAGATATCTTCTCCGACTGATACCTCTTATCTCTCTTAACCTGGGTACAAATTGGAGCATTCCTTTATACCACGGGCTGGAGTTTGCGCCTACGCTAGGGAGGATATTTGTTCTCGTCGCCTCAGCAGTCTTGAGGGCAAGGACCTTTCCATCCTATGGTTACGCATAGACAACAACGACCATCCCCGCGTCTATGCGTGCCTTTACAGGTCCCATAGTGGTAACACCGAAACTGACCGACTAATTGAGCACGTTCAAGCGGCTACAGATTCAGTGCTGCAACAGATCCTATCCACAGAGATCGTAATTCTTGGTGATGTTAACGCCCGCCATGCCGACTGGCTTAGGTCATGCACAACCGATCATGCGGGAAGATCTGTTCACGACTTTGCCTTGGCATATGGACTGTCACAGCTGGTATCTTCGCCTACACGAATCCCAGATGTGGAAGATCAAAGACCTTCACTGTTGGACCTACTCCTGACCACTCGTCCAGACGACTACCAGGTCTTAGTCGAAGACCCACTTGGTTCGTCAGACCACTGTTTGGTCCGTACCATAGTGCCAAATGTGCGTCATATAAGGCCTCGCTTTGCTGGCTGTAGACGCGTGTGGCACTACAGATCAGCAGATTGGAACGGGATGCGGTTCTTCTTTGTATCCTACCCATGGGCGCAGATATGCTTCTCACTGGATGATCCAAGTGCTGTTGCTGACTCTGTCGCTGATGTGGTGCTACAGAGTATGGAATTTTTTATTCCATCCTCTGTTGTGCCCATCGGTGGCAAGTATCAGCCCTGGTTTGGTGGTGGCAAGAGTGCTACCAGGCCTGGGCCAGTGCATCAGCGGCTTGTGATGAAAAAACCCATTTACTCAGAAAGAAGTACAATTTTGCGTCTAGGTCCTTCAAAAGAGTCATTGCAAAGGCAAAGTCGGAGCACATTAACAGAATTGGCAAGAAATTAGTTCGCCTTCCCTCGGCAACACGTACGTTCTGGTCCCTTGCCAAAGCTGTTTTAGGTAATTTCTGTATGCATTCCCTTCCAGCTCTCCACAATAATAATGGCTTTTTGGCCCACACGGCAAAAGAAAAAACCGATTTTTTGGGCTCACTTTTTGCAAGGAACTCGACTTTGGATGACCATGAAAATACACCACCAAACATATCAGTATGTGATAGTACAATGCCGGAGGTTAAATTTCATCAAACCTCTGTTCGAAAAGCTTGTTTCCCTGGATATCCATAAGTCGAGTGGGCCTGACGCTATTCCACCAATCGTGTTAAGAACGTGTTCTCCCGAGTTGGCTCCGGTATTGACGTGACTTTTTCGGCTCTCATATAATTCAGGCGTTGTACCAAAATCCTAGAAGACAGCTTTAGTGCACCCGATACCCAAGAAACGCGATCGTTCAGATCCGTTCAATTACCGGCCCATAGCTATCACCTCCTTGTTCTCAAAGATTATGGAATCCATTGTCAACTGCCAGCTCTTAAAGCACCCAGAAGATCATCTGCTGATAAGTGACCGTCAGTATTGTTTCCGTCGCGGTCTTTCGGCAGGTGACCTTTTGGTCTACCTTATTCATAGATGGGCGAAGGCAATTGAGACTAAGGGGCAAGCGCTAGCTGTTAGTTTGGATATAACGAAAGCCTTTGATAGGGTGTGGCACAAAGCACTTCTTGCGAAACTTCCATCTTATTGACTTCTCGATAAATTATGCAACTGGATTACCATTTTTTTGACAGATCGTAGCATTAAGGTTGTTGTCAACGGTGTATGCTCAGACCTAAAATCTGTCAATGCTGGTGTTCCCCAAGGCTGCGTGCTATCTCCTACTTTGTTTCTTCTGCATATCAATGATATGCTGCAAATTAGCGGCATTCATTGTTATGCAGAAGACAGTACAGGAGATGCTGTATATTCCGGCCGCGCTAACGTTTCTCGGGAACATGTTGACGAGTGCCAGAAAAAACTTGTGTTTGAAGTCGAGGATTTATTTAACAAGGTCTCGGAATGGGGCGACTAAATTTAGTCCAATACAACCCAAAGAAGATAACAGTTTGTGCATTCACCGCCAAGAAAACACCTTTTGCCGTATCCCCTCGTTTTGAGAATACTCCTTTGATTGCCTCAGCCAGCATTGGAATTCTTGGTATCGACATATCGATGGTACTTGTGGATGGACTCGTATGGACTTGGTAACATCCAGTTTCATGGTCATTTGGAAGGTAAAGCAAAGCTCGCGTCCAAAAAAAATTGGTGTTCTGAACAGGGCAAAACAGTACTTCACACCAGCCGGCCGTTTGCGACTATACAAGTCGCAAGTCAGGCCTCATATGGAGTACTGTTCTCATCTTTGGGCAGGGGCTTCGCAGCACCAGCTCCTTCCTCTTGACCGCATACAGCGTAGATCATCTCGTGTTATCGATGACCGGACTCTTCCCAATCGGCTTGATCCTTTGGCGTTGTGAAGAGATGTTGGTTCTCTCTGCATCTTCTATCGCTTTTACCACGGGAGTATTCCGAGGAGTTGTTCGGCTTAATACCACCCGCTAATTTCCACCATCGGACATCAAAATTCTAAATTCCACCCTTACCACTTGAATGTCTGCAAGTCCACTACAGTGCGATTTTTAAGGCATTTTTTGCCCCGCACGACTGCGTTTGCGCAGCGGATGTGTTTTCGAACCGATACGACTAAGGGGCCTTCAAGGAATGAGAGTATTCATTCCTTAAAGGCCGGCAACGCACCTGCAGTACCTCCGGTGTTGCAGCTGTTCATGGGCGGCGGTGATCACTTACCATCAGTTGAACCTCTTGCCCGTTTGCGCCCTATTCCATAAAAAAAACGCATAGCGCCAGCCGTCTTTGTCAGCGTATCGGAGTGTCTGTCTGCATACTATAAATTCGAAAGAGCGCGGCCATACAAATCAGTTCCGTTCCGTTTCCGTTCCAATTTCGTTACGTCTCAAGAAATAAGAAGAAAGTTAAGCTTCCCAGACAAGTTCCTGGGCCTCGTTATACCTAAAGGGTACCGGTGTTAGAGTAGGGCTGTGATAGGGAAAAGTAGTGGCTCTCTAGAATAGAAGTTTGCAACGGTGCTTGCTTTATTTGCCGTACTGTGTTTCATTACAATAAAGCACTTTTGTAAACAAAATTTGTGGTCTCGGTTTATTTCTCCCGGCTTCCGGCTCGCCGAGGCACTATGGCTTGTGGGGCATCGAAAGAAGAAGAACCAGATCTACAGTCCGCTGGCTCCCCCGGCTGTAGTGCACACTATATTAACAACTACTATCTGTGAGTTACAATGGCACTCTTACGGCTCCATCTTCAGATATTCGACACACACGTACTACACGGAAAGTACACGTCATCAAAAATCCATCTAGTCCAAACTTGACAATCTTATCTCTTTCTACATTCTACGCATGAGTTTCAGTAGTACTTCTTCAGCTCCATCTTCAGATCCTCGTACTCATGAGCACTAATGAAACTTATTATTGTAGCAACAAGACCAATGAGTCCAAACAAGGTTGTCTTGTTCAAACTCTGCATCAGAGAGTTCCAGTCCCTACGTCCAGGCTACGTACAGGCTAGGCATGACCTCACTTGGAAGGTACCATAGTATTGTACTGTCACTGAGCTTTCACAAGTCTGGAAAGTTTTTCTAGAAACGGATATCAGAGAGTCGTTAAAAAGTGGCTTGCAATATTTAGAAAATCTGTTATTTACATACAAAAATTGCCAGTTAAATAGATGCTGATGATCTTCGAATAAGGACCTTAAAGTATCAGGGCAAGGTTACAATGTAATTGCAATATCAATAAAGTAACAGAATACAAAATTTAGTATTGATAAAGCCTCAACAAGTTGCTTAATTCCTTTCATCAATTTGAAAAGAGCTGGTAATCTTGAAACGGCTGAACAGATTCTATTGAATCATAGCTAAGAACGATCTCGCAAAACAGGGCTTTCAATTAAAAAATACTGCAACCAAATCGGGCCATCCGCCTGACTGCTACAATGCCACGGACAGACACACAGATACACACATACACGGATACACACATACACAGATACACAAATACACACCTGAAACTTATAACACCCCTCGTTTTGCATCTGGGGTTAAAAAATATTTAACAATTTAATTTACCCTGTACTAGTTTCTCTAACAAGTATTTATTAAAACTGTTTGTTCGAATTCAATTTTCACTTTAAAATTCACTTTAAAATTCAATAATTGAATTAATTTAGGTAAAGGAGGAAGTTTATTGATAATTATATAAAAATTAAACGCTTGCTGTGTAGTTAAGTAAGTATACCTAATAAATAATGCACTTGTACTTTTATTTCACTATCCTACTACATTACATTAATCAATTAATTTCAGTTTTTAAAGAATATCTAAAAAGGAATATAGTTTTTATAAAACCTGAACAAAACATCGGAAACAAACTTTTAAAAAATACATCCTTAAGGAATTTAAAACTTGATTGATTTATGTTAAAGTAAAAGACGTTAAGAAAAAATTAATGGTCCACAATTTTATAAGATTCTTCTGTCTGTGTTTTTGTATATTGGTTTGATTCACACATATCTTTGATATTACTCAGCAGATTTTAGTGTAGTATTAACAAGTCTATCTACTGGCAGTATCTTGATTTGAAGCAAGATATGTATAATTTGCATGTAATTTGAATTGGATATCAGATTTTTTTGCTCACAAATTTTGTTTTACATAAAGCTGTTCACAAAAACTTTGCTTGTTATTAATCAAATTAAAAATGTTGCTGGGACTACGGTCTAGTGGGTATATTGATAAATATAGAGTTGGACGTTTTATCACAGAATACATAATAGTACAAGTGCACTCCGGAAAGTCGGTTAAAGAAATAGAGACTCTTTCTACCATACAAATAAGTTGAATTCAGATCGCGCGGCGTTTAAATACCTACAGTTATATTTACCTAGAAATTACATCCCTTTCTATCACGTAACTCTTATCCTTTCTAATGAAATCAGGATTGTCTCAAAGATACTCTATCGCCTATAGACACCAAAGATGTTAATGATGCGTTGCTATCTGTGCACCGGGATAGCAATGTAGTATACATAAGTCTACCACCCAATTTTAACCCACAAAACGGAACACGATAATGACAAAGCATTGACGCTATTGCGGCAGAAATAGGCAAAGCAGTGGTACCATACACCTGGGTGAGACGATGCGGAACACTTTCAGCATGTAATCACGGTGGTAGTGACACGTATAGCCAATCGGTCGCCTTTTACAACTTGCCTCGCATAGCGACAGGCAGCAGGCAACACGAGGAAAAATAAAATTTGTTAATAATATAATTATTAAATATATTAATAAATAATAATTTAATAAATAATAATTAATTATAATTAATGTTAAAATATAATTTGTGGCGCATTTCAAATTGCAATATTGGGGCATGATAAATCTACTGAATCCTTACCAAGAGTTACCTTACTTAAAACCTATTTATAAAAATTACGAGTAAACTAAACAAAATAATAATATTTCTTACATTTCAAAATTTTTCGGTAAAGTAAAAAAAGAAAACCTAAAATCTTTCTGTGTATGCGACAGCCATCTACACAGTATTATTTTTGATAGGCAACCCATGTGTAACATAATTTTTGATATATTAAATTACATAAAAAATATGTTTGATCCATTAACCAGCTCGGTGAAAGTCTATCTCTATCGGGATCTTAGACTAAAACGTATAATATCGGTAACGAAAAATACCAAATAACCAACCAAAGTAACACGAACGCGACAGTATTAAATGCACTAATTAAGCGCTTCAGCCAGGATTTGACACCTATTTCTTTAACATTACCTCCTCAATTCTCCGCACGGTAGTGTAACTGTCAGACACGTTTGTTTTCGTTCTGTACAAATTAATTTGCTATTATAAAATTTTCACCTTATACTGAGTTTAGTTGTGCATATAATAAATCTAGATCCGTAATGTTAATGTGATGTTTAATATCAGTGCCCAATTTACTTTTAAATAGTGTTTTTCTCAAAAATATATTTCTTATTAATCTGATTGTGTAGTGTTAACAATAGTTGATCGACGGTAGTTTACTTAACAACATTAAATCTTTGTAAGCAGCGTTTAGTCAATATCAATATTTCGCGAGTTACGTTCAAGTCTCTGTGCCACAATTGGTTAGCAGTTGCCGGTTAATCGTGAAGAGCCAAACATAACCAGTGTTCGTATCTCACTTGGGCCGAATTTCTCAAAGATAACTTTTTTCAAATTTTACAATATTCTGCTAAGAAAATGCAATTCGCTTGTTGTAACTCAACGAAAGGTGGCGCTCCGAATGAAATTATAACCTGTAGTAAATGTAAAAGCATTTATCATATCAATTGCATCGATTTTTCCGATAAACAGAAGGACTGTGGTAAATATTTAAGAAAGAAATCTTAGTTGTGCTCTCAGTGTTGTCATTCGAAGCTGTCTAGTAATATTGTCACTCCAAACCGGGCAGTGCCTGCGACAAAGGCTACAGCTCATACTATGACTGTTCGTAAGGATTCACCGTTAGTCCAAGGGAATGATTCAAAAAATGATTCGCTAGTTCCTTTTTCACTTGAACAAATGCAATCTATTATTGTGTCCGAAATTTCTAAATTACAACATAGTCTCGAAGAAAGGATATCAAATGAAATTAGGACGCTGAGGGATGAATTATCTAATCTAAAAGATTCGGTTTCTTTCTTTAATTTGAAGAAAATTTGGAGAGCTGAATGTGTGAGTGGAAAAATGCGAGGCTATTGTCACGAACTTGATGAAAAACACAACAGAAGTTAAACAGATCGAAACATCATTAAGGGACTTGCAATTTGAAAATAATAATCGTGAACAGTGGGCGCGGCGGTCTAATATGGAAGTTTATGGAATTCCTGAATCTGGTAATGAAAATCTTATGGATCGTAAACTTGTCGACGCTTCAGCTAAGTCCATCAACTGACATCGATTTCATTACCAGAGTTGCCTCTAAAAATACCGAGATTCGTCGTCCAAAACCGATTATTATACGTTTTATTGCAAGATGGAAAAAAGATGAATTTCTCACTCAATTAAAAAAACTTAAATTAAAATGTAATGATATTGGCTTTCCGGGCAATAATAATGCAATATTTTTTAATGACCATCTGACCAGTGAAAATAAAACTCTTCTTCAATTAACAAAAAATTGGCTCGAGAAAAAAAAATACTTATGTCTGAGTTAAGAATTGCACTATTATGGTCCGTCGATCAGAAAATAGCCCAGTTATACATATATTAAATCAAAAAGATTTAAAAAAAATAGCATAAGTACTAATGTTATTGTTTTAGTTTACAAATTTATCATTTATATATGTTACATTTATTTCAGGCTTTGCATGGGGAATTTTCTAACGTATTATTTATATAAAGTTTTTCTTTTCGACATTTTAGGCGACGCTTTAACTTGGATCTTTCGTTTAAGTATTATAATTATGTCTAAAATTAATTGCTTTCCCAATAGCTAATATAATAAATAATCTTTTCATTTACTATCAAAATGTGTGAGGATTGCGGACAAAAACTAACGTATTCTTTAGGAATCTTATACAATCCGATTATGAGATAATCTGTTTAAGTGAAACCTGGTTATTAGATAGTATTTATGATGGTGAAATTTTTGATAATAGATACGGTGTCTTTAGATGTGACCGTTATTATAAAGAACTGAAAGTAAATTTAGGGGGTGGGGTTCTGATTGCAGTAAAGCGTAGTTTCCCAGTTCAATCTTCTGAAAAAATGTTTTTACAAGGTTCGTCTTGTGAGGTTATTAGAATTTCACTATCTTTGAGCTCTTCTAATTTTTTACATATATTTTGCTGCTACTTCCCTAATGGTAGGTTACAAACTGAGTCTATTTCTGATTTTTTCGAAGTTGTCTCAACTGAATGTCTAAAGGAACCAAACAATAAGTACTTGATTGTAGGTGACTTTAACATTTCGAATGCTAAATGGACTCAAAATTAACTCCATTTAGCATTCATGATACATAGCAATGGACAAACTCAATGATAAAATTGACTTAGTGACAACTAATCGTGACTTTTTAGTAAACGTATTAAGTAACTTTCTGAACTTAACGAGTCTTAATCAATATAATTATATATTTAATATCAATGCTCGTTTGCTAGATTTAGTTATATGTGATCAGATTTGTATTGTACAACGAGCGAGTACCGCTTTAGTAGCCGAAGACGCTCATCATCCCGCACTAAATATTACCTTACGTACTCGAAATGTGCAAAGTTTACGATCTGCATTTCGCGTAGTAAAACTTTTTAATGCAGCTGACTATTCTAAAATTAATAAAGAGCTCTAAGTAATTGATTGGGATGACTTGTTTCGCAATCGCAATATTGAGGAAGCGGTTGCCACTGTCTACCAGACCTTGAATAAAATTATTACCTGTTATGTACCTATAAAATCATTTAAAGGAAATTATAATTATCCTTGTTGGTTTTCTAAGCCTTTGATTAAAATTATCGCTGAAAAGCACAAATTTCATAAAAAATGGAAGAAATATGGCAACTCTTCCGATTACGACACACTTCTACGACAACGGCAAAAGCGTGTACAACTTGATTGTTATGACAATTTCATACGTAATTCGGAGTTCAAAATAGCTTCCAATAATAAATATTTTTGGTCATTTGTTAAATCTAAAAATATGAAAGTTGATCTGCCGGATAAGTTATATTATGGGGAAAAACAATCTTCTGAGGGTGAGGAGATATGTAATTTATTCAATGATTTTTTCGGGTCTGTCTACGAAAAAAGTGATACTTTTTCATCGACTGTACCTGCTATCGATAATTATTCTAATGCCACATCTTTGAACTCAATTACTCTTTGCACAGAAATAGTTCAGAATTATTTAAAAAACCTTGATATATCTAAAGGTAGTGGTCCTGACGGTATAACCCCAATATTCATTAGGTCGTGTTATAAACATCTTACTTAGCCCATCTTTTATTTATTTAACTTATCTCTGAAATCAGGTATAATGCCATCTATATGGAAGCAGTCATATATTGTTACTAATTTATAACACCGGTGACAAACATAATATAGTTAATTATAGACCAATCTCTAAGTTAAACAACATCGCTAAGTTATTTGAGAAAATAGTATATGATAATATTTTTCCAGTATTAAGACCACAGATTATTCGGGAGCAGCATGGATTTGTAAATAAAAGGTCTACAGAATCAAATCTTAATTAATTCGTGCATATGATTGCTTCAGCACTGGACAGTGGATATCAGGTGGATGTCATTTATACTGATTTTTCTAAGGCATTCGATAAAATTTCACACTCTACTCTTATCGACAAGCTTGAATCCGCTGGTATACATGGTGATCTACTACGTTGGCTTAAATCATACCTAAATAATCGCAGTCAAGCTGTAACCATAAAAGGGTTTTGTTCGTCTTTCTTTCCTATGACATCTGGGGTTCCGCAGGGTTCTCATCTTGGACTATTAATGTTTAACTTCTCTATTAATGATATTGGGAAATATATTAATTCTTCATTTATCTTGTATGCAGATGACCTAAAACACCTTGGTAGTATAGACATGTTTAACATATCGATTTATAAATTTAAACTTAAAGTCTAAGAAATTTTGAAATCATTATAAATAATAATCATTTTACTGCACCATGTTGTCATTTACTTAATTAACTTAGACAAGTAAAAAAAGAGACAAACTTATTTTTTTTTATTTTTCTCAGTTTGTTATGTATACAAATGTTGTCATTATTCTCTATTCAACAGGCGTGTCTTTATTCTTTACATATAACTTTTTTTTATCCAGTTACATATTGTATATATGTTACGTATTTGCGGAAACTTTTTGTGGAAAATTTTGTGGTTATATTTTCTAGTTATAAGCATTATAATCTGTTTGTTTCTCTAACATTAAATAAATAAATAAGTTAAATGCAATTATTAGTAAAATAAAATTGGATCACTCAGTCTGGTCAACTGCACTTGCTTCTGTCAGCATTTATTTTCCGTTCTTATAGACGTTTTGAAATAGTCTTATAATAATATCGAGTACCTAAACATATTATGTGTACAACTTATAACTACAATACATAAGTAAGTATATTCGAAATACGTAATATTTAACGTAAAATAATTTCATTACAAAATTTCAACTCGATCCGTCGATAGGATGAGCTCAAAGCGGTATTGCACGAAAATGAGGTAGGTATCAGAACAGCTAGCCAAAGCCGCTATTCTGTAATCAATAGTTTTCAAAATAAATAGTTTCAGAAACCGCTATCGCGTGGCGACAAATAGTTTCGTTTTGATACGGCAAAATCGCGAAACGACCCACAACTGGCCCAACTGATTCGCAATGCCGCGTTGTCGCGCGCTGTAAGTGCTTATTGCGGTAGGTATAAGCGAGTGTCAGATGCCTGGTTTTATCATCATCACGCCGCTTCCCTTGCGTGGTAAGCAGAGTAAACAAAACGTCTTTAGACTTTCCAGTTCACTACGATTCACCGGTTTGTCAGTTGGCGAGATGAGTTATGATCCTCATCGCCGCATTTAAGTCGTTAATAAGTTAATAGCTGTTTGAGTTACATTTATAAAACTTTGAATTCTAGAAAAGGTTGTAACAAATGTGCCAAATTTCATGTATGTGGGATAAATACATTAGAGTTGTGAAGGTGACACACACAAAGACTCGAATAATGTTGCAAGTAAATAAATATTTTTCCAAGACGGTATTTAAAGCATGTCTTCCTCCCCGGTATACAAATAGTCTTTCATATAACATTAATAGACATTTAGTATAAACTTGAAACTTACACTTTTTATTCGGTTAGGTAAAGTATTTAAAATGCCGGGAAATGTTCTAGATATTCTTAAGATGATATTCCAAAGCTATTTAAACTTTAATTTTTTTTAGTTTTTGTGCTTTTATTTGTGATTTAAAATATTTTTTACTTCTTTATTTCAATAAGGAATCTTTATTTCCAATAGTGTTATTATATGCATTGGAGTATATCACAAAAAATAATTAAATCGTGTGTTGATACTCATTCATATAAGTAAAGTCGCCATTTGCAACACAAATTTAAAGCTACGAATATGTGGAATTTAAATTAAATTATCAGCACAAACAGGAGGTAGACATTAGGCGCAAACTGACTTTAGAAGAAATTACCTTACATGTTTTCGTCGATAAAACTCGAAGATATCACAAATAAACTACTTGACACTAAGCAAATCACGAAATAATGCCGTATCATGAAGTCCAATACTTAAAAATTATTTTTTATGCAAAAAGTAAAGTCCAGGCTATGTAATATCGAATATCGCACATAAAATAGGAATGCACACATTATTAATTATAATGAAAATAGGCAAAAACAAATACATGGTAGAATATTTTTCCCTTTGGCTGACAACATTTTGAATAATAATAAACATAATAATAATAAATATCCCTTGACAAATTACACGATTGATCTAACCCCAAAGTAAGCAAATTATTTGCTTGTGATATGGGTGTCAATCAACGTTATCAATGCAGTCATAGAAATACATATTATATAGGTATGTTAAGTTTTCATTTAATAAAGTAAGATTTTGCCCGATATTATAAATGTGCAAACTTATGTTCTTGCACTGGCATCCCTAAATTTCAAAAACGTCTGTTAAATGTTTTTAACAGATGTTCATTTTGTAATGGATGCTCGAAAGAGCACGACGTTCCCAACAGTTGGCCTGAGTTGGCCTCCATTGAGGTCATTCTTGAACGTGCATAAGTAATTTAATGTATTTGTTAAGTTTTATTTCCATTATGAGGATATTAATTATGATATTAATTATAATATTATATAGATTAATTAATTAAGATATTATAGATATTTTATTATCTATATTAATTAATTAAGATATTAATTATAATTAATAATGAGAATGTAGAATTAAAGTATAAAATAATGTCATTAGAATAATGAACAATGTGAAAAGAAATACAAATGTAATATAAATTGATTGCGTTGCTATCTCATGATATGAAAAAAAGTCAATCAGTGTATATAAATAAAACAAAACGTTTCGACCTATGTCCGTTATAGATTTTTTTATAGTAGATGGGCAAACGAGCAGGTGGTGTACCTGATGGTACATCACTGTAATATAACTTGATTGCGTGGTTTTAATTAGTAAAGGCAGTTCTTAATATTTAAGACAAGGGTCATTGCCCATAATATGTACTAATATATCGTGTCCTCTCATGTGTGGCAGAGCATATTTAATTGCTAATTGTAGGGTATTCCCTACATGTAGATACCGAAATACGAGTATAATAAACACCCAACCACTCAATTTACCGGACTCAATAGGTAATTGTTTAAGACGGAAAAACCCCCACCTCTTCAACTTCTAAAGAATGAAGTGGAATTAAACTCAGTGACCAAACTAACTAGTAAACTTAATGGCGCGGTCGTTTCGCCGAAAAAAGTACCTTCAAAAGAATCACCACTCAATTTACCGGACTCAATAGGTAATTGTTTAAGACGGAAAAACCCCCACCTCTTCAACTTCTAAAGAATGAAGTGGAATTAAACTCAGTGACCAAACTAACTAGTAAACTTAATGGCGCGGTCGTTTCGCCGAAAAAAGTACCTTCAAAAGAATCACCACTCAATTTACCGGACTCAATAGGTAATTGTTTAAGACGGAAAAACCCCCACCTCTTCAACTTCTAAAGAATGAAGTGGAATTAAACTCAGTGACCAAACTAACTAGTAAACTTAATGGCGCGGTCGTTTCGCCGAAAAAAGTACCTTCAAAAGAATCACCACTCAATTTACCGGACTCAATAGGTAATTGTTTAAGACGGAAAAACCCCCACCTCTTCAACTTCTAAAGAATGAAGTGGAATTAAACTCAGTGACCAAACTAACTAGTAAACTTAATGGCGCGGTCGTTTCGCCGAAAAAAGTACCTTCAAAAGAATCACCACTCAATTTACCGGACTCAATAGGTAATTGTTTAAGACGGAAAAACCCCCACCTCTTCAACTTCTAAAGAATGAAGTGGAATTAAACTCAGTGACCAAACTAACTAGTAAACTTAATGGCGCGGTCGTTTCGCCGAAAAAAGTACCTTCAAAAGAATCACCACTCAATTTACCGGACTCAATAGGTAATTGTTTAAGACGGAAAAACCCCCACCTCTTCAACTTCTAAAGAATGAAGTGGAATTAAACTCAGTGACCAAACTAACTAGTAAACTTAATGGCGCGGTCGTTTCGCCGAAAAAAGTACCTTCAAAAGAATCACCACTCAATTTACCGGACTCAATAGGTAGTTGTTTAAGACGGAAAAACCCCCACCTCTTCAACTTCTAAAGAATGAAGTGGAATTAAACTCAGTGACCAAACTAACTAGTAAACTTAATGGCGCGGTCGTTTCGCCGAAAAAAGTACCTTCAAAAGAATCACCACTCAATTTACCGGACTCAATAGGTAATTGTTTGCGACCGTCACTATTTCCTCGGGTGCCGCCATATCTCAAATTCGTCAAACACGATGAAGCATCACCTTTAAAAGTGCCAGCAGCTATACAAAAGCACTTGAAGTGGAAATTGACCACTATAACACCAATAGTAGTGAAGAAAACACTCACTAATTCCGGTTTTAGATTGGTGAAGAGTGAATGTGATACAGCTGAATGTTCACAGGAAGAAACAGTAGATTGGGTTGGTATTTGGGGTAAACATATGAAATCGTTAATGTTTAGAGCCATAAAAGATGGCCAGAAAATGAATCATTTCCCAGGAACCTTTCAAATTGGTAGAAAAGACAGATTGTGGAGAAATCTCCAAAAGCTCTCTGCAAAGTATGGTATTAATGAATTTGGTATTATGCCTAAAACGTATGTGTTGCCACATGACTTGAAAATATTAAAACATGATTGGGAAAAGTATGCGGCAAACAATGAAAAATGGATCATAAAGCCACCTGCTTCAGCTCGAGGTACGGGAATCAAAGTAGTATCCCGATGGACCCAAATCCCTAAGAAACGACCTGTGGCAGTGCAGAGATATGTATCATAACCTTATTTAATTAATGGCAGTAAGTTCGACCTGCGACTTTACGTGCTTGTCACATCTGTACACCCACTTAGGATATATTTATATAAAGATGGACTAGCTAGGTTTGCATCAGTGAAGTACAATGATGAGATAATGTCACTGAATGATAGATACATGCATTTAACAAATTACTCAATTAATAGACTGTCCAAAAATTACACTCCTAATGAAGACTTTGCTGCCTGTGAGGGGCACAAGTGGATATTACAAACTCTTTTTCAATATTTAAAGACTGAACAAAATGTAAATATTGATGCTCTGTGGGAGTCAATTAAGGATCTAGTAATAAAAACAATAATTTGCGGAGAAGCTAATACACAGTCCGTTTTTTACTGTGGTATAGTCGCGACTGTCTGTATGCCGAGATCGAGGCGTTTAGTCATAGCTCGCGCTTCATCCATTTGTATGAAGATGAAATACTGTATTGATAATATTACCGATAATATTACTTTTACCCCGGTCCCGGTCCCGGACTACTTTGAAGAATAGGTCAACTACCGTTCTGCCAGGCAAGTCATAAAAGGCGACCGATTGGCTATTCGAGTGACTATCATCGTGTCTATAAAAAATAGAGTCCAGCAATGTCTGGCCCGGGTCTGGTACCACTGTCTTACCTATTCCTGCCGCAATAGCGTCAGTGCTAGTACTGTCATATTCCGATTTGGAGGGTAAGATAGCCGGTAAACTTATGCTTGTGACATTAGACCTCGTCGCAAAATAGCAACGCACCATTAACACTTTTGGTGTCTATAGGTGATGGTTAACTCTTTTCATCAGGAGACCCATCTGCTTGTTTGCTATCTCATGATATGAAAAAAAGTCAATCAGTGTATATAAATAAAACAAAACGTTTCGACCTATGTCCGTTATAGATTTTTTTATAGTAGATGGGCAAACGAGCAGGTGGTGTACCTGAAGGTACACCACCTGCTCGCCTACGAACATCTGCAATACCAGGGGTCTTGCAGCTGCGTTGCCGGCCTTTTAAGAATAAATAAGCTCGTTTCTTGAAGGTCCCTAAGTCGTATCCGTTTGGAAACACCCCCGAGGGTAATTGATTCCACAATGGAGTAGTGTGAGTCAAAAAGTGCTGACAAAAGCGCACGGTTGTGGATTTCCAGACATCGAGGTGGTGAGGATGGAACTTTAAATTTTGACGCGATGTCTGATGATGGAATTTAGTATCAGGAACTAATCCGAATAACTCGTCGGAACACTCCCCATGATAAAAACGATAAAAGATGCAGAGGGAACCTATATCTCTGCGTAACGCCAAAGAGTTAAACCGATTAGAAATAGCCTGGTCGTCGACGATTCGAACCGCTTATGTTGAATTTGATCAAGAGGAAGAAGCTGGCACTGAGGAGCTCCGGCACAGATGTGAGAACAGTACTCCATGTGAGGTCGAATTTGGGCCTTGTAAAGTTAAAGGCGATGAGCTGGCATGAAGTACTGCTTTGCTATACTGAGTACACCAAGCTTTTTGGAGGCTAGCTTCCTCCAAATGACCGTGGAACTGAACGTTATTCGATATTTTGACTCCCACAATTTCAATACTGGCTGAGACTGTCAGGAGAGTGTTCTCAAACCGAGGTAATACGACAAAGCGTATTTTTTTTGCGGTGAATGCACAAAACTGCGTGTTTTTGTGGTTAAATGTAACAAGGTTTTGACTGAGACATCGGTTAGTTAGATGGTAGGCGGTGCGTTCCCTTGGTCACTAAGAGTCGAGTTGGCCGCAAAGAACGAGCCCAGAAGATCGGCTTTCTCCTTTGTGGTATGTGCCATGAAAGAGTCATCGTCGCTGTGCAAGAATGGAAATGAAGGCTAGGAGAAATTCCCTAAGACAGCCTTGGCGAGAGACCAGAACCCACTCGGGCACTCGAAGGAAGGCGAACTAATTTCTCACCAATTCTGCCAATGTGTTCCGCTTTGGCCCTGGCAATCACTTTTTGAAGAACCTATATACTTCAAAACCATCCTATTGATAAGCGCTAAGCCGGTATAATTTAAAAGGTAATATTGCTGAAATTAAATGAAATGAAAAACATTTATTTGCCAGAATATGGTATTACTAGTTATTAAAAAATTATTAAAAGTTAACAAGATATGCAAAAAGCTAAAAAAAATTAAATCATTTTTTATTTTATGAAATTTAAAAATTGATGCATTATTTATTATATGTAATATTTAAGTTGAAACTATTAAACATTATTTAAAAATATTATAAAAATTATTAAAAAATATTTGGTGGATGGTTGGTTTTACGCACCGATTAATTTCTTAGGTTGTCTGTGTCCCTTGTATTTACACACAGAAATACAGAGTTATAATACTAACCAATGAAATAAAATCATTCCAGAGGTATTCCTTAAGCCTTAGCTTTTTATTGGGCACGATAAAATAGCATAATATAGCATAATTTTATTTTTTTATAATTTAACTCGTATGTATAAGCTTTTGACATTTGAATACACTTGCTCATATGAGCGGCTACGTACTTTCCGCCCAACACAGTGTCTATTAGTATTTGCATACAAATACTAATAGACCATAGTCTGTAGTTTCTCACTATTATAGGCTACATTTTTACCAAATTTCGCAAACAGAAGTAATGTTCCTAAGTCATGAAAACAAAGTCGCAGGCAATAACTACTCTATGCAAATATTATAAAGAGAAAACATTTTTATATTTTTGTATTGTAGGTACGTTTGTAATGAATAACCTCAAAAATTATTTAACCATTAGAAATTACCATTAGATATAATAAAACATTTTATCACAAAAAACCATTAGATATAAATATTATTTTACCATTAGAAAGCTACCGTATCCAGGAGTGACGTATGTTACTTTTTTTACCTGACAGGACAAGGGAGTAATGATTAGGGTCACGCGGACAAAGTCGCAATAAGAGCCAGTTATTTGTAAAATCTTATTACACTTTGATTTGCAGCAGAGGTGATCTTGTTTTGTTTTAATTCAAATAATTAAAACATAAGAATAAGCGCAATAATTATGTATATTTAGTTTTTACTGCAATTAACATATTATATTCATTCAATATGTAAAGAATCAAAAGCAAACTTTTGTATTATTAATTAGTGATATAACATGAGAGTAATCTTCCAAATCTCATTTATACAATAACATTAAACTTGACTGCATGTGTCAGGCGAAAGCTTTCCGTGAACTTGGACATGAAAGTCGACGCAATGCATGCCCTGTTGTATTTGGTTCTATTAATTGTTGGTGGAAAAGCAATCGAATATTCTAAGACTGAAAAGATTTACGCGTCTGGATATTTGCCAGATTGTAAGTATTGTACCTCTTTGTAATGTCCTAAAATTACAAAGAGGTAATTCTTTTTTCTTTTCAATAGACAAACTCAAAAATAACTGGTTCAGTTTTAAAAATTCTTTCACTAATATAAAGCTACATTTTCGGTATAAAGAAGACCTTTTCAAGGTAAAGTTTTATATATATATATATATATATATATATATATATATATATATATATATATATATATATATATATATACAGGTTAATTTAAAAGTGTTTTGGCGTATTAATCAACAAGCAAACTTTATTTATAATCAAGATTAGTTCAAGATCTAACAGTTTAGATAACAATTTTGTCAAAAAAGAGTAAATAACAATTAGTAAAACATATATTTCGTTAATGACCAACTTAATGATATCAGCGCTTTGGGTGTGACGGTACCTATTTTTATTTATTTTCGTAAATTTTAGTGTTGATATGATAAAATATATATATATATATATATATATATATATATATATATATATATATATATATATATATATATATCTCAAAAAAAAATCATATGATGTGAATGTGAAATATCCTAAACAATATTTAAAAAAAATTAATAATAGCTGTAAAATTGAAAAAGAAATAAATTATTTAAAAATTACGAAAAAAACTACGTATTAATTATGAAAAAAATAAACATTAATATTTATGTAAATAAATATTTTTGTAGTATAATATATATTTTTTATTTTTTTTCCGAATGTATATGTTTAACAATTATATAAAAAAATACAAAAAGCATAGGTCATTGATTTACTTTTTGAATTAAAAATCCTCGACTAACAAGTAGTCATATTTTTCTCAGTGTCGTGTTACACCTGAATTATTTTGTAGCTTAAGCCATTTAAATTAAACAATTCTAACACCAGTGTATTGCAGTGCTCAAGACCTCTTAAAAATATACGCTTTACAGTATCAGATTCAATCTAAACAACTCATAAACCATTTTTGTGAACACGGTTCACCGGAACGGACTAGAAACGCGTGCGCATAGCGGATCGTGTGTTTTTAGAAAAAAATACGAAAATGGCTGGTGGTGTGAGCGGTTAAGAAAAGCCAAAAATATTACCGATTGGGAAAAAGTTGTGTTTTTAGATGAAACTTGGTTGAATGCCAAACACACTGTTAAAAAAACATGGAACAATGATACTGCCCAATCGTCTACAAAAGTACCAGAAGGCAAATGGAAGCGACTGATAATTTGCCATTTAGTTACTGCCCAAGTTTTTATGCCAAACTATTTACTGACATTTAAATCTAAAAAAAAAAACGAATGAGTATCAAGAAGAGATGAACTTTGAAATTTTCGGAATGGTTTTATAAAATGATGGACAACCTGGATAGTCCTCATATGATAATAATGGATAATGCATCCTATTATTCCATGCAACTTGAGAAGGCTCCGACGACGGCAAACAAAAAGCCGATATAATAGAGTAACTCATAAACAAGGGCTTAAATGCCGACATGACAATTCTCAAGTGCGAACTGCTTGGCCACACACAAATCGAGGGAGCCAGTATATTTACTGAACGAAGCAGCAAAGCAATGCGGTCACGCAGTGATAAGATTGTCAGCATATCATTGTCAATATAATGCCATATAGGTAATATCAAAGGTCGGTAAAAAAATTTTTTCTTGATAAACTCTTTAACATTTATTTCGTTAATAGTAATTTTTTAACAATCACTTATTTCATTCACAGTAAACGCAGCAAATACCAATACATGTCCTCCCTTCACCTCAAACAAAATGCTCCGTTTATTGGAAGAAGCTTGTGGTCAAGCGACCGCTGAAAACTGGGCGAATGTAGTACGACACGTCAAAGAAGAAATATTATCTGACTGAATACGCGGCGTCCACTTGAACAATTTTATTGAACACGAAATAATAATTGAAGTTCGAGATGATGACACAAGCTCCGACGACTGCGGTGATGATGATCTTGGCTGTGCTCCTATTCCTGTAATAAAAACTGTTTTAAATATAAAACTATTTTATTTTTCAACCTTAATTCTTACATACAGGATTATTTTTGGACCTCCCGTCAAATTTAAATAGGTGGTTCAGACCAAGAAACTAAATAACTTTTCCAAAGAAACGGGTCGAAAAGTGAAAAAAAATCCACCCTCCCATAGAAAACTGATCGATCACGTGGTCGATTTCGTATGGAAGGTCTGATTTGTTTTTTTCGACCCGTGTTTCTCTGGGAAAGTTGTTAACTTTCATGGTCTGAACCACTTATTTAAATTTGGTGAGAGGTCCAAAAATAACCCTGTAATATTAAATATGTACTTATTATGAATATGACCCACCGACGCTTATCTACCCACCGTTTTATATGTCTAGTGCAATAAAGAATTTCACACATAATACACCCACACCATCTCGTCAAAGTTACAAGTAATTTAAAACATTATTTTTTGGACTGCTACATATTTTCTGTTTTTTTTATTATTTAATTTTAACATACAATATTTATTTTATTATAACTTTATACTATAGTTACTAAAAATATTTTAATATTACATATAAAATTGAATGCTGAAGCATTAAAAAATTTAATGCTTCACCCTTCATGGAGTGAAGTGCTACTCGATTCTCCTGAAAATGCTTCGGTTGCGAAGTGAAACGTGCGTTGTGTGTTACTGCCATGCTTCTGACGTGGAAAAAAGTGTCGTGGAAGTCGATGGATTATTGTGAAGCTGTGGTCATCTATAATTTTATACTTTGGATAAGTTTGCCCTATTCCTTACACTACCTTTAATTTCTGTTGCATCACGGCAGTTCCATATAACATTTCGCAGAAATTTGCAAATTAAATACCATAATTTCTCCTTTAGATCAAGCTAACTTGTACAGGGTATAGGATTTTTTCATTTTATATTTAGACATTTATTGATTACTATTTTTAAAGACTTTCATTAAAAGAATTCCAAGTGAACCTTGATTCAATTGTTAGCCACAATTTTCATTAAAGTCAATAGGCGTGTTCAGTTGAACTAAGTTTTTAGAAATCTAAGTTAGTTAGTCAGAATAAATGATATTTTGTTCTGAGCATTTGGGAATACTTTTACTATGTAAAAGCACGAAACCTATAGAATAAACTTCAGAATTATACAATGACGGCATGTCTGTTACGGTTAGATACAGTAGTTGAATATTTGTGACTCATGACTAATAGAGTTTATCATGATATTCGAGCTTCAGAGGTGGTTTGTATTTATAAAAAATAAATACGTATTAAAATAAACTAGCGATTGCCCTCTGTTCGAAATTCGACCAGAGGGTAATCGCTAGCTCTATCAAAGGTAACGCACTTATAAAATAATAATAAGTAATATTACAAAACTTCATATTCGTACATTATTTGTTACTGCAATGTAATATCATAACTTGGCCTAAGACACTACCGTACAGCTAGATGGTCACTTTATTTATATGTAACTGCATTTATAAGATACTACTAGCTGATCCACGCATCTTCGTCCGTGAGTAATTTATCATGTCGATATCATTTTTAATGCACATTTAGTAGTCGATTTTTAAAAATAAATTTAGTTTACGTTTGACCCCAAATCATCATCTATCTCTGCTTTGGATAACTACGTACAGCTATCGGTCCCAGTTACCACTAGAAGATTAATATTATTATGTCGGTAAATTGTGTCTGATCATTACTCATCCCGCCAACTAACAGAAACTATATAGACGTTCGCTTTATTCTGCATAATTCAGCAGGGTACCAGCATGATGATACTACTACTGATTAAATCTTAGAGCTTGACCTTCATGATCTGTATAAGACTAAAAATCAACTTAGAATACATACTACTACAGATTAAATCTTAAATTTTGATCTTCATGATCTGTATAATATTAAAAATCAACTTAGAATACATACTACTACAGATTGAATCTTAAATTTTGATCTTCATGATCTGTATAATATTAAAAACAACTTAGAATACATACTACTACAGATTATATCTTAAATTTTGATCTTCATGATCTGTATAATATTAAAAATCAACTTAGAATACATACTACTACAGATTATATCTTAAATTTTGATCTTCATGACTGTATAATATTAAAAAACAACTTAGAATACATACTACTACTGATTAAATCTTAGATCTTGACCTTCATGATATATATAATATTAAAAAACAACTTAGAATACATTAATATTTTCCTATGTTAATGTATTCTAAGTAATATCCTCCTATTAACTCCTTTTGGAATGGACGGTGTTTTTGTTTCTCATTGTATATTTAATAAGAGGATTAAAATATCAATAACAAAAAAATGAATTTTAATGAGGCTATTGCAAAAAGCTTCAGTCAGAAAAACTGCAGCGCAGAAATAGTAATAAATTGTCAAAACAAAGTTAAAATTAAGCAGCGCTGTAGCGATAATAGAGTTTAGCTACAATCTGAACATTTTTTCCCTCAACTAGAGCTAAATATTTTGTAACTCATCCGGTTAAAAAATTGTCTTATGTCAACAATCTTCTTTGTTTTTCATCTCATAATTCTAGTTTTTTCTTTAACTCTTTTACTATTCAGGTAATAAGACATTGAAATTCATTACCATTTCAAGTTCGCAGGAGTCAATCTATAAATTCTTTTAAATGCAATCTAAAGAATCATTATTTGTCTATTTCTCATTAATATACTTCGTAATTTGTTTTTTTAATGGATATTTTGAATCTTACGAGTTCCTACATTTTTGAGCAATATGTAATCATTTCGACAGATTAACTATAATTTAATGTTTCAGAGTAGTAAAATAATATATATTGTTTGTTGTTTTCTTAGTTATTTCTAGTAGATATGTAACGCTGTAAATAACTTAATAGCACCTGTCTTTATTTTGCTATAGTACTTTAGGTTTCATTAATGGATGTGTTAAGTACTTTTAGTATATTGTAAACTTCGACTTAATATTTATGATCAAGTATTTAACTTTACCGGGTTATATATATATATATATATATATATATATATATATAACCTTCAAGAAAAGAGCTTACTCATTCTTAAAAGGCCGGCAACGCAACTGCAAGACCTCTGGTATTGCAGATGTCCATGGGCGGCGGTGATCACTTACCATCAGGTGCACCTCTTGCTCGTTTGCCCCCTGTTCTATAATATATATATATATATATATATATATATATATATATATATATATATATATATATATATATATATATATATATATATATATATATATATATATATATATATATATATGTGTGTCAACGCCAAGAATTCCAGTATTGGCTGAGGCTGTCTGGAAAGTGTTCTCAAAACGAGGTGATACAACAAAGGGCGACTATTTGGCGGTAAACGTACACCGCTGTGTCTTCCTGGGTTTAAGTTGGGCTAAGTTGAGTCGACCCCATTCCGAGATTTTGTCGAGCTGAGTGTCGATTTCAGACACTAGCTTGTCCCGATTCTCATTGACGTGTTCCTGAGAAATACCGCTACGACCGGAGTACGAATCATCACCAGTACCGTCATCTACATAGCGATGAAGGTTATTAGTTCGCAACATGTCATTGATGTGCAGAATAAACAGTGTAAGCGATAGCACGCAGCCTTGCAGAACACCAGCATTGACAAATTTAAGGTCGAAGCACGCACCGTCGGTTACGACCCTGATGCTCCGATCAGCCAAAAAAGTGGTGATCCACTTGCATTATTTCTCAGGAATCCTATAAGAAGGAAGCTTCGAAAGCAGCGCTCTGTGCCACACCTTATCAAAGGCCTTCGCTATTTCTAAACTAACAGCCAATACGGGAGGAATAACAACTAATGCCTCCCCATTGGACTCAACTGCCTGCGCCCAGCGATGAGTTAGGTATACAGAAAATCACCAGCTGATCGATCGCGGCAGAAAACGTACTGGCGGTTACTGATAAGCTGGTGCTCCTTTAAATACTTCAAAAGCTGGCAGTTATTTATCTTCTCCATGTTTTGGAGAATAAGGAGGTAATGGCTATCGGCCGATGATTTGACGGATTCAAGCAGTTCCCTTTTTAGGTACAGAGTACACTAAAGCCGTCTTTCACGATTTCGATATTACGCCAAGTGAGTAGGAGAGCTGGAACAGACACATCAATACCAGTGTCAACTCCGGAGCACATATTTTAAGCAATATCGGGGAGATACCATCCAGCCCAGATGAATTATAGATGTCCAAGGAAAACAGTTTCACTTTTTCGAACCGAACCGAAACTGGTCGAGTAATATATTAAAAAATAAGAGTAATATTAAAAAATAAAAATAAAATTAAGAGTAAAGGTAAAATTTATGTACAAGTGCACTAGTAAAAGTGTCTAATAACAATGGAGTTTCACCAAGTGCCGATGATGGAAAGTATAGAATATTTATGATGGAATTTTATTTTGGACATATTACTATTTCTGTTTCCTTGGTCATCTAGAGTCAAGTTAGCCGAAAAGAATGAGCCCAGGAGATTGGCCTTTTCCTTTGCGGTATGGGCCAGAGAATCACCTTTTTGCGCAGGGATGGAAGAGACGGCTGACAAAAATTTCTAAAGGCAGCCATGGCGAGAGACCAAAAACGCACGGGTGCCTGAAATAAGATGAACTGATCTCTCACCAATCCTGCCAATGTGCTCCGATTTTGCCTTAGCGATGACTCTTTTGAAGGAACTCGAGGCGTTATTATACTTCTTTCTTAAGGCGCTGGTGTTTTCATCACATGATGCCGATGCAGCAGCCCAGGCCGGTAGCACTTCAGCTTTCGGCGCGAAGCCGTCTTGCAGTGGCGACCGAATCGAGGCTGAGACTTGCCATCGATGGGAACTGCAGAGAACGGAACGTAAAGTTCCATACCCTGTATGCTATCTATCACATGTGGGACTATCTTCGGCTAGTCGTGGGTGCACTGGTTGTACCTGTGCTTACCTCCTCGGGGATACGGTCATCAATATTTTTGCTGTCTAAAAGCAATGGTTGTCTCTCTTCATCAAGCTCAGTTTTAGAGTCGTTTTAGAGTATTCCCCGTGTTGGTTTCGCGCTCTTTTGTAGAATATACCAACTGCCGTTCTGCCAGGCAGGTCGTAAAAGGTGACCGATTGGCTATGCGAGTCACTACCATGGTGGTTACTAGGTGGTAGAGTTCTGCATTGTCTCGCCCGGGTCAGGTACTACCGTCTTACCTATTCTTGCCGCAATAGCGTCAGTGCTTGTCACTGTCATGTTTCGGTAAGGTAGCCGGTAAACTTGTGCATGCGGCATCAGAACTCGCCATAAGATAGCCACGCACCATTAACAACTTTGGTGTCTACAGGTGATGTTTGACTCTTTCCATCAGGAGACCCATCTGCTTGTTTGCTATCTCATATTATAAAAGAAAGAGAAGTTTACTGCCCCATGATAAAAAAGCAACTTTCTCAAGACGTGATAATATGTGCCTGTTTCAACGATGGGTCACTTATCTTACCAATATCTTTATACAGTTACGATCCAAATGGTTGAACGTTGATTGGGCTATTTATACTGCCGACTATCTTTTTGATGTATATGCGTGTTGGTATTCATTCATTTTCATGTAATTTTTAGGTCCCGGTTCCACCAAAGAAGCGATAATAACAAAGAAGAGTTTAAGGCATCTATCCTTTTATGTCATAACCAATAGCACAGATAAATTATTGAATGGACCGTACAACTATTACCAAATGAAACAACTAGCGAAGGATCCTAATATGGATTTCACAAAAATGACCTTGCTGTTTGTTGGAGGATATTTGAGCAGTCCACTTTCTCCATTCATTACAGCCGTAGGGGAAGCAGCAAAGAAGATTGGATACAATGTTTTGATGCTGGACACATTATTTTTTACGGCTATGGAATATTCACTGTATGTATTTTACAATTGATGTTTCAATTCCTTTTAACATTTCCCCGTATTGCTCAGGGGACTCTTTGAGGAATAGACCATCTTCTGTTCTGCCAGCCAGTTCATAAGTGGCGAACGATTGGCTATGCGAGTCATTTCAGTCGTGGCTACTAGGTTGTAGAGTTTAGCATTGTCTCGCCCTCTTTACCTATTTCTTTTTCGTTTTTGGGTTTCTTTTACAAAGGGTTGTCATTTTTTATATATCATAAGATAGCAAACAAGCAGATGGATCTCCTGATGGAATGAGTCACCCATCGCCTATAGACACCAAAGGTGTTAATGGTGCGTTGCTATCTTGTGGCGAGGTCTAATGCCACGTGCATTTTAAAATCTGTTATTAAATTTTCACAAAGAAAATAAAATAACAGATCTGGATTGATGCGGTGATTCCATTTGTGCCCTTCTTTCTATAGCTTATATACTTCTAAAAATAATGCCACATGCATAAGTTTAACGGCTACCTCACCATCCAAGCCGGAACACGACAGTGATGACAAGCACTGACGCTATTGCGGCAGGAATTGGTAAGGCATTGGTACCAGACCCGGTCGAGCCGATGCAGAATTCTACCACCTAGTAGTCACGATGGTAGTGATGCGGGTAACCACTCGGTCGCCTTTCACGACCTGCCTGGCAGAACGACAGTTGTGCTATTCTTCAAAGGAGCCCGGGACCAACACGGGGGTCTTTCACAAACTAGTGTGTACTAATAAACATAAACAAAATTTAACAGATTTGGAATAAAATATAAAATACGTTTAATACAATTGCAATGATTCTACTATTGATTCTAAACAAAATAGTTTCAGCGTATTAAGTAAGAGATGCCTTGTAGATGTAAGCAATAGAGGCGTATAGAATAAAGAGAAAAACAACTACCGGGACAATCACTGTTGATTCCACATCCCACATGTCGGTAATCTCGTGAGCTAAGTCCAAATACTTACATAGTTTTTCTTTTTCTGCTTTAACGATGTTATCGTTATACGGGATGGTGATATCAACAATAAATGCCTGGCGCTCCATTCGATCTACCAACACTATATCATGCCTATTTGTGATAATAATCTTGTTCATAATGCGGATCGATCCCAATAGAGTTTAGCACGGCCATTTTCTAGAACTGACCCCAGTGAGTATAATACGGCACTACAAAACTTACAAGACCATATCGAAGAGCAAGTTGTTACTAAATAATCCTGGCTACTTGATTGTGTATGAGCAAATATTCTATTCGTCTAATTCGTTCGGGAACTATTCGTCTTGACAAATTCATCAGTAGTTTCACAGACAATCCTTCAGTTTCCTCAAAGAGGTCACCAAATCGTAGCCAGGAAGTGGACGTCAACAAATCAATATCAGGTCCATAAAGAACCCGATAGAACCGTCCAAGTCTATGCTTTTTCATAAGTTCAAGCGGTCCTGAGTGCTAAGTACCACCGGTTTATCCCAGTTCTCTTTAGTTAAAAAGAGCGGTGACAAACTATTATCTACTGCAACGACATCTCGATGCATTCCATATTCGACGTAGAAATGTATTCCCTAAGATTATACACTTCAAGATAATGTAAGTTTTTGGCACTAAGAAGGCCGAGACGCCCATATTTTCGTGGGATGTACAATCTTATTACTGACTAGCTGTACCCGTGACTTCACACGCGATTACCTTACCTACCTACAGAGTTATTATTTGTAAATACAGCAATACTTAGGAAGGTGAAGCTCTTTTATCAAGAAAGGAACTTTTTTATTTGGATTATAAACACGTTGACTTTGCCATTTACCCTTGTGCCTTGTGGGGCTTTAGGCAGTGTTGAAGTCAAACACAAAAAAACATTGGAACGCCTAACAAAGGCCTGTCGTAACGCTTTATATTTTTTTACAGTCAAGCTTACAGTTTTCTTTGTCTGCCGACATATCCACATTTGCTTATATTAGATTATAGGACGTTTTTGCAAAACCTATTTTTTATTGAAACGTCACTCACCGGTGATAAAAATGTCTTTAAATGAAATTGTCATCGCGGCTAAAGGGGCTACTAATTTCAATCTTATTTGTAAAACATTGTTTTCGTCTAACTCCAAGTCGGTCCAAGAAAAATATTTCTATTCCCAGTTGACTACGGCATTATTGCTTACTCCATTGAAAGCTGTCCGCTGTTTAACAGCTGCATGGTTTAGTTTTTATTTGTTATATTATATACACTATATACTATTATCCAATTATATATGTGCAATGTCTGTCACGTCATAGGTAGCTTCAGAGCAATAGAACCAGTAATTCGTTCAGGAGTTACCATGTACGAAAAGTTTAATAAAATGTTTTTCAACATAACTTTTTTTTTCAAACAGTTAATTTTGAACCAAGACAACATTTTTAGAGCTTGCTTGGACTGCGATTAATAAAATCGCGTTCTAAAGTTAAAGCTTTAAAAAAATGTAATTAGGTATTTTTGGTTTCAAGAACCTATTACAAATATTATTATCATAACAACTTTTTTTAAGGCCAAAAATTTAAGGTAAAAGAATCGGCTTTTACCTAGAGTTTTTAATGGGCAACGATGATTATTCAAGCTATTTTTAAAATTTATAATGCGTTTTTAATAATTTTAACAATAGCTGACTCTTTTGAAGTAGTCTAAATCTGACAACCGGCCTATTAGTCAGGGGGAAATAGTATTTGCTTCCAGTAAACGTTATAACTGCAATTTCATTATTAATAAGTCTAATATCTTGACCTAGTAGGTCAGGAACATTTTACTTATAAAAAATAACAAAACCGGGTTTTTGCAAATTTTGCCTATATTTCAAAAAATATGCGTGTTATCGACATTTATACTAATAAATTTTACCTATAAAATTTCACTCAATGTTAGAAATTGTGAAAATTGGTAATTTTGTTTTTTTGTCGCAAAATAAGTCTTCAACGTAAAAAGGTAAACTTTTCAAAATTATATAAATCTTCAATTGATATAAAAACCCAAGACACACAATCAGTGTCTCAAAAACGTCCTCTAAAAATGGGCGCACAATTTAAAATTGTGCGCTTACCGTTTTAATATATGTATAGATGAACGTGGATGGTGCATGCGATACGTTGTCAGTAGTTTACGGACCTTACAATCTAGGGCATTTAACTCGGTTTTAGTCCACTTTAGTATGCCAACGGTGAATGTAAGCAGTGGCGTCACCCAGCTGTTCAATGCACGCAACTTTACCATCGGAAAAAAGATTTCTTAAAACTTTTTTCAAGCAACCAAAGAAACGCTTAGTTACTTTTTATTATTATTAACTATTTGGATATTTTTCATACACGGCGTACGTAAGCGGCATTATATAACAAATATGTGACCATATAACCATCCGTTCGCAATTCCTAACATTTATTTACATAATACTGGAATTAATTTTTAAAATTTTATTCCAGAGCTTCACGATTTACACGTCCCGTTGGATTAAACACAGCAAAAATGTTAGTAGAGCTTACTCGTGAGGGTTTAGATCCTAAGAAATTGCACGTTATGGGAATAAGCTTAGGTGGACAAACCATCAGTTTCATCGGCAAGAGTTTTAGACAACTAACTGGTATGAACATATCAAGAATAACTGGACTAGATCCCGCTGGACCCTGCTTTAGAAATCTTGGTCCAGAAGATAGACTCTATAAATCAGACGCAGACTTTGTAGATGTCATTTACACAAATACTGGTGGTAGTGGAATGGTAACCCCGTTAGGTCATGTGAACTTTTACGTTAACGGTGGTGAATATCAACCTGGACAAATATTTTGGAATTTTTGTCCCCAATTATGTAGTCATATTAGGTCATTTATTATTTTTGAATCAGCTCTTCAATATCCTAATAATTTTATTGGAATGCAATGTGATTCAGTTCAACAAGCTAGAGATAAGAATTGTTACGACAGAGTGCCACAGGTAACAAACGTTATAGGTCTTAATACGGATAGGAGTAAAGAGGGAATCTTTTACGTTGCTACAAGTCAACGGTACCCTTTTTTCTTAGGTAAAGATGGATTGAAGAAAGAGAACGACTTTCTAATATCCCGCCTTAAATCATTTGATGTAAAAGATAAAGTGAAATTATGATCCGTAGTATCAATAAAGCAAATTTATTTTAGTTATGTTTAAGTCCATAGATAAATGATTGGTCTCACGGCGATTATTTACTTAAGTTTAAGTCTTGCCATGGGATTTTATTTAAGAGATTCTTCGAGAAACTTCGAGAAATAGAATAAAATTATTGAAGGATGACAATATGACAATTATGGACACTTGTGACTATGATTCTTATTAGTCAAGCAAGTAATGTTTATTCCCAGAGTAAAATTCTAATGCTTGTTAAACAGTACATGACGGAGGTGATGATAAAATTTGGCCATGAAACTAGGTTTTTGGAGTAAGTTTTTAGGCGATAAATAACCATTAATAAAAAAGCATCTAATAATATTTTTTTAATCAAATATCAAATGCTGCATGTGCTTCTTTATGTTATGTAAGATACGTGAACTAAAAACTTTGTACCCCTTTTCACGACAATCACGTGATCGGAAGAGTATGAAAATTGGAAAAGTTAAAGCTTACATGGTTAAGTAATAATTATAGTTGAAATTGTAACATAAAACTTGTAATTAAAAATTGGTGGAACATATATGTATATGTAAATTCTTAATTATTATTTCAATAAAATTTAATAAATATTCACGTTAGTTGTGTATAGTTTCTGTCTACAATAATATCGTACAGCGATATATTAATTTATGAGGTTTACGAAGAACGTACACCGCAATGCTATTGTCATATTATGTAGGAACCAAATACCCATACCAAAATAGTTAATATGTACAGTCGCTTGGAAATGAAATAAGATATACAATGATAGAATGTTTGTTTTATATAGTAGCATACAAACATATGGCTACCCTGACGGAAAGAGAAAATGATCGCCTATAGACACCAAATGTGTTGATAGTGTGTTGCTCTCCGTGTCGCGAAATATTGCTACATGCATAAGAATAGAATACCGTAAATTTATTTGATACATTAAAAGTCGCGGTGTTCCATTTGTCGGTATTCCATTCGTCGGAACCGGAATCAAACCCGAGCCCCATCGATTTGTAGTTAAGTTCACTAATAACTCGACTAATAAGATCACATCAAAAATATTCAACTTTGATTTGTAGAACTTGAGTAAAACTTCGCACATATCATTTACAAGATTCCTCGTGTTGGTTCCGGGCTCCTATGAAGAAGAGACCAACTGCTGTTCTGCCAGGCAGGTCGTAAAAGGCGACCGATTGGCTATACCAGCCACTACCATCGTGACTACTAGGTGTTAGAGTTCTGTGTTGTCTCGCCCGGGTCTGGTACCACCGCCTTACCTATTTCTGCCGCAATAGCATCAGTGCTTGTCACTGTCGTGTTCCGGTTTGGAGGGTAAGGTAGCCGGTAAACTTATGCATGTGGCATCCTAATCTATCTAATCCTAATCTAATGCTATCTTGTGGCGTACCTCGCCACAAGATAGCAACGCACCATTAGCACCTTTGGTGTCTATAGGCGATGGTTGACTCTTTCCATCAGGAGACCCATCTGCTTATTTGCTATCTTATCATATAAAAAAATTTTTAGAAAAGAATTTTAGCGAAGGATTATACACTTAAATATACTATAATATACTCCATTTTTCATTTTCTGTTCTGAACAACTTTTTAAAAATAGGTCGTCATCTTTCTACTAGGCAGTACGAAAAAGAAGCAACTAAAACTAAATATGACATTACCAAAAAATAATAGGTCATAGACGTCTGTATCATCCCATTAGTGCATATCACTGTCAAATTTTTGGGAGTGAACATAAAGTAGGTGGTAAACATTCGCACGTAGCATTGTATCTCCATCAGAAAGAATGTAATGGGCCATTAAAAATTTGATTATATACTTCCAGCGAGAAATACATCTGCTTATTTGCTATCCTATGAAAAAAAATAGCTCAAACTCAACACATATAAAATCTACTAGCTTTTATTTGTGCAACTGTACTTAATGTGTAGAGATATATCGTTCGAATAATCTGCTGCATACCGCGCAAAAGTTGCCAAGCTTGTGGCTTGAATACGCGCCTGTACCAACTCCTATTATTTTGCTGTTACTCGAAATATAATTTACATTTGTATAAGTACATGACTTTCAAATAATTCCCTGCTTTATTTTAACGAGAATATTTTATTTTTGATTGACTTATAAAAGTTGAATTTTTATGAACAGATTTGTTTTGACGAGATATCCGTCTTTGCTCTCTTCGAAAAATCTCGATCGAGTAGTAATAGTTTCAGGAGTAACTAATAAAGCGCGGGGTCGACATTTGTACCTCCGACCTTATGTAATTAATAATAATTATTTTAAATGTCACATAAATAGATACATAACAAGATCGGACGTAACTAAATTTCTACTTTTGGTTAAACGTAATGTTACATGTTTTAAAAAAGCTTATAATTTACCAAAAAATTGCAGGCATAAAGTTGGATCAGCAAATAGAATTAAAACGATTCGTCTCTTAATAACTCTGTACGGGCATAAGATTGGATGTCACAAAAAAAAGTAGTTTTTGGTAAATAAAATATTATTATTTTACTGTGACTGGTTTTATTACTATACTGTATATAACTTATCTAAAACATTGTCCTAATTTTGTTAGCCTATTCGATAATAAACAAAAGTTTTTGCACGATTTTGTCAATATCTTTCTTTTGGCTCTCCTCTAAACTTGTGAAATTCCACATCGGACCTTATGCTTATCTATATTATTCATTCATCAAATTGTTATAAATATAACAATTTGATGAATGAAAAATATAGATTACTAACATAGATAAATCGCGGCGTTTGACTAGATACCGCACTATCTAAAAACAACAACTCCATGAATGCGGCAACTCAATATTGTAGTGTGTGTTATAAGACAATGTGGAAAGGGATGATAGTGAATAGTGTGCGTGAAAATTATGTTGCCAGCTGCTTAACTGTTGCCCGAGTTAATGGGCAAAATATTTTATGCTATGGTCTATTAAAGTTACATAAATGTATCTCAGAAAATACTTAAAAATTAATAATTACTTAAAAGAACGAATGTATCAATATATTTGTGTATAGGTTAGGCGTAGGTTTTTTGACGTGAATGAGTCTTTAAAATTGCTTTCATATGGGGGACAATTCAAAAAATTGATAGCAAAATTGGGGGATAGAGTTTGGTGATATAGCTGCATAACTATAACCTACATCCAAAATCTAAATATGCCACTGGATAGTTAAAGAATCAAAGAATTTGATAAGCTGAACGCGGATTACAATGCTTCGTGAATAGTGGAGTAGGAAGTGCCGCCATTTTTAGTTAATTTTACTGCGTTACATATTTTGCATAATATGGTATATTTTTTGACTCAGAGCAACTATAAAATTCGGTCAAGTTTTATTTAAAAGCTCTTGTAAAGGTTTATTGATTGGATAATTTCAAAAAATAATTTTCAACGCCTTTCAAATAATTTTCAACGCCTTAGGTATAAAAAACTTATAGTGACACTCGTATCTATGTGCTTTTATCTATTATCTTTATTCAATTTTTAAACACATGTAGACTCATTGACGTAAAAATCCCAAGATGCACATTTATATATATATATATATATATATATATATATATATATATATATATATATATATATATATATATATATATATATATGTATGTATATATATATATATATATATATATATATATATATATATATATATATATATATATATATATATATATATATATATGTATATATATATGTATATATATGTATATATATATATATATATATATATATATATATATATATATATATATATATATATTCAGTGCAAAATCTCTTAAAAGCCATATCAAAATACAAGGAATGTATAACGTCTGAAAGAAATTTTAAGTAGCAGTCTAATGATATCCATGAACTCCCATACGAAAAAGTGAAGAAGTGTCTAGAACGGAAAAAGATGAAGGCGTCCGAACCAATCAACGATAGCACCTGTACACTGCTGGCCTTAAGGGCCTTTACGGCTTCGCCAGTCGTGTGGGCGAGTAGATTGCTCAACTAGAGCTTAAAGTTGTGGGGTTGTACGCCCTCCACCCTAAGGGTGTCTCTTGTGAGACCGATCATTGGCTTAGGGGTGGTGTCGTGATTTGTGATAAGACGGTTAGCGGCGTTGTCCCGTGTGTATGTTTCTACTGTTTTGGTATGTTTTGTTGGCTACAGTTATCAAGTCATCGGGATCGGTGAGAACGTAGCGTGGCCTACGTCATTTGGGATCGGGATTAAGATCTGGGATGTAGTCTGCCGCGGCATACGCCAGTGGGTTAGGGTGTGAGTTGTTACGATTGAAATATCTTTAAATAGCTAACCTAGCTAAGCTTGGCAATTCGAGATCTTTATGAAGTTCAATGTATACCACGGTGCACCCGTGACATTACGCTAGTATTTATTCTGTACTACGTGCAACGGATGCAAATCTGTACGGGGGAGGTGGGCAAATGTTACGCAGACGTATGATAGAACAGGCCTTAAGCAAATCTTGTAAAGTACCACCTTGTGTCTAAGTGACACGAGTGCGGGACATCTGCTGTAATCGGCCTATGAGTGGAGAATGAACCCACTACACGGAATTGAAATCGGCGGTTGGTTAGATACTCTTGTATGATGAGTACAATTCTGTCGGGCACTTCCATTCGGCATAGCTTGTATATTATGCCATTACACCTTCGCGACGTCGAAAATTAAAGCACCGGTGGGAATTTGCAGGCCCAGGGCTGCATTAAGGTTTAAAATGTAATATGTGAGTCGGTACACTTAATAAGTGCAAGAGTAAACTGCTCGGAAACCGAACTGCTCATTTATTATGAGACTTTTCTCGTGAACAAATACTTTAAGGCGAGATAGTATGTTTTTTTCGTAGATTTTGTCTAACGTGCTGATTAGGCTAATGGGACGGTAACTACTGACATCTGGTTTGTGTATTTCTATGACGGTTGCTTCTTTACACTCGTCCGGAAACGCAAAATCGACTAGGAGTAAGTTGGAGATGCACACCAGCAGGAATATAAGGGTGGGAGGTATTTAACTACGATATTTGTGATTTTATCAGACCCTGGAGCCTTTTTATTGCGTAGGTTTTCTTCTTCTTTGGTATCCGTGGCTAATAGCGCGTCACCATCTGATAGTAACGGCGCCCTACGCTCTACTTCGCTATCCACAAGATGGGCGTTGTCTAGGCCATGAAATATTAGATATAATACAGCTTCGTGGTCTAGACCACCTAGGTCCGTAAGCTGGTTCGACGGGGAATATCGTGTTTGCAAGAATGAATGAAAAATGTTACCATCGCAAGATATTATCCGTGACGTAGACGTATTCACGTAAAAGATGCACGGCTGTGTTCATGACACAGCCACAACCCGTTTTTTTTTTCGAAATGGCCATTACAGTTGACCTTAAGGGTCGTTACTGCGTCACCAAACTTTTGGGGCGAGCAGAGTGCTCAGCCAGAGTTTAAATTAATTGTCCATAATTTATATCTCGTCGTTCATTTATAAATTACTAGCGACCTGCCCGCGGTTTCACCCGCGCAGCTTTTGTTCCCGTGGGAATATCGGAAAGGTTTATACATTTAAACCTTCCTCAACAATCAATCTAGCTATTAAATAAAATCGCATCAAAATCCGTTGCGTAGTTTTAAAGATTTAAGCATACATAGGGACATAAGGACATAGGGACAGACAGAGAAAGCGACTTTGTTTTACACTATGTAATGATAGCTCAATATATATGAGGTCAAGCGCTTACCTATCGATAATAGTTAAAAAAAACACACGTTACACTTGTGAAAATACGACTAGTCAATACATGGTCTAATTTTGCTTTCGTAAATTGTACTTTATATTAAACCAACACATAATTATAGTATATCTAACACATGTATACTTCATATTATTATTTTCTTTACGGATAAAGTCAGTTGTAAAACTTAAAAGGGGTATCAATATTTAGTCTATGGTTCGGATTTCGGCCACAAGCGATCGCTATTAACTATAAATATATTAAAATAAGATAAAAATGTAAATGAAATAATCATAATCAAAGTTAAGAAGTTAATTTATTATTCCTATCGATGTAAAAATATGAATCGTTGTTTTTAATACACGGCAGAAAATCTCAGGTCGCGACCCCAACATATTTCTTAATATCAATAGCCTTGAACCGATAAAAGTTAGAGAACTGGGAGTGTTCGAGGGAACGCCTGGGCATTTCAACAGTTTTTATATTATTAAAACTTTTGAATGACAGAAAGCCAAGTTACTTTAAAATCATAAATTTCTCTTTTATTTAATTATCACGTTTATAATCTGCATTGTGGTCTAGAAGATAGCATTTTTGGCTCAAATCATGAGGTCCTAAATTCAATCCCCAAGTCGGACAAAGTGTTATTGAGGTCTTTTTGATATTATTTTTTTGAAACTTCAAAACAATCTCAGTAGAAACTCGTCGTTTTTCGGGTGCAGTGGTATGTTATCATTCCCTTGCCTCGGATGAGCACCGGAAATCTATCGGTCCTGCTTATCTCTAGAATAATCGATAATCTTTATCGGATCACCACTCATCATATTGAGACAAATCAGTGGATCGTGGTGAACTGGAAAGTCTATGGACGTTCAGTTTATTCTACCTACCCCGCAGAGGAACCGGGTGTTATGATGACACGTCATTTAAAAAAATGTCCAATCCATGTGATACCTAATAAAATATAAACGAATTAATGCGAATGATTAGTAATTAGCATCTATTCACTTTGCTATGCTGATTACAAATCACTCGCATTAGTCAAGGGCTACATACATATACGTATTTTTTAATAAATACTAAGCAACTGCATTAAAAACTCGCACTAGAACCAATCAAAATTTAAACGCAGCATCGCTCGCAGTTAAATTAACATGTCTTGGATATAGTTTTTCATACAAATTTCAGCCCTTTGGGTACTTTATAGTAGGTAGGGTAGTTTATATTTGACCCCGTATCTTCAATTACTTCCACGTCAAATTGCATGAAAATCGGTTCTGCGGTTTAGTCGTGAAAACATAAAAGACAGACAGACAGACTTTCGCATTTATAATATTAAGTATGGATTTAGATAACTCAAAAGCTGAAGTCAACTAAATTGATATTGAACTCAGCAGTGCGTTGAAACCAATCGATCGGCAGCTATTAAAGCACCATTCACTCATCTGCAACTATTACTAATCTTACAATTTCATCATTATAATCTATATCTATATCACTAGCAAGAAGCAGAGCTTTGTAAGGGCTCGCAAAGTTATACTATCTAATAATATTGTTATAAAAGTATTTTTATGAGAATTACATCTTTTAATGTATGCACTTTATTTATAATTATCTAACCTAAAAAACTCAGCGTATTTTCATCTAAACATTACATTTGCATCGAAGGCCCGCGTCGCGGTCGTCAGGCTTTGGACGAGGAATACATATTTGGTTTTTGTTTGTTGGTATTTTCAAGGAAAAATATGTATTAAAAATGAAGGTTGATCTTATAAAAAACACATTTTTGACATTTTGCTGAAATAATTGTTTTTTTTTTCTAAAATCAGGAAGTTCCTGGTTTTACGTCAATTTACGAAATCAAAATCAAAAAATGTTTTATTTAAATAAACCTTAAACATTTTTGGACTTAATTGGCTTAACGCAGGTACGAAGAATTGACAATAGATACTCAGCGAATAAATTTTTCGAATTTTTCTCTCAGAGAAACCCTCGGAGTTCGATTCCAGAATCAGGCAAATGAAAAAATGTGTTTTTTCAGTTTTCTGATAAAACAACTTTGCCCGGGATTGGAAAAGTGCCCTACTGGCGATAGGCTGGCCACCTATCACATTGTGGGACTTAAGTGTCTTCAGCTAACCGTGGATGCACACGTTGTACTTCTGCCTACCTCTTCGGGGATACGGGCGTAAATATACCTTTTTTTAGCTTTTTACCCTCGGCCTCGGGTTAAGATTGGGAATTGATCTCGATATAATATAAATCAATTAATACATCTGTACTGTTTCTCAATAAGCATATTGTGAAACTCTCTAACGCTCTATTTACTCTGTTCCCAGCAAACATCCCTGCTCTAGACCTAAATTCTCCTTGTGCCTCCCACAATATTACTTCGAACTTCCCTTGCATTCTCCTTTCAATGATTTTATCATACACCTTCGATGCCAAACTGATCAAACTGATGGCCCTATAGCTGTTGTAGTTTATACTTAAACCTCGCCTTTATACGAGGGCACGATAACCGCGCGCCGCCAGTCAAATATGAAGAAACAATTTATGAAGTAGGTAGTCTCTTAATAAGTTCAAAAATTCTAATAGAAAATGTATCTTCTATCAATTTTAACTCGTTAATTTAATAAGAGATGGCGTTAGTAGTAATAAGATTTTAATATAAATTGTACCTTTTATTTTTTTATTTTTATAAAATGGTATTTTTATGGTAGATAACAAATCTAGACATGAATATAAACTACCACGTCGAAGCTCAAACCTAAAAATGCGATATTTTTTCACTAAAATGTACCACAAAAGTGCATAGAAAGTGGCCTAGTGTAGGGCTCGCTTCGCTCGCCCTGATTATTTATATAATAAAACTAAGTTGATAAAATGTGTGCGCCAATAAAACTTAAAAAGGAGTCCCGGTACGATAAAGGTACTTATATAGTGTGATAGCCCTTTATCCCCCCTCGAACAAGAAAGTTCCCGTTTTGACTTAAAGGGCGTGTTTTTAAAGATATAAGGACTTTTCCAACTCTTCAACTTTCAAATTAAGTGTAGTGGCGCCATCTGTTGTCGAGTATTTGAACTTCATTCAGAACAACGATTATTTGGGTTGCATTTCGAAAGGCGCTGCGAGCAGCACGTGTAGTAATGGCGCGAAATTTAAAATTCCAATTTCAATAGTCTTAAATTACATTTTTTATATTTCAACTACCACGTAATCTCATATCAACTCCCGAGCGAAGCTGGGTATCATTGCTAGTGTATAATAAAACTAAGTTGATAAAATGTGCGTGCCGATAAAACTTAAAAAGGAGTCCCGGCACGATAAAGGGACTTATATAGTGTGATAGCCCTTTATCCCCCCTCGAAGAAGAAAGTTCCCGTTTTAACCTAAAGGGCGAGTTTAAAAAAAAATGTTAAAAGACGTTCTCTGGATAGATCTACTAAAGTGTGACGATCCTATTGATTTATATAATAAAATTAAGTCAATATTTTGTAACATATACTACGACTCGAGGATTAATAGTCAGCCTAAAAGAAGGGAAAATCAACTGGGGGTAAATATAAGATTATTAAATATGATAGAAATTAAAGATAGCTTATTTAAGAAATAGAAATCGGATCCGAGCAGTAATAACCTTAGATTAGAATATACTAAATATAGAAACAAAGAACAAAAATTAATAAATAAAGCAAAAAATAATTATAGAAAGAATGAAATAACTAATTGTAAAGGGGATATGCGTAAAATATGGGGTAAAATAAATCAATGGATAGGAAGAAATAAATCGTCAGTTGATGCAACTATCGAAAAATATATACAAAATCAACAGCCCATTAAAGTAGTATGTAATAAATTTTGTGAAACTTTTACGAATGAAATTGATAATATTAAGCACAAATGTAATCTAAAATTTTTAAATAGACATCAATACTCAAACGAATGTTCTATGAGTTTTCGATATAAAATTGTATCAACTGAAGATGTATTAAGAGAGATTGATAAGCTAGATTGCAGCAAGTCACCGGGATCAGATCAAATTAGAGTTAGAGATTTAAAGTTAATTAATTAAAATATCAGCCCGATCATAGCAAAATTCATTAACATGTGCCTAAAAAAGGTGTTTATCCAGATGAATTTAAAAAGGTATTATCTGGCCAGTATATAAACAAGGATCACACCAAGAATATACCAATTATAGGCCAATAGCTATACTAAATGTACTTAATAAAATAGTTGAAAAAGTTATAGTGAAACAAATAACTAAATTTTTAGAAACAAAAAAAACACATTTTTAACAGATGTACAATATGGATTTCGACCTAACAGAAGTACAAATATGGCTCTAGCTAAATTTTCCGATGACGTGAATATTGCACTTAATGATAAAAAACTAGCAATAGCAATTCATCGATTTTAAAAAAGCATTTGACACTCTTGACCACGATGGCTTGCTGCAGTCTATGGAAGAATGTGGAATTAGAGGACCTACTAAAGCATGGCTTAGTAACTATTTAAAGAACAGAAAGATAGAAGTACGTATAAGGGAAACAAGTAGTGATGTAGAAAAAAAAATATGGAGTCCCAACCGGCTCAGTTTTTGGGCCAGTCGGATATATTATGCACGTTAACAGTATTAAAAAGGTTAAACAATCAAGTAAAACATATATGTATGCGGATGATACCTGCCTAATTTACGTTGACAAAGATTTAAAATTTGTACAAAAAGTTTGCAAAAAGATTTGAATAATATCATAAAATAGGCACATGACAATTGCATTATAATAAATATGAGCAAAACCAAATGTATGTTAATATCCTCACCATACAATAAATTAAAAAACTCAGACATCTTAATCAAAGATCACACATACGATTGCTTACACAAAAACACTAACTTAGATCATTGTGGGTGTGTACATCTGGAACAAGTTAAATCATACAAGTATCTGAGACTGACAATAGATTTAAATTTCATATGGAACTTACATGTTGACAAAATTTGTAAAAAAATTAGTAATATACTGGGTAAGCTGAACCATCTACAAACCATGACAGATAGAGGCATATTGTATATGTTGTACTACGCACTCGAGGAGCAACTATAGAATACTGGTTGGGTATCTATGGTCTGGCGTTTCCGACGTATATAAACAAAATTAAAGCAATACAATTAAGATTATGAAAAATATTAGCCGATAAGAAATCAAAACAAGAGTATAATGGAGATTATGAAAAACTATATAAAATTTGTAAAATTGTACCAACAGACAAAAAATTAAAAATAAAGATAATTACAGAACAATATGAAAGCAAGGAGTATAAAGTAGAGCGAGACTATGGATACCCAACTCAACAGTCGAATAAAAGAAAATACGTGATTCCTAAAATAAATAATTACTTTGGTAAGCGTACGAGGTGGTGGATTGTACCAACGTTATGTAAATCATTTAAAGAATATGTTAAAAAAAACCATTGTCATTTTGCCCATAATGATAATGATAGCGATAAAAACGAAAAGAGTAATATTTGTAGTTATATATGTAAAATTAAGGTGTAAAATGTTAATATGTAAGATCCTTGTAAGTTCAATATAAACTAGGTAGTAATGTGAAGAAAGTAGTTGGTTATTATGCCTGCTGCAAACTCCGGAACGGCTGAGCGGATTTCGATATGTATATTGGGTGTGTACTGGAAAAAATAAAACTGTATTGTAAACTTCGTAACGGCTGAGCGGATTTTGATAAAATATATGTGTTCTTTAATAAAATAAAAACTAGATGGAAAAATTACTGTAATGTATGCATTAGTAAACGAGAACTACTGCCGACAAACTGCGATGCAGTTTGGCAGATGAAAACAACTGTAAAAACCTTAGGCTAAGTTTTGGAAAAAATAAATTTAAAAAAATGTAAACATATAAGGGCTTTTCCAACCCTTCAACTTAGAAATTAAGTGTAGTGGCGCCATCTATTGTCGAATATTTGTACTTCATTCAGAACAACGATTATTTGCAATTGCAATTGCAGCATGTGTAGTAATGGCGCGAAATTCAAAATTACAATTTCAATAAAGTCTTAAATTACATTTGTTATATTTCAACTACCACGTAATCTCATATCGACTCCCGAGCGAAGCCGGGTATCATAGCTAGTTATTTAATTATTTAATAGAGTTATATAACATAACATAGCTATATAACAACAAAATAAAGAAATACATTATAATAATAATGTATTTTTTATTACATGTTTCTTTGGACTTTACCTATATACATAAAAACATAGAACCTGATGTCAAGAGATCACCAATGCCCATGGAAAAACTGTCGGCTTTTAAAATAAAATTATATATTTTGTCTTTTAAAAATGGTACATAATACTCTCTTGGTAAAAATAATACGAGGAAGATGATTCCAAGGTGTTATAGTTCTCACAAGAAATATACGTAAAAACCAAAGTTTTGTGCAAGGTCAAAAATTTATACAAAACACTGGCAAACAAAAACAATTATAAATTATTTATAGCCTTTTTACTGTTACTAACTCCGCGTCAAATAGTATATTCTTAACACTAAATAATTGCTAAGTAACATTAAAGTATGGCAATTTTTGAAAGGTTCTTAAACAGTACTTTTAACATCCCTTTCAAAGTGAATGTAAGGAGAGTCGCTTGGGGAGTTTTCAACTTCAGTACCAAAGTTAAAGAAAGTTACTGACGAATATTTTCTCATGTAAAGGAAAATGCTTTAACTTCAACTTCCTTGAGTTTTCAGAATATTATGATACGAGTTTAGAGTGGCATCTCGCGCGTGTCGTGACTCGTGCCAAATGGTACTACATACATAATATGAGCATTACGTTACAAAGTAAAAATGGAAAAGAATAAATTAACTTGGCTTTTGATATTTGATTGTTCATTTCTGTTCTAAAAGTCTGAAATTATTATTATCTTAAAACTTATCTTAAAACACGACATTGACATAAACCGACGCAATTGCGACATAAATAAATAAGCAGCCCCTCATGTTGTACATATGTGTCTTTGTACAAATTTATTATTCATACGGTAGAGGAATTGTAAATATATCTGTTTCCATTTTGTTTTAAAAATTTATAAAAAATAATCTAAAAATATTTATACCTGCAAAAAATTAATAATTATTATCTCTGTTACTCACGAAATACGACAGGAAACGAGTAACGACTGATAAGACAGTATGACCTCTGGTCTTAGCCTGTCCCTTTGGGACGAAAGAAAAAAAATAAACAACTTTAATATTGTAAGTAACGAAGAATCAGATGCTTTTTCTCAAATCTTCAAAAAGCTTAAATGTTGCTAGATTTTGCTATTTTCAATATCATACAATTATTTTTTAGATACTCATATACCTAAATATATGAGTGTGTTCAGCCCATGAAACTGTACAACATTCCCCTTGGAAAATATGACGAAAAAAAAGGTGCAAATAAATAGACTAAATAACTTTAAATTACCAATTACCATGAAAGAAAGAACACTAATAATCAAATCAGCTATACTATTAATAAATTGATGATTAATTTAGAAAACCTTTGAGTGCTAGTTGACGAGTGCACATAACAATGTTACTCCAGGGAGAACGAGTGTGGTCCGAAATATTCCTCGCGCTAGGGACGCAAGCGAGGTAAGCGCAAATAAAATCCTTTATGAACATTTTTAAAAGGTTTCAAATAAAACAATAGTACCTAGGTTGCTCCTCTAAAAAATATATCTACTTTGTGTAGACATCATATACTTTTTCAGGTATAAAATGCTGACAAAAACCTCATGTCAACATTATATTCCATAAGAACTATGTATATGTATTTTTACATGAACATACCTAGTTAAACAAGTATCCAACTCAAATGATTACCACTGCTATTGTCACTGCCTCACTAATATCAGCGGCCAGTACAATACTTTGTCTTAAAAAGTAAGCAATTTCTAATAACCTAATGCAATAAACAAGCAGTATCATATAAAACGCACTGTACTGGTAGCACTTATATTGATGTATGTTTATATGTGGCAGTTTTGTATCACCAATAAGAGAGCCTTTATTTATTTCTTATTTTTTGTATGAAAATATGTGATTGGAAAAAAACTATGTTTCTAATTGAAATATATTTGAGAAATTTACCATATAGGTAGATGTTGTTATTACAACAAGTAACATAGATATATTTTATAATTCAATATAATGAATATTGTATTTCCTATTTGCCCATTTTGTGGATGGACTCATATTAATCTGTAAGTGGAAATGCTTTTTTTAAGAATTCCTCCCGATCATATAGCCGTACGATAGTCACACGGATACCGTCAATGTGATCCAGCTCAAGTTCTTATAAAAATGAATTCATCATCAGACATGAAAATGTCTTTGTCTGCATATATCATGGTCCAATAGGTACTCATTTCTTCTTAGGTATGAGATCTTGAGTATATCTATATACACTGTTACCTATCTATGGAGTATATATAAATTTTGGTATTTCATTTAGTGTTGTATAATAATACAGGCTGTGAAAACTATAACTTGCATATAAAACTGAATTTTTTAAGTAAAAAGTATGTTTTAAAAAGCAGTCTTTAAACAATAATGAAACAAGTTTTAAATCCTACATTGGATGTCAAAAGTGCGCCAAGAGTACCGTTTTAAACCAAATAACGAATAAAAGCGATCATGAGTAGTTCCAAAAAATTTCGAATGGGTATGTGGCGCTGTCGCCGAATTCAATAATTAAATATGGCTGTCCAGAGTACGAAATACGTCAAAATTCATTATTTATTGGTTTAAGATTGAAATCGGTTTTCAAGAGTAGTCTAGCAGGTGGCATTGTAGTGTACCGACTTCCAATCTTGCAACCGATTGTTGTGAATATTAGTATGCAGATGTATTTCATTACGTAGTATTGTATACTCTTTGACGTATTTTTTCATGAAGAAAACGATTATGCTATTTCTATATAAGTGAATGTGCACATAATTTGTTGGGTCAACTGAGAGAATGATTTTTGTTTCTGCTTTAATGTCGCATTTTTCATATATTATTTGTTCTGAACTTGGTGTAATGCAGTCCCATAAGTCTTCATGTTGTTAGTAAGTTTTCATTGCAAATTGCCAAGTTGCATAATTTTCACGGCCCATTAATTTTTCAATTAATGCCATTTGATTATTTACAGACATTATCAATAAATTTACTGAATCCGGAACACGAATACATTTGCAAAAGTCCACACGCGGCACGTGCTTTTTGAGGTTATATTCTAATGAATTTCTAATCACGGTTTTGAGAAATTTTGCTCTGTTATTATTAAAAGACTTTTGTGGGCGCATACCTGATGTATTAATTAAATATATATTGCGAATAACTGTTTAATTAATTCTTATAGTGAGTAATATATCAATGAGTGAGTATTATACCAGTCGCTATGATCAGTCTGGCGCAAGCAAGGAACTTATATACTATAACTGGAATTGTTACGAAGCAATACTTGAAAAATAAAAATGTACTTTATTTCGTTACAGATAAAGTTGACATTTGTTTCTTACATAACAGAGGGGAAAAACGTTCTGAGCAAGACAACGACAAGAGTGGATGTTGTCCCTTTCTTGCAATTGCCAGTGTAAATAAAACGATCTAGATGGTAGATTTTTACATTTTCGGTAATCGTTAATCCTTTTTATTCATACACGTCGATAAATAAATTAGCATAAAATGTATTGTAATTAACAATGTAAGTTCCAAAATGTGCTTATTATAATTATTACGTAATTACTTATGCAATGCAAAAACTGTTTCTCAATTTAGTAGAATTACTTAGTAGTAATTTGCAAACTACGTATGGCCACACTTATATATGGCGATTAACGCTTTATTTAGTAGAAAGAGACACACTCCACTCATGTCGTGGTACTCTTCGGAACGATTTTGAAGCGCGTGTAAGCATTCCGGGTAGTATGTAACTTCCTTGGGCGCAAGTCATTTGGAAAAATCAAAATGTATGGGCATTGCTGTCTTTTTAATGACTGTATATAACCCGTACATATTACGAAGCACGCAAAAATATAGATCTTCTACTAGCGTATAGGCTTTTAAAGTTAAACGGATTATGTCAGCGCCATGACCCACTAGATGTCAATTATTATTTTATCTGTCGTTTCAGAACTTGTAACATCCCGCCATTTTTTAAAGTGATTTTATTTTATAACAATAAATATAATATCTAACTTACAACGATTTTAAAAATATTTTGATTTTAAATCGATAAAATGTGCTATGTATTAAAAGAAAAGTAAAATGATTAATACAATTCGCTAAATATGTTGTATAAAAACTGGCCAACTGGGTGAAACAAAGTAAATGTATTTATTGCCAAATATCTATGAAACAAAAAACGGTAAGCGCTAAATTTAGTATTTTATCTTTTTCCTAATTATTTACAATGCAATTATAAAGTAACAAAAAAATCTAAATTATTTAAATAAACAACAAAGTAGTAGTGCAGTGCATATTACATTAATGCGATTATCGATAAAATTCTTTTTATATTACAAAAAATATGTTGGTGTTTAAATCTTATTTGTGTGTTAGAAGTAATAATGTTGCTGTTTTAATACCAAAAAAATCTATTTTTTACTTAAAAATTTCAGCACATACCTGCGTAAAATACTAATGATATTAATTCTCAAGATCGATATGATAAAAGTCGAAATAATAAATTATTTAGACAACATTCAATAACATGTAATGAAATTTTAAAAAAATATTAGTTAGTAATATTTATAGATTTCGTCAGTAGATAGTATTTACTGACAAATATTCACTTGTGATTGTTATTGGTTTTGATTATGATTTAAAATTAATTTTTAATGTGTAGAGTCGAGGTTACAGAGAAAAAGGACAGATTTTATAAAAATTATGAAGTTGCATAAATTGTAGTTTGTATGTTCAAAGGATTTCAAAAAGGAAAGCCTTTTAAAAAGATAAGGAAATACAGTTGTAAAAATATGCTATCACTTCTATAGGATTGCTTCAACATCTTGATGCAAGATACCACCACAACATTATACAAAATAGTTAGGTTTTTGTATTACTTTAAGTACATAATCGAGATAGTATATTACTGGTAAACAGTTTACTGTACAGATGTATTAGTATTTAGTATTGAGTAATTGCCAAAATAGAAACTTAATTTATGAAAGTTATATACATGTAAATTTTCATATCAAACCCCATATGGATAGCAAAAATCGAAAGTTGTATATCAATCACTATCCAGACAAATTTGCTTTTCTCTCTTCTTATTCCCCGTATTGTTTGAGGCTCCGTTTGAGTATAAGACTATTTCCAATTTTGCCAGGTTGTTCGTAAAAGGCAAACGGTTGGCTAACAACGTCAATACCATCAGAAATACTAGATTTTTTTAATATCAAAATAGCAAGCAAGCAGATGGCTCTCCTGTTGGAAAGAGAAACTATCGACTATACATATCAAAGATATTAATGATGCGTTGTTATCGGTGTGGCAAGATGGCAATGCTACGTGCGTAAGTCTACCGGTTACCTTATCCTCCAAACTGGAATACAACAACGACATGCACTGACGCTATTGCGGCAGGAATAGATAAGGCAATGGTAGCAAATATCCGGGCAAGACGTTCCAGAACTCTACAAATTAGTGGTCACCATGGTAGCGATACGTAGAGTTAATCGGTTGCCTTTTGCGACTTACCTATCAGAACGCCAGTTGGTCTATTCTTCAAAATTAGCCTGGACCAACACGGGATAGTAGAGTTCTACAACATCTCCCCGAGTTAGGGAGCCACCGTCTTTTTACCTATGAACTATGAAATTTAGTATGAACATCTCGCCACACGGATAGCAATCCAACACTAACATCTTTAGTGCCTATAGGTGATGTTTGTCTCTTTCCACTAGAAAATCACTCGCTTGTTTGCTATTGGTGAAAAAAAAATCATTACTATCTGCGCAAATAAACATTTAAATTGATAACAAAAATCTGTGTTTTGCCTTTACACTGATTTTGTAATAATACACATTTATTTCTAACAGATAATTAAAAGGTGACCAGCGTGAACCTATGCTGAGCACTACCGCCTACTGTTAAGCCTTATTGTATATGAAGCTTTGATTGTAACACTTACAGCTAATCATGTAAAAATAGAGAAGAAAGAATATTTTTTTGTAGAATATAGGTGTTATAGAGTTATTATAAAAAATATAAGATGGGTGTCTAACATTAAATCGATTCGATGCAATTAACCCTTAGTTTTGTTTCTTACTCTGTAGGTAAAATATATTCTCAATTCTCATTCTCATTTTACCTTTTATCATTGTGTATTAAAACATGCATAAATTATCTTGAAAGTTGAAAGACCTGATTTCAATTAAAGAGATTGTTTGAAAAACCTTAGTACGGTTCCTAAATGACTTTGATATTTCAGAAAGAAAGAAAGAAAATATTTATTTGCAAGAATATGGGTGTTACAAGTTGTTAAAAATAAATTAAGGTACCAACATATTCTACCAATATATGGTGTGCAAATATTTAAAAAAATATCATTATATAGTATTGCATTTAAAACTACAAATTGTATTGATTTTTTAGAATTACTACTGGATCGGAACGCGGCCACACACTGAGAAGATCCGGTGGAAGAAACTCAGCGGGCTGGTTCATACCATTGTTTTATTTTTTAAATAACTCTATTTCTTCTTATTACCATATTTTCAAGTGGATTGAGCAAAATATTGTGTGGCTATACTATTATTTATTAAAAATCTAATAAATGTTATTGTTTTATTTTACTACAGCCAAAGAAATTAACATTTAAATTGGTTGTCGATAGAATAAGGAATATCGATATATTCCGCAAGAATCTAAACCTTTTTACTATGTTGGCAGTTTTGCTTATTCAGTAACAGTAATTGTTATCTGTGGTATTAGTTTCATCTAGTTATGTTGGTATTAGTCGAGCATGTAATGCCATACATTGTTTTTGTCTGTGGAACACCCGTCTCTTAAAACGTAGTGATTATATACTCTTTGGCTATGATGTCACGGAGCAAAGAGAAAGCGGCAAAATAAAGCACAGATAATATTAATATTAAATTGCCAGTGTGAACTAGTGTTGAAGGCGCCAAATTCAAAATTATATTCAACAATAAAAATTATTAAAAAATTGTTGGAGGGTGGTTGATTTTACGCACGGATTAATATGCCTTTCAAGGCAATTTCTTAGGTTTTCTGTATTCCTTGCATTTACACACAGAAATACAGAGTTTTAATACTAACCAATGAAATATAATCACTCTAGAGGTATTCCTTAGCCTTAGATTTTTATTGGGCAGAATAAAATAGCATAATATTGCATAATTCTATTTTTTTTATAATTCAACCGGTATGTACAAGCTTATGAGATTTAAATACATTTGCTCATATGAGCGGCTACATACTTTCCGCCCAACACAGTGTCTATTAGTATTTGTATGATCTGTGGTTTTACACTATTATAGGCTACATTTTTACCAGACTATGCAAATATTATCAAGAGAAAACATTTTTATATTTTTGTATTGTTGTATTGTTGTAGGTACGTTTGTAATGAACCCAAAAACTATTTTACCATTAGAAACTACCATTACATATAAAAAAATATTTTATCACAAAAAACCATTAGATATAAATATTATTTTACCATTAGAAAGCTACCGTATCCAGGAGTGACGTATGTTACTTTTTTACCTGACAGGAAAAGGAAGTAATGATTTTGGGTCACGCGGACAAAGTCGGAATAAGAAACCGTTATGTGGAAAATCTTATTACACTTTGATTTGCAAAAAAATGGTGATCTTGTTTAAATTCAAATAATTAAAACGTAAGAATAAGCACAATAATTATGTATATTTAATTTTTTACTGCAATTACATATTATATTCATTTAATATTTAAAGAATCAAAAGCAAACTTTTGTATTATTAAGTAGTGATGAGAGTAATCTTCCAGATCTCATTTATACATTAACATTAAACTTGACTGCATGTGTCAGGCGACAGCTTTCCGTGAACTTGGACATGAAAGTCGACGCAATGCATGCCCTGTTGTATTTGGTTCTATTAATGGTTGGTGGAAATACAACAGAAAATTCTAAGACTGAAGAGATTTACGCGTCTGGATTTTTGCCAGATTGTAAGTACATATGATGTTATATAAACAGTCTAGTATAATATAATATAGTAATAATTTATGTGTCGCACTCGCTTTTGTGGCCGTGCGCGCAACCTAAAAATGTCGTGCGGAGACCCATTTTCAGCGTTAAATTAAAATTATAAATAATGGAGATAGAGTTCCGGGATTTAAGAGTTTTTTCTTGGAAATTTCCTCTTCCTTTCGAATCTTTTTTTAATATTTCTTAATTATTAATAGTTTATGAAATATTGGCAAAAAACAAAATGCTATTTTTTCATCTTTAATTGTTTATAATTTTTTCAATTTTTAATGTGCTAATACACTCTTTTAGCACATTTTTCTTGGCATCATTCCGGATCCAATGAGCTACAGCTATCGCACATAATTTTAAGAGCAGTATCTCTATTTCAGACAATTTTCGGCTTGTCGAGCAGACTAATAATATTTTCTTAATTTAATGATTTTAAAAATTGTAAAAATATTAAAAAATACATATAATCCAAAAGTCCCTGAAGTGCGGCAGCGTGTAGCTGACGCTTTTTCTGACACTTATTTTTACGGTAAAGTTTGGTAAAGAAGGTGATGAGAAGAATAAACTGTCGTCTCCTAATAAAAAAGTAGGCATATCCAACCTACCGTCAATATTGATGATTTTCAAGGTGCGGCTATACGGAACCACATTTATGGTTATTATTCAAGAAAAAAATTACCCACACTTGACAAGTTGCTAGTGACACTAAGAGAAGTTGATTTATATGATGGCGGTCGAACCTCGCTGTCAAAACTATTGCGTAGAGTTGGATTTCATTACCAAAAATCCAACAACCGCAAGATTCATATGAAAATGAATGATATTGCCCTCAAACGAGTTGATTTCTTAAGAAAAGCCAAAAATATTACCGATTGGGAAAAAGATGTGTTTTTAGATGAAGTTTGGTGAAATGCCAAACACACTGTTAGAAAAACATGGAACAATGATACTCCCTTTGCCTTCTGGTACTTACAAAAGTAATATATATATATATATATATATATATATATATATATATATATATATATATATATATATATATATATATATATATATATATATATATATATATAGAAGAGGGGGCAAACGAGCAGGAGTACCACTTAATAGCAAATGATTACCACCGCCCATGGACAGCCACATCACCAAAGGTCTTGCAGCTGCATGAACCCAATCCCATCCAAACAGTTCGTTGGAACAATCTCCATGATCTCCATGATAGATGCAGTAAAAGATGCTAAGTGAACTTAATCTTTACGTAAAGCCAAGGAGTCAAGCCAATTACAGCCTTTCCTTCCAAATAACCACAGAACTTAACGTTGTTCGATATGTCAACGCCAAGAATTTCAATATTGGCTGAGGCTGTCTGGAAAGTGTACTCAAAACGAGGTGATACAACATAGGGCGACTTTTTGGCGGTAAACGTACACCGCTGTGTCTTCCTGGGTTTAAATTGGACTAAGTTGAGTCGACCCCATTCCGAGATTTTGTCGAGCTGAGTGTCGATTTCAGACACTAGCTTGTCCCGATTCTCATTGACGTGTTCCTGAGAAATACCGCTGCGACCGGAGTACGAATCATCACCAGTACCGTCATCTACATAGCGATGAAGGTTATTAGTTCGCAATATGTCATTGATATGCAGAATAAACAGTGTAAGCGATAGCACGCAGCCTTGCAGAACACCAGCATTGACAAATTTAAGGTCGAAGCACGCACCGTCGATTACGACCCTGATGCTCCGATCAGCCAAAAAAGTGGTGATCCCTTTGCATTATTTGTCAGGAATCCTATAAGAAGGAAGCTTCGAAAGCAGCGCTCTGTGCCACACCTTATCAAAGGCCTTCGCTATATCTAAACTAACAGCCAATGCGGGAGGAATAACAACTAACGCCTCCCCATTGGACTCAACTGCCTGCGCCCAGCGATGAGTTAGGTATACTAGAAGTTCACCAGCTGATCGACCGCGGCAGAAAACGTATTGGCGGTTACTAATAAGCTGGTGCTCCTTTAAATACTTCAAAAGCTGGCAGTTATTTATCTTCTCCATGATTTTGGAGAATAAGGAGGTAATGGCTATCGGCCGATGATTTGACGGATCTCTTGGTCATCTAGAGTCAAGTTAGCCGCAAAAATGAGCCCAGGAGATTGGCCTTTTCCTTTGCGGTATGGGCCAGAGAATCACTTTTTTGCGCAGGAAAGGAAGAGACGGCTGACAAAAATTTCTAAAGGCAGCCATGGCGAGAGACCAAAAACGCACGGGTGCCTGAAATAAGACGAACTGATCTCTCACCAATCCTGCCAATGTGCTCCGATTTTGCCTTAGCGATGACTCTTTTGAAGGAACTCGAGGCGTTATTATACTTCTTTCTTAAGGCGCTGGTGTTTTTATCACATGGTGCCGATGCAGCAGCCCAGGTCGGTAGCACTTCAGCTTTCGGCGCGAAGCCGTCTTGCAGTGGCGACCGAACCGAGGCTGAGACTTGCCATCGATGGGAACCGCAGAGAACGGAACGTAAAGTTCCATACCCTGTATGCCATCTATCACATGTGGGACTATCTTCGGCTAGTCGTGGGTGCACTGGTTGTACCTGTGCTTACCTCTTCGGGGATACGGTCATCAATATTTTTGCTGTCTAAAGGCAATGGTTGTCTCTCTTCATCAAGCTCAGTTTTAGAGTTGTTTTAGAGTATCCCCCGTGTTGGTTCCGCGCTCCTTTGTAGAATAGACCAACTGCCGTTCTGCCAGGCAGGTCGTAAAAGGCGACCGATTGGCTATGCGAGTCACTACCATGGTGGTTACTAGGTGGTAGAGTTCTGCATTGTCTCGCCCGGGTCAGGTACTACCGCCTTACCTATTCTTGCCGCAATAGCGTCAGTGCTTGTCACTGTCATGTTTCGGTAAGGTAGCCGGTAAACTTGTACATGCGGCATTAGACCTCGCCACAAGATAGCCACGCACCATTAACACCTTTGGTGTCTACAGGTGATGGTTGACTCTTTCCATCAGGAGACCCATCTGCTTGTTTGCTATCTTATGACATAAAAAAAGATAAATCCTTTTTTAATCTGGTTTGTTTTACGGGATTTTTTATCTTTAGGAACATGTATTCAGAACTAGTCCAGAAAAACACATTAATCTTGATAAATTACATTCATTCTACTTGTATAGTCGTTATTACATATAATATCCTTCATTTTAATGTAATTATTATCATTTCAAGAAGTCTTCAATAGATTCAACATCGTTTTATGTTCTCGTTCATTACATTTAACATATCGAATTATTTACACATCAATTATTAAGTATAGAACCGTTCAAGTCGACTGCCAGAAATGGAATGAATTGTGAATCCCGCCAAACCGTTAGGTTGAGGCGGTATTCAAATCACACCACCGATAAACAGGTGCCAACTCGCGTGATTTAGTTTAAATTTCAACGGCCTTACCGTTAAAATTTAAACATCCGTTATTATTAAAATATTAGTTAATACATGTACTTAATAAATCATATGCATTTACACACAGTTATTAAAAATATCCTAACAGCTCGGCCATCTGACTTTTAGTACGTCCTCGTACGTAATCAAGATATTGTTTAACCAAACCCTGAACCCTTTATTAGGCAATCAAAGAAATTCATTATAAGGTAATTTTCAATTTTATAAGAGGATTATACGTATAGTTTATTTGTTCACATATTTTAAGTTTTAATCACATTATTCAAATAAGATTAACTATAACAGCATTTTTGTTAATAAGTTAAATGCGAGAGGCATATACATACCTATATTGTTTTGCACTATATGTACATCTAATACATCTAAAAACCAATTATAAAATAATAACTTTCAGTTTTGTAGGAGATCATACGTGTAGTTATTTTTCTTATTTACATATTTGAAATATTTAAGTAATCACACTATCCAGAGTAGGCCAACTATAATAACATTTTTTTGTTTTAAAATTTAAACGTGAAGAACATATACATTTTTTTGCACTATAATCTACATCTTTTAATTTTATTAATACTTTATATTATATTTCACTATAATCATCTATTTATATATTTATGAACGAAAAAAAGTGCATTTTGCTTAAGGTCTAAATACATATCGCTATATAATAAAAAAACCTTTTTATTCGCTTGTACAAATTGCCTTTGATCATGCTTGCAAATATTAGTTCTAATACAATTATTATTTATGACACTCACTTGAATATGTGCTTAAGTTTTATTCTAGATTAGTAAATTTGGGTAGTCACTGTCAATCATTTCATTTTTTTTTTTGTTACAAAAATGTAAAGTCAGCATTACCAAATTCCAAGGTCTGTACTCAGTTTTAGCCACGGGTACAGTCTCTTTTGCTTCGTATTTACGTTTCCGTATTGGATTATTGCCATGACTTAGGACAAAGTAATATTTTACCTAACAATTGTGACCTTGTACTTTAAATCTCTTAGATATACCATTGCTAACTAATTATTTCCTTTGAACCATTAACGATTCACCTGCTTTATATTTCGTTCTTATTTTACGATTCTTATTGTGTCTAGCTTTATTTTTACTTGTACATCATTTAACTATAAAAAAAAACATTTGGGTTTGACAAAAGACTTTAGCCATAAACAGTAGTAGGTAAATATATGTGTGTATGTATGTGTGTGTGTGTGTATTATGATGCATTTAAATAAATAAAGCGTGTGCAATGTCTATTCTTACCGATTTTCCTGCGTCTGTTGCTATTTAATCTAGTCTATCAGTTATAGCATATAAAGTATTGACAGTAACATAATCTAAACTCAACGAATTGTTCTAATTGTAGTTTGTTTTTATCTATATGTCGTAAATATTCTCGTTCATTATTCTTACCATGAGTCTTAAGTGCAAGAGCATTGAAATAATTCTACAGAGAATTTCTACTTGATCATTTGCCCTTGAAGTAGCCACAACAATAAGTAGTAAGTTATGCTAGAGTTCTTGATAACCCTTGTAAATAGATGGTCAGTAAAACAACATCTGACGTTAGCGTTAAAGTGCCGGAAAAAAACTAATATTCTCTTTAATAATACGGACTCCCATACAAAATCTAATACTTCTTGGCGTGGTTATATTTATAAATTAAAAAAAAATTACCTATCACAAACAAAAGTAACAATTTTCCCGTGTACTTTATATAACCCGTTTGTTACACTACTTTTGGTATTGGAAGAATTCCTTCAATGCTGCAGTTTTATTATGACAGCTGCAATCAGTCTCAAGGTATGTACACTTAAAACTTGCGCACATTCAGAAGTATAATGATTTTTTTATTCGTTACATTTCTGGGACCAGATTATCGCCCTAATGCAAGATGATATTTTATCAATATTAAGTAACATTTTATCGTTATTAAGTACGTTTTGAGCAGTCGAGTCTGTCGGATGTCAACTACGCATCAACTGCGGTCATTTTATTTCCTGGTTTGTACGTTAATTTTTCAGTCTTAATCTTGAAACTTTGACAACATTAAAATACAGTTTAGTATTTTCTAACGTATAATAGTCCAAGTGGTTCTTAGCACTTTACAATAAGTGGTTATTTGGAATGAAATACTAAGTAAACTCTAGTTCTACTGAGTAACGTTATTAAGACGCTATCGTCTCTAACTCAAACTAGGATTGTTATTATTCAACTTGTAATTAATGCTAGTCTAGGTTTTTGTATTTGTTTTTTTTAATAGTGAACTCATAGTTTGAAAATATCAGTATGGAGTGCATAGTCAAGTCAGTAGAGTCTCCGCAGTTTGGTCGTAAAGGATTATGTCTAGTACACTTTTAACCTCATCAAAAGCGGATTCCTCAAAGTTTATTTTATTATCAACATTATTGATTTTACTGCACTTTATACACCGTCTAAAGAGGCAACTTGCATGAAACGTCTAAATAGAAGTTAACAACAGAAGGTCTGCAAAATTTTGCTTTATTTTCTGTAGCGTCTTTAAATACCAATTATGTATATGTGATTAGTTTTTAACGTTTTATATTTTAAAATTGAACTATAGTCTTATATCTCAGATTAAAATATTGATTTAAAAAGAAAAAAAAAATTTCTTTTTATTCAAATGTTGCTTTTCTATATTTTTTCGAAGATACCTATGATTCTTAGTAAAATGATCTTTAACTTAAGTATGCTTAAAAATTATAATACATATTTAAAAAAAAGTTTATTAAAAATAAGATAGGGAACATTTGTACTTTATCCCGCTAGTATATACTCTTGAATAAATTAAATGAACAGTGATTTTTTCAGGAGACTAAAATTATATATACTTTTTAACATCTTACCTAATAGTCTGTCTATACCAATTGGTCTGAATTAAATATTAAAGAAAACAAACTTTTTTTTCTTTTCAAACAAAAAATTTGTATCGTAAGACTGTGCTACACGTATAGATAATATAAATATATAATATTTGTATTTAGAATACCTTCCGGACTACACAGACATAGCCTAAAATTGTTACTTTGCTTACTTTCTGCTACCCTTTGTGTTTGTATAGTGTTTAATTGCAATTGCAGATTTCGTGCGTAAACTGCAATATTATGTGTTAATATTCACAGAAAATCTGTTTTGGAATGTAGCACTGAAGTTGTCTCATTGCTTACTACAGTTACTGACAACTTAAATATTATAATTTTTCATGTTCAGGACATAACGGAAGGGAACCCTTGTTTATCAATACTTAGAAATAAATGCTTTATTTTATTATATATTTCTCATTATAAAAACGCTAGTTAACTAATGTGTAAATAGCCGGTGTTATTTTCCAGATACTTTGTATCGATTCTTAGTAGGTGGAGAATTAAGTACTTATTGGTCTTTAGTACTAGTCGATTTTCAAATTTCCTACTTCCCCCAACCTTTCCAATCCATCATAAGAACCATGTGTTGGTATTAAAGTAGCAGCCCTATAGATGATCGCGTATTTACCTAGCCTTGAGTAGAGTTTCGTTTAGTGAGCTGAAATATTACGGAGTATTTAATAAACTAAATTGCATTCTTTAGCCTTCATATTTAATTGTTTGGTATCTCAATTTGTTTTTCAGCATCTTCTGAAACATTACATATTAAATTGCAAAACGCGATCGGAAAAAAAAATTAACCAAAAGATTGCCAAAGCACTTAAGTAGTTTGTGCCAACCAAGAATCAGATATCCTTTTATTCTTCTTACCGAGTAATTTATATATTTATATACATTTAGTTGGTCTAAATAAATTTTCTCTGCATAAGATACCGGTGTTGCCTTTCTGTACAAGACAAAACATTTTTGAAATTTTTTGTAAACTTTTTAAAAACCATTCATGCAGTATTTTGTGATGTTTTAACGAAATGAAATTTATTTGCAAAATTATTAAGTTACTACAAATTAGATTACATACATATTTTACCATATGAAGTGCAAATATTTAAAAAAATGTTAGTTATATTCTATGAAATTAAATTCGTGAGTCGAATTTATTTACAATTATTACATCAGAACGCGGTCACACACTAAGAAGTTCTGCCGGAAAAAACTCGATGAGCTTGTGTTCTTTCTAATCTATGTGCTAATTTAAAAATTTTCGGCAATTATTTGACATCAGAAAAGTACTTTTTATGATTTACAATATTAATTTTTTTTTTCTGATAAAAATGTTTGCAATATTAAGGAAATGTGTATATCCTAGTAGAACAGGTTGAGGAACAAGTCTTCTACGGCATCAATATTCCTTTCCTTTGTTACCATCTTGTTTTAGATAGATTGTATTAAATTATTCTCATCGAATCCTTTCGAACAAACGCCACTGACAAGATCTACAAAACAAGTCGTTAGCTATACCTATCAGTACACCCATAAGTTTCACTTTCATTAACAGTTTGCGCGTCCTAGTAATTTAACACCTATAGAGTTAATTGAGCTCTGAATAGTTATACTGATAGTTTTTTGTATTTTACCCTCGGACTTTAGCTGATAACGTAGCCTAAATATCTACAAAAAAAGAACCCTAAAATTTAGCCTTCTACTTACACCAAGTAAAACTTAAACTAGCTTTTGGTATAGCCATCGTATAGTGAATAAGTTCACGCTCAATCTAATCCTAATATGCGTAGTTTCTTTCACTTTATCCAATTTTTACTAGGATATTTTGACACAGAGATAAATTCTGGTGTTACATTTTGAAAGATTGATTGTGACTGCCCAACCTAAGGCTACCAACACGTGTTAATAATATAAATTGACAAAAACATTCTTAAACTTAGAGTTATTGTAATTATAAGATCCTGGTTAGTGTTTATAATACCAGGAGCTTCGTCGTGATGTGGTGTTTCAAACTTCGGTCACTACTTTGCCTTCTCCGTTAAGATTTCGCTTTCAATTGACAACATTTCATTTTTTTTAACACTTTGTATTATATTTTTAACTGAAGCTAGATTAAAAAATAGGATACCCATATTTTTTTTATTTTCTCAAAATTCATTCATTTTGATATTTATTTTAACTTTTAAAATTATTCGTATTCTAAATAGACGTAATTGCCAAATGACTTCATTTATACAGCTGAATGATGTGTTATGCTTTTGCTTTTTGTGACTCGACCAAAATGCATACGTTATCTATGACAAATTACCCAAATCCATATCAAGTATTGTAAATAATACATTTGATCATATTTCTATAAAGCATTCTAGTTTACAGTAATATTATTATATACCTTATATTATTAATTATATCAATATTGTAATTTTTTTAACTCAAATAAGCAATACGGAATAGTCATCATACAATAACTATAGGTTTTATATTTATATTTTTTTTTATCTAATATTGAGTAACAAATATTATATATATATATATATATATATATATATATATATATATATATATATATATATATATATATATATATATATATATATATATATATATATATATATATATATTACCGATCAGGATTAAAAATAAAGAAATGGTATTTTTATTTTGGCGACTTTAAAATTTTGAAATGTTGTCAATTCATTGGGTCTAAATGTGGCTCATGCTCACCCATTCGGACTGACCTTTCAGACGCTGCTCAAGCTCGTCGTCTGAGAATATTATGTCGACTATAACGTTGCTCAAGCTCACCGTTGTCAATTCATTGGGTCTAAATGTGGCTCATGCTCACCCATTCGGACTGACCTTTCAGACGCTGCTCAAGCTCGTCGTCTGAGAATATTATGTCGACTATAACGTTGCTCAAGCTCACCGTTACCTTTCAGACGTGCTCTTGCTCACCGTTCGAGAATATATACTCATCAAAAAGATCTAAGATTATTTACTCGATTCATTGCGCTGGATGTAGATTTTAACTCACATAATCAACCGTTGTTCATCTCAACTCCTCGATCGTACCTCATTAAACTGCTCAAGAACTAGGCATCCACAATAGCCATCATTTATTCCATATGCGATGGCTCAAAGCCTCTAGGCACCAGTATCTGAAACTTAAAATCATTGCATTAGTGTAAATTCTTAAATTATTATTTCACGTCATACAGTTACTGCTATAGCTCTATCTGAAGGACTGAACATAATATGTATGTATGTACTTATTTTTTTTCACTTTTATTTTGTAATAATAATAAATTCTTTATAATTAAATATACTCTATAATTAAATTTGTAGTTAAATATACTCATACTCATGTCTTAAAAAAATAAAATTAATTTGTTATAAATGGCATATTAATTTTATAAGAAATTATTAATTTGAAAATGTCAAAATATATGAGTTTATAGATTATTAAATATAGTCTATTTTCTTATATATGTATTGTATCGTTGACTTACACTCACATTACAAGCTAATAATAATTTGCTAACTTTCGGGTTAGATCAATTCGTGCAATTTGTCGGTGTCGTGCAATTCTTATGAATTCAATATAGATAAATTTCTTTAACTAATTTGCTAGTAACAATTACATAGTGCTAAGACTGATCACTACCATTACATACATATCATACGTGCTTAACCTAGTTTCGGAAAAAAAAACGTTATGCAAAGTTGTGATTATTTGGTTTATCTGGACTGGGATTACGGGACCCCACTCTTTCCATCATATAAATGTTCTATTTTCCATCAAAACTGCTATATGATGAGTATTAACGTGTTTAATAAAATACCAAAAGAAATAAGAATTGCCAACAGGGAAACAATGCAATTGTCATAAAAATTGGCTGCTTAATAAAAACTTCTATACTGTCAAGGAGTTTTTTAAAAGCAAATAGTTTCTTTATTACATTTTTTTTTTTTTACAAAAAATGTTTTTTTTATCATTATTTATTTAGGTTATTATATTATCTCATCATTATATTTGACATTGACATTTTAATTAAGTTATTGACATTATTTGTAAAATATATCTCATAGGTACTGAAGGTAATTTTACATTTTGACATATAATAATTTATTTAAAACAAATTGTATATACATTATTAATGGTTTAATGAATAAGATATTTAATAATTTTACTTTGCTATTATCTATTCTGTTGATAACATACTTTTCTTATTTCTCAATGTTTAATGAATGTTTTATTTTGATGATTATAGTTAAATTTATTTCATTTAGTTACAAACACTAATATCATTATCTCTTAGAAATCATATAGTGAAGCTGGAATTCTTAACTTTTGAACGTGTATTCATTTAAGATTTGCATTATGACATTGCATTTATAACACTTTAAATTATATCTTGGTATAATAACAAAAAGCAATATATAAATCGGCATAGATAAATGGCACTATCTTTAAAAAGAAAAACAAACGGCTTTCGTCTGAATCTGCGTCATACATATAATTATAAGATTTTTTTTATTTATTTTTTATTAAAAAAATATTAATTTATTTTATACAAAAAATATAAATTCAATTCAAAACAATTATAAATGAATTTACTTGCTAACGTATAGCGGAATAGGCGAATAAATAAACTAGGTAATAAGGTCTTTGTAACTCTAATTCATGCAAATAAATCATTATTATTATCAATTGACATAATCGGCTAACGAACGCCGAGTGAATTATTGGGGAAAGAAATAGTTATGTTTTACTATGAAAAATAAACGCTCATTGCTATCACCCCGGTAGGCGTATTATCTAACGTTTGCAATTCGCCAGCGATCAGCGATGACTCTTAAACGTAATGAAAAAAATCATCAAAAACGTCGCCAATTGCTTACTGGTCACTAGATGCACTTTTTGCAATGTCACAGCATCAAAACTAATCAAGCGGCAGCGACTACCACTAATGTACAAGGCTGTTATGTGTCTTGTAATAACTAAACAATCACGATAATTTCGCATTGCGAGTTACGTGATCACCCCGCCAAATGTAATTGAATGATGATATAATTTAAAGTGTTATAAATGCAATGTCATAATGCAAATCTTAAATGAATACACGTTCAAAAGTTAAGAATTCCAGCTTCACTATATGATTTCTAAGAGATAATGATATTAGTGTTTGTAACTAAATGAAATAAATTTAACTATAATCATCAAAATAAAACATTCATTAAACATTGAGAAATAAGAAAAGTATGTTATCAACAGAATAGATAATAGCAAAGTAAAATTATTAAATATCTTATTCATTAAACCATTAATAATGTATATACAATTTGTTTTAAATAAATTATTATATGTCAAAATGTAAAATTACCTTCAGTACCTATGAGATATATTTTACAAATAATGTCAATAACTTAATTAAAATGTCAATGTCAAATATAATGATGAGATAATATAATAACCTAAATAAATAATGATAAAAAAAACATTTTTTGTAAAAAAAAAAAAATGTAATAAAGAAACTATTTGCTTTTAAAAAACTCCTTGACAGTATAGAAGTTTTTATTAAGCAGCCAATTTTTATGACAATTGCATTGTTTCCCTGTTGGCAATTCTTATTTCTTTTGGTATTTTATTAAACACGTTAATACTCATCATATAGCAGTTTTGATGGAAAATAGAACATTTATATGATGGAAAGAGTGGGGTCCCGTAATCCCAGTCCAGATAAACCAAATAATCACAACTTTGCATAACGTTTTTTTTTCCGAAACTAGGTTAAGCACGTATGATATGTATGTAATGGTAGTGATCAGTCTTAGCACTATGTAATTGTTACTAGCAAATTAGTTAAAGAAATTTATCTATATTGAATTCATAAGAATTGCACGACACCGACAAATTGCACGAATTGATCTAACCCGAAAGTTAGCAAATTATTATTAGCTTGTAATGTGAGTGTAAGTCAACGATACAATACATATATAAGAAAATAGACTATATTTAATAATCTATAAACTCATATATTTTGACATTTTCAAATTAATAATTTCTTATAAAATTAATATGCCATTTATAACAAATTAATTTTATTTTTTTAAGACATGAGTATGAGTATATTTAACTACAAATTTAATTATAGAGTATATTTAATTATAAAGAATTTATTATTATTACAAAATAAAAGTGAAAAAAAATAAGTACATACATACATATTATGTTCAGTCCTTCAGATAGAGCTATAGCAGTAACTGTATGACGTGAAATAATAATTTAAGAATTTACACTAATGCAATGATTTTAAGTTTCAGATACTGGTGCCTAGAGGCTTTGAGCCATCGCATATGGAATAAATGATGGCTATTGTGGATGCCTAGTTCTTGAGCAGTTTAATGAGGTACGATCGAGGAGTTGAGATGAACAACGGTTGATTATGTGAGTTAAAATCTACATCCAGCGCAATGAATCGAGTAAATAATCTTAGATCTTTTTGATGAGTATATATTCTCGAACGGTGAGCAAGAGCACGTCTGAAAGGTAACGGTGAGCTTGAGCAACGTTATAGTCGACATAATATTCTCAGACGACGAGCTTGAGCAGCGTCTGAAAGGTCAGTCCGAATGGGTGAGCATGAGCCACATTTAGACCCAATGAATTGACAACGGTGAGCTTGAGCAACGTTATAGTCGACATAATATTCTCAGACGACGAGCTTGAGCAGCGTCTGAAAGGTCAGTCCGAATGGGTGAGCATGAGCCACATTTAGACCCAATGAATTGACAACATTTCAAAATTTTAAAGTCGCCAAAATAAAAATACCATTTCTTTACTATTTATATTTAAAAATACCATATTATTAACACGTAAAACTACGCATATTAGGATTAGATTGAGCGTGAACTTATTCACTATACGATGGCTATACCAAAAGCTAGTTTAAGTTTTACTTGGTGTAAGTAGAAGGCTAAATTTTAGGGTTCTTTTTTTGTAGATATTTAGGCTACGTTATCAGCTAAAGTCCGAGGGTAAAATACAAAAAACTATCAGTATAACTATTCAGAGCTCAATTAACTCTATAGGTGTTAAATTACTAGGACGCGCAAACTGTTAATGAAAGTGAAACTTATGGGTGTACTGATAGGTATAGCTAACGACTTGTTTTGTAGATCTTGTCAGTGGCGTTTGTTCGAAAGGATTCGATGAGAATTGGCGTTCCTCAAGGTAGCGTTTTGGGGCCTACGCTATTTCTAATCTACGTTAATGAGTTGTGTAATCTGTCTATCCCAAATTGCAAAATTATAACTTACGCTGATGATACAGTACTTCTGATTGAAGGTCACACGTGGTTGGCAGTAAAAGAACATGCATCCATTATTAAAAATTGGTTGTGCTACAATCTCTTAACTCTTAACCTCTTTAAGATGTTGCTTTTGCCCCTAATGTGGCTTCCCAACCCTTTTCTTTTACTTTACGCGCTCATCATTGTGATACGGATAAGAACTCTAACTGCACCAACTGCGTAATAATAGAACGTCGTCTTAGCGTTAAATATCTGGGTGTAATGATTGACAGTACAATGACTTGGAAAAATCATATTCAAGTAACAACGTCGAGAATTCGAAACTTATCTATGTTTTTAAAAGCCTGCGAGAAATTGTAGACTTTCAGTATCTAAAAACAATATATTATGCTTTAGCTCAGTCTATAATTTCTTACTATATTACGTCTTGGGGTGGCTCTGGAAAATCAAACATGCTACGCCTAGAAAAAGCGCAAAGGGCAGTGCTAAAGGTTCTCATGAGAAAACCTCTTCGTTTCCCTACCACAGATTTATATTCACTATGTCAGGTTCTGACAGTAAGGCAGCTTTTCGTATTGCAAACCGTTTTGAAAAAACATTCTCGACTTTCTTATGACCCTAAACTTAGTGACACAAAGAGACGATCTGATAAAGTTTGTACTATCGAAAAAAGACGTACTGGCATTGCAAGTCGTCATTATTATTACATTAGCTCATTTCTTTACAATAGGCTAAATAAACAGTTAAATATTTATTCACTTACGCTATATAAATGTAAATTAAAATGCTCTGAATGGCTTAAATCTTTGTCTTATCAAGAAACGGAAGACCTCTTAGTACAGTATAAATAATACATCAAATCATATACCGGTTTCCAACTTTTGCATATTTCGTACACACCATACTTACACATACACACACACGCACACTTACATACACGCACACACCCATACACACACAACAATACACACACACAAATCCAAATTTACCAAAAACCTGTTCTTATTATAATTCAGTGGAAATCAATCTTTTTTATGCTTAATACTTGTAGACTAAGTACTCTAGTTTATAATTAACATTGAGTCTGTTTTCTGGAGGAGGGCGTTGATATACGCAACACAGTTATATACTTCTGCGTATGTCATCGACACTCATATTATTCATGTATACTTGTTCTGGTTCCAAATAAAATTATTTGTATTTGTATTTGTAATATATCAATGAGTGAGTATTATACCAGTCGCTATGATCAGTCTGGCGCAAGTCATTTGGAAAAATCAAAATGTATGGGCATTGCTGTCTTTTTAATGACTGTATATAACCCGTACATATTACGAAGCACGCAAAAATATAGATCTTCAGGCTTTTAAAGTTAAATGGATTATGTCAGCGCCATGACCCACTAGATGTCAATTATTATTTTATCTGTCGTTTCAGAACTTGTAACATCCCGCCATTTTTTAAAGTGATTTTATTTTATAACAATAAATATAATATCTAACTTACAACGATTTTAAAAATATTTTGATTTTAAATCGATAAATTTTTACATTTTCGGTAATCGTTAATCCTTTTTATTCATACACGTCGATAAATAAATTAGCATAAAATGTATTGTAATTAACAATGTAAGTTCCAAAATGTGCTTATTATAATTATTACGTAATTACTTATGCAATGCAAAAACTGTTTCTCAATTTAGTAGAATTACTTAGTAGTAATTTGCAAACTACGTATGGCCACACTTATATATGGCGATTAACGCTTTATTTAGTAGAAAGAGACACACTCCACTCATGTCGTGGTACTCTTCGGAACGATTTTGAAGCGCGTGTAAGCATTCCGGGTAGTATGTAACTTCCTTGGGCGCAAGTCATTTGGAAAAATCAAAATGTATGGGCATTGCTGTCTTTTTAATGACTGTATATAACCCGTACATATTACGAAGCACGCAAAAATATAGATCTTCTACTAGCGTATAGGCTTTTAAAGTTAAACGGATTATGTCAGCGCCATGCCCCACTAGATGTCAATTATTATTTTATCTGTCGTTTCAGAACTTGTAACATCCCGCCATTTTTTAAAGTGATTTTATTTTATAACAATAAATATAATATCTAACTTACAACGATTTTAAAAATATTTTGATTTTAAATCGATAAAATGTGCTATGTATTAAAAGAAAAGTAAAATGATTAATACAATTCGCTAAATATGTTGTATAAAAACTGGCCAACTGGGTGAAACAAAGTAAATGTATTTATTGCCAAATATCTATGAAACAAAAAACGGTAAGCGCTAAATTTCGTATTTTATCTTTTTCCTAATTATTTACAATGCAATTATAAAGTATTTAACAAAAAAATCTAAATTATTTAAATAAACAACAAAGTAGTAGTGCAGTGCATATTACATTAATGCGATTATCGATAAAATTCTTTTTATATTACAAAAAATATTCTGGTGTTTAAATCTTATTTGTGTATTAGAAGTAATAATGTTGCTGTTTTAATACCAAAAAAAATCCATTTTTTACTTAAAAATTTCAGCACATACCTGCGTAAAATACTAATGATATTAATTCTCAAGATCGATATGATAAAAGTCGAATTAATAAATTATTTAGACAACTTTCAATAACATGTAATGAAATTTAAAAAAAATATTAGTTAGTAATATTTATAGATTTCGTCAGTAGATAGTATTTACTGACAAATATTCACTTGTGATTGTTATTGGTTTTGATTATGATTTAAAATTAATTTTTAATGTGTAGAGTCGAGGTTACAGAGAAAAAACACAGATTTTATAAAAATTATGAAGTTGCATAAATTGAAGTTTGTATGTTCAAAGGATTTCAAAAAGGAAAGCCTTTTAAAAAGATAAGGAAATACAGTTGTAAAAATATGCTATCACTTCTATACGATTGCTTCAACATCTTGATGCAAGATACCACCACAACACTATACAAAATAGTTAGGTTTTTATATTACTTTAAGTACATAATCGAGATAGTATATTACTGGTAAACAGTTTACTGTACAGATGTATTAGTATTTAGTATTGAGTAATTGCCAAAATAGAAACTTAATTTATGAAAGTTATATACATGTAAATTTTCATATCAAACCCCATATGGATAGCAAAAATCGAAAGTTGTATATCAATCACTATCCAGACAAATTTGCTTTTCTCTCTTCTTATTCCCCGTATTGTTTGAGGCTCCGTTTGAGTATAAGACTATTTCCAATTTTGCCAGGTTGTTCGTAAAAGGCAAACGGTTGGCTAACAACGTCAATACCATCAGAAATACTAGATTTTTTTTAATATCAAAATAGCAAGCAAGCAGATGGCTCTCCTGTTGGAAAGAGAAACTATCGACTATACATATCAAAGATATTAATGATGCGTTGTTATCCGTGTGGCAAGATGGCAATGCTACGTGCGTAAGTCTACCGGTTACCTTATCCTCCAAACTGGAATACAACAACGACATGCATTGACGCTATTGCGGCAGGAATAGATAAGGCAATGGTAGCAAATATCCGGACAAGACGTTCCAGAACTCTACAAATTAGTGGTCACCATGGTAGCGATACGTAGAGTTAATCGGTTGCCTTTTGCGACTTACCTATCAGAACGCCAGTTGGTCTATTCTTCAAAATTAGCCTTGACCAACACGGGATAGTAGAGTTCTACAACATCTCCCCGAGTTAGGGAGCCACCGTCTTTTTACCTATGAACTATGAAATTTAGTATGAACATCTCGCCACACGGATAGCAATCCAACACTAACATCTTTAGTGCCTATAGGTGATGTTTGTCTCTTTCCACTAGAAAAATCACTCGCTTGTTTGCTATTGGTGAAAAAAAATCATTACTATCTGCGCAAATAAACATTTAAATTGATAACAAAAATCTGTGTTTTGCCTTTACACTGATTTTGTAATAATACACATTTATTTCTAACAGATAATTAAAAGGTGACCAGCGTGAACCTATGCTGAGCACTACCGCCTACTGTTAAGCCTTATTGTATATGAAGCTTTGATTGTAACACTTACAGCTAATCATGTAAAAATAGAGAAGAAAGAATATTTTTTGTAGAATATAGGTGTTATAGAGTTATTATAAAAAATATAAGATGGGTGTCTAACATAAATCGATTCGATGCAATTAAAAGTCCTTGGTTTTGTTTCTTACTCTGTAGGTAAAATATATTCTCAATTCTCATTCTCATTTTACCTTTTATCATTGTGTATTAAAACATGCATAAATTATCTAGAAAGTTGAAAGACCTGATTTCAATTAAAGAGATTGTTTGAAAAACCTTAGTACGGTTCCTAAATGACTTTGATATTTCAGAAAGAAAGAAAGAAAATATTTATTTGCAAGAATATGGGTGTTACAAGTTGTTAAAAATAAATTAAGGTACCAACATATTCTACCAATATATGGTGTGCAAATATTAAAAAAAATATCATTATATAGTATTGCATTTAAAACTACAAATTGTATCGATTTTTTAGAATTACTACTGGATCGGAACGCGGCCACACACTGAGAAGATCCGGTGGAAGAAACTCAGCGGGCTGGTTCATACCATTGTTTTATTTTTTAAATAACTCTATTTCTTCTTATTACCATATTTTCAAGTGGATTGAGCAAAATATTGTGTGGCTATACTATTATTTATTAAAAATCTAATAAATGTTATTGTTTTATTTTACTACAGCCAAAGAAATTAACGTTTAAATTGGTTGTCGATAGAATAAGGAATATCGATATATTTCGCAAGAATCTAAACCTTTTTACTATGTTGGCAGTATTGCTTATTCAGTAACAGTAATTGTTATCTGTGGTATTAGTATCATCTAGTTATGTTGGTATTAGTCGAGCATGTAATGCCATACATTGTTTTTGTCTGTGGAACACCCGTCTCTTAAAACGTAGTGATTATATACTCTTTGGCTATGATGTCACGGAGCAAAGAGAAAGCGGCAAAATAAAGCACAGATAATATTAATATTAAATTGCCAGTGTGAACTAGTGTTGAAGGCGCCAAATTCAAAATTATATTCTTGGAGGGTGGTTGATTTTACGCACGGATTAATATGCCTTTCAAGGCAATTTCTTAGGTTTTCTGTATTCCTTGCATTTACACACAGAAATATAGAGTTTTAATACTAACCAATGAAATATAATCACTCTAGAGGTATTCCTTAGCCTTAGATTTTTATTGGGCAGAATAAAATAGCATAATATTGCATAATTCTATTTTTTTTATAATTCAACCGGTATGTACAAGCTTATGAGATTTAAATACATTTGCTCATATGAGCGGCTACATACTTTCCGCCCAACACAGTGTCTATTAGTAGTAGTATTTGTATGATCTGTGGTTTTACACTATTATAGGCTACATTTTTACCAGACTATGCAAATATTATCAAGAGAAAACATTTTTATATTTTTGTATTGTTGTAGGTACGTTTGTAATGAACCTCAAAAACTATTTTACCATTAGAAATTACCATTACATATAAAAAAATATTTTATCACAAAAAACCATTAGATATAAATATTATTTTACCATTAGAAAGCTACCGTATCCAGGAGTGACGTATGTTACTTTTTTACCTGACAGGAAAAGGAAGTAATGATTTTGGGTCACGCGGACAAAGTCGGAATAAGAGACCGTTATGTGGAAAATCTTATTACACTTTGATTTGCAAAAAAATGGTGATCTTGTTTAAATTCAAATAATTAAAACATAAGAATAAGCACAATAATTATGTATATTTAATTTTTTACTGCAATTACATATTATATTCATTTAATATTTAAAGAATCAAAAGCAAACTTTTGTATTATTAAGTAGTGATGAGAGTAATCTTCCAGATCTCATTTATACATTAACATTAAACTTGACTGCATGTGTCAGGCGACAGCTTTCCGTGAACTTGGACATGAAAGTCGACGCAATGCATGCCCTGTTGTATTTGGTTCTATTAATGGTTGGTGGAAATACAACAGAAAATTCTAAGACTGAAGAGAATTACGCGTCTGGATTTTTGCCAGATTGTAAGTACATATGATGTTATATAAATAGTCTAGTAGTATAATATAATATAGTAATAATTTATGTGTCGCACTCGCTTTTGTGGCCGTGCGCGCAACCTAAAAATGTCGTGCGGAGACCCATTTTCAGCGTTAAATTAAAATTATAAATAATGGAGATAGAGTTCCGGGATTTAAGAGTTTTTTCTTGGAAATTTCCTCTTCCTTTCGAATCTTTTTTTAATATTTCTTAATTATTAATAGTTTATGAAATATTGGCAAAAAAAAATTGCTATTTTTTCATCTTTAATTGTTTATAATTTTTTCACTTTTTAATGTGCTAATACACTCTTTTAGCACATTTTTCTTGGCATCATTCCGGATCCAATGAGCTACAGCTATCGCACATAATTTTAAGAGCAGTATCTCTATTTCAGACAATTTTCGGCTTGTCGAGCAGACTAATAATATTTTCTTAATTTAATGATTTTAAAAATTGTAAAAATATTAAAAAATACATATAATCCAAAAGTCCCTGAAGTGCGGCAGCGTGTAGCTGACGCTTTTTCTGACACTTATATTTACGGTAAAATTTGGTAAAGAAGGTGATGAGAAGAATAAACTGTCGTCTCCTAATAAAAAAGTAGGCATATCCAACCTACCGTCAATATTGATGATTTTCAAGGTGCGGCTATACGGAACCACATTTACGGTTATTATTCAAGAAAAAAATTACCCACACTTGACAAGTTGCTAGTGACACTAAGAGAAGTTGATTTATATGATGGCGGTCGAACCTCGATGGATTTCATTACCAAAAATCCAATAACCGCAAGATTCATATGAAAATGAATGATATTGCCCTCAAACGAGTTGATTTCTTAAGAAAAGCCAAAAATATTACCGATTGGGAAAAAGATGTGTTTTTAGATGAAATTTGGTTAAATGCCAAACACACTGTTAGAAAAACATGGAACAATGATATTCCCTTTGTCTTCTGGTACTTACAAAAGTAATATATATATATATATATATATATATATATAGAAGAGGGGGCAAACGAGCAGGAGTACCACCTAATAGCAAATGATTACCACCGCCCATGGACAGCCACATCACCAAAGGTCTTGCAGCTGCGTGAACCCAATCCCATCCAAACAGTTCGTTGGAACAATCTCCATGATCTCCATGATAGATGCAGTAAAAGATGCTAAGTGAACTTAATCTTTACGTAAAGCCAAGGAGTCAAGCCGATTACAGCCTTTCCTTCCAAATAATCACAGAACTTAACGTTGTTCGATATGTCAACGCCAAGAATTTCAATATTGGCTGAGGCTGTCTGGAAAGTGTTCTCAAAACGAGGTGATGCAACAAAAGGCGGCGAAAAACGTACACCGCTGTGTCTTCCTGGGTTTAAATTGGGCTAAGTTGAGTCGACCCCATTCCGAGATTTTGTCGAGCTGAGTGTCGATTTCAGACACTAGCTTGTCCCGATTCTCATTGACGTGTTCCTGAGAAATACCGCTGCGACCGGAGTACGAATCATCACCAGTACCGTCATCTACATAGCGATGAAGGTTATTAGTTCGCAATATGTCATTGATGTGCAGAATAAACAGTGTAAGCGATAGCACGCAGCCTTGCAGAACACCAGCATTGACAAATTTAAGGTCGAAGCACGCACCGTCGATTACGACCCTGATGCTCCGATCAGCCAAAAAAGTGGTGATCCCTTTGCATTATTTGTCAGGAATCCTATAAGAAGGAAGCTTCGAAAGCAGCGCTCTGTGCCACACCTTATCAAAGGCCTTCGCTATATCTAAACTAACAGCCAATGCGGGAGGAATAACAACTAACGCCTCCCCATTGGACTCAACTGCCTGCGCCCAGCGATGAGTTAGGTATACTAGAAGTTCACCAGCTGATCGACCGCGGCAGAAAACGTACTGGCGGTTACTGATAAGCTGGTGCTCCTTTAAATACTTCAAAAGATGGCAGTTATTTATCTTCTCCATGATTTTGGAGAATAAGGAGGTAATGGCTATCGGCCGATGATTTGACGGATCTCTTGGTCATCTAGAGTCAAGTTAGCCGCAAATAATGAGCCCAGGAGATTGGCCTTTTCCTTTGCGGTATGGGCCAGAGAATCATCTTTTTGCGCAGGAATGGAAGAGACGGCTGACAAAAATTTCTAAAGGCAGCCATGGCGAGAGACCAAAAACGCACGGGTGCCTGAAATAAGACGAACTGATCTCTCACCAATCCTGCCAATGTGCTCCGATTTTGCCTTAGTGATGACTCTTTTGAAGGAACTCGAGGCGTTATTATACTTCTTTCTTAAGGCGCTGGTGTTTTTATCACATGGTGCCGATGCAGCAGCCCAGGTCGGTAGCACTTCAGCTTTCGGCGCGAAGCCGTCTTGCAGTGGCGACCGAACCGAGGCTGAGACTTGCCATCGATGGGAACCGCAGAGAACGGAACGTAAAGTTCCATACCCTGTATGCCATCTATCACATGTGGGACTATCTTCGGCTAGTCGTGGGTGCACTGGTTGTTCCTGTGCTTACCTCTTCGGGGATACGGTCATCAATATTTTTGCTGTCTAAAGGCAATGGTTGTCTCTCTTCATCAAGCTCAGTTTTAGAGTTGTTTTAGAGTATCTCCCGTGTTGGTTCCGCGCTCCTTTGTAGAATAGACCAACTGCCGTTCTGCCAGGCAGGTCGTAAAAGGCGACCGATTGGATATGCGAGTCACTACCATGGTGGTTACTAGGTGGTAGAGTTCTGCATTGTCTCGCCCGGGTCAGGTACTACTGACTTACCTATTCTTGCCGCAATAGCGTCAGTGCTTGTCACTGTCATGTTTCGGTAAGGTAGCCGGTAAACTTGTGCATGCGGCATTAGACCTCGCCACAAGATAGCCACGCACCATTAACACCTTTGGTGTCTACAGGTGATGGTTGACTCTTTCCATCAGGAGACCCATCTGCTTGTTTGCTATCTTATGACATAAAAAAAGATAAATCCTTTTTTAATCTGGTTTGTTTTACGGGACTTTTTATCTTTAGGAACATGTTAGTCCCATCGCATCTTAAACTTATTTTACTCATAAACTCTATTGATGTTGAAATATATAAAAGACAACGTCTTTGTAAAAAAGCCGAAATGATGATTACTACTCAGTATATCAAACTTTGCCGATGGTACATAGTTTTGTCCAACTTGAAATATTTGCCAAATTTTAAAAAATATATATGAGTACCTAATCTATACATATAATGAAATCGTAGGAAAGTCAAAACTGTACATTGAATATTTTCTTAAAAGAAAACTTGGGGCATGATTTACAAACGATATCGAAGCCAAAAATATAGTTTTTAGAATAAAAGAAAGAGAAGTTTACTGCCCCATGATAAAAAAGCAACTTGCTCAAGACGTGATAATATGTGCCTGTTTCAACGATGGGTCACTTATCTTACCAATATCTTTATACAGTTACGATCCAAACGGTTGCACGTTGATTGGGCTAGTTATACTGCCGACTATCTTTTTGATGTATATGCGTGTTGGTATTCATTCATTTTCATGTAATTTCTAGGTCCCGGTTCCACCAAAGAAGCGATAATAACAAAGAAGAGTTTAAGGCATCTATCCTTTTATGTCATAACCAATGGCACAGATAAATTATTGAATGGACCGTACAACTATTACCAAATGAAAAAACTAGCGAAGGATCCTAATATGGATTTCACAAAAATGACCTTGCTGTTTGTTGGAGGATATTTGAGCAGTCCACTTTCTCCATTCATTACAGCCATAGGGGAAGCAGCCAAGAAGATTGGATACAATGTTTTGATGCTGGACACATTATTTTTTACGGCTATGGAATATTCACTGTATGTATTTTACAATTGACGTTTCAATTCCTTTTAACATTTCCCCGTGTTGCTCAGAGGACTCTTTGAGGAATAGACCACCTGCTGTTCTGCCAGCCAGTTCATAAGTGGCGAACGATTGGTTATGCGAGTCATTTCAGTCGTGGCTACTAGGTTGTAGAGTTTAGCATTGTCTCGCCCTCTTTACCTATTTCTTTTTCAAAGAGTTGTCTTTTTTTATATATCATAAGATAGCAAACAAGCAGATGGATCTCCTGATGGAATGAGTCACCCATCGCCTATAGACACCAAAGGTGTTAATGGTGCGTTGCTATCTTGTGGCGAGGTCTAATGCCACGTGCATTTTAAAATCTGTTATTAAATTTTCACAAAGAAAATAAAATAACAGATCTAGATTGATGCGGTGATTCCATTTGTGCCGTTCTTTCTATAGCTTAAATACTTCTAAAAATAATGCCACATGCATAAGTTTAACGGCTACCTCACCATCCAAGCCGGAACACGACAGTGACAAGCACTGACGCTATTGCGGCAGGAATTGGTAAGGCATTGGTACCAGACCCGGTCGAGCCGATGCAGAATTCTATCACCTAGTAGTCACGATGGTAGTGACGCGGATAGCCACTCGGTCGCCTTTTACGACCTGCCTGGCAGAACGACAGTTGTGCTGTTCTTCAAAGGAGCCCGGGACCAACACGGGGGTCTTTCACAAACTAGTGTGTACTAATAAACATAAACAAAATTTAACAAATTTAGAATAAAATATAAAATACGTTTAATACAATTGCAATGATTCTGCTATTGATTCTAAACAAAATAGTTTCAGCGTATTAAGTAAGAGACGCCTTGTAGATGTAAGCAATAGAGGCGTATAGAATAAAGAGAAAAACAACTACCGGGACAATCACTGTGGAGTCCACATCCCACATGTCGGTAATCTCGTGAGCTAAGTCCAAATACTTACATAGTTTTTCTTTTTCTGCTTTAACGAGGTTATCGTTATACGGGATTGTGATATCAACAATAAATGCCCGGCGCTCCATTCGATCTACCAACACTATATCATGCCTATTTGTGATAGTAATCTTGTCAATAATGCGGATCGATCCCAATAGAGTTTAGAACGGCCATTTTCTAGAACTGACCCCAGTGAGTATAATACGGCACTACAAAACTTACAAGACCATATCGAAGAGCAAGTTGTTACTAAATAATACTGGCTACTTGATTGTGTATAAGCAAATACCTTCATGGGTAAGATGAGAACAACCGGGAATAATATGCTTGATGGACTCATCAGCACGGTGACACGCCCTACATATGTCAACCGTGCCATCCTTCATGATGTATTTCCGGGAACTATTCGTCTTGACAAATTCATCAGTAGTTGCACAGACAATCCTTCAGTTTCCTCAAAGAGGTCACCAAATCGTAGCCAGGAAGTGGACGTCAACAAATCAATATCAGGTCCATAAAGAACCCGATAGAACCGTCCAAGTCTATGCTTTTTCATAAGTTCAAGCGGTCCTGAGTGCTAAGTACCACCGGTTTATCCCAGTTCTCTTTAGTTAAGGAGAGCGGTGACAAACTATTATTATCTACTGCAACGACATCTCGATGCATTCCACATTCGACGTAGAAATGTATTCCCTAAGATTATACACTTCAAGATAATGTAAGTTTTTGGCACTAAGAAAGCCGAGACGCCCATATTTTCGTGGGATGTACAATCTTATTACTGACTAGCTGTACCCGTGACTGACGCGTGACGCGATTACCTTACCTACCTACAGAGTTATTATTTGTAAATACAGCAATACTTTGGAAGGTGAAGCTCTTTTATCAAGAAAGGAACTTTTTTATTTGGATTATAAACACGTTGACTTTGCCATTTACCCATGTGCCTTGTGGGGCTTTAAGCAGTGTTGAAGTCAAACACAAAAAGACATTGGAACGCCTAACAACGGCCTGTCGTAACGCTTTATATTTTTTAAAGTCAAGCTTACAGTTTTCTTTGTCTGCCGACATATCCACATTTGCTTAAATTAGATTATAGGAAGTTTTTGCAAAACCTATTTTTTATTGAAACGTCACACACCGGTGATAAAAATGTCTCTAAATGAAATTGTCATCGCGGCTAAAGGGGCTACGAATTTCAATCTTATTTGTAAAACAATGTTTTCGTCTAACTCCAAGTCGGTCCAAGAAAAATATTTCTATTCCCAGTTGACTACGGCATTATTGCTTACTCCATTGAAAGCTGTCCGCTGTTTAACAGCTGCATGGTTTAGTTTTTATTTGTTATATTATATACACTATATACTATTGTCCAATTATATATGTGCAATGTCTGTCACGTCATAGGTAGCTTCAGAGCAATAGACCCAGTAATTCATTCAGGAGTTACCATGTACGAAAAGTTTAATAAAATGTTTTTCAACATAACTTTGATTTTTCAACCAGTTAATTTTGAACCAAGACAACATTTTTAGAGCTTGCTAGGACTGCGATTAATAAAATCGCGATCTAAAGTTAAAGCTTCAAAAAATTTAATTAGGTATTTTTGGTTTCAAGAACCTATTAAATATTATTATCAAAACAACTTTTTTTAAGGCCAAAAATTTAAGGTAAAAGAATCGGCTTTTACCTAGAGTTTTTAATGAGCAACGATGATTATTCAAGCTATTTTTAAAATTTATAATGCGTTTTTAATCATTTTAACAATAGCTGACTCTTTTGAAGTAGTCTAAATCTGACAACCGGCCTATTAGTCAGGGGGGAAAAAGTATTTCCAGTAAACGTTATAACTGCAATTTCATTATTAATAAGCCTAATATCTTGACCTTGTAGGTCAGGAACATTTTACTTATAAAAAATAACAAAACCGGGTTTTTGCAAATTTTGCCTATATTTCGAAAACTATGCGTGTTATCGACATTTATACTAATAAATTTTACCTATAAAATTTCACTCAATGTTAGAAATTGTGAAAATTGGTAATTTTGTTTTTTTGTTGCAAAATAAGTCTTCAACGTAAGATTAGAAAGGGTGCAAAAGCGTTTTATGTGGCACATTGCTCATATCAAATCAAGATTAAAAAGATTTAATATGCAGTATGCAGTCACTGGAAAGTCGTAGAAAGCTTCTGGACGTTTTGTTTTTCGTTAAGCTTCTCCAATACGAAATTGACTGTCCAAAATTTTTCCAAAAAGTTGGCTTTCGAGTGCCGAGAACTTGTCCTCGTGGTCAAATCACTCCATTATGTCCACCATTACGAAGAACTGTTGCTGGTGCGAACTCTCCCTTACCTAGGCTGTGTAAAGTAGTCAACGAGTATTGCAGTTACATTGACATATATAGTGACTCATCTGACAAGTTCCGCAAAATCTTTTCAAGACTCCAAATAGATTAGTTTTTTTTTGTTTTTTGTTTTACATTTTGTTTTTTTTTATTTATTTAATGTTTTAGTTATGCTTATTTACCTTCATTTAATTTCTATGTTGTTAATTTCTATCTCTTTTTTTAATCTGACTGTTATTATCATTTTGCATCGACCATTTAAAACACATGAGGTGTTTACCTATAATTGTTTGATACAATAAGCTCATATTTACAAGAACTCAAGTTGTTAATTATTTTATAATTGTATGCAAACGTTGGTAAACCTAATAAATAAATAAATAAACGTAAAAAGGTAAACTTTTCAAAATTATATAAATCTTCAATTGATATAAAAACCTAAGATACACAATCAGTGTCTCAAAAACGTCCTCTAAGAATGGGCGCACAATTTAAAATTGTGCGCTCACCTCAAATGTAATTCCGTCGCTCACGTCACTACCCGCACATCAAAAATACAGAATTCGTCTCAGATAAATTGTAAAATACGACATCATGAACGTTAAAAAAAAAAACATAAGATATTGTATTTTCGGGAAGTATAAGAGTTTTTCGATTTATTTTTATGGACTTAGAACTTTGAAACTAAATATTAGGTATATTAGTCTGAATTTTATTTCAAAAATCTGCAGCGTGTCTGCGAGATTCAGTCGTTTTAAATGTTTATGTGGCTCTTTAAAACGTTACGACTCTTTAGACCTGTTAGCAACGCCGATCTAAGGAATGTCCCCGTGTTGGTTCCGGGCTCCTTTGCAGAATAGACCAACTGCCGTTCTGCCAGGCAAGTCGTAAAAGGCGACCGATTGGCTATGCGAGTCACTACCATCGTGGCTACTAGGTGGTAGATATCTGCATTGTCTCGCCTGGGTCGGCTCGCCCGGGCATGATGCGCGGCCTTGATACAAACAGACACATAAACAGACATACAAGAATAAAAAAAAAACAGTTTTCGCTTAAGTATCGATTAAATAGTGCCTTCCAAAAAAAATTTCAAAAGATCTTCAATGTACAGAATTCGACCTCTTACCGTTTTAATATATGTATCGATGAACGTGGATGGTGCATGCGATACGTTGTCAGTAGTTTACGGACCTTACAATCCAGGGCATTCTACTCGGTTTTAGTCCACTTTAGTATGCCAACGGTGAATGTAAGCAGTGGCATCACCCAGCTGTTCAGTGCACGCAACTTTTACCATCGGAAAAAAGATTTCTTAAAACTTTTTTTCAAGCAACCAAAGAAACGATTAGTTACTTTTTATTATTATTAACTATTTGGATATTTTTCATACACGGCGTACGTAAGCGGCATTATATAACAAATATGTGACCATGTAACCATCCGTTTGCAATTCCTAACATTTATTTACATAATATTGGAATTAATTTTTTAAATTTTATTCCAGAGCTTCACGATTTTCGCGTCCCGTTGGATTAAACACAGCAAAAATGTTAGTAGAGCTTACTCGTGAGGGTTTAGATCCTAAGAAATTGCACGTTATGGGACTAAGCTTAGGTGGACAAACCATCAGTTTCATCGGCAAGAGTTTTAGACAACTAACTGGTATGAACATATCAAGAATAACTGGACTAGATCCCGCTGGACCCTGCTTTAGAAATCTTGGTCCAGAAGATAGACTCTATAAATCAGACGCAGACTTTGTAGATGTCATTTACACAAATACTGGTGGTAGTGGAATGGTAACCCCGCTAGGTCATGTGAACTTTTACGTTAACGGTGGTGAATACCAACCTGGACAAATATTTTGGAATTTTTGTCCCCAATTATGTAGTCATATTAGGTCATTTATTATTTTTGAATCAGCTCTTCAATATCCTAATAATTTTATTGGAATGCAATGTGATTCAGTTCAACAAGCTAGAGATAAGAATTGTTACGACAGAGTGCCACAGGTAACAAACGTTATAGGTCTTAATACGGATAGGAGTAAAGAGGGAATCTTTTACGTTGCTACAAGTCAACGGTACCCTTTTTTCTTAGGTAAAGATGGATTGAAGAAAGAGAACGACTTTCTAATATCCCGCCTTAAATCATTTGATGTAAAAGATAAAGTGAAATTATGATCCGTAGTATCAATAAAGCAAATTTATTTTAGTTATGTTTAAGTCCATAGATAAATGATTGGTCTCGCGGCGATTATTTACTTAAGTTTAAGTCTTGCCATGGGATTTAAGAGCTTCTTCGAGAAACTTCGAGAAATAGAATAAAATTATTTAAGGATGACAATATGACAATTATGGACACTTGTGACTATGATTCTTATTAGTCAAGCAAGTAATGTTTATTCCCAGAGTAAAATTCTAATGCTTGTTAAACAGTACATGACGGAGGTGATAATAAAATTTGGCCATGAAACTAGGTTTTTGGAGTAAGTTTTTAGGCGATAAATAACCATTAATAAAAAAGCATCTAATAATATTTTTTTAATCAAATATCAAATGCTGCATGTGCTTCTTTATGTTATGTAAGATACGTGAACTAAAAACTTTGTACCCCTTTTCACGATAATCACGTGATCGGAAGAGTATGAAAATTGGAAAATTTAAGCTTACATGGTTAAGTAATAATTATAGTTGAAATTGTAACATAAAACTTGTAATTGAAAATTGGTGGAACATATATGTATATGTAAATTCTTAATTATTATTTCAATAAAATTTGATAAATATTCACGCTAGTTGTGTATAGTTTCTGTCTACAATAATATCGTACAGCGATATATTAATTTATGAGGTTTGCGAAGAACGTACACCGCAATGCTATTGTCATATTATGTAGAAACCAAATACCCATACCAAAATAGTTAATATGTACAGTCGCTTGGAAATGAAATAAGATATACAATTATAGAATGTTTGTTTTATGTAGTAGCATACAAACATATGGCTACCCTGACGGAAAGAGAAAACGATCGCCTATAGACACCAAATGTGTTGATAGTGTGTTGCTCTCCGTGTCGCGAAATATTGCTACATGCATAAGAATAGAATACCGTAAATTTATTTGATACATTAAAAGTCACGGAGTTCCATTTGTCGGTATTCCATTCGTCGGAACCGGAATCAAACCCGAGTCCCATCGATTTGTAGTTAAGTTCACTAATAACTCGACTAATAAGATCACATCAAAAATATTCAACTTTGATTTGTAGAACTTGAGTAAAACTTCGCACATATCATTTACAAGATTCCCCGTGTTGGTTCCGGGCTCCTATGAAGAAGAGACCAACTGCTGTTCTGCCAGGCAGATCGTAAAAGGCGACAGATTGGCTATGCCAGCCACTACCATCGTGACTACTAGGTGTTAGAGTTCTGCGTTGTCTCGCCCGGGTCCGGTACCACCGCCTTACCTATTTCTGCCGCAATAGCGTCAGTGCTTGTCACTGTCGTGTTCCGGTTTGGAGGGTAAGGTAGCCGGTAAACTTATGCATGTGGCATTAGACCTCGCCACAAGATAGCAACGCACCATTAACACCTTTGGTGTCTATAGGCGATGATTGACTCTTTCCATCAGGAGACCCATCTGCTTGTTTGCTATCTTATCATATAAAAAAATTTTTAGAAAAGGATTTTAGAGAAGGAATATACACTTAAGCACTCGACTCTCGTGGAGACAAATATTAGACATTACGTATGACAATTGCGTGTACTGTCACTCTGAAGGCAAAATTTTACTCCGCTCGGTTTTTTGAATTTTTGAATTTAAACTTTAAATTTTTAATTATAAAGTCTAATGTTGTATGAAAACGTCTTTGACGTTTATTCTATGATAACATATCTGTCATGTCAAATTCGTAAACTGACATCTGCTATTGTCGTTTATTATACTTCAGCCACTTTTGTTCGTTCGACCGGAACGCGTGTGTGTTATCGATTTTTTAGTGGTATAAAACTGAATTTTTTGTTGTTTTACGGTGCATATCTCTCATGAAAGTATTGTTTTTATTAGAAAGGCCGTTTAATTATTCTATTTGGACAATTCGTTGCAAGAAATATATCGTGATAGCCAAAAATAAAGTCATTTAGAAATTCATTATTTTTCACGTGATTTTTGTAATATTTGTTTGTAAATATAAAAACTACTTTGTCGATTACTTTATTTTGATCCTTAATAGACAGAAAATATATCAATTGATACACAGTCTTTTACAGAATGAGAAAATATGGCTTAGTTGTAGAAATAAAAAGATTTTTTTTTCCAACGAGTCGACCGAGTCACCATTCCCGCCAAAAGACGAGTGATGAGACCTGGTGCTTTAATTCGCTTTTGCGTGTCAAAGTTGCGAGAGGTTAAATATACTATATTATACTCCATTTTTCATTTTTTGTTCTGAACAACTTTTTAAAAATAGGTCGTCATCTTTCTACTAGGCAGTACGAAAAAGAAGCAACTAAAACTAAATATGACACTACCAAAAAATAAGAGGTCATAGACGTCTGTATCATCATAGTAGTGCATATCACATTTTTGGTAGTGAACATAAAGTAAGTGGTAAATTCGCACGCAGCATTGTATCTCCATCAGAAAGAATGTAATGGGCCATTAAAAATTTGATTATATACTTCCACCGAGAAATACATCTGCTTATTTGCTATCCTATGAAAAAAAAATAGCTCAAACTCAACACATATAAAATCTACTAGTTTTTATTTGTGCAACTGTACTTAATGTGTAGAGATATATCGTTCGAACAATCTGCTGCATACCGCGCAAAAGTTGCCAAGCTTGTGGCTTGAATACGCGCCTGTACCAACTCCTATTATTTTGCTGTTACTCGAAATATAATTTACATTTGTATAAGTACACGACTTTCAAATAATTCCCTGCTTTATTTTAACGAGAATATTTTATTTTTGATTGACTTATAAAAGTTGAATTTTTATGAACAGATTTTTTTGACGAGATATCCGTCTTTGCTCTCTTCGAGTAGTAATAGTTTCAGGAGTAACTAATAAAACGCGGGGTCGACAAATATAACAATTTTATGAATGAAAAATATAGATTACTAACATAGATAAATCGCGGCGCTTGACTAGATACCGCATTATCTAAAAACAAAAACTCCATGAATGCGGCAACTCAATATTGAAGTGTGTGTTATAAGACAATGTGGAAAGGGATGATAGTGAATAGTGTGCGTGAAAATTATGTTGCCAGCTGCTTAACTGTTACCCGAGTTAATGGGCAAAATATTTTATGCTATGGTCTATTAAAGTTACATAAATGTATCTCAGAAAATACTTAAAAATTAATAATTACTTAAAAGAACGAATGTGTCAATATATTTGTGTATAGGTTAGGCGTAAGTTTTTTGACTTGAATACGTCTTTAAAATTGCTTTCATATGGGGGACAATTCAAAAAATTGATAACAAAATTGGGGGAGAGAGTTTGGTGATATAGCTGCATAACTATAACCTACATCCAAAATCTAAATATGCCACTGGATAGTTAAAGAATCAAAGAATTTGATAAGCTGAACGCGGATTACAATGCTTCGTGAATAGTGGAGTAGGAAGTGCCGCCATTTTTAGTTAATTTTACTGCGTTACATATTTTGCATAATATGGTATATTTTTTGACTCAGAGCAACTATAAAATTCGGTCAAGTTTTATTTAAAAGCTCTTGTAAAGGTTTATTGATTGGATAATTTCAAAAAATATTTTTCAACGCCTTTCAAATAATTTTCAACGCCTTAGGTATAAAAAACTTATAGTGACACTCGTATCTATGTGCTTTTATCTATTATCTTTATTCAATTTTTTCTATTATTATTATTATTATCTTTATTCAATTTTTAAACACATGTAGACTCATTGACGTAAAAATCCCAAGATGCACATTTATATATATATATATATATATATATATATATATATATATATATATATATATATATATATATATATATATATATATATATATATATTCTGTGCAAAATCTCTTAAAATCCATATCAAAATACAAGGAATGTATAACGTCTGAAAGAGATTTTAAGTAGCAGTCTAATGATACCCATGAACTCCCATACGAAAAAGTGAAGAAGTGTCTAGAACGGAAAAAGATGAAGGCGTCCGAACCAATCAACGATAGCACCTGTACACTGCTGGCCTTAAGGGCCTTTACGGCTTCGCCAGTCGTGTGGGCGAGTAGATTGCTCAACTAGAGCTTAAAGTTGTGGGGTTGTACGCCCTCCACCCTAAGGGTGTCTCTTGTGAGACCGATCATTGGCTTAGGGGTGGTGTCGTGATTTGTGATAAGACGGTTAGCGGCGTTGTCCCGTGTGTATGTTTGTACTGTTTTGGTATGTTTTGTTGGCTACAGTTATCAAGTCATCGGGATCGGTGAGAACGTAGAGGATGCTACGTCATTTGGGATCGGGATTAAGATCTGGGATGAAGTCTGCCGCGGCATACGCCAGTGGGTTAGGGTGTGAGTTGGTACGATTGAAATATCTTTAAATAGCTAACCTAGCTAAGCTTGGCAATTCTAGATCTTTATGAAGTTCAATGTAAGTATGTCAAGTATTTATTCTGTACTACATGCAACGGATGCAAATCTGTACGGGGGAGATAGGCAAATGCTACACAGACGTATGATAGAACAGACCTTAAGCAAATCTTGTAAAGTGTCCCCTTGTGTCTAAGTGACACGAGTGCGGGACATCTGCTGTAATCGGCCTATGAGTGGAGAATGAACCCACTACACGGAATTTAAATCTGCGGTTGGTTAGATACTCTTGTATGATGAGTACAATTCTGTCGGGCACTTCCATTCGGCATAGCTTGTATATTATGCCATTACACCTTCGCGACGTCGAAAATTAAAGCACCGGTGGGAATTTGCAGGCCCAGGGCTGCATTAAGGTTTAAAATGTAATATGTGAGTCGGTACACTTAATGAGTGCAAGAGTAAACTGCTCGGAAACCGAACTGCTCATTTATTATGAGACTTTTCTCGTGAACAAATACTTTAAGGCGAGATAGTATGTTTTTTTCGTAGATTTTGTCTAACGTGTTGATTAGGTTAATGGGACGGTAACTACTGACATTATTTCGGGGTTTTCCTGGTTTGTGTATTTCTATGACGGTTGCTTCTTTACACTCGTCCGGAAACGCAAAATCGACTAGGAGTAAGTTGGAGATGCACACCAGCAGGAATATAAGGGTGGGAGGTATTTAACTACGATATTTGTGATTTTATCAAACCCTGGAGCCTTTTTATTGCGTAGGTTTTCTTCTTCTTTGGTATCCGTGGGTAATAGCGCGTTACCATCTGATAGTAACGGCGCCCTACGCTCTACTTCGCTATCCACAAGATGGGCGTTGTCTAGGCCATGAAATATTAGATATAATACAGCTTCGTGGTCTAAACCACCTAAGTCCGTAAGCTGGTTCGACGGGGAATATCGTGTTTGCAAGAATGAATGAAAAATGTTACCATCGCAAGATATTATCCGTGACGTAGACGTATTCACGTAAAAGATGCACGGCTGTGTTCATGACACAGCCACAACCCGTTTTTTTTTTCGAAATGGCTATTACAGTTGACCTTAAGGGTCGTTACTGCGTCACCAAACTTTTGGGCGATCAGAGTGCTCAGCCAAAGTTTAAATTAATTGTCCATAATTGATATCTCGTCGTTCATTAATAAATTACTAGCGACCTGCCCGCGGTTTCACCCGCGCAGCTTTTGTTCCCGTGGGAATATCGGAAAGGTTTATACATTTAAACCTTCCTCAACAATCAATCTATCTATTAAAAAAATCGCATCAAAATCCGTTGCGTAATTTTAAAGATTTAAGCATACATAGGGACATAAGGACATAGGGACAGACAGAGAAAGCGACTTTGTTTTATACTATGTAATGATAGCTCAATATATATGAGGTCAAGCGCTTACCTATCGATAATAGTTAAAAAAACACACGTTACACTTGTGAAAATACGACTAGTCAATACATGGTCTAATTTTGCTTTCGTAAATTGTACTTTATATTAAACCAACACATAATTATAGTATATCTAACACATGTATACTTCATATTATTATTTTCTTTACGGATAAAGTCAGTTGTAAAACTTAAAAGGGGTATCAATATTTAGTCTATGGTTCGGATTTCGGCCACAAGCGATCGCTATTAACTATAAATATATTAAAATAAGATAAAAATGTAAATGAAATTAATAATCATAATCAAAGTTAATAAGTTAATTTATTATTCCTATCGATGTAAAAATATGAATCGTTGTTTTTAATACACGGCAGAAAATCTCAGGTCGCGACCCTAATACTATATTTCTTAATATCAATAGCCTTGAACCGATAAAAGTTAGAGAACTGGGAGTGTTCGAGGGAACGCCTGGGTTTTTCAACAGTTTTTATATTATTAAAACTTTTGAATGACAGAAAGCAAAGTTACTTTAAAATCATAAATTTCTCTTTTATTTAATTATCACGCTTATAATCTGCATTGTGGTCTAGAAGATAGCATTTTTGGCTCAAATCATGAGGTCCTAAATTCAATCCCCAAGTCGGGCAAAGTGTTATTGAGGTCTTTTTGATATTATTTTTTTGAAACTTCAAAACAATCTCAGTAGCAACTCGTCGTTTTTCGGGTGCAGTGGTGTGTTATCATTCCCTTGCCTCGGATGAGCACGGAAATCTATCGGTCCTGCTTATCTCTAGAAATAATCGATAATCTTTATCGGATCACCACTCATCATATTGAGACAAATCAGTGGATCGTGGTGAACTGGAAAGTCTATGGACATTCAATTAACTCTACCTACCCCGCAGAGAAACCGGGCGTTATGATGACATCTTTAAAAAAAATGCCCAATCCATGTGCAACCTAATAAAATATATACGAATTAATGCGAATGATTAGTAATCAGCGTCTATTCACTTTGCTATGCTGATTACAAATCACTCGCATTAGTCAAGGGCTACATACATATACGTATTTTTTGATTAATACTAAGCAACTGCATTAAAAACTCGCACTGGAACCAATCAAAATGTAAACGGGGCCTGACATATATACCTGTATTAGCTGACCCGCGCAGCATCTCTCGCAGTTAAATTAACATGTCGTCGATATAGTTATCAAACAAATTTCAGCCCCTTAGGGTTGATTTAAAAAAAATAGTTTATACTTGACCCCGTATCATCAACTACTTCCACGTCAAATTGCATGACAATCGGTTCTGCGGTTTAGCCGTGAAAGCATAAAAGACAGACAGACAGACTTTCGCATTTATAATATTAAGTATGGATTTAGATAACTCAAACGTTAAAGTCAACTAAATTAACATTAAACTCAGCAGTGCGTTGAAACTAATCGATCGCCAGCTATTAAAGCACCACCCACTCATTTGCAACTGTACTGATTACTAATCTTACAATTTCATCATATATATTACATATAATAAAATCGTAGGAAAGTCAATGTATGTCCGGGGTAAACTCAAAAAGTACTGCATGGATTTACTTCAAATTTTGCATGAATATTACTAACAGGTCGGGTCAACATATAGGCTACACATTATCACGCTATCACCTACGGGGGAGGAGCTGTGCGGAGTAAACGAAGTCCGCGTGGACGAAGTTGCGAGCAACAGCTAGTTATAATCATTATATATAATAAAACTAAGTTGATAAAATGTGCGTGCCGATAAAATTTAAAAAGGAGTCGCGGCACGATAAAGGGACTTACATAGTGTGATAGCCCTTTATCCCCCCTCGAACAAGAAAGTTCCCGTTTGAACCTAAAGGGCGTGTTTTTAAAGATATAAGGGCTTTTCCAACCTTTCAACTTGGAAATTAAGAATAGTGGCGCCATCTGTTGTCGAGTATTTGAACTTCATTTAATAAAACTAAGTTGATAAAATGTGCGTGCCGATAAAACTCAAAAGGGAGTCCCGGTACGATAGAGGGACTTATATAGTGTGATAGCCCTTTATCCCCCCTCGAACAAGAAAGTTCCCATTTTAATCTAAAGGGCGTATTTTTAAAGATATTAGGGCTTTTCTAACCCTTCAACTTGGAAATTAAGTGTAGTGGCGCCATCTGTTGTCGAGTATTTGAACTTCATTCAAAACAACGATTATTTGGGTTGCATTTCGAAAGGCGCCGCGAACAATGGCAGCATGTGTAGTAATGGCGCACAATTTAAAATTCCATTTTCAATAAAGTCTTATATTACATTTGTTTTTATAATAAAGTTATTAAATTTTGTGTATTGATACAGCAGTAGCTAACTTTTATTTTGGTGTTAAAGCGACATAATTTTAGTTATTCAAATTATTAGTTATTAGTTCTGAAAACATTTTAAAATTTAAGTTTTTAAATTTCGCGCCTTTACTACTTATACTATAGCTGCAGAACCTATTGTTACGGCGGACGATAATGTCGAGAACATTCTAGAAGGTATGAAAAAGAGAATATTTTCAAACTTTCCCGAATAGACGATAATGTCGAGAACATTCTAGAAGGTGTGAAAAAGAGAATATTTTCAAACTTTCCCGAATATGCTAGAGCCTAGAATATATAAGAGCCCGGTGTCACCCACCAGAGTTAGTTTGATTTGAACAGCGAAACAAGCGATTTCGAAACGAAAAAGAAAGAAGTTATCTGTGAGCCTTTATTTTGAAGTATCACGTGTGAGTATTTTTAATAGTGCTTAATTAATTCTCGATTTTGAAGTCAAGAAGAAAAAAGTTGTCTGTGAGTCTTTATTGTGAAATATCAAATGTGAGTATTTTTAATAGTGTTTTTAATTAATTCTAATGGGTTTTTTTTTTCTTTCTTTTAATTGTTTGTCTATAAAATGTTTATTTAATTTATATTTTACAGAATACAATGCCTAGACGTAAAAGAGGAGGAGATCTTGCCAGTTCTGCAGCGAAACGACGGAAACAAAAAGAATATCGAAGAAATGAAACGGAAGAAGAGCACAAAGCACGTTTACAAAATCAACGAACCAGAATGAGCACCCTGAGGAGCAGAAAAAGCGAAGAAAGACAAGAAAATAAAAGTATTGAAGAATCGAGAATTTTAAAAGATAATCTAACAAAGGAAGCATTCCACTACGAACCGACGAAAAAATATTACAATCATAAATATGTTGTAATTGGAAAAATGAATAACATTTGCCAATTTTGTCACGCAAAAAAATTCAGTAAAGAAACACCAGGTCTCTGTTGCATGAATGGAAAAATTCGATTACCACCACTGGAAGCACCTCCGCAGGAATTTCTACATTACATGACCGGGGAAACACTAGAATCAAAACACTTTCTTCAAAATATAAGATCATACAACTCCTGCTTTCAAATGACTTCTTTCGGTGTAACTTCGACCAACAGTATAGAAATGCGTTTGAATACGTATTTTCAATTCAAGGGCAAATTTGTCACAAAATAGGATCGTTACTACCAATGCCTAACGAAGACCATAAATTTCTGCAAGTATATTTCATTGGAGATGAAGAACAAGAAGTTGATCAACGACACACAAATTTTAATGGATTGAGACGCGAAATAATCCAAGATGTACAGAGTATCTTACACAAATACAATCAACTGATTGACATATTCAAAACAACATTAGACCGCATGATTTCTGATGACTGTAAAATTGTAATTTGAGCCGATAAAAGACCACGTGGAGAACACGAACGTAAATTTAATGCACCTCAGATAGATGAAGTTGCCATCGTAATTGTGTACAATGAAAATGCAAGCCGTGACATAATTGTACAAAGAAGTGGAAAAGGACTACAACGCATTGCAGAGACACACCGTTCATATGATGCTCTTCAGTATCCGTTAATATTTCTACACGGAGAGGATGGAAATCATTTCAATCTAAAACAAATTCATCCCGAAACAGGTATAGAAACAAATAAAAAAGTCACTTCCAAGGAATTCTATGCTTATCGCTTAATGATCAGAGACAATGAATTATACAATCACATACTCAACACTCGCCGTTTATTCCAACACTTTCTGGTAGATATGTACGCAAAAATAGAAGCATAACGGATGCTTTACATAAGACTGAATCAGAATAAACTACGCACAGAAGAATACATCCATCTTCGAGACGCAATCATGAATGACGGCAATATTGACGATATTGGAACAATGGTAATCTTACCCTCATCATATATAGGAAGTCCAAGTCATATGCACGAATATACTCAAGATGCCATGACCTACGTGAGAAAATATGGACGACCTGATCTCTTTATAACATTTACATGCAATTCATCATGACCAGACATCAAAGAACAACTAAAATACGGACAAACCTCTATGGATCGACACGACATAATAGCCCGAGTTTTTCGACAAAAAAAAATAAGATTTATTGAAGTCATCACAAAATAACACATCTTTGGAACCGTTAGATGCTGAATGTATACAATCGAGTGGCAAAAACGAAGATTACCTCACTCACACAATCTCATATGGCTTCACGATAAAATTCATCCCACGGATATTGACAAAATCATCCAAGCTGAACTTCCCGATCCACAAAAAGATCCGGAGCTATACAACATAGTAGTGAAAAACATGATTCATGGACTCCACATGGTCCATTTAACTTCAATGCGCCGTGCATGCACGATGGAAAATGTACGAAAAAATATCCAAAACCATACTTAGACGACACAAAAACTGAAGACGACGGCTATCCCAAATATAGAAGACGATCACCGAAAAATGGTGGCTTCACAGCAAAAATACGAATACAAGGCAGAGACGAACTAGAAATAAATAATCAATGGGTAATACCATATAACCCACTACTTTCCAAAATGTTCCAAGCACACATAAACGTTGAATACTGCAATTCAGTAAAATCTATTAAATACGTATGTAAGTACGTAAACAAAGGTATATGTATGTATGGATATGGCAGTATTTCAAATAGTCCAAAATAGCGAACAAAATAACGGAAATGATGAGATCCTCATGTACCAAATGGGCAGATACATCAATAGTAACGAAGCGGCGTGGAGGATTTTTAGTTTTCCCATACACGAACGCGAACCAGCTGTGCAACATCTAGCAGTACATTTGGAGAATGGACAGAGAGTTTATTTCACAAAAGACTCGGCTAGAAAAATTGCAAGCGAACCACCTCAGAACACAACATTAACAGCTTTTTTCCAACTGTGCCAAACGGATCCATTCGCAAAGACATTACTGTATGTCGATGTTCCTATTTATTATACGTGGGACAAGACAAGGAAAATATTACAACGACGAAAACAAGGAATGCCAGAGGAGGGTCATCCAGAAATCATGAAAACTAACACAATAGGTCGAGTATACAGTGTACATCCAAACAATGCCAAATGTTTCTATCTCCGGATGTTGTTACACGAAATACGGGGACCAACAAGTTTCACAGATCTCAGAACCATTGACGGCTACCTATGCCAGACGTACAGAGAAGCATGTCAACGCTTAGGTTTATTGGAAAACGATCATCACTGGGAATTAACACTACAAGAAGCTACACTCACAGCTTCAGCTCACAACTACGAGAGTTATTCGCCATAATTCTAACAACGTGTAACCCATCAAACCCAAAACAGCTATGGGACTCTTTCAAAAGGAGTATGAGTGATGATATATTGTACCAAATCCGTCAAACTAATTCAGAACTGACTATAGAATTCAATGACGACATCTTCAATGAAACACTCATTCGCTTAGAAGATAAATGTTTAGCATTAAATGACCCAGGCCTTAGTAGAACTTAGAATGCCAGCACCACAAAGTAATGCTTTCAGTGTGCTAAACTACGAAATTACAAGGGAAAAAAGCTACAACGTCAACGAACTACTTGAATACATTCCTCACAACAAACCACTCCTCAATGACAATCAAAAAATAGTTTATAACGTTATAATGAACTGGATAAATAACAACACTGGTGGAAATATTTACTTGGACGCACCAGGAGGTACCGGTAAAACGTTTTTAATAAATCTAATACTGGCGGAAGTATGTGCTAAAAAACACATCGCACTGGCACTAGCATCATCCGGCATTGCAGCCACACTTATGGAAGGAGGACGAACTGCCCATTCTGCCTTACAACTACCGTTGAATATAGCCAAACAACAATTCCCGGTATGTAAAATCTCAGGAAAATCTGGACGGGGTCAATCTCTAAAACAAGCTAAAATGATCTTCTGGGATGAATGCACCATGGCTCATAAAAAATCACTATAAGCCATGGACAGAACATTACAAGAATTGAGAAAAAACTCTGAAATAATGGGAGGAGCTCTACTCATACTCTCAGGAGATTTTCGACAAACACTTCCAGTTATTCCCAAGTCAACACCAGCAGACGAGATCAATGCATGCTTAAAAAAGTCATATCTCTGGCCACAAGTACAAATACTGAAATTAACAAAAAACATGAGAGTTGAATTATCAAAAGATGAAACAACAGCACATTTTGCTAAAATACTTTTACAAATAGGCGAAGGTACATATCCTTCTGACCAAACGACCGGCCTCATTGAACTTAATAGTGATTTCTGTAACATAGCCACTACTGAAAACGAACTATTCGACAAAATTTATCCAAATATTATTTAGAACTATACCAACGTAGAGTGGTTATTTCAAAGAGCAATTTTGGCCACTAAAAATAATATTGTTGACGATATCAATTTTAATATTCTAAAGAAAATACCTACCTACATAATATAGGTGAAGAGAAAATATATAAATCGATTGACACGACGGTATCCATTGAAGAAAGTGTCAACTTCCCTACTGAATTTCTAAACTCTTTACAAATACCAGGAATGCCATTACACTGCCTTCGTCTGAAAATTGGATCTCCAATCATACTACTTAGAAATCTCAATTCCCCAAAACTATGTAATGAAACGAGAATGATCGTAAAACAGCTATCGAATAATATCATTGAAGCTGAACTTATTTCTGGAAAAAACAAAGGACAAACAGTATTTATACCTAGAATACCACTGATCTCTTCTGAATTGCCATTTCAATTTAAAAGATTGCAGTTTCCAATTAAATTAGCCTTTAGTTTTATAATTAACAAAGCGCAAGGACAAACTTTAAAATATTGTGGCATCAACCTCAAAGAATCCTGCTTCTCTCACGGTCAGCTATACGTAGCTTGCTCTAGAGTAGGAAATTCGAAAAATTTATATATATATATATATATATATATATATATATATACCCCGGACAATAAAATGAAAAATGTTGTTTATAAAAAAGTAGTGTAAATAATGAGAAAATGTTTTCAATATTTTTTTTTACTTTTTACGTCATAGTTTATTTTTTTATTTCAACTACCACTACACTTAATTTCTAAGTTGAAGGGTTGGAAAAGCCCTTATATCTTTACATTTTTTTAAATTTATTTTTTCCAAAACTTAGCCTAAGGTTTTTACAGTTGTTTTCATCTGCCAAACTGCATCGCAGTTTGTCGGCAGTAGTTCTCGTTTACTAATGCATACATTACAGTAATTTTTCCATCTAGTTTTTATTTTATTAAAGAACACATATATTTTATCAAAATCCGCTCAGCCGTTATGAAGTTTACAATACAGTTTTATTTTTTCCAGTACACACCCAATATACATATCGAAATCCGCTCAGCCGTTCCGGAGTTTGCAGCAGGCATAATAACCAACTACTTTCTTCACATTACTACCTAGTTTATATTGAACTTACAAGGATCTTACATATTAACATTTTACACCTTAATTTTACATATATAACTACAAATATTACTCTTTTCGTTTTTATCGCTATCATTATCATTATGGGCAAAATGACAATGGTTTTTTTTAACATATTCTTTAAATGATTTACATAACGTTGGTACAATCCACCACCTCGTACGCTTACCAAAGTAATTATTTATTTTAGGAATCACGTATTTTCTTTTATTCGACTGTCGAGTTGGGTATCCATAGTCTCGCTCTACTTTATACTCCTTGCTTTCATATTGTTCTGTAATTATCTTTATTTTTAATTTTTTGTCTATTGGTACAATTTTACAAATTTTATATAGTTTTTCATAATCTCCAATACACTCATTTTTTAATTTCTTATCGGTTAATATTTTTAATAATCTTAATTGTATTGCTTTAATTTTGTTTATATATGTCGGAAACGCCAGACCATAGATACCCAACCAGTATTCTATAGTTGCTTCTCGAGTGCGTAGTACAACATATACAATATGCCTCTATCTGACATGTTTTGTAGATGGTACAGTTTAACCAGTATATTACGTAATTTTTTTACAAATTTTGTCAACATGTAAGTTCCATATGAAATTTAAATCTATTGTCAGTTCCAGATACTTGTATGATTTAACTTGTTCCAGATGTACACACCCACACTGATCTAAGTTAGTGTTTTTGTGTAAGCAATCGTATGTGTGACCTTTGATTAAGATGTCTGAGTTTTTTAATTTATTGTATTGTGAGGATATTAACATACATTTGGTTTTGCTCATATTTATTATAATGCCATTGTCATGTGCCCATTTTATAATATTATTCAAATCTTTTTGCAAACTTTTTGTACAAATTTTAAATCTTTGTCACAGTATATTAGGTAGGTATCATCCGCATACATGTATGTTAACTTGATTGTATAACTTTGTTAATACTGTTAACGTACATAATATATCCGACTGGCCCAAAAACTGAGCCGGTTGGGACTCCATATTTAATTTTTCCTACATCACTGCTTATTTCCCTTATACGTACTTCTATCTTTCTGTTCTTTAAATAGTTACTAAACCATGCTTTGGTAGGTCCTCTAATCCCACATTCTTCCATAGACTGCAGCAAGCCATCGTGGTCAAGAGTGTCAAATGCTTTTTAAAATCGATGAATATTGCTATTGCTAGTTTTTTATCATAAAGTGCAATATTCACGTCATCGGAAAATTTAGCTAGGGCCATATTTGTACTTCTGTCAGGTCGAAATCCATATTATATGTCTGTTAAAAATGTGATTTTTTTCTAAAAATTCAGTTATTTATTTCACTATAATTTTTTCAACTATTTTACTAAGTACATTTAGTATAGCATTGGATATAGGCCGATTTTTATTTTTAGCTATTTATTGGTAAACTCTTGGTGTGATCCTTGTTTATATACTGGCCAGATAATACCTTTTTTTAATTCATCTGGATAAACACTTTTTTTTAGGCACATGTTAATGAATTTTGCTATGATCGGGCTGATATCTTTTTTAATTAACTTTAAATCTCTTACTCTAATTTGATCTGACCCCGGTGATTTGCTGCAATCTAGTTTATCAATCTCTCTTAATACATCTTCAGTTGATACAATTTTATATCGAAAACTCATAGAGCATTCGTTTGAGTATTGATGTCTATTTAAAATTTTAGATTACATTGCTTAATATTATCAATTTCATTTGTAAAAGTTTTACAAAATTTATTACATGCTGCTTTAATGGGCTGTTGATTTTGTATATATTTTTCGATAATTGCATCAACTGACGATTTATTTTTTCCTATCCACTGATTTATTTTACCTCATATTTTACGTATATCCCCTTTACAATTAGCTATTTCATTCTTTCGATAATTATTTTTTGCTTTATTTATTAATTTTTGTACTTTGTTCCTATATTTAGTATATTCTAATCTAAGGTTATTACTGCTCGGATCCGATTTCCATTTCCTAAATAAGCCATCTTTAATTTCTATCATATTTAATAATTTTATATTTAAAATTCATCATATCATATTTAATAATCTTATATTTAAATTTAAAGGGCTATCACACTATATAAGTCCCTTTATCGTGCCGGGACTCCTTTTTACGTTTTATCGGCACGCACATTTTATCAACTTAGTTTTATTATATACTAGCTATGATACCCGGCTTCACTCGGGAGTTTATATGAGATTACGTGGTAGTTGAAATAAAAAAATAAACTATGACGTAAAAAGTAAAAAAAAATATTGAAAACATTTTCTCATTATTTACGGTTACGGTATCTAAGGTTATTACTGCTCGGATCCGATTTCCATTTCCTAAATAAGCCATCTTTAATTTCTATCATATTTAATAATTTTATATTTAAAATTCATCATATCATATTTAATAATCTTATATTTAAATTTAAAGGGCTATCACACTATATAAGTCCCTTTATCGTGCCGGGACTCCTTTTTACGTTTTATCGGCACGCACATTTTATCAACTTAGTTTTATTATATACTAGCTATGATACCCGGCTTCACTCGGGAGTTTATATGAGATTACGTGGTAGTTGAAATAAAAAAATAAACTATGACGTAAAAAGTAAAAAAAAATATTGAAAACATTTTCTCATTATTTACACTACTTTTTTATAAACAACATTTTTCATTTTATTGTCCGGGGTATATATATATATATATATATATATATATATATATATATATATACCTATATATATATATATATATATATATATATATATATATATATATATATATATATATATATATATATACCTATATAGTTTATATGAGATTACGTGGTAGTTGAAATAAAAAAATAAACTATGACGTAAAAAGTAAAAAAAAATATTGAAAACATTTTCTCATTATTTACACTACTTTTTTATAAACAACATTTTTCATTTTATTGTCCGGGGTATATATATATATATATATATATATATATATATATATATATATATATATATATATATATATATATATACCCCGGACAATAAAATGAAAAATGTTGTTTATAAAAAAGTAGTGTAAATAATGAGAAAATGTTTTCAATATTTTTTTTTACTTTTTACGTCATAGTTTATTTTTTTATTTCAACTACCACGTAATCTCATATAAACTCCCGAGTGAAGCCGGGTATCATAGCTAGTATATAATAAAACTAAGTTGATAAAATGTGCGTGCCGATAAAACGTAAAAAGGAGTCCCGGCACGATAAAGGGACTTATATAGTGTGATAGCCCTTTAAATTTAAATATAAGATTATTAAATATGATATGATGAATTTTAAATATAAAATTATTAAATATGATAGAAATTAAAGATGGCTTATTTAGGAAATGGAAATCGGATCCGAGCAGTAATAACCTTAGATTAGAATATACTAAATATAGGAACAAAGTACAAAAATTAATAAATAAAGCAAAAAATAATTATCGAAAGAATGAAATAGCTAATTGTAAAGGGGATATACGTAAAATATGAGGTAAAATAAATCAGTGGATAGGAAAAAATAAATCGTCAGTTGATGCAATTATCGAAAAATATATACAAAATCAACAGCCCATTAAAGCAGCATGTAATAAATTTTGTAAAACTTTTACAAATGAAATTGATAATATTAAGCAATGTAATCTAAAATTTTAAATAGACATCAATACTCAAACGAATGCTCTATGAGTTTTCGATATAAAATTGTATCAACTGAAGATGTATTAAGAGAGATTGATAAACTAGATTGCAGCAAATCACCGGGGTCAGATCAAATTAGAGTAAGAGATTTAAAGTTAATTAAAAAAGATATCAGCCCGATCATAGCAAAATTCATTAACATGTGCCTAAAAAAAAGTGTTTATCCAGATGAATTAAAAAAAGGTATTATCTGGCCAGTATATAAACAAGGATCACACCAAGAGGTTACCAATAAATAGCTAAAAATAAAAATCGGCCTATATCCAATGCTATACTAAATGTACTTAGTAAAATAGTTGAAAAAATTATAGTGAAATAAATAACTGAATTTTTAGAAAAAAATCACATTTTTAACAGACATATAATATGGATTTCGACCTGACAGAAGTACAAATATGGCCCTAGCTAAATTTTCCGATGACGTGAATATTGCACTTTATGATAAAAAACTAGCAATAGCAATATTCATCGATTTTAAAAAGCATTTGACACTCTTGACCACGATGGCTTGCTGCAGTCTATGGAAGAATGTGGGATTAGAGGACCTACCAAAGCATGGTTTAGTAACTATTTAAAGAACAGAAAGATAGAAGTACGTATAAGGGAAATAAGCAGTGATGTAGGAAAAATTAAATATGGAGTCCCAACCGGCTCAGTTTTTGGGCCAGTCGGATATATTATGTACGTTAACAGTATTAACAAAGTTATACAATCAAGTTAACATACATGTATGCGGATGATACCTACCTAATATACTGTGACAAAGATTTAAAATTTGTACAAAAAGTTTGCAAAAAGATTTGAATAATATTATAAAATGGGCACATGACAATGGCATTATAATAAATATGAGCAAAACCAAATGTATGTTAATATCCTCACAATACAATAAATTAAAAAACTCAGACATCTTAATCAAAGGTCACACATACGATTGCTTACACAAAAACACTAACTTAGATCAGTGTGGGTGTGTACATCTGGAACAAGTTAAATCATACAAGTATCTGGAACTGACAATAGATTTAAATTTCATATGGAACTTACATGTTGACAAAATTTGTAAAAAAATTACGTAATATACTGGTTAAACTGTACCATCTACAAAACATGTCAGATAGAGGCATATTGTATATGTTGTACTACGCACTCGAGAAGCAACTATAGAATACTGGTTGGGTATCTATGGTCTGGCGTTTCCGACATATATAAACAAAATTAAAGCAATACAATTAAGATTATTAAAAATATTAACCGATAAGAAATCAAAAAATGAGTGTATTGGAGATTATGAAAAACTATATAAAATTTGTAAAATTGTACCAATAGACAAAAAATTAAAAATAAAGATAATTACAGAACAATATGAAAGCAAGGAGTATAAAGTAGAGCGAGACTATGGATACCCAACTCGACAGTCGAATAAAAGAAAATACGTGATTCCTAAAATAAATAATTACTTTGGTAAGCGTACGAGGTGGTGGATTGTACCAACGTTATGTAAATCATTTAAAGAATATGTTAAAAAAAACCATTGTCATTTTGCCCATAATGATAATGATAGCGATAAAAACGAAAAGAGTAATATTTGTAGTTATATATTTAAAATTAAGGTGTAAAATGTTAATATGTAAGATCCTTGTAAGTTCAATATAAACTAGGTAGTAATGTGAAGAAAGTAGTTGGTTATTATGCCTGCTGCAAACTCCGGAACGGCTGAGCGGATTTCGATATGTATATTGGGTGTGTACTGGAAAAAATAAAACTGTATTGTAAACTTCGTAACGGCTGAGCGGATTTTGATAAAATATATGTGTTCTTTAATAAAATAAAAACTAGATGGAAAAATTACTGTAATGTATGCATTAGTAAACGAGAACTACTGCCGACAAACTGCGATGCAGTTTGGCAGATGAAAACAACTGTAAAAACCTTAGGCTAAGTTTTGGAAAAAATAAATTTAAAAAAATGTAAAGATATAAGGGCTTTTCCAACCCTTCAACTTAGAAATTAAGTGTAGTGGCGCCATCTATTGTCGAATATTTGTACTTCATTCAGAACAACGATTATTTGCAATTGCAATTGCAGCATGTGTAGTAATGGCGCGAAATTCAAAATTACAATTTCAATAAAGTCTTAAATTACATTTGTTATATTTCAACTACCACGTAATCTCATATCGACTCCCGAGCGAAGCCGGGTATCATAGCTAGTTATTTAATTATTTAATACAGTTATATGACAACAAAATAAAAAAATACATTATAACAATTATGTATTTCCTTAATACCTGTAACTTTAGACTTTGCTTATATACATAAAAGCAGATTACGTGATGTCAAGAGATCACCAATGCCCATGGAAAAGCTGTCGGCTTCTTAAAACGAAGTTATGTATTTTGTCTTTTAAAAATGGTACATAATACCTACCCTTGGTAAAAATAATACGAGGAAGATGATTCCAAGGTGTTATCGTTCTCACAAGAAATATACGTAAAAACCAAAGTTTTGTGCAAGGTCAAAAATTTATACAAAACACTGGCAAACAAAAACAATTATAAATTATTTATAGCCTTTTTACTGTTACTAACTCCACGTCAAATAGTATATTCTTAACACTAAATAATTGCTAAGTAACATTAAAGTATGGCAATTTTTGAAAGGTTCTTAAACAGTACTTTTAACATCCCCTTCAAAGTGGATGTAAGGGGAGTCGCTTGGGGAGTTTTCTACTTCAGTACCAAATATAAAGAAAGTTACTCACGAATATTTTCTCATGTAAAGGAAAATGCTTTAACTTCAACTTTGTTGAGTTTTCAGAATATTATGATATGAGTTTAGAGTGGCATCTCGCGCGTGTCGTGACTCGTGCCAAATGGTATTACATACATAATATGAGCATCACGTTAAAAATGGAAAAGAATAAATTAACTTGGCTTTTGATATTTGATTGTTTATTTCTGTTCTAAAAATCTGAAATTATTATTATCTTAAAACTTATCTTAAAACACGACATGGACTTAAACCGACGCAATTGCGACATAAATAAATAAGCAACCCCTCATGTTGTACATATGTGTCTTTGTACAAATCATTTATTCATACGGTAGAGGAATTGTAAATATATCTGTTTCCATTTTGTTTTAAAAATTTATAAAAAAAAATCTAAAAACATTTATACCTGCAAAAAATTAATAATTATTATCTCTGTTACTCACGAAATACGACAGGTAACGAGTAACGACTGATAAGGCAGTATGACCTCTAGTCTTAGCCTGTCCCTTTAATATTGTAAGTAACAAAGAATCAGATGCTTTTTCTCAAAAAAATAGTAATTACAACAAACTAATAGATTTACTGCGATATTTTTAAATATTTCTATTTGTTTTTTTTCTGTTAAATTCCACAAAGTCTTAAAATATATTCTTCAAAAAGCTTAAATGTTGCTAGATTTTGCTACATATTTTCAATATCATACAATTATTTATTTTTTTAATTTCATTAAAGTTATTTTAACACTTATGATAATTGTGATATTATAAGTATTTGAAATACTGTTTTGCGTGACAACTGAACAGGTAATAGATGGGTAATAGTAGATTGTTTATTTCTATTTACTTCTTCTTCAGTTTCAATTACATTTAAGACATGACCTGATTCAATTAACTTTTTGCCTTTAGTATGATTCTGACCCATAATTCAGTCGTTTTTACGGTTCCGAAGTATACTAGGAACCCTTATAGTTTCGCTATGCCGTCCGTCCGTCCGTCCGTCCGCACGATTGCTCAGTGACCCTTATTACTAAAAAGCTGTAATTTGGCTTGAATATACATATTAGTCACAATAGCAAAGTGGTAACATAAAATTTTGAAAAATATTTTTTTTCAGGGTAGCTCCCCTACATGTAAAGTGGCGATGTAAATTTTTTTCCTCACGAACCCCACCATGTGGGGTATCGTTAGATAGGTTTTTAAAAATATAGTGGGTTTGTAAAAACAAGTTTTCGATTAAGGGATTCGTTTGTAAAATATTAAACTTTTAAGTACTAATTTTTGTTAGAGTCAAGTGTCCCCCCTCTCTGCAGGCTAAACGGCTGGTTTTGGGGGTGGGAAAACAATCATGGTAGTAGTAAATATAATGAAATTAAAAGGAAAACTATCACGGATTAGAAGGGTTCACAAGTTTTTGAGTAATAATAGTCGACCAACTTATAAAATGTAGTTACACAAATGATTTTAACTTTTACGCAAAATAGTTCGCTATGCTGGTCTAGATGTCGCTACATACAAATAAATCACGTTAGTATAGCTAGCTAGTGGCTATTTCATTAGATAATGTTCTGTATAACTTTTACTGATGTGCCAACTCAGAATAAACACAACCCAAGTTAACTCGAGTTCAAATTCACTTAACTCGAGTTAGAAAGACGAGGCTTGAATAAGATTGTTTGTACCTGACATTTAATTATTTTGTGACAATTATTGTTACACTAAGTAGGTGGTAAAAAGTTGTTTAAGTACCTAAACGTTATAAACTTTTCGATTTATGTATATTGTTTATATCTTATAGCTTTTCAGTATAAGTGCCTATGTTTAGCGGACAAGTGCGATAGAGTTTGCCTCATTTCTAGGGTTCCGAAGTAAACTAGGAACTCTTATAGTTTCGCTATGTCCGTCCGTCCGCACGATTGCTCAGAAATTTGGGGGCACGGCAGTGCCCCCGCCAAGACGAGCAAAAAAGCGGCCGTTACCATCCTTTTCTCGAAGCAATTCAGGCCGTTTTCGACCCCCTATAACTTCGTTGTGGATAAAACAAGAAGCCTGAATTTTCAGTTACTTATTAGGCATTGTGTAAACACGGTATATTTAAATTTCTGGCCAGTTTTCTTGATACACCAACTGCGCGAATAACTTTGTAATCCCATATAAATGTATAGGATTATACAAAGTTATTTGCATTTAATGAATTATTGTACTCGTATAATGGAATAATAGTTGTAGGTAGGTACCTAGATATATGAGTGTGTTCAGCCCATGAAACTGTACAACATTCCCCTTGGAAAATATGACGACAAAAATTTGCAAATAAATAGACTAAATAACTCGAAATTACCAATTACCATGAAAGAAAGAACACTAATAATCAAATCAGCTATACTATTAATAAATTGATGATTAATTTAAAAAACCTTTGAGTGCTAGTTGACGAGTGCACAGAACAATGTTACCCCAGGGAGGACGAGTGTGGTCCGAAATATTCCTCGCGCTAGGGACGCAAGCGAGGTACGCAAAAGGTGAATACCCTCCAGGTACACTTATCTTATGGCCCCAGTACACATAGGTTTGTAATAGCCCATGCTTTGCAATGCACCACTGTAGGTCACGATCACTTGTGTTCACACAATGGCCCATGGCTCATTGCTGTCGTGCGAAATACTCACGATGGACGTGGAAGTAGTTATGGTCGTGGCTATTTATTTATAACATACTGCTTACAACTATTACAAAAGTGTGTACCGCCACAAAGTTATAAACAAAATGACGCTAAGAGGGTGGTGGATGCTAATCATTTACCGTAATAGGACAAGGGTACGTAGATTTTTTATGTTCCTTAAATTAAAGTCTTATTTTAAATACGTATGGAATGTTAACGTATATGACTAAGTATTTTCACGCCCATATCCCCGAAGAGGTAAGCAGAGATACAACAATTGCACCCACGATTAGCCGAAGATACTTGGTAATACGCTGATGGATATAGGTTCCGCAGTGTTCACATCCGGTCAAGCTTACGTGGCACTTTCGAGAGTTACAAGTCTGGGCGGTTTACATCTATTTAATGTCGACTTTGGAAGTATTAAAGCTCAGGAATCCTCAATTTATGAATACAACAGATTAAGAAGTATTTATCGTCCAGACTTGTCAAAAATTGTAACAGACAGGGACTGGACTTTGAGAAAAACTGTAGCTGAAGCTCAAGAAGTAATACCGGAAAAGAAAAAGAGGAAGATTACCTACAAAAATAAGAAAAAATCATAATACAGAGGCTTTAAGAAAAATCGTTATTGATATTCTAGAAGTAAAAGGTACCAAAAAGGAAAAAAGTAGGATTCTACAAAAAGAAGTGAGTGAATATCATCAAAAACCAAGTCTCGCAGCTCAGTTTTTCTACCGTAAAAAGTTGTGAGATCCATGTAATACCAAGTCGCTTAATTTATTTAATCCCTACTTAAGGGACCTTCTGTCTTAAGTTATTACGAAAGTTGTTGTCATATCAATGTTAAAAAATCGGTTGTCTGTAAAGTTGGTTTACAGACGATAGTTGAACGTGACAACGTCTTAAGCTCTCGCTTGTACTCCAAGCCTTAAACGGAACGCCTCAGAGCGAGGTAACGCCGCATGAGTCATGTTTTTTCGTGCGTGCAGCCAGCTCTATCGAATTATAAGACGTTGTCACGTCAAAAAATTTTACATTTTAAATAAATAGATCGACTTGGCCATCGCATAATTAGATGGTTTAGTATGTATCACACAGCACTACGGGCCAGCAACCTGGTTTCTAGCAAAATAGATATAATTAGAATTGCTTGGTTGCTTCGGTCCAAGGTAGCTTCTCCGTATGCCACAGTCAACATTCGGAATGCATCCGCGCACTTAATTTCGTTTTTTACACAAAATTTGATACAGGTTCGTTGATCCGTTTTTTTGAATAAGTCAAAATTGAAGATGAGCCAAAACACGTGCAAGCAAAGCAGCTGTCAACAATTAACTGAACATTTAAAATTGCCGAACTTGTCGGCATAAGTAAGAGACATGAGTACCAACACAGCGCCACAGAAAAATCGAAATTCGAATATACGTAACCCGCGAAAACTCAAAAGTCGCGATACTTTTTTAACACACCTCGTACTTTCGGCAACAGTGATGCCCCTATAGTTCGTGCACGATCCCTATAGACTCCGAAACTATTTGACCGATTACTATGAAAATTGATATGTATATGTATTTTTTTACGGAGAAGGTTTTTGTGCTATCCCCATTGACGTAACTTGCCACTAGGTGGCGTTGCAATGTACCGACTTTCGTATTATTCAACTGTCATGAAAATTAATATTCAGACTTTTTCATGGAGAAAATGATTATGCTATTTTCATTGACGCAAATAGCCACCAGCAGGCCTGCTCTTGAAAACAATATGAATCTTTAACTTTAACATTGAAAGTAATAATAAATTAATATCTTCAAAATATTTTACCCATTAGAAATAAAATCCTTTATGAACATTTTTAAAAGGTTTCAAATAAAACAATAGTACCTAGGTTGCTCCTCTAAAAAAATATGTCTACTTTGTGTAGACATCATATACTTTTTCAGGTATAAAATGCTGACAAAAACCTCATGTCAACATTATATTCCATAAGAACTATGTATATGTATTTTTACATGAGCATACCTAGTTAAACAAGTATCCAACTCAAATGATTACCACTGCTATTGTCACTGCCTCACTAATATCAGCGGCCAGTACAATACTTTGTTTAAAAAGTAAGCAATTTCTAATAACCTAATGCAATAAACAAGCAGTATCATATAAAACGCACTGTACTGGTAGCACTTATATTGATGTATGTTTATATGTTGCAGTTTTGTATCACCAATAAGAGAGCCTTTATTTATTTCTTATTTTTTGTATGAAAATATGTGATTGGAAAAAAACTATGTTTCTAATTGAAATATATTTGAGAAATTTACCATATAGGTAGATGTTGTTATTACAACAAGTAACATAGATATATTTTATAATTCAATATAATGAATATTGTATTTCCCATTTGCCCATTTTGTGGTTGGCTCATATTAATCTGTAAGTGGAAATGCTTTTTTTAAGAATTCTTCCCGATCATATAGCCGTACGATATAGTCACACGGATACCGTCAATGTGATCCAGCTCAAGTTCTTATAAAAAATGAATTCATCATCAGACATGAAAATGTCTTTGTCTGCATATATCATGGTCCAATAGGTACTCATTTCTTCTTAGGTATGAGATCTTGAGTATATCTATATGCACTGTTACCTATCTATGGAGTATACATAAATTTTGGTATTTCATTTAGTGTTGTATAATAATACAGGCTGTGAAAACTATAACTTGCACAAAAAACTAAAATTTTTAAGTAAAAAGTATGTTTTAAAAAGCAGTCTTTAAACAATAATGAAACAAGTTTCAAATCCTACATTGGATGTCAAAAGTGCGTCAAGAGTACCGTTTTAAACCAAATAACGAATAAAAGCGATCATGAGTAGTTCCAAAAAATTTCGAATGGGTATGTGGCGCTGTCGCCGAATGAGATCTTGAGTATATCTATATAAACTGTTACCTATCTATGGAGTATATATAAATTTTGGTATTTCATTTAGTGTTGTATAATAATACAGGTTGTGAAAACTATAACTTGCATAAAAAACTGAAATTTTTAAGTAAAAAGTATGTTTTAAAAGGCAGTCTTTAAACAATAATGAAACAAGTTTTAAATCCTACATTGGATGTCAAAAGTGCGTCAAGAGTACCGTTTTAAACCAAATAACGAATAAAAGCGATCATGAGTAGTTCCAAAAAATTTCGAATGGGTATGTGGCGCTGTCGCCGAATTTAATAATTAAATATGGCTGTCCAGAGTACGAAATATGTCAAAATTCATTATTTATTGGTTTAAGATTGAAATCGGTTTTCAAGAGTAGCCCAGCAGGTGGCGTTGTAGTGTACCGACTTCCATATCTTGCAACCGATTGTTGTGAATGTTAGTATGCAGATGTATTTCATTACGTAGTATTGTATACTCTTTGATGTATTTTTTCATGAAGAAAACGATTATGCTATTTCTATATAAGTGAATGTGCACATAATTTGTTGGGTCAACTGAGAGAATGATTTTTGTTTTTGCTTTAATGTCGCATTTTTCATATATTATTTGTTCTGAACTTGGTGTAATGCAGTCCCATAAGTCTTCATGTTGTTAGTAAGTTTTCATTGCAAATTGCCAAGTTGCATAATTTTCACGGCTCATTAATTTTTCAATTAATGCCATTTGATTATTTACAGACATTATTAATAAATTTACTGAATCCGGAACACGAATACATTTGCAAAAGTCCACACGCGGCACGTGCTTTTTGAGGTTATATTCTAATGAATTTCTAATCACGGTTTTGAGAAATTTTGCTCTGTTATTATTAAAAGACTTTTGTGGGCGCATACCTGATGTATTAATTAAATATATATTGCGAATAACTGTTTAATTAATTCTTATAGTGAGTAATATATCAATGAGTGAGTATTATACCAGTCGCTATGATCAGTCTGGCGCAAGTCATTTGGAAAAATCAAAATGTATGGGCATTGCTGTCTTTTTAATGACTGTATATAACCCGTACATATTACGAAGCACGCAAAAATATAGATCTTCTACTAGCGTATGGGCTTTTAAAGTTAAACGGATTATGTCAGCGCCATGACCCACTAGATGTCAATTATTATTTTATCTGTCGTTTCAGAACTTGTAACATCCCGCCATTTTTTAAAGTGATTTTATTTTATAACAATAAATATAATTTCTAACTTACAACGATATTAAAAATATTTTGATTTTAAATCGATAAAATGTGCTATGTATTAAAAGAAAAGTAAAATGATTAATACAATTCGCTAAATATGTTGTATAAAAACTGGCCAACTGGGTGAAACAAAGTAAATGTATTTATTGCCAAATATCTATGAAACAAAAAACGGTAAGCGCTAAATTTAGTATTTTATCTTTTTCCTAATTATTTACAATGCAATTATAAAGTATTTAACAAAAAAATCTAAATTATTTAAATAAACAACAAAGTAGTAGTGCAGTGCATATTACATTAATGCGATTATCGATAAAATTCTTTTTATATTACAAAAAATATGTTGGTGTTTAAATCTTATTTGTGTGTTAGAAGTAATAATGTTGCTGTTTTAATACCAAAAAAATCTATTTTTTACTTAAAAATTTCAGCACATACCTGCGTAAAATACTAATGATATTAATTCTCAAGATCGATATGATAAATGATACTAATGATATTAATAAAAATAAATATAAAATTAATACTAATGATATTATATAAAAATAAAATAAAATTAATACTAATGATATTAATTCTCAAGATCGATATGATAAAATAAAGTCGAAATAATAAATTATTTAGACAACTTTCAATAACATGTAATGAAATTTAAAAAAAATATTAGTTAGTAATATTTATAGATTTCATCAGTAGATAGTATTTACTAACAAATATTCACTTGTGATTGTTATTGGTTTTGATTATGATTTAAAATTAATTTTTAATGTGTAGAGTCGAGGTTACAGAGAAAAAGGACAGATTTTATAAAAATTATGAAGTTGCATAAATTGAAGTTTGTATGTTCAAAGGATTTCAAAAAGGAAAGCCTTTTAAAAAGATAAGGAAATACAGTTGTAAAAATATGCTATCACTTCTATAGGATTGCTTCAACATCTTGATGCAAGATACCACCACAACATTATACAAAATAGTTAGGTTTTTGTATTACTTTAAGTACATAATCGAGATAGTATATTACTGGTAAACAGTTTACTGTACAGATATATTAGTATTTAGTATTGAGTAATTGCCAAAATAGAAACTTAATTTATGAAAGTTATATACATGTAAATTTTCATATCAAACCCCATATGGATAGCAAAAATCGAAAGTTGTATATCAATCACTATCCAGACAAATTTGCTTTTCTCTCTTCTTATTCCCCGTATTGTTTGAGGCTCCGTTTGAGTATAAGACTATTTCCAATTTTGCCAGGTTGTTCGTAAAAGGCAAACGGTTGGCTAACAACGTCAATACCATCAGAAATACTAGATTTTTTTAATATCAAAATAGCAAGCAAGCAGATGGCTCTCCTGTTGGAAAGAGAAACTATCGACTATACATATCAAAGATATTAATGATGCGTTGTTATCCGTGTGGCAATATGGCAATGCTACGTGCGTAAGTCTACCGGTTACCTTATCCTCCAAACTGGAATACAACAACGACATGCACTGACGCTATTGCGGCAGGAATAGATAAGGCAATGGTAGCAAATATCCGGGCAAGACGTTCCAGAACTCTACAAATTAGTGGTCACCATGGTAGCGATACGTAGAGTTAATCGGTTGCCTTTTGCGACTTACCTATCAGAACGCCAGTTGGTCTATTCTTCAAAATTAGCCTGGACCAACACGGGATAGTAGAGTTCTACAACATCTCCCCGAGTTAGGGAGCCACCGTCTTTTTACCTATGAACTATGAAATTTAGTATGAACATCTCGCCACACGGATAGCAATCCAACACTAACATCTTTAGTGCCTATAGGTGATGTTTGTCTCTTTCCACTAGAAAATCACTCGCTTGTTTGCTATTGGTGAAAAAAAAATCATTACTATCTGCGCAAATAAACATTTAAATTGATAACAAAAATCTGTGTTTTGCCTTTACACTGATTTTGTAATAATACACATTTATTTCTAACAGATAATTAAAAGGTGACCAGCGTGAACCTATGCTGAGCACTACCGCCTACTGTTAAGCCTTATTGTATATGAAGCTTTGATTGTAACACTTACAGCTAATCATGTAAAAATAGAGAAGAAAGAATATTTTTTGTAGAATATAGGTGTTATAGAGTTATTATAAAAAATATAAGATGGGTGTCTAACATTAATCGATTCGATGCAATTAAAAGTCCTTGGTTTTGTTTCTTACTCTGTAGGTAAAATATATTCTCAATTCTCATTCTCATTTTACCTTTTATCATTGTGTATTAAAACATGCATAAATTATCTTGAAAGTTGAAAGACCTGATTTCAATTAAAGAGATTGTTTGAAAAACCTTAGTACGGTTCCTAAATGACTTTGATATTTCAGAAAGAAAGAAAGAAAATATTTATTTGCAAGAATATGGGTGTTACAAGTTGTTAAAAATAAATTAAGGTACCAACATATTCTACCAATATATGGTGTGCAAATATTTAAAAAAATATCATTATATAGTATTGCATTTAAAACTACAAATTGTATTGATTTTTTAGAATTACTACTGGATCGGAACGCGGCCACACACTGAGAAGATCCGGTGAAAGAAACTCAGCGGGCTGGTTCATACCATTGTTTTATTTTTTAAATAACTCTATTTCTTCTTATTACCATATTTTCAAGTGGATTGAGCAAAATATTGTGTGGCTATACTATTATTTATTAAAAATCTAATAAATGTTATTGTTTTATTTTACTAAAGCCAAAGAAATTAACATTTAAATTGGTTGTCGATAGAATAAGGAATATCGATATATTCCGCAAGAATCTAAACCTTTTTACTATGTTGGCAGTTTTGCTTATTCAGTAACAGTAATTGTTATCTGTGGTATTAGTTTCATCTAGTTATGTTGGTATTAATCGAGCATGTAATGCCATACATTGTTTTTGTCTGTGGAACACCCGTCTCTTAAAACGTAGTGATTATATACTCTTTGGCTATGATGTCACGGAGCAAAGAGAAAGCGGCAAAATAAAGCACAGATAATATTAATATTAAATTGCCAGTGTGAACTAGTGTTGAAGGCGCCAAATTCAAAATTATATTCAACAATAAAAATTATTAAAAAATTGTTGGAGGGTGGTTGATTTTACGCACGGATTAATATGCCTTTCAAGGCAATTTCTTAGGTTTTCTGTATTCCTTGCATTTACACACAGAAATACAGAGTTTTAATACTAACCAATGAAATATAATCACTCTAGAGGTATTATATCTAGAACCTTAGATTTTTATTGGGCAGAATAAAATAGCATAATATTGCATAATTCTATTTTTTTTATAATTCAACCGGTATGTACAAGCTTATGAGATTTAAATACATTTGCTCATATGAGCGGCTACATACTTTCCGCCCAACACGGTGTCTATTAGTATTTGTATGATCTGTGGTTTTACACTATTATAGGCTACATTTTTACCAGACTATGCAAATATTATCAAGAGAAAACATTTTTATATTTTTGTATTGTTGTAGGTACGTTTGTAATGAACCTCAAAAACTATTTTACCATTAGAAATTACCATTACATATAAAAAAATATTTTATCACAAAAAACCATTAGATATAAATATTATTTTACCATTAGAAAGCTACCGTATCCAGGAGTGACGTATGTTACTTTTTTACCTGACAGGAAAAGGAAGTAATGATTTTGGGTCACGCGGACAAAGTCGGAATAAGAGACCGTTATGTGGAAAATCTTATTACACTTTGATTTGCAAAAAAATGGTGATCTTGTTTAAATTCAAATAATTAAAACATAAGAATAAGCACAATAATTATGTATATTTAATTTTTTACTGCAATTACATATTATATTCATTTAATATTTAAAGAATCAAAAGCAAACTTTTGTATTATTAAGTAGTGATGAGAGTAATCTTCCAGATCTCATTTATACATTAACATTAAACTTGACTGCATGTGTCAGGCGACAGCTTTCCGTGAACTTGGACATGAAAGTCGACGCAATGCATGCCCTGTTGTATTTGGTTCTATTAATGGTTGGTGGAAATACAACAGAAAATTCTAAGACTGAAGAGATTTACGAGTCTGGACTTTTGCCAGATTGTAAGTACATATGATGTTATATAAATAGTCTAGTAGTATAATATAATATAGTAATAATTTATGTGTCGCACTCGCTTTTGTGGCCGTGCGCGCAACCTAAAAATGTCGTGCGAAGACCCATTTTCAGCGTTAAATTAAAATTATAAATAATGGAGATAGAGTTCCGGGATCTGAGAGTTTTTTCTTGGAAATTTCCTCTTCCTTTCGAATCTTTTTTTAATATTTCTTAATTATTAATAGTTTATGAAATATTGGCAAAAAACAAAATGCTATTTTTTCATCTTTAATTGTTTATATTTTTTTAATTTTTAATGTGCTAATACACTCTTTTAGCACATTTTTCTTGGCATCATTCCGGATCCAATGAGCTACATCTATCGCACATAATTTTAAGAGCAGTATCTCTATTTCAGACAATTTTCGGATTGTCGAGCAGACTAATAATATTTTCTTAATTTAATGATTTTAAAAATTGTAAAAATATTAAAAAATACATATAATCCAAAAGTCCCTGAAGTGCGGCAGCGTGTAGCTGACGCTTTTTCTGACACTTATTTTTACGGTAAAATTTGGTAAAGAAGGTGATGAGAAGAATAAACTGTCGTCTCCTAATAAAAAAGTAGGCATATCCAACCTACCGTCAATATTGATGATTTTACATACATATATATACAATATTGATGGTTATTATTCAAGAAAAAAATTACCCACACTTGACAAGTTGCTAGTGACACTAAGAGAAGTTGATTTATATGATGGCGGTCGAACCTCGCTGTCAAAACTATTGCGTAGAGTTGGATTTTATTACCAAAAATCCAACAACCGCAAGATTCATATGAAAATGAATGATATTGCCCTCAAACGAGTTGATTTCTTAAGAAAAGCCAAAAATGTTACCGATTGGGAAAAAGATGTGTTTTTAGATGAAATTTGGTTAAATGCCAAACATACTGTTAGAAAAACATGGAACAATGATACTCCCTTTGCCTTCTGGTACTTACAAAAGTACCAGAAGGCAAAGGAAAGAGAATGATAATTTGCCACGCAGGTACTGCCCAAGATTTTATGCCAAACTATTTACTGGCATTTAAATCCAAAAAACGAATGAGTATCGCGAAGAGATGAAATTTGAAACTTTTTCGGAATGGTTTTATAAAATGATTGACAACCTGGATGGTCCTCATATAATAATAATGGATAATGCATCCTATTATTCCACGCAACTTGACAAGGTTTTGACGACGGCAAACAAAAAATCCGATATAATAGAGTGACTCATAAACAAGTGCGTAAATGCCGACATGACAATGCTCAAGGGCGAACTGCTTGGCCTGGTGGCCACACACAATTCTAGGGAGCCAGTATATTTACTGGAGGAAGCAGCAAAGCAACGCGGTCTCACAGTGATCAGATTTTCACCCTATCATTGTCAATATAATGCCATAGAGCTGATATGGGCACAAATCAAAGGTCAGTAAAAAAAAAATTCTTGATAAATTGTTTAACATCTATTTCGTTATAAGTATTATATTTACAATCACTTATTTCATTCACAGTTAATGCAGCACGTACCAATACATCTCCTCCCTTCACCGCAAACAAAATGCTCCGTTTATTGGAAGAAGCTTGTGGTCAAGTGACCGCTAAAAACTGGGCGAATGTAGTACACGTCAAAGAAGCAATATTATCTGACTGAATGCACATCGTCCACTTGGACAATTTTATTGAACACGAAATAATAATTGAAGTTCGAGATGATGACAGAAGCTCCAACGACTCTGGTGATGATGATCTTGGCTCCTCTTCCTTAATAAAATCTGTTTTAAAGTTAAAACTATTTTATTTTCCAACCTTAATTCATACATACAGGGTTATTTTTGGACCTCCCGTCAAATTTAAATAGGCGGTTCAGACCAAGAAACTAAACAACTTTTCCAAAGAAACGTGGGTCGAAAAGTGAAAAAAAATCGACCCTCCCATAGAAAACTGATCGATCACGTGGTCGATTTCGTATGGAAGGTCTGAATTTTTTTTTCACTTTTCGACCCGTGTTTCTTTGGGAAAGTTGTTTACTTTCATGGTCTGAACCACTTAATTAAATTTGGTGGGAGGTCCAAAAATAAACTTGTAATATTAAATATTGACCCACCGTCGCTCATCTACCCAACGTTTTATATGTCTAGTGCAATAAAGAATTTTACACATAAAACACCCACACCACCTCGTCACAGTTACAAGTAATTTAAAACATTATGTTAAGGACTGCTAGATATTTTGTTTTCCATCACTAGCTCGTCTGTCAAAAAGATCAAGTTAACTTGCGCAGGGTATAGATATGGATTTTTTCATTTTATATTTAGACATTTATTGATTACTATTTATTATTATTTTTAAACACTTTCATTTAAAAAATTCCAAGTCAACCGTGATCAAAAAAGTTACATTCTACCCGGAATATTCACACGCGCTTGAAAATCGTTTCGAAGAGTACCACGACATGGGTGGAGTATATATCTTTCTACTAAATAAAGCGCCAATCGCCATATATAAGTGCGGCCATGCGTAGTTTTCAAATTACTACTAAGTAATTCTACTAATTTGAGAAACAGATTCTGCATTACATAAGTAATTACGTAATAATTAAAATAAGCACATTTTAAAACTCACTGTGTTAATTACAATACATTTCATGCTAATGTATTTATCGACGTGTATGAATAAAAACGATTTAACGATTACCGAATATATAAAAATCTACCATCAGATAGTTTTATTTACACTTGCAATTGCAAGAAAGGGACAACATCCACTCTTGTCGTTGTCTTGCTCAGAACGTTTTACCCCTTTGTTAACTAAGAAACAAATGTCATCTTTATGAGTAACGAAATAAAGTACATTTTTATTTTTCAAATATTGCTTCGTAATAATGCCAGTTATCATATATAAGTTCCTTGACCGTAATTCAATTGTTAACCACAATTTTCATTAAAGTCAATAGACGTGTTCAGTTGAACTAAGTTTTTGAAAATCTAAGTTAGTAAGTTAGGTAACTAAGAGCATTTGAGAATACTTTTACTATGTAAAAGCGTCGAAACCTATAGAATAAACTTCAGAATTATACAATGACAGCGTGTCTGTTACGGTTGGATACAGTAGTTGAATGTTTGTGACTCATGACTAATAGGGTTTATCATGATATTCGAGCTTCAGAGGTGGTTTGTGTTTATAAAAAATAAATACATATTAAAATATACTAGCGATCGCCCTCTGTTCGAAATTCGACCAGAGGGTAATCGCTAGCTCTACCAAAGGTAACGCACTAATAAAATAATAAGTAATATTACAAAAATTCATATTCGCACAGTATTTGTTACTGCAATGTAATATCATAACTTGGCCTAAGACACTACCGTACAGCTAGATGGTCACTTTATTTATAGGTAACTGCATTTATAAGATACTACTAGCTGATCCGCGCATCTTCGTCCATGAGTAAATTATCATGTCGATATCATTTTAATGCACATTTAGTAGTCGATTTTTAAAAATAAATTTAGTTTATGTTTGACCCCAAATCATTATCTATCTCTGCTTTGGATAACTACGTACAGCTATCGGTCCCAGTTACCACTAGAAGATTAATATTATTATGTCGGTAAATTGCGGCTGATCGTTACTCATCCCGCCAACTAACAGCTCGTGAATCGGAAACTGTGTAGACGTTCGCTTTACTCTGCCTAACTCAGCAGGGTACAAGCATCATGATACTACTACTGATTAAATCTTAGATCTTGACCTTCATGATCTGTATAAGATTAAAAACCAACTTAGAATACATACTACTACTGATTAAATCTTAGATCTTTATCTTCATGATCTGTATAAGATTAAAAAACAACTTAGCATACATATTACTACTGATTAAATCTTAGATCTTGACCTTCATGATATGTATAATATTAAAAAACAACAAAGAATACACATATTATTTCGAATTAATTACCTCCAATTAACTTATTTTGGAATGGACAGTGTTTTTGTTTTTCATTGTATATTTAATTAGAGAAGTAAAATATCAATAACAAAAAATCTTATATCTTAGTGAGGCTATTGCAAAAAAGCTTCAATCAGAAAAACTGCAGCGCAGAAATAGTAATAAATTGTCAAAACAAAGTTAAAATTAAGCAGCGCTGTAGCGATAATAGAGTTTAGCTACAATCTGAATATTTTGTCCTTCAACTAAAGCTAAATATTTTTAACTCATCCGGTTAAAAAATAATCTTATGTCAACAATCTTCTCCGTTTTCCATCTTATAATTCTAGTTTTTTCTCTTACTCTTTTACTATTCGGCAATAAGACTTTGGAATTCATTGCCATTTCAAGTTCGCAGGAATCAATCTACAAATTCTTTTAAATACAATCTAAAGATATTTGTCTATTTCTCATTAATATAATTTATAATTTGTTTTTTTTTATGGATCTTTTGGATCTTACGAGTTCCTACATTTTTAAACAACACGTAATCATCTCGACAGATTAACTATCAATTAATGTTTCACAGTAGTAAAATAATATTTTTTTTGTTGTTTTCTTTTCATTTCTAGTAGATACCTAACGCTGTAAATAATTTAATAGCACCTGTCTTTATGTTGCTAAAGTTATTTAGGTTTCATTAATTAAGTACTGTTAGTAAATTGTAAACTTCGACTTAATATTTATGGTTAAGTATTTAACTTTACTGGGTTGGCTGTAAGAAATATCTTTTAAACCGACTTCAAAAAAAAGGAAGAGGTTCTCAATTCGGCCGGTATATATATTTTTTTATGTATGTACACCGATTTCTCCGAGGTTTCTAAACCAACTTACGTGATTCTTTTTTTGTTTGATGCGAAATAGTTTCGAGTTGGTGCCATAAAAATTTGATTCAGGTAGGCCCAGTAGTTTTTATTTTATGAGCATTTTTTTATTAAATTTGTCGCAAGTAAATTTGATCCACTTCCCTTAAGATAGGGACAACGTTAGCTATATATAAATGAATTAAGATTAATACAAATAAGATATATAGAAATAACCATAAATGTATTAATAATAGACGACATTAATAAATACAATATAAAATGTAAAATATAAAGAATGAAATATTGTAAACGTAATTAAGATAGTAAGAAATATAATTTTAAAATTAAATATTAGGCAAATTAAAATTTTATTGAAATATAACAAAATAAGAAAATAAACAATAGGAACAACATGTAAAAATAAGTACTGTATTATTATTAAAACGGCTCTGATTAAATTAAAGGAACTAGATATAAGAGAATATTGCAGAACCTGAAAATATACTCCCCCAGGGAGCGGATTTACCCTCCTGGGAAAAACTAAAAAAAAAGGTAGCTACTATTAACATAAATCACCTTTGTGCAATCGCCTCTACGGTGTTGGTATCCGGTATCGGTGTTGACCACATGAGGTCCCGGGTTCGATTCCCGAGCCGGGCAATTTTTGTTTATATATATATGTAGAAAAAAGAGGCAAACGAGCAGGAGGCTCACCTAATGGTAAATGATTACCACCGCCCATGGACAGCGACATCACCAAAGGTCTTGCAGCTGCGTGAACCCAATCCAATCCAAACAATTCATTGGAACAATCTCCATGATAGATGCGGTAAAAGATGCTAAGTGAACTTAATCTCTGCGTAAAGCCAAGGAGTCAAGCCGATTGGAGACAGCCTGGTCGTCAATGATTCAAACCGCTCTATGCTGAATGCGATCAAGAGGAAGAAGCCGATACTGCGGAGCTTCCACCCAGAGGGCGGAAGGATTTTTAGTACTCCATGTGAGGGCGAATTTGCGCTTTGTAAAATTGCAAGCGTTGAGCCGCCAAGAAGTACTTTCTCGCTCTACTGAGCACACCGAGCTTTTTTGAGGCCAGTTTAGCCTTTCCTTCCAAATAATTACAGAACTTAACGTTGTTTGATATGTCAACGCCAAGAATTCTAATGTTGGCTGAGGCTGTCAGGAAAGTGTCTGTCTGTCAAAACGAGGTGATACAACAAAGGGCGATGTTTTAGCGGTGAACGTACCAAGCTGTGTCTTCCTGGGTTTAAATTGGAGTTGAGTCGACCCCATTCCAAGATTTTGTTGAGCTGAGTCTCGATTTCAGACACTAGCTTGTCCCGATTCTCATCGACACGTTCCCGAGAAATACCGCTATGACCGGAGTACGAAGCATCACCAGTACTGTCATCTACATAGCATTGTATGTTATTAATTCGCAACATGTCATTGACGTGTGAGTATAAACAGTGTAAGCGATAACACGCAGCCTTACGGAACACCAGCTTTGACAAATTTAAGGTCGAAGCACGCACCGTCGATTACGACCCTAATGCTCCGATGAGCCAAAAAAGTGGTGACCCACTTGCATTATTTCTCAGGAATACCATAAGGCGGAAGCTTTGAAAGCAGCGCTCTGTGCGACACCTTATCAAAGGCCTTCGCTATGTCTAAACTAACAGCCAATACGGGAGGCATAACAACTAATGCCTCGCCATTGGACTCAACTGCCTGCGCCCAGTGATGTGTTAGGTATACTAGAAGATCACCAGCTGATCGACCGCGACGGAAAAATCACTGATAAGCTAGTGCTCCTTTAAATACTTCAAAAGCTGGCAGTTAATAATCTTCTCCATGATTTTGGAGAACAAGGAGGTAATGGCTATCGGCCGATAGTTTGACGGATTCGAGCAATTCCTTTTTTAGATACAGGGTACACTAAACGCTCACTTCACTTTGGTAACTAATGAGACCTCAGAGGGAATCCCGTTAATACACTATGGTCTATTAACGGGTTAACGACCAACGCTAACTTCATCTAAAAAAAAACAATATTTTCACTATTTACCAGTTTTAAAACAATACTCTATGGTATTTTATCGTTTTCGAACGAAACATTGTACAGAATAACATCAAATTAGCACTCTTTTTTTAAGCACGCTCTTGGGAAAAAATAAAAGAATTTAGTCCGCCATTTTGATTCGTGCTGTGTGTTATGCGTTGGTTGCAGTTTATGATACAGGTTAATTTAAAAGTATTAATCAACAAGTAAACTTTATTTATAATCAAGATTAGTTCAATAACTAATAATTTAGATAATAATTTTGTTTGTTGTTGAAGGTGTATGGTAAGATCATTGAAAGGAGAATGCAAGGGAAGTCCGAGGGAATGTTGTGGGAGGCACAAGGGGGTTTCAGATCTGGAAGAGGATGTATGGATCAAGTTTTCTCACTCCGCAACATCGTAGAGAAGCATCTGGCTGTCGGCCAGAAGGTTTTCTGTGGTTTTGTGGATTTGGAGAAAGCGTTTGATAGAGTTGTGCGAAAGAAACTTTGGGACATTTTACCCAGTTATGGGATAGATGGGCGTCTGCTGCGTGCTTTGCAATCCATGTACTGGGATTGCAAAGCATGTGTGCGGGTGGACGGCAACATATCGCCCTGGTTCGATGTCAATATCGGCGTCAAGCAGGGTTGTGTGTTGTCAGCTCGTCTGTTTATTCTATATCTGGATAAGTGTCTCCAAAGATTGAGGTCATTGAATGTGGGAATGCGCATGAGTGATCTAGTGGTGAACTGCCTGCTTTATGCAGATGATGCTGTACTTTTAGGCTCAACTCCATCTGAGCTGCAAACACTGGTCACAGTTATGAATGAGGATTGTAAGAGTATGGGCTTACATTTGAACGCGAAGAAAACTAAAGTTTTGGTATTTGAAAGAGAAACAACCAGAACGGATGTAAGAGTTGTGGTAGATGATGTAGTGCTGGAGCAAGTGGATGAGGTTGTATATCTTGGATGTGCTTTTAGCAGGGATGGAAGGTACACCGCTGATGTTGAAAGAAGAGTGTGTGCAGGGAACAGAGTGAATGGAGCGTTAGGGAGATTACTTAATAGCACAATTTTAAGTCAGGGTGCCCGTCTAGCCCTGCATAATCATGTGCTTATCCCAACGCTATTGTATGGAAGTGAGAGTTGGGTATGTCAGAAAGGGCATGAAAGTAGAATCAACGCGGTCGAGATGAGGTCGCTAAGAAAAATATGTGGTGTGACACTCGCGGACCGGGTTCGTAATGCCGAAGTGAGAGAGAGGCTAGGTTTGAAAGAAAGTGTCGGTGTAAAGATGAGAAAAGGCATGCTCCGTTGGTTCGGACATGTAGAAAGAATGGTAGATGAAAGGTTAACAAAACAGATATACAACGCGAATGTGGAAGGATGTAGGTACCGGGGAAGACCAAGACTGACATACCACGATCAGATTGATCGAGTACTGTCCGAAGGTGGTGTCAAGAGTCTTCGCAACCGGCGTGTGTGTATGAAGAGAGTGATGAATGTGGAAGAAGCGAGACAAGCCTGCAAGGATCGTGATGTATGGCACTCGGTTCTCTCTGCCTACCCCGTAAGGGATCTGGCGTGAAGATATGTATATTTTGTCAAAAAACCGTAAGTATCAATTAATAAAACATATTTTTCGTTAACGACCAACTTGATGATACCAGCGCTTTGGGTATGGCGGTACCTATTTTTATTTATTTTCGTAAATTTTAGTGTTGTTTTTTTTATATTATAAGATAGCAAACAAACAGATGGGTCTCCTGATGGAAAGAGTCAACCATCGCCTATAGACACCAAAGATGTTAATCGTGCGTTGCTATCTTGCGGCGAGGTCTAATAGTTATGTAAATAAATATTTTTGTACTATAATATATGTTGTTTATTTTTTTCCGTATGTATATGTTTACCAAGTTTACCGGCTACCTTACCCTCCAAACCGGAACACGACAGCGACAAGCACTGACGCTATTGCGGCAGGAATAGGTAAGGCGGTGGTACCAGACCCGTGCGAGACAATGCAGAACTCTACCACCTAGTAGCCACGATGGTAGTGACTCGATAGCCAATCGGTCGCCTTTTACGACCTGCCTGGCAGAACGGCAGTTGGCCTATTCTTCAAAGGAGGCCGGGACCAACACGGCGAAAAAATCTATATATAATCTCTAATCTCAAAAAATCATATGATGTGATTGTGAAATATCCTAAACGATATTTTAAAAAAACTTAACATTAGCTATTAAATAGAAAAAGAAGTAAATTATTTAAGAATTACGAAAAAAACTACGTATTAATTATGAAAAAGAAAACAATATTAATATTTAAGTAAATAAATATTTTTGTACTATAATATATGTTGTTTATTTTTTTCCGTATGTATATGTTTACCAATTATAATATTAAAAAAACATTAAAAGCATAGGTCATCTATTTACTTTTTGAATTAAAAATCCTCGACTAACAAGTAGCCATATATTTTTAAAAGTGTCGTTTTACACCTGGAATTATTTTGTAGCTTAAGCCATTTAAATTAAATAATTCTCACACTAGTGTATTGCAATGCTCAAGACCTCTTAAAAAATATACGCTTTACAGTATCGGATTCAATCCAAACAACTCATAAACCATTTGTGTGACCACGGTCCACCGGAACGAACTCGAATCGTGTGCGCGTAACGGTCCGTGCTTTTTTAGGTAAAAATGCGAAAATGGCTGGTGATGTTAGCGGTTATAGACGTCTTCTACGATATGATACTACACCAAGTGAGTAGGAGAGCTGGAACAGACGCGTCAATAGCGGTATCAACTTCGGAGCACATATTTTAAGCACTATCGGAGAGATACCATCCGGCCCAGATGACTTATAACAACACAAGTACAAGGAAAACAGTGCTTCGCGCACTGATGACTGATGGAATTTTATTTCGGGCATATTACTATTTGTGTTTCCTTGGTCATCTAGAGTCAAGTTAGCCGCAAAGAATGAGCCCAGGAGATTGGCTTTTCCGTTGCGGTATGGGCCAGAGAATCATCTTCTCTACGCAGGGTTGAAGGGACGGTTGACAAAAATTCTCAAAGGTAGCCATGGCGAGAGACCAAAAACGCACGGGTGCCTGAAATAAGATGAACTGATCTCTCATCAATCCTGCCAATGTGCTCCGATTTTGCCTTAGCCATGACTCTTTTGAAGGAACTCGAGGCGTTATTATACTTCTTTCTTAAGGCGCTGGTGTTTTCATCACATGATTACGATGCAGCAGCCCAGGTCGGTAGCACTTCAGCTTTCGAAGTCGTCTTGCAGTGGCGACCAAACCGAGGCTGCGACTTGCCATCGATGTAAACCGTAGAGAACGGAACGTAAAGTTCCATAACCTGTAGCACCTCATCAACGACAGAGTGAGCAAAGATATTCAACAACCTCCAACGAGAAGCACATTAGTCCCCAAGGGTGAAATGTGTTTTTTCAGTTTTGTGATTTATCACAAAATAACATAAAAAGAAACATTGCCCGAGATCGTGTAAGTACCCGGTTGATGATAGGCATGCCACCTATCACATGTGGGACTATTTTCGGCTAATCGTGGGTGCACTGGCTGTACCTGTGCTTACCTCTTCGGGGATACGGTCGTCAATATTTTTGCTGTCTAAAGGCAATGGTTGTCTCTCTTCATCAAGCTCAATTTAAGAGTTGTTTAGAGTATCCCCCGTGTTGGTTCCGGGCCCCTTTGTAGAATAGACCAGCTGCCGTTTTGCTAGGCAGGTCGTAATAGGCGACCGATTGGCTATGCGAGTCACTACCATCGTGGCTACTAGGTGGTAGAGTTCTGCATTGTCTCGCCCGGGTCTGGTACCAACGCCTTACCTATTCCTGTCGCAATAGCGTCAATGCTTGTCACTGTCATGTCATGGTTTGGAGGGTAAGGTAGCCGGTGAACTTATGCATGTGGCATTAGACCTCGCCACAAGATAGTCACGCACCATCAACACCTTTGATGTCTATAGACGATGGTTGACTCTTTCCGTCAGGAGACCCATCTGCTGGTTTGCTATCTTATATTATAAAAAAAGAGTAGTTTACTGCCCTATGATACAAAAGCAACTTGCTCGAGATATGATAATATGTGCCTGTTTCAACGATGGGTCACTTATCTTACCAATACCTTTATACAGTTATGATCCAAACGGTTGCACGTTGATTGGGTTAGTTATACTTCCGACTATCTTTTTGATATGCGTGATGGTATTCATTTATTTTCATGTAATTTTTAGGTCCCGGTTCCACCAAAGAAGCGATAATAACAAAGAACAGTTTAAGGCATCTATCTTTTTTTGTCATAAACAGTGGCACATATAAATTATTCAATGGACCGTACAACTATTACGAAATGAAACAACTAGCGAAGGATATGGATTTCACAAAAATGACCATGCTGTTTGTTGGGGGATATATGAGCAGTCCACTTTTTCCTTTAATTGCAAGCATAGGGATAACAGCCAAGAAGATTGGATACAATGTTTTGATGCTGGACACATTTTTTTTCACAGCTATGGAATATCCACTGTATGTATTTTAGAACTAACGTTTCAATTCCTTTTAACATTTCCCCGTGTTGCTCAGGGGACTCTTTGAAGAATAGACCAGCCAGTTCATAAGTGGCGAACGATTGGCTATGCAAATCATTTCAGTCGTGGCTACTAGATTGTAGAGTTTAACATTATCTCGTTATTACCTCTTTTTTTTTGTTTTTGGGTTTCTTTTACAAAGGGTTGTCTTTTTTATATTAAAAGATAGCAAACAAGCAGATGGATATCCTGATGGAAAGAGTAATCCATTGCTTATAGACACCAACGGTGTTAATGGTGCGTTGCTATCTTGTGGCGAGGTCTAATGCCACATGCATAAGTTTACCGGCTAAATTACCTTTCAAGCCGGAACACGACAGTGAAGTACTGACGCTATTGTGACAGGAATACGTAAGACGGTGGTACCAGATCCTATCGAGCCGATGCAGAAATCTACCACCTAGTAGTCACGATGGTAGTGACGCGGATAGCCACTCGGTCGCCTTTTACGACCTGCCTGGCAGAACGGCAGTTGTGCTATTCTTCAAAGGAGCCCGGGACCAACACGGGGGTCTTTCACAAACAAGTGTGTAATAATAAACATAAACAAAATTTAACAGATATGGAATAAAATACAAAATACGTTTAATAAAATTGCAATGATTCTACTATTGATTCTAAACAAAATAGTTTCAGCGTATTTAGTAAGAGATGCCTTGTAGATGTAGGCAATTGAGGCGTATAGAATAAGGAGAAAAACAACTACCGGAACAATCACTGTTAAGTCCACATCCCACATGTCGGTAATCTCGTGAGCTAAGTCCAAATACTTACATAGTTTTTCATTTTCTGCTTTAACGAGGTTATCGTTATACGGGATTGTGATATCAACAATAAATTCCCGGCGCTCCATTCGATCTACCAACACGATGTCACGCCTATTTGTGATAATAATCTTGTCCGTAATGACGGATCGATCCCAATAGAGTTTAGCACGGCCATTTTCTAGAACTGGCCCCAGTGTGTACTAATAATACGGCATTACAAAACATACAAGACCATATCGAAGAGCAAGTTGTTGCTAAATAATCCTGGCTACTTGAATGTGTATTAGCAAATATTCTCCATGGGCAAGATGAAAACAACCGGGAATAATATGCCTGATGGACTCATCAGGACGGTGACACGCCGTACATATGTCAATCGTGCCATCCTTCATGATGTATTACCGGGAACTATTCGCCTTGACAACTTCATGCTTTTTCATAAGTTCCAGCGCTCCTGGGTGCTAAGTACCACCGGTTTACTCCAGTTCTCTTTAGCTAGGGAGAGCGGTGTCAGACTATTATCTACTGCAACGACATCTCGATGCATTCCACATTCGATGTAGATATTGTATTCCCTAAGATTATAAGCTTCAAGATAATGTAGGTTTTTGGCACTAAGAAAGTCGTGATCCCCATATTTTCGTGAGAGGTACAATCTTATTACTGACTAGCTGTACCTGTGTCTTCGTATGCGATTACCTTACCTACCTACAGAGTAATTATTTTTATGTGATCGCAGTATTTGTCATATTAAGCAATACTTTGGAAGGTGATACACTTGTCAAGAAAGGAACATTTTTATTTGGATTTGAAAACACGTTGACTTTGCCATTTACCCTTGTGCCTTATGGGGCTTTAGGCAGTGTTGAAATCAACACAAAACAACATTGGAACGCCTAGCATAGGCCTATCGTAACGCCTTATATTTTTTACAGTCAAGCTTACAGTTTTCTTTGTCTGCCAATATATACTCATTCCATATGACTATATTAGATTATAGAATGTTTTCGCAAAACCTATTTTTTATTGAAAGGTCACACACCGGTGATAAAAATGTCTCTAAATATATTATCACCGCGGCTAAAGGGGCTACGAATTTCAATCTTATTTGTAAAACAATGTTTCGTCTAACTCCAAGTCGGTCCAAGAAAAATATTTCTATTCCCAGTTGAATACGGTATTATTGCTTACTCCATTGAAAGCTGTCCGCTGTTTAACAGCTGCACGGTTTAGTTTATATTTTTTATATTATATACATTATAGTATTATCCAATTATATATGTGCAATATCTGTCACGTCATAGGTGGTTTCAGAGCAATAGACCAGATAATTCATTCAGGAGTTACGATGTATGAAAAGTTTAAAAAATGTTTTTCAACATAACTGTGATTTTTCAAGCAGTTAATTTTGAACCAATACAACGTTTTTAAAGCTTGCTAAGACTGCGATTAATGATGTTTAAAGGTTCAAAATCGATAAAATCGCGTTCTAAAGTTAAAGCTTCAAAAAATTAAATTAGGTATTTTTGGTTTCAACAACCTATTACAAATATAACAACTTTTTTGAGGGAAAAAATTTAAGGTGAAAGTATCTGCTTTTACCTAGAGTTTCTAATGGGTAACGATGATTATTCAAGCTATTTTTAAAATTCATGATGCGTTTTTAATCATATTACAATAGCTGACTCTTTTGAAGTAGTTTAAATCTGACAACCGGCCTATTAGTCAGGGAGAAATAGCATTTGTTTCCAATGAACGTTATAACTGCAATTTCATTATTAACAAGCCTAATATCTTGACCTTGTAGGTCAGGAACATTTTACTTTTAAAAAATAACACAACCGGGTTTTTGCAAATTTTGCCTATATTTCAAAAAAATATGCGTTTTATCGACATTTATACTAATAAATTTTACCTATAAAATTTCACTCAATGTTAGACATTGTGAAAATTAGTATTTTTTTTTTGTCGCAAAATTAGTCTTCGACGTAAAAAGGTAAACTTTTCAAAATTATATAAATCTTCAAATAATCTAATTTTTTCATCACGTATCGACATAGGACAAAAAGTAATCAAAGGTAATAATGATAATAACTTTATTTTTTTTATTTTGTGAAAATCAAAAAACCTACGATTTTGTAGTTTGTTATTAATAAGAAAAAAATAGCCTTTGAATAAAAAGTTTATCTTGTTAATTGAAAAAGATTTGCAATAAAAAGATACCTTGTTGCATTTTCCTAAAATATATTATTATTTTTAATCTAAAAATAATAGTAAATCTGTATCATTTTCAGTAAGCAATCAGGCTTTTTATTTTTTATTTATAACAAATTACACACTCTACTACTACAACAAACTACAAAGATAATTTAAAAAAAATGATTCTCACAAATGTTCTTTTTTCTAATGTTCTTCTGTGAGATGTTGATCTTATCCTGAACTGAAATTATTCACGTTCCTATTTCATACCTAATATTTTTCAAAAGGTTAGCACATTGTTTTTTGGAATCTGACTTTAGTAAATAGGTATACTAAGTAGTTAAGGTACTCCAACATCCAACATTGCAGGACTGTCATTCATTTTCAAAGAAATCTGGTTGATTTAACTAATTTTAAAATTTTTGCCCTTTTTTTGCGATAAAGGCAAATTTTACAATATATATTTATACTAGCTGACCCGCGCAACTTTATCTGCGTCACATAAGAGGGACTGGGTCATGGGGACCTATAATACCATTCTAGAGGAACTGGAACTTTAATAAATCCACGAAACAATTGAAAAGTATTGAAACAAACAATCATACCTACAGCGCTAATTAAAACCAGGAGAATTTGTACCTGCGTCTGTTATGTTGTAGGTGCATTCATTTGAAGTTTGATTGTTTTTTAATATCAACGGCAAGAGTGTAGACAAAGACAAAGTATTATATAGTCATTCCACTACGATCATGATCAGTAAAACTGAAACTACAGTAAAAAATCTGTAAACAAAACTGTAAAAAAATTCTTGAAACTTCCCGCTAAATTTAAAGTATTTTAAGTTCAAAAGAGTAAAAACTATAAGCATAGAATTTTGATACGATTTATGCATTAGACATAGTTTTTAGAAATAGAGCTGATTAGTTTTTGTACTCAACTGTTACATGCCACATGCATAAGTTTACCGGCTACCTTACCCTGACGCTTACAAGCACTGACGCTATTGCGGCAGGAATAGGTAAGGCGGTGGTAACAGACCCGGACGAAACAATGCAGAATTCTACCACCACGATGGTAGTGACTCGATAACCAATCGGTCGCCTTTTACGACCTGCCTGGCAGAACGGCAGTTGGCCTATTCTTCAAAGGAACCCGGAACATTCCTTAGCTCGGCGTTGGCAACATTTAAAACGACTGAATCTCTCAAACACGCTGCAGATTTTTGAAATAAAATTCAGACTAATATACCTAATATTTAGTTTCAAAGTTCTAATTCCATTAAACAAATCGAATGTGAGGTCTCACGCGGTGGAATTGAAATTTGTATTCTGATTTAATATGATTTTTTAGGGTTCCGCAGGTGAAAGCCGCAAGTGAAAGCTAGTATATCTATACTAATATTATAAAATTGTAGCCCCCCCTCTTAACTATTTATTTCATTTTAAATATCTATTTTTAAAGTAAATATATAACTAAATATTTTGTGTATATTTCAAGCGTGTATCAGTTGTCGTTATGCGAACGAAGCTTTCGTACCATCATCTATAAAAAACGGCAAAAAAATCACGTTTGTTGTATGGTAGCCCCACTTAAATATTTATTTTGTTATGTTCTTAGTATTTGTTGTTATAGCGGCAACAGAAATACGTTATCTGTGAAAATTTCAACTATCTATCACTATTCATGAGATACAGCCTGGTGACGGACGGATAAACACACAGACAAACGGACGAACAGCGAAATCTTAGTAATAGGGTTCCATTTTACCCGTTGGGTACGGAACCCTAAAAACTGAAAATTAACCTTTATATTCTTATAAATAAAATGTTCTCTTATAAATTTAACACGGTCCATAGTTTCTACACATATTACCAGTATAAGTCTTACACTTAGGTTGTACACATATTACTATTTTTAAGCTAGAAAAATTGCAGTTATAACATTTAGTAAAAACGGGTTTAATCTAGAACTGATTCTTATGGATATATTTATTAAACAAACACTATGAAATGCACTTTCTAACTTATAATGAGCCGTACTTTCGAAGGTTTCTATACATTCCGAGTGTCATGTTCAACTGGATTTTCCACCCGGAAACTTTTAAAATTGTCTGTAACTTTTGAATTACAAAATTGATGACCTTGACATTTCTAAGGAACAATCTTTATAGTACTTTTTTTGTACAAAAAAATAATAATGAGTTTCGATCTTCAGCTTAATAAATTACAGCCAAGTATACGTTTTGACTTACATGCCCTAACCCACGGGAACCGTACTGAATTTTGGGATAAAAAGTCCTTCTATCCTATAACCTTCTGCGGTGTATGATTTCAAATCATGCTAAATTTTATTTGAATCCGTTAGTAGACTCAGCGTGATGTGCGGCCTTGACACAGACAGACACACAGACAGACAGACAAGAATAACAAAAAGTTTTCGCTTAAGTATCGATTAAATTGTGCCTTCCAAAAAAAATTCAAAATATTTTCAATGTACAGAATTCGACCTCTGAGAGTTTTATTATATGTATAGGTAAACGTAGATGGTACATGCGATACGTTGTCAGTAGTTTACGGACCTTACAGCCTAGGGCGTTCAACTCGGTTTTAGTCCACTTTAGCATGCCAAAGGTAAGCAATGGCATCACCCAGCTGTTCAATGCACGCACCTTTTACCACCGGACAAAAGATTTCTTAAAACTTTTTTCAAGCAACCAAAGAAACGCTCAGTTACTTATTATTATTATTATTAACTATTTGGATATTTTTCATACACGGTGTACGTAAGCGGCATTATATAACATGTATGTGACCACGTAACCATCTGTGTGCAATGCCTTAACATTTATTTACATAATATTGGTATATTTTTTTTTTATTTTATTCCAGAGCTTCACGATTTTCGCGTCCCGTTGGATTAAACACAGCAAAAATGTTAGTAGAGCTTACTCGTGAGGGTTTAGATCCTAAGAAATTGCACGTTATGGGACTAAGCTTAGGTGGACAAACCATCAGTTTCATCGGCAAGAGTTTTAGACAACTATCTGGTATGAACATATCAAGAATAACTGGACTAGATCCCGCTGGACCCTGCTTTAGAAATCTTGGTCCAGAAGATAGACTCGATAAATCAGACGCAGACTTTGTAGATGTCATTTACACAAATACTGGTGGTAATGGAATGTTAGCCCCGGTAGGTCATGTGAACTTTTACGTTAACGGTGGTGAATACCAACCTGGACAAATATTATGGGATTTTTGTCCCGACTTATGTAGTCATTTAAGGTCACTTGCGATTTTTGAAACAGCTCTTCAATATCGTGATCATTTTATTGGAATACAATGTGATTCACTTCAACAAGCTAGAGATAAGAATTGTTACGACAGAGTGCCACAGGTAACAAACGTTATAGGTCCAAATACGGATAGGAGTAAAGAGGGAATCTTTTACATTGCTACAAGTCAACGGTACCCTTTTTTCTTAGGTAAAGATGGATTGAAGAAAGAGAACGACTTTCTAATATCCCGCCTTAAATCATTTGATGTAAAAGATAAAGTGAAATTATGATCTGTGGTATCAATAAAGCAAATTTATTTTAGTGATGTTTAAGTCCATAGATAAATGATTAGTCTCGTGGCGATTATTTACCTAAGTTTAAGTCTTGCCATGGGATTTAATTTAAGAGCTTCTTCGAGAAACTTCGAGAAATAGAATAAAATTGTTGAAGGATGACAATATGACAATTATGTACACTTGAGACTATGGTTCTTATCAGTCAAGCAAGTAATGTTTATTCTCAGAGTAAAATTCTAATGCTTGTTAAACACTAAACAGTACATGACAGAGGTGATGATAAAATTTGGCCATGAAACTAGGTTTTAGCAGGAAGTATTAGGCGATAAATAACCATTAATAATCTAGCATCTAATAATATTTTTAAAATTAACTATCAAGTGCTGCATGTGCTTCTTTATGTTATATAAAATACGTGAACTAAAAACTTTGTACCCCTTTTCACGACAATCACGTGAACGAAGGAGTATGAAAATTGAAACAGTTAAAGCTTACATGGTTAAGTAATAATTATAGTTGAAATTGTAACATAAAACTTGTAATTGTAAATTGGTGGAAAATATATGTATAAATAAATTCTTTATTATATTTCAATAAAATTTAATAAATATTCACGCTGTTGTGTATGGTTTCTGTCTACAATAATATCTGCGTACGTACAGGGAGATATTAATTTATGGGGTTTGCGAAGAACGTACACCGCAATGCTATTGTCATATTATGTAGGAACCAAATACCCATACAACAAGATAAAATTAAAAATTTCTAAAACCCCCGACACATCCTCAGATCGCCATTCTGCTACATTTGCAACACTTTGAGAGCAAACTTACTGCATTGTACGGACAAGCTCTATCTTTTCGCCTTGTGTTTTGATGATCAGGCGTATAAGAAAGAGCCGAGTGTTGTTTTAATACTATATTTAAAACAAAAAGTTGTCGGACTGTAAGCACTTTACACGATGTGAAAAGCTGGTTAGTGGGATACAAGAAGGAGCGGAATGTGGCCACCTTAAGAATAGCTCTTTGTGCTCTTTCTATACGAAGTAGCAGAGTCTTGCCCAAATTTTGATTGACAAAGAGCAAGGTATACTTGTCTAATTAATTTTTGGTCTAAAATATTTCGCAGAACTTTAAAAGTAAAAATTAACTTACGTAATCTATTTGCAAGCGTCTCGATATGCTGTTTAAAGGAAAGGGTTTCGTCTATAATCACACCCAAGTACTTTACTTTGTTAACGGGTAATATGTGTGGGCATGCACATTGTATGGTTTTATTACAATGGTGAGCGTATAACAATGAATCTTTCTGACTGGGTGATACCTTGCGCTTTGTGAACCGAATAAATTGAGTCTTGCTGGAATTTAATGTTAATAGGTGTTTGTTAAGCCATTTGTTAGCTAAAGTGAAACCTTGCTGTGCAAATTTATAAGCATCAGTTTCCGAATTAGCTGAAAAAAGTAGAGCTGTGTCGTCGGCATATGATACAATTTTGTCATTTTCTAGTATCATATTGCAGAGATCGTTGATATATATCAAAAATAGCGTTGGCCCTAGGACACTACCTTGGGGAACCCCATAAGTAGTATTATTTAGGTCCTCGCTAATTACCTTCCCAATTTTGACACATTGAGTACGACCTTCTAAATAGCTTTTGAAAAGGTTGTATTGTGTACCTCTTATACCAATAGAGGATAGTTTTCTTAAAAGTATGGGGATAGAAACTGTGTCAAATGCTTTAGACAGGTCTAGGAATATGCCAATTGTATACTTCCCATTGTCAAGTTCTTTGGCCAGGTGGTCTGTTAAAGTATGTACTGCGTCTGCAGTAGAAATATTAGGTCGAAATCCAAATTGTGTCTTGGATAAAATTGACTTATCCTCTAAATATTTGACTAGTCTGATATTTATTATTTTTTCTAATAGTTTAGAGATATAAGGAAGGAGTGAAATTGGCCTATAGTTCGATATTTCCCCTTTGTTACCTGATTTATGTACAGGAATAACTACAGCTTTTTTAAGACAATTCGGAAAGTACCCATTTGATAAACATTTTTTAAATATGTAAGTGAGCGGTGGAATAAAAATATGCCTAAATTGCTTGGGGCCTAAATTGTTTAGGATGTTATCCCATCCTACAGCGCAGTCATTTTTTAATCCCATAACCCAAGCAGCAATCAAGCATGTTTAATACCCATAAAGCAGCTCATATAGAACTTAAAGTTCTATTGCAGCCGTACAATGGTGTAAAAAGATGCTTTTATCGGTATAAGAGACCTTTATGAGTTTTTATACAGCCTAATGCTGTACAAGGCCTTTCTTAGAGTTCCGCGTAAGCTTTAGGCGTTATATCTGAATATTAATACACTACTGTACAGCTTTAAGCAATTTGTAACTCATTAGGCTGATTTTAATCCTTAAAGCTGTACATTAGCTGTATTTTGTTTAGCACGGGAATTTATTACAGCTTTAAGTGTTATTATAGTATCACTCAACGCTTGTTTCTGTAAAATGGGACATGCAATCACCGTTCTACAGCTAATATTTATGGCGTAATTGTAGACTGTTATGCAGCCAATGGTGTTAAAAAATCTGCATATACAGCTATAGTACAGCTCAAGGCTGTATTACTGAGAAAATTGTTGTTTGCTGTTTTTATATCTGCATAGTTGATATCATGTGGAAAAAATCAAGAGGAATATTGTAAAGGAATATTTAAATATTATAAATTACCAACCAAGTAATCGTGATGAAGATAAAGCTGAAAAATTACTAATTCAGGTAAACCTACAATCGTCATTTTTATTAATGTTCAAGGAAAAGGGTTCCGTAACAAAAACATTAAAAAGTGATAGTAGGTTATCTGATTTACTATTTTTTAGGCTTATCTTCTTCATTAAGGTTACTTGGTTGGTAATTTACAATAACTGATTTTTTTTAATGTCATAAGATAGCAAACAAGCAGATCGGTCTCCTGATGAAAAGAATCAACCATCGCCTACAGACAGCAAAAATGTTAATGGTGCGTTGAATTGAACAAAAAATGGTACCAACAAATGCGGTCTAATTCAATATGCGGCTCGAATGGACCAAAAAATGGTACCAACGTATGCGATCTGATTCAATATGCGGCTCGAATGGACCAAAAAATGGTCCTGCTGTATGCGGAGGTAGGTTATACCAAAATGCGACGGGACTAACGAGTTGCGATGCAATATGGACTGTATGATACGATGGAAGTTAAAAATGATGAAGGACTCACCTGGTGGATTGCACTGGTGGATTACACTTATCGCGGCTTGTGGTTAGCTGGCTCCAGCTGCGTTTTGAGACGAGCGAGCGATCGGGCGATTGCGGCGCGGTGACGCGAGCGGTTCCGCTTAGACCTTTGTCAAGACGTTGTGAGCGTACTGGTATGCGATCACTCGCGATGCGGTCGACCAATGAACTAGCGTATGAGCGTAAGCGATGTGGCGATTCAGCAACGCCATCTTTCTCCAAGTGAGAGGAACATATGATGGATGCAGGAAGGAGACGGAGGGCCGGACTAGGATTCCCGCGCAAACATACGTCACTCCTGGATACCGTAGCTTTCTAATGGTAAAATAATATTTATATCCAATGGTTTTTCTGTGATAAAATATTTTTTTATATCTATTGGTAATTTCTAATGGTAAATCAGTTTTTGAGGTTATTCATTACAAACGTACCTACAACAATACAAAAATATAAAAATGTTTTATATATATTATATAAATAAAAAGTATGTAGCCGCTCGAGCAAATGTTACATACATTTGCATGTCAAAAGCATATGTACAAACATAAGAGTTCTATTATAAAAAATAGAATTATGCTATATTATGCCATTTTATTGTGCCCAATAAAAAGCTAAGGCTAAGGAATACCTCTGGAGTAATTTTATTTCATTGGTTAGTATTGTGACTCTATATTTCTGTGTGTAAATGCAAGGGGCATAGATAACCTAAGAAATTGCCTTGAAAGGCATATTTATCCGTGCGTAAAATCAGCCTCCGACCAACAATTTTTTAATAATTTTTATTGTTGACTATAATTTTGAATTTGGTGCCTTTCAACACTAGTTCACACTAGAAATCCAATATTAATATTATCTGTGCTTTATTTTGCCGCTTGCTCTTTGCTCCGTGACATCATAGCGACTGTTATAATACTCACTCATTTACATATTACTCACTATAAGAATCAATTAAACAGTTATTCGCAGTATATATTTAATTAATACATCAGGTTATGCGCCCACAAAAGCCTTTTAATAATAACAGCGCAAAATTTCTCAAAACCGTGATTAGAAATTCTTTCGAATATAACCTCAAAAAGCACGTCCGCGTGTTGGACTTTTGAAAGTGTATCCGTGTTTCGATTCAGTAAATTTATTAATAATGTCTGTAAATAATCAAATGGCATTAAGAGGAAAATTAACGGGCCGTGACCTCTTGCTTGTTCCAGGTGAGCCTCTTGCTTGTTTGCCTGCTTTTCTTAAAAACAATCAGGTAACTGGAAGGCTTTAGGTGCAACCAGCAGAAGACAAAGACTTTTATTATTTTTGTGCTGTTTCAACCCAATCTTAGGTACTCGTTTTGTAGTGCATCGATTATTAATGTTTTCTGTAGATCTCGCCTAGTCAAATACTTACAGCGTACGTTCCCACACCTACTATTAGACGTGAAGATCTTAAATTCTCTGTTATAACCCTTCCAGGTCAATATTTTTCATTAACTAGAAAAAATTTTATGCTCTTAAGATTATACACAAATTTCTATCCATATGCTCTCTTCCTATGTTAAAGTTTTGAGCCCTTTTATCTACAAAATCAACAAATTGAAAACCAGTACAAAAGAAAAACGCCGAGCACCAACTAGTGTTATATATACGATGCGTTAAGCCTGCAATGCTGCAGTAAAATTCGCTTATTTGGCGAACGAATTTACGAAGCAACCTCCGCTGCCAAAACTATTTTGATTTTAAATTGATTTTATGTATAAAGAATGGAGTGAAAACGGATGGCTTTGGAAAATTCCATTAGCGAGAGTACCTAACTGCAGTGTACAATTTGAATATTTCATAGCAATCATTTTTTTAATAATGTTATATTTAAACCAGCACAAGCCTGTGACTTTAAATTCTTTAAGTATTCTTACATGACGTGTGTTCTAAAGTACGATACCTTTATATTAAATACTCCTAATATAGAGCAAGATCCCAGAGCCGCCAGACGTCACGTATTTTCTGATGGATGAAATGTGGATGATAGAGTAGTGTTAGTATGTACTATGATCGTATGCCTACCTGCTAGCTTGGTCAAACGGCCAATTTTCAGGTATCAGGTAATCAAGGTACATAAAAACATTACTTACTTCACGTAAATTCTCCTGGCTGATTTTCATATATGTTTTCGAGTGCATAGTTAAAAATAAATTGTCAATACTCCCAGACACTTTCCGTCGGCCATATTGCTTGGCAGACGCTTTAAGGGTCTCAAAATAATTAGTTAACTTCACGTAAATTCTGACGCTCCATTTTTATATATGTTCATCCGACAACAATTTTAAAACATTTGACAAGAAGACAGACCGATCCAAGGGGCCAATCATCCCCTAAACTAAATTTTAATATCTGTGAGTGGGAGCGCGAGAGCATTATCCACGCGCATGAGACTGAGTGAGACCGACTGCGCTGTTAAGTAGAGATGAGATGTATTTACGGGAACAAGTTTCTATACTAGGTTTCAACTAAGAAGTTTCCAAACTAAGTATTCAGTCGTAGAATATATGAGTATCGAGTATTTAGAAGTACTGTAAGCGTACGCGTTCCCGATTACACATACGACTTAGTAATGTCAGAGGCAAAAGCGTATCGAGTATTTAAAAGTATCACGCGTACGCGTCCGTGAATACGTATACAATGTACTAATCTTTTGAGATTTGGGACAAGTACACTGCGAAGGGCGACTGCTAAATATGCCAGCATTAAGGTCATATTATAATACATACATTAAAAATTCCAAAAAGCTGTCAGTCATAAGCCTGTGAACGTATTAAGGGAATATTTCAATTTTTTTACATTTTCTTACACTAAGCTAGGTAGGTATTCAATATTCAATCAATTCTCCTAAAGTCGTATATTTGACCGTCTTGTTGGTCGGGTGGTTAGCGAACCAGACTACGCAATCAACGAGGCCCGGGTTCGAATCCCGTTGATATTTTTGATGTGGTTGTTCATTAAATAAATTATTGTATTAATTACCTCTGTTGTCTATTGTATATCAGTCTATCTGTAGGCTCGGTGTTGCCATTGACTATATAAAGTCCCTGGTTGGTTTCCCGGATCAGCCAATCCAAAAATATTTTTTTATCAATTTTCTGATAAAAACGAATTGCCTGGGATTGGATTAGTGCTCGTTTGGCAACAGGATTGCCACATATCACATAGTCACAGCTGCACTCAACAGACACGGCAGCACAGAACAATATTACTCAAGGGAGCACGGCAGAATCCTGAATACTTATTTGGCACTCCCAAATTTTAAAAAATTTAGCTGTTGGCCTCAAGAGGGCCTTTAAATTACAATAAAGTTAGCTGTTGCCTGACCATTTTTTTATTTTATTTAAAAATCATATTAATTAAATATAATTAGTAAAAAAAATGAAAGTAAATTAGCCGACATCTAAAAATTTTTAGAATTTTTTTAATTGAAAAAATTATTTAAAAAAAATTCATTTGTAAAAAATTTGAAGAACCTTAAGTGTTATTTTTAAAAAAATATTTTTTAGTTCTAATTAATAAATTGAAAACAAAATTAAAAATGTCGGCTAACTTTAGTATTATTATTATAGGTCAATTTTTTTTCTTATTTTTGTTGCCATAATTTACTTGTCAACAAAAGTTCTAAAAATTATAAAATATCTGTTCGCCTCTATGGTCTAGTGGTCCAGCGTTGGCGTTGACCACATTAGGTCCCGGGTTCGATTCCCGGGTCGGGCACTTTAAAAAAAAGTGTTTCTTCAGTTTTCTGAGAAACACAAAGTTGCCCGGGATTGGGAAAGTCCGGTTGGCGATAGGCTTGCCACCTATCACATTGTGGGACCAAGTATCTTCGGCTAATCGTGGGTGCACTTGTTGTACCTTTGCCTACCCCTTCGGGGATATGGGCGTGAAGATACTACTACTATAAAATATCTGTTCAAGTAATTTTCATGGCCTTAACAGCGCAGTCGGTCTAACTCAGTCTCATGCGCGTAGATAATGCTCTCGCGCTCCCACTCACAGAGATATTAAAATTTAGTTTAGGGGATGATTGGCCCCTTGGATCGGTCTGTCTTCTTGTCAAAGGTTTTAAAATTCTTGTCAGATGAATATATATAAAAATGGAGCGTCAGAATTTACGTGAAGTTTACTAATTATTTTGAGACCCTTAAAGCGTCTGTCAAGCAATATGGCCGACGGAAAGTGTCTGGGAGTATTGACAATTTATTTTTAACTATACACTCGAAAACATATATGAAAATCAGCCAGGAGAATTTACGTGAAGTAAGTAATGTTTTTGTGTAACTTGATTACCTGATACCTGAAAATTGGCCGTTTGACCAAGCTAGCAGGTAGGCATACGATCATAGTACATACTAACACTACTCTATCGTCCACATTTCATCCGTCAGAAAATACGTGACGTCTGGCAGCTCTGGGATCTTGGACTAATAAGCTACTAAATCTAAATAATAATTTCACATTCTGAACTCTTTATGAGGAATCGTCTAAAATTAAGCCTACCTTTTTTATAATGGTTTGTTTAATATATTTAAAAAGTATTACGTAAATTTTTGACCTAATTATCCAATAAAAATGTTTAGTATAGACGTTCGTGCATAGATATTGAAGTTACTTGTTAACAAACAGTGATTTTCTGGCGCGACACGTGTTAATCAGCAGACTTAGAATCCAGTGGTTAACAAAATACGGCTTTTGCACTTACAAAAGAATAATGTTCAAGATACGGTCAGAGTTGTGTGTAGGTTAAATTCGAAAAAACCAGGCCAGGAAGGAGGTATATGAAAATCGATGCTCGTGACCACGGTCAATGTAACTTGGCCGAAACGACGAGCCTTACAAGCCTATATGTATACGCGTTTTTGACCCGTTAATATTTTAAAAATACGCACCCATCGCCGACACGGTGATCATAGTTTTAATATTACTACTTTAATTTCGTTGAGGTTTAGTGAATCAATATTCTCTTTTTATATAATCTTCTATCACAGTTTTTGTCCACGATGGACTCTAAAATTCCGTTGAGTTTGCAATTTTTGAATTTGACTAAGAAAAACTGCAGCGGAATGACATTTCACAAAATGTTGGATTTAGTTCCAATTTTGTCATAGATAAGTACCGTTATGACTAATAGCTTTCGGAACCTCCCTTGCTCGGGTGTTTGATACCAGTGTCTTAGCTATTTCTGCCGCAATATCGTCAATGCTTATCAGTGTCGTATTCCGGTGTAGAGGACAAGGTCGCCGATGGATTTATACATGTAGTATTACCAGCTCGCCACACGGATAGCAACGCACCATTACCATCTTTGATATCTACAGAGGATGGTTTATCTTTCCATTAGGAGAGCTATTTGCTTGTTTACTATCTTAGGATATAGAAAAAGGAGATAATGGCACATTTTTATATACAGAGAGAAAATATTAGAAATGCTACCTTGATTATAAGTATTTCACTGTCATACTTTGATTATTATTATTATTAATCATTAACATCATTGGTGTCTATAGGTGATGGTTAACTCTTTCCATCTGCCGTGTTGGTCCCGGCCTCCTTTGTAGAATAGGCCAACTGCCGTTCTGCCAGGCAGGTCGTAAAAGGCGACCGATTGGCTATCGAGTCACTACCATCGTGGCTACTAGGTGGTAGAGTTCTGCATTGTCTCGCCCGGGTCTGGTACCACCGCCTTACCTATTCCTGCCGCAATAGCGTCAGTGCTTGTCGCTGTCGTGTTCCGGTTTGGAGGGTAAGGTAGCCGGTAAACTTATGCATGTGGCATTAGATCTCGCCACAAGATAGCAATGCACCATTAACATCTTTGGTGTCTATAGGCGATGGTTGACTCTTTCCATCAGGAGACCCATCTGCTTGTTTGCTATCTTATGATATAAAAAAAAAAAAAAATCTGCTTATTTGCTATCTTATGACATAAAAAAAAATACTGACCGGTGACGGTTTGGCTTTGAGGTTCACGTCGACAGAGAAACTGCTTTTATATATTTATTTTTATATGTATTTTGTAATTATTTTATTACCAGAAATAGTCGATAAGGTCGGTGAAATACAGCAATGGGAATCGCCACTAATCTTGTCAGCCAACAAATCTGTATATCTTGTTGAACTGAAAATTGTATAGACGATTGGTTTACTCCGCCTACTGCTCAAGAAAATTAGGCGTGATAATATTTTTTTTTTAATTATAAATTCATCCAAATTCGATAATCATGTAAATAAAAGGTTAATAATTTACAACATTAAATAATAAAATAATTTCAGTGTCGTGATCTACTAATACGTATGTCATACTAAAAGTTTTGCATAACTTAAAAAAACAACATGATCGGTCAATTTAAACATTCGAAGCTACATAAATTCCCATCAAGCTGAAAGTCAGTAAGGTTGTTAAAAATATGATTAAAAATAAAATTTGAAAGTTCCCCATCTTTCCCCAAGTAAGGAACTTCGTACCAAAAAAACTAAGTATTAAGACTTCGTTCATGAGATTGTCGACATGTGGGATGTAGACACAACAATGATTTTCCCGATAATCGTTTCCGTAAACGATCTTGTAGCGAAAAGTCTCGACCAACATTTAAAGAGGATCTCCCTTCAAACTGGGTCAAGGGCCAAATATAAAAAGTGGCAATGTTGGGAACGGCATAAATTGTGAGGGAATTTTTTTCTCTAACACTGACTACCGGCAGCTTAGCTGTAAGGTGCAGGCCAGCGGAAAACTTATTTTTATATTACATTTTTTCGATAATATTATCTTTATTTTAATACGTGGAAGAAAAACTTAGAGTATCTTCACGCCCGTATCCCCGAAGAGTTAGGCAGATTACAACAAGTGCAGCCACGATTAGCCGAATATACATGGTCCCACAATGTGACCGGTGGCAAGCTTATCGCCGGTGGCAACGTTGTTTTTATCAGAAAACTGAGAAAAACACATTTTCGAATTACCCGATCTAGGAATCAAACCCGGGACCTCATGTGGTCAACACCGACAGCAGACTATTAGAGCACAGAGACGATCGAGAAAGGAAAAACTTTGAACCCCTTTTTAATACAATTGTGCGAACGGTGAAGTATGAAATTTGGCGCAGTTAAAGTTTACATTCCAGAGGACTGAATAAACCTACTATTTTTAAACAAAATACATAAAAAAATAACTTAAGATATTTTTTTATGTATTTTGATTTTTGATATTAGATAATACCAGATAGATCGTAAAAGGCGACCGATTGGCTTCGCGAGACCCTACCATCGTGGTTACTAGGTGGTAGAGTTCTGCATTTTCTCACCTGGGTGTGGTGCCACCGCCTTACCTATTCCTGCCGTAATAGCGTCAGTGCTTGTCGCTGTCGTGTTCCGGTTTGGAGGGTAAGGTAGCCGGTAAACTTATGCATATTGCATTAGGCCTGGCCACAAGGTAGCAACGCACTATTAACATGTTTAGTGTTTATAGGCGAAGGTTGACTTTTATCATCAGGATACCCATCAGCTTGTTTGCTATCTTATGATATATATAAAAAAAACTCCACACATCTGCAACTATACTGATTACTATCTTACAATTTTATTATTTAATAGAGTTATATATCAACAAAATAAAAAAATACATTATAATAATAATGTATTTCTTTAAACCACGTAACTTTGGACTTTGCTTATATACATAAAAGCAAAGTACGTGGTGTCAAAAGATCACCAATGCCCATGGAAAAACTGTCGGTTTTTTAAAACAAAATTATGTATTTTATCTTTTAAAAAGTTACATAATACCTACTCCTGGTAAAAATAATATGAGGAAGATGATTCCAAGGTGTTATCGTTCTCACAAGAAATATACGTAAAAACCAAAGTTTTGTGCAAGGTCAAAAATTTATACAAAACACTGGCAAACCAAAACAATTATAAATTATTCATAGCATTTTTACTGTTACTAACTCCACGTCAAATAGTATATTCTTAACACAAAATAATTGCTAAATAGCAATAAAGTATGGCAATTTTTGAAAGGTTCTTAAACAGTACTTTTAACATCCCCTTTAAAGTGGATGTAAGGGGAGTCGCTTGGGGAGTTTTCAACTTCAGTACCAAAGATAAAGAAAGTTACTGACGAATATTTTCTCATGTAAAGGGAAATGCTTTAACTTCAAGTTATTTGAGTTTTCGTAATATTACGATATGAGTTTAGAGTGGCATCTCGCGTGTGTCGTGCCAAATGGTATTACATACATAATATGAGCATCACGTTACGAAGTAAAAATGGAAAAGAATAACTTAACTTGGCCTTTGATTTTTGATCGGTCATTTCTGTTCTAAGTCTTAAATTATTATTATCATAAAACTTATCTTAAAACATGACATTGACATAAACCGACGCAATTGCGACATAAATAAGTAAACGGCCCCTCATGTTGATCCGGGTTCCTTTGAAGAATAGACCAACTGCCGTTCTGCCAGGCAGGTCTGTGGTCTATGTCATAATGAGAATTGTCGCCTCTATCCAACGTTGACGTTGACCACATGAGGTCCCGGGTTCGATTCCCGGGTCGGGCACATATAAAAAAAAGTGTTTTTTCAGTTTTCTAATAAGTACACAAAGTTGCCCAGGATTGGAAAGAGCCCGGTTGGCGATAGGCTTGCAACCTATCACATTTGTGGGACCAAGTATCTTCGGTTAATCGTAGGTGCACTTGTTGTACCTCTGCCTACTCCTTCGGGGATACGGACGTGAAGATACAAAATGAATAAGACGGGGGCAATTAAACCCGCAGAAGATGTTGCAGAAATCTACCACCTAGAAGTTATGATGGTAGAGTTTAGCCTCGCAGAATAGCAGGTAGTCCGTTTTTTAAAATAGACTGTAACCAAAACGGGCTAGAATTTGGAGTCAAGTTCTTGTTCTGTCCAAGAATCAAACCCTTTTATAAATTGCTCGATGATCGTTAGTTAAAGGGTATTTTATCTTTCATACGTGCAATAATTTTATATAAAAAATATGAGGCAATTTCTTCCCCGCTTCCTATTCTAATCAATCTTTTCTAAGCGCAAGAGCAATGTAGCGAATCACCGTTCTGTTATTTTCCATTAAATAAACATCTTTATGGTTTTTATGGAAACACACCCGCAAAAATATGATGGATTGTATGACATTAAAGAAATAAATGTATGTTGCTTTATAATTCGTAATTGAAATTATGTAAAACTAGCGATTTGCCCTTACTTTGCATGGTGTTTTCTACCGTCTTTCCAAAAAGGAGTAGTTATCATTAGATAGAAAGCAAAGCTCTCCTGGTGGAAAGAGAAACCATGTCAATGTGTGTTGCTAACCGTGTCACGGGAAGGCAATACTGTAACGGCAGCCCGGCGACTATCAGCCGGACGTGTTACTTTGCCAATAATATCCCCTTTTTCTAGGGAATCTTTCCTTATACTCGCTTGGCTGCTCGAGGTACCGATGAGAAGCAAGATTCTTCGGGATTCTTTAATAAATAGACTTTCGTAATATATCTTCGTTTATTTTTGAGGGACGTCTATCCCTTGTCAAATTACAAACAAGACTCCTATTCTATTACATTTTTTCTCTACAAACTAAACAGTTCTACATTTGAAAGTCGACAAACCTGCCAGTTTGTATGTAACACCATAGAGGTGTTACAATACCACATGCATAAGTCCACCGGCTACCTTAGTGTCCAAAACCGGAACACGACAATGACAAGTATTGACGCTTTTGCGGCATGAATAGATAAGGCAATGGTAATAAATAACCAGGCGAGAAGTTGCAGAATTCTACTACTTAATAGTCAAGATAGTTGTGACATGTATAGACAATCGGTTGCTTTTTACGACCTACCTGACAGAACGGCAGTTAACCTATTCTTCGAAGGAACCCGGACCAAAAAGGAGGAAATAAAAAGCTGTCTCTTTTTTGCATGAAGAGAGTCAATAAAACAGTATATTTAATAATTACTAGCTGGCTCGGCAAACGTTGTTCTGCCTTTTTAACTACCCTTATTTTTTCTATATTTTCTCACCTTTTAAACCTTCCCTGGACTTCAACAATTAATTCAAAACCAAAATTAGTCAAATCGCTTTAGCCGTTCTTGAGTTTTGAGTTTTAGCGAGAGTAACGAACAGCAATTGATTTATATATATACTACTATTAGTTTTGAAAGAAATTGGATTCATTGGTTTTTTATTCATCTTAGTATTATCTTTTGATCTTCAAAGTGAAAGGTTTCTGAGAATATGAAGCTCTATCAAAATACAGCCAATTTTATATATCTTCTATGTTTTGTATGAGTGTAACGAAAACCCCAATTTCTAAATAAAATGTATACCATCGTTATAATAAACATAGTTTTTATATTGACCTGCTATTGGTAGGACCCTTAAGCCATGCGAAAACCTACAGGTGAAAATGTTTGGACCAAATGATAAGAGCTGGCGAATTGTTTTGATAACAAAATTGGCTGTTCACCCGGTGGAATTTCTATTCCCATTGACGTAACTTGCCACCAGGTGGCGTTGCAATCTAGCGACTTCCGTATTATTCAACCGACAGTCATGAAAATTAGTATGCAGACGTATTTTTTCATGCAGAAAATGATTATGCTAGTTTTATTGACGCAAATAGCCACCAGGTGACGCTGTATTGTATCGACTTCCATATCGTTCAACCGATTGTTATGAATATTAGTATGCAGATGTATTTTTAATGGAGAAAATGATTATGCTATTTCCAACATCATATCTTCACGCCAAATCCCTTCCGGAGTAGACAGAAAAGCTTGATTGCCATATACGTCACGGTCTAGACAGTCTCGCCTTGCTTCCTGAACTTGCTTAATTTTGAATGCGTTAATTAGACTTTATACTCTTTCTGACATACCCAGCTCTCACTTCCATACAATAGGGTTGGATCAAGCATAGAATCAGCAATTTAAGGCGGGAACCTCGACTAAGGACTGTGCTTTAAAATAAATACCCTAACGCTCCATTTACTTTGTTCCCATTGCCTGTTGTCACCTGTTGTATGCAATTCCCACTGACGCAAATCACCAAAAGGTGGTGCTGCGATGTATGTACTACAAAATAAAATCTATTCAAGAAGCTAACAATCACATAAGTAAATAATATAAATAAAACTGGTATTACACTTGGGATATTATTTACAATGCCACCGAAGACATTACATATCGGAATCGAAATGTGCAGCGTCTTAAAACCATAAGAGATACTGAGACACCTTACCAAAAGAAATAAATTGAGAAGAATAAAGAATTAGAGCTTCTTCTTCTTTGAGAGCTGCAGAAACAGATAGTCAACTTTATTGCACGCACCCACACACAAACTATGTCCATACACACAAAAACACAAACACACGCACATATACACTTTTATTATATATACCTATATATATATATATATATATATATATATATATATATATATATATATATATATATATATATATATATATATATATATATATATATAGATATATAGTATATATACAGGGTGTAAGGGACGGTCTATCGAAAATCGAAACCATGATTCTGAGCCCAAAAACTGTTGGAAATTTGTGTAGGGTTTTTTAGAAGATTTTTGAATTTAACTTTGTATAATTCTATTTATTCTAATACTCTTCTAAAAACATAGTAAAAATGCCACGCAACTTAAGCGGCTGGTTCGAGAGTACCGCAGATGCGACGAGCCTGAGAAAAGTACGCGTATGGCGTAAATATGGCGAAAAACAAAAAAAGCAACATCTCGCAAATTTTGCCAAGAAAAGAAATTACTATCATGACCAGCACGTAAAATGACACGTTTTCTTAATTTTTCAGTACACCGTCCCCTACGCGCTGTACGAAACAATCAGAGAAATAAAGTGAAAGTCATACGTATATGATAACACAAACAACTAAAGCTATATTAATATTATAAATGCGAAAGTTTGTATTCCTGGATGGATGGATGCTTGTTACTCAATCACGCAAAAACTACTAAACGGATTTGAATGAAATTTGACACACAGGTAGATGATGATCTGGAATAGCACATAAGCTTTTTATTCCGGAAAAATTAGGTGATCCTGCGGGATTCACCAAAGCTTTTATAATGCAGTGGGCTGCACGCTGCAGACAGGTATAAGGAAAGGCAGGCAAGACAAAACAAATTTAATTTCAAATTAGCAGTATCATTTCCGTGACTGAATAAGTAAAGCTTAGCATTTTAAAGTAACACAAAATGACAATAGCTTTCAAAATCACCCACTTTTCAGCATTTTCACATAAAAATGCTCATAGCTATCAAATAATACGGCAAAAGCTTGTTAGTTGCGCCACAAAATATTACCTTTAGTACCTCCTTGTTTCTTTTTCACTGCGTATTTCTTAATATAAAAAGGGAATGTGAAAAGGGAGCCGAATAACAAGTTTCGAGTGAGCACTCACGATATTATATGACACACTTGATATAACATATCTCATAGTGTCAGTAACGACGCTTTCATAGAAAATATTTTATTGTTGTTATGTTACGAGAAGTGTAACAAATTTTTGAATGTAAGTGAAAAGGGTATCATGGCGTAAATACAATTTTGTCAATCTGCTAACGTGAAACTTGAAGGCCCATCTAGATCCACGGCGAGAAGTCCCAGCGAGGACTTCCGCTGAGATTTCTCGCAAGAACAAGCAATATATCCACACTCATTTTTCTCACTCGTGTTCTGGATCCAATCCGATATGGACGACATTACAGACGAAATTCAAACTGCAGCTGGTTTGGCTCTGTGCGCCATTGCATATTACAACTTTGTAAAAGGTGTAACTAAAAATAAAGTTAAAAAAATAGAAAAGCTAGATGGTGGGTAACGCAAATTCATTAAAACAGAAGATTGATAATAATGTTTATTGCATGTTCTAATATGACGGGCGACGTCTACTCTCCGTCGCTCACTGATCGACACTGAGACAAAACGTGAGCTTGATAGTCTTCTCTGTTCTCGCCCGAGAAATCCGCCGGATCTTCTCAGTGTGTGGCCGCATTTTGGATCCGGAAGTAGTTTAAAAAAATGTTGACGCGTCAAAATAACTTGTGAAAAGTTTTATTGAATAAAGTACTTCTGATTTCAGATTTCTAATTAATTTTGAAATCCTTTAAAGCCTATCAGAGAACAGGCGAGCGCGAAAGCGAAAAGGCGATAAACTTCTCACATTCACACTTCTCGAGAGTTCCCGGCGTTTCTCGCTGTGAGTCTGGATGGGCCATGATGTATTAATAAATTCAACAAATTCGATTCCTCAAGAAAATAAACAATAGTGTGATTAACATGGATGTTTGTATTTCTGGTTTTAAATGTTTTTAGGATTCCGTACCCAAAAACAGGACTAAGACTGCGTTGTCTGTCCGTCTGTCCCCAGGATCTCATAAGCCGGGATAGTTAGACAGTTTAAATTTTCACAGATTATGTATTTCTGTTGCCGCTATAATAAAACCAAAAACAGAATAAAATAATTATATATACTTTATATTATACTATAAAAAAACGCCAGAAACACGAATGGCCACTTGCACTAACATTGTCTTAGCTTAGGACAATCCTAAATAGTATGCTGTCACTTCTTGTCTTAAATGAAAAGAACGTGATAGCATACTATTTAGGATTGTCCTTTTTAAATTACTATTTTATTTAGCCTTACAATTTTGATTGTAGTATCTTTTTAACACTCTTAAAACTTTTCTTATTATTTAGTACCTAGGTATTTTGCCTGTCCTTCTTAAGCCAGGAACAAAGTATAATACATTTACATTATCTACCGTATGATAATTCGTGACGACTAGTTCAGAGTAATCATTAGCTATGAGACTTTTGACAATATTTCAATTTGTATAAGTGTGAATTTTCACAATATAAGTTTTACAATAATTAAAAGTAGGGTAGATTAAAAAATTTCAACTTCATACAGATCAGTTCAGATGGCACCACTTCCAAGTTTATAATTTGATAGAAACGATTCCACGATGTTGCGGAAGTGGCGCCACTGTAGTGCAGCATTTTGATAACAACAAATTCTAAATCTATTATGCGAGATAAACGAATATTAATATTACATTCAAGCATTATTTACAATATTACCGCCTCATTGGTCCAGTCGAGTCGAATGGTTAGCGACCCTAACTACGAATCGACAGGGACAAACATTTCTGTAATGAACAAAAATATTTGTATTTCTGGGTCTGGGTTTACTTCTTCTGTATGCTTAGTGTCATTCCACAATATTTCGTCTATACTCGGACTTATAACTCGATTTCACATTTGACATTAGCTACTGTCATTTTTCAAAATAATGATACCACATATAATAGTGTAGTGATGAACGTAAAAATCGATAAACAATCGCGATTTATGTTTATGTAGTTATAATATTTGTGTACCAATTAAAGACTAAATTATTAATTTTTATTTAAGTAAATACATAATTTAAGTAAATAAATAATTATTTTTATATTTTTTATATAATTAGTAACCACTGCTTTATTTTATAAAAAGTTAATATTTTTGTTTTTAATATTAAAAACAAAACTTATAATAAAAAAGCCTAGATATAGTTATAGAACATAGCTTTCTGTATTGGCAACTGTATGTGCACGTGCAGCTATTGCCATTTTGTTTATCTTGTCATTCGGCTTCGTTCTCCTAGTCTGACTGCACGAATATCTTGTTTCATTGCGAATCGATACCTATTTTTTTTGGGTTTTTGTTAAAGTTTGTTACGTTGTGTTTGTTGTTACGTTTTTTTGTTAACGTTAACTTTGAGTGAATCTATTTGTTTTAGTTATCAAAATGGATCCTCAGCCAAGTACATCACAAAAAGACTTGGATATTTTCTTGTCCCCAAGAAAAAAACGTCCACGAAAAGCTCTCACTGTTACTGAAAAAGTAATTATCCGCAACGCCTACAAGTACGTGAAAAAGTTGTGGAAGAAAATGAATGTATGAGCAAAGTTGCTGAAATATAGGGAATAACCTCACGCTCTGTTTGTAACGTTTAGAAGGAAGAAAATATAGGTACGCCGTCAACTCCTCCTAAAAAATTGGACCAAAGCGAAGTTTCAGAAATAAAATTGATGAATTTGCATTCTCCGCAATACGAAGAATTGTTCATCAGTTCTTTTACCGAAATGAACCCCCAACTATTGCAAAGGTTAGTCAATCAGTCAGACAGTATTATTTTATACCTACATCTTTTATATATGAGTAATGATTCCAAACTATTATACAATTTACTATTTTAGATTTTACAAGTGATGAAAGATGATACAGAAATGCCCAAGGTTTCCAAAGACACCCTCAGAAAAATTTTGAAACATCTTAATTTTAAATTTGTTGCACGATCACACAAGAGCACACTTATTGATCGAAATTATATAATAACATGGCTCCAGCGTTACTTGCGATCTATATGCCAGTTTCGACGAGAAGGGAGACATATATATTATCCAGATGAAACTTGGGTTAGCGCAGGTAAGGCTTCCATTTTGAATTTATATACATTTTACATTAAATTTAATAGTAATATTGAATATTCATGTACTATATTTATTTTCAGGTCATACTTTAAAAAATCCTGGGTGGACAAGAAAGTCGCATCATCTCGGCAAGGTTTTTGGAGGGACTGAACACTGGATTAAAAATCCATCTGGAAAAGGCAAACGTCTCATAATTAGCCATATAAGTAGTTAAGAAGGCTTCCTAGAAGAGGTGTTCATGATTTTTGAAGCAAAGAAAAATTGTGAAGATTACCATGATGAGATGAATGCAGCTTGTTTTGAGGTGTGGTTCGCTGGAGTCTTACCAAAATTAAGACCAAACTTAATTGTGGTGATGGATAATGCACCTTACCACTCCCGAAATTTGGAAACGGCAACAAAAATGAGCTGGAAAAAAGCTGCCATTGAAGAATGGCTTTTAAATAAAAATATTCATTACGAACCAGATATGGTCAAAGCTACGCTTTTAGAACTGATTCCATATAACGAGTCTTTAAATAAGTAAGCTGTAGATGAAATTGCAGCACAATATGGGATCACGGTTTTAAGACTGCCCCCTTACCATTGCGAGCTGAACCCTATCGAATTAATATAGGCGCAGGTAAAGGGGAATGTAGCTCAAAATAATAATACCTTCAAAATAACAGACGTGAGAAATTTATTTGACGAAGGCATTCAAAAAATTACGGCTACCGAATGGTCTAAATGCGTATCCCATGTTGTTAAAGAAGAGGAAAAAATGAATAGGCTAGATATGTTAATTGACAACATCACAGACACGTTTATAATAAATGTTACAGAAAGTGACAGAGATAGCGATAGCGATGACGGCGATAATTTATAAAATAAAATATTACCATAATACATCTATTTGTTTTATTCCTCATATTCCTTCATGATCACATTTTTTTATTTATTTCACACACAATTATTAAAGAAAACTCTCACGTCCTTAATAAAATTAATCGTCGTAACTAAATGATCCGTTAAGAAATATTTAATTTCCTGATATACTTAGTTTCTATTAAAGTAGTAGTTGTTTAGATACTACTATAAACGAGAGGAATCGATCCGGAAATATTCCATTTCCGTATCGAATAATTTCGCAACGTCACAATTTAATACTTGTCATAACGTTGCAACACTGAAATTGTCAAATCTGGCGTTACAAAACTGAAATGTCAAATCTGGAATCGAATTAAAATTCCGTGTATAGGTAAGACGCTTAGATAAAATAATAAAAGGCTCTAAGTACGCAGCAAAACAGATAAAGTTTGAGCATATCTGTCCAAATCGTAAAGATAAAATATATAGATAGAGTAGGCGACCATAAGAGCATATATATTAAGCGCATTAAGTAGCGATAAGTGTTATAAATTTATATTTTATATGCGAGACAAGTGCAAGCTTGCGGACAAACCGGGATACGTTTTTGCAAAGCTAATTGTTACCATATGAAATATATAAATCTCCTGTTTACAGAAAGAGAAAGTAGATATATTTGGTACACAAATTTACTTAGTTTAGTAGAGAAACGAGTATCAAATTTCATTTTTTAATAGATTTCTACCCAAAAGGTGGCTTTATTTTTTATTTTTATCAGAACTCTGTCATTTCTGAACCGATTTTGTAAATTCTTATATCATAAGATAGCAACCTGACGGAAAGAGTCAACCATCGCCTAAAGCCACCAAAGGTGTTAATGGTGCGTTGCTATCTTGTGGCGAGGCCTAATGCCACATGCATAAGTTTACCGACTACCTTACCCTCCAAACCGTAACACGATAGTAACTAGCTCTGACGCTATTGCAGCAGGAATAGGTAAGGCGGTGGTACCAGACCCGGTCGAGCTGATGCAGAACTCTACCACCTAGTAGTCACTGTGATAGTGACGCGTTTAGCCACTCGGTCGCAATTTCCGACCTGCCTGGCAGAACGTCAGTTGATCTATTCTTCAAAGGAGCCCGCGACCAACACGGGAAAGTGAAGTGAAGATCTGATGCTGGATTCCGAGATACAGGAAGTTGGAAGTCGGTTGCTGCAGATTTACTGCGTTAAAAAACGATTTTCTTTAGGAAAAGAAAATCGTTCCTTTGATAGGAATCAAAGGAACAACGTTTTGCTTGATTCCAATTATATGTATACTTTTTCTATGGATCTAAGTCCTCACCATGAAGTTGTATTATATCTGGAGGTGACACTTCTAATACCTACTTGAAACAAAACTTTGAATTTTTTTTTTTTTTTTTTTTATATCATAAGATAGCAAACAAGCAGATGGGTCTCCTGATGGAAAGAGTCAACCATCGCCTATAGACACCAAAGATGTTAATGGTGCGTTGCTATCTTGTGGCGAGGTCTAATGCCACATGCATAAGTTTACCGGCTACCTTACCCTCCAAACCGGAACACGACAGCGACAAGCACTGGCGCTATTGCGGCAGAAATAGGTAAGGCGGTGGTACCAGACCCGGGCGAGACAATGCAGAACTCTACCACCTAGTAGCCACGATGGTAGTGACTCGATAGCCAATCGGTCGCCTTTTACGACCTGCCTGGCAGAACGGCAGTTGGCCTATTCTACAAAGGAGGCCGGGACCAACACGGCGGGAATACTGCTGTCATCTTCTGAGGTCTTACCCTCTCTTTCTAACACAGCTATATAAAAAGAGATAACCAAACCTTATAGACAGAGATATAACGTAAATATTTGTTTTAATTGATTAATACGAGTGCTAGCTCTATTTATACCTAATACGTCATGGTCCTAACCCGTTAGCGTTACTAAAAAGCCTTAACTTATTGAAAAGCAATAGCTTATGGTGTTATTGCTAATTAAATTTTTGTAGGAACCTCCTTTCATTTTGTCAAATAATTTTATTTATTTTTGTTATATTTCTGTATATGTAAGTTAATTTAGTGTTAAGCCAGTTTAGTCAAGATAATAAGCAATATCATAGTAAAAATATAATAAATATATCACGACTATATTCCCTAAGAGGTGGGCAGAGGAGTGATGCACACATGATTAGTCAATTATTGTTTTATTATGAAGATTGTGTCAATTTGTAAGATAAGGTAGTAGGTACACATATCGTCAAGGAAGTGCCAATACCTCCTTAGTGTTGAGAATCTAATTTTATACCAGAAGAAAAAAACTGTTACAAATAAGGTTTTATTTATTTTCATCAACTATTAATAGTAGTTTCCAATACATTACCTTTTTATTAGTTACTAAGGGATGTGGTTATGTTTACGTTTTATAGGGATTAAGTCGCTTATGAGATATTGATTCTAGAACTTGAAAATCCACTTTAATGTTGGGAGTGTAGTCGGTTATCGCTGCAGTTAGGAGATATTTCCATAAAATACATATGAACGAATAAATTCTGTCACTTAGTAGATATTTTCACATAGCTCAAGAAGCTCATTGGTAAAGAAATTTTAGATAGGAGTGAATTCAATCTATGCAAATATGAGTTTTATGTCTATCGTTATTGATATAAAAAACCCAAGATGATTGTGCAAATCAGTGCCTCAAAAATGAGCGCACAATTTTAAATTGTGCGTTCACATCATGACACTGTCAATTTTATTTCTTTTTGTACATTGCTTTCAAAAACAATTATAAATCTTGCGCTTAAGGTTGGATATGCAAAGACATGTTTTTGCCATATCTATAACTACTAAAATGAAATTAGCGACACTTTTGAATGTCAATTTTGTTCGGGACTGTGCATCTTGAGTTTTTTAAATCAATGTTTATTGTAATAAAAAAGTAATTTTGGACTAAATTGTCAGTTAGGAGGTATCGGTACTTTATCGACGATATGTGACCACCAATAACAAAGTTGTTGTCTATAGGCGATGGTTATCTCTGAGAAACCATGCTTGTTTGCTATCCTATAATATAAAAAAACAACCGGTTACATGTGAGTTGGAATTGCACATCAAGCGTTCTTTACAAATGATAACTCGACGCTAAGTTGAGCACAAACTTAACTTTGTCGTTCGATTCCTAGACATCCTTTTGTTACTAAACAAGATAGATTTTTTTATTATCATAAGATAGCAAACAAGCAGATGGCTCTCCTAATGGAAAGAGGAACCATCGCCTATAGACACCAAAGATGTTAATGGTGTATTGCTATGCGTGTCACATGCGTGGCGAGATGACAATGTCACATGCATAATTCTACCAGCTACTTGACCCCCCAAACTAGAACACGACAATGACAAGCAATGTCGCTATTGCGAAACGAATTTTTCCCCGTGTTGGTTCCGGGCTCCTTTGAAGATTAGACCAACTGCCGTTCTGCCAGGCAGGAAGTAAAAGGCGACCGATTGGCTATGCGAGTCACTAACATCGTGGCTACTAGGTGGTAGAGTTCTGCATTGTCTTGCCCGGGTTTGGTATGACCGCCTTACCTATTCTTGCCGCAATAGCGTCAGTACTTTTCGCTGTTGTGTTCCGGTTTGGAGGGTGAGGTAGCCAGTAAACTTATGCATGTGGCATTAGACCTCGCCACAAGATAGCAACGCACCATTAACATCTTTGGTGTCTGTAGGCGATGGTTGACTCTTTCCATCAGGAGACCCATCTACTAGTTTCCTATCATATAACATAAAAAAAATAGGTAAGGCGCTGATATCAAATACCCGGGCGAAATGTTGCAGAACTCTACCAGCTAGTAGTCATAATGGTAGTAATATAGCCAATCGGTCGCCTCTTATTACCTGCCTGACAGAACTGCAGTTGGTCTATTCTTCAAAGGAGCACCAACCAACACGGGAAATATAGATATTTACGGGTTTTAGATTTTATGTGCTATATCATTTTTTTCTTTATATACTATTTGCCAAATTTAATCAAAGGGACCGTCAAGTTGACTGGAAATAAATAACCCTGTACTCTGTAGATTTAAAATTTCTAGTGACATTACAATCATAATATATTTTGATCGAGTTGCTATGACTTTTATTACAGCTGAAAAATGTCGTAGACGCGAGCATTTGATATTAATTTGGGGCCATCCATAAATTACATCACACGAATTTCATGATTTTTTGACGCCTCCCTCGTCCTTGTCACATCTGGTCACATTTGTGACACCCCCCTCTTACCTAGTGTGTTGTCACATATTTTCCAATTTTGCATTGGAAAAATGATCTCCTTCGATTATTTTTTATTTATATAAGGTTTATATTTTGAAAAAAAGTGATGTTACAAAATTTGGGACCCCTCATTATCCCTTGTCACACAATGTCACTCTTCTTCGAGCCCCTCCCTCCCCCTTAACGTGTGACGTAATTTATGGATGGCCCCTATCCACTTGATACCTTCACGCTTGTCTCAGAAAAAAGTTTTAGCAAAATGACAGACGGACAGATGAACTATAGAACGGACAACCACTTGTTTTATTTATTTTATTTTATTTATTTGCATTCGACAATGTTTACAAGATGTTAAATTAAAATAATGGTTAGATTATCGTGGACCCTGTCGGGTATAGCAATGGCAAGGTAGAAAAGAGAAATATACTCACATATCTTATTTAATTATCATTATAATAAATGTAATTATTTATAAGAAATGTTTAATTAGAATTGAATTAGATTTATTATTTAGATTTTTTATTTTATACTCATATTTACATTTATTATTTAGATTTTTTATTTTATACTCATATTTACATCCATCCATACTACCCATACTTATATCCATACTTCCATACTCCATACTAATATTATAAATGCGAAAGTCTGTCTGTCAGTCTGTCTGTCTGTCTGTCTCTTACGCTTTCACGGCTAAACCGCTGGACCGATTCTCATTAAACTTGGCATGGAAATAATTGAAGATCCGGATTCAAACATAGGTTTTTTTTTCAAAAATCAGCAACTGAAGAGCTGAAATATGGGATCAAATTCGCATTAAAAACAATTTCGACGACATGTTAATATACTCACGAACGAAGCTGCGCGGATTAGCTAGTTTTTTATTTACTTGATCCTATTCTAATAAGAATAGTATAATATTAAGTAGATATTAATAAAATCGCAAATGTTTACCTACGAATAACCTCGTTTCTCCCAATATATTATTCACAAAGACGCTGAAGTCATTATCGTTTTAACTGATAACAGGTCAAAGAGTAGTGATCTCCAAAATTTACGTATTTACTGTCTTGACGTAGTCCATTATAAGCGCTTCATAAGTAAATCTTATTAAAAATGTGGTTAAAAATTGTGTTATTGTCTTTATTAGGATGTGATTTAACTGTAAGTATATATTCCATAACTTTTTATCGACTCTTTTTTATTTTATGGGTATAATATCATGTCCGTAGTCTATCGTAGTACGTAATAAATATATTTTATCACCTAAGTATATTAATAATATAATATTACTTCAATTCAAATTAAGATTTAAATGGATCTTTCTAAATTTAATTTAATTTGTTTTCTCTATGATTTTACATTAAAACAAAAGTTTTCGTCTTATTTTTACTGAGATGCAAGAGATGGGTTATGTTTTCTGCGCGTATCTTGTGGGCATAGGAAAATAAAAATAGAAAACAATGGAAGGTAGCAGGAAGGTAGCGGTAGGTAGCGTGAGGATAGGTAGAATGTAGCGAGAAAGTAGCGGGAAGGTAGGCGAAAGTAGCAGGAAGGTAGCGGGAAGGTAGGTGCTATTAAGAGGGAAAGTAAGAGGGAGGTAGGGTAAGGTAGAAGGAAGGAGAATGTTAGGGGGAAGGTAGCGAAAAGGATGTCCCAATCAAGTGAAATACAATGGTGAATGGTTCATATGTTTACACTCCCACTCACTCCCGGTAGACACCAATGTGTTTTTTTTCTTAAATTTTTTAGGAACTATAAATAGGTAGATTCTAATCTGCGCATAAAATGAACAAATTATCCCAGACTTCTGGAATATCGTTAATATCTACCAAAAATAAATTAAAGGAATATCTCGCACAATTACGGAAATCCTGATTCGTTTCTTGTAAATTTCGATTGTTATAATATTCATAGTCGAAGATCATGAAATTCATAGAGCATGCTCAAAATATGCCGACTTCATAAATTTTTCTTATTTGATAAATACTAATCAGTTTTAATGCAGTTACAAGAAAATTAAAAAAAAAATTAAAGTATTTTGTATTACAAAATACTGCACTAACGAGCTTATTTTATCATTGTAAAAATGCCGTAACAAATTTCTTGCTGCGTTGTTTTAGACCACTGATTCCCAAAGTGGTCCAGGTGTGGACCCCTGGGGGTCCAACAGGTCCAACGGGTCTACGTTGGCGTGACCAAAATGGGGATTCACAATTTGTAAGCGAAGGTCTATGAAAATTTATTTGGTTTTGATGGTGAAGAATTAAAATATTGGCTTGACTTATCAATGTAGATAGATAATATTTTAATAATATGAAAAAATATCAATTAATTACCTATTCAAATCTCACTTTTTTTTCGATAAACTGTTAATTCACGGTTGGAACTCAGCTGCAACGCAAATTTCCTTAGATCTTTCTTAAGTTTTGGGAGTATGGTAGAAATTTAGTTTCAGGGGGTCCACCGAAACCAGCAAAATTTTGAAAGTGGTCTAGGAGAAAAAGAAAGTTTGGGGACCTTTGTTTTAGACCGATAAGTTAAATATGACGCCGGGTTTAGGCTTCACATTTCTTTAGAAATAAGCCGCAGATAGAAAGTGTAGAAGATTTTCCGAAACAAAAGCACTCGCAAAGTTTCAAGTATGTTTACATCATTTTACAAACAGTGTAATTTTCTGCGAACTTTTATTTATTTCAGTCACTCTAGTCGAATACTAATTCGACTACTTTCATATATAAATAAGTGGTTTGCAAATAGATTTTCCAATTAAAATATGCAAACGAAGTTTGCAGAATACAATTGGTTGTTACAAAATTAATGCATAGAAAACATGCATAAATTTAGATATGCATAATGCAATATCCAAGCTACGCTATCGAGAACGTGACGTAAAATCGGAAAAATACTGGACGATCGAGCGAAACCTAAACCTGCGCAAGTACATAAGGTCATTTTTTTCATTAACCTTAAAAATACCGGATTCCTTGAAACAAAAATATATGTGTTTTGAGTTATTAAACCAATTTATATGGCTTTTTTGAAGTTAGCTCCTCTTTTGGCCCGCAGTGTGCATGACACGGTTTTGTTTAAACCGGTTCATTAAAGCGCTTCCATCTCAGATAGGCTCTGAGCGAAAGCTTTTATAGAAATAGCTAAAAACATATATTAACCGGTATTTTTTGAACTTGTTATATAACATAGCATCTCCAAGTCGACTGTAACAATCTGACGTTTGTATATACATACATACTCAGGTGCGTCGGCTTAAAGATGCAAACAGTACTACTTCATATGCGGCCGAATTTGCGTAGTAGTACATGGCCAGATATGAAATAACGTCTTGAATGATTCAGTACTCTCAATTTCTTAGAAGCTAACTTAGCTTTACCCTCCAATCCCTCCAATCCTACTATGCAGACGACAGTATGGGAGATAATTTAAATATACACAAGCCGTACGAATCTCATGAAAGCATACGTAAATGAAAATCGGAATAGGCCTGTGTCTGGAATTGAGACATATCTGTAGCGAGTCTCAGGCTGAGTAAAATTTTGATTCATTTAACCCCCAGAAGATTCAAGCCTGTGCGTTTTCCACTAAAACGAACCTTTTTTAACAAATCTCTTCTATTCCAAAGCACTCCCCACACCATTATTGCCAACATTTATATCTTAGATGTTGAAATTGCAAGTAATATCCAGTTTCATAATCACAGTTCATGAGATACAGCCTGGTCACTGACGGACAAATGAACAGACGGACGGATAGCGGAAGCTTAGTAAAATGGGACTCCATTTTATTACCCTTTGGGTACGGATCCCTAAAATGAGTTGACCGACAGACAGACAAACAACAAAAATAACCTACAATGGTTCCTTTTGTTCTGTTGAGGTACAGAATCTTAAAAAGCCAAATATTATTTTCTGCCCGGGCCAGAAATTAACCCAGTAAACCACAGCCACTAGATTAGGCTTACGAGGCAAATAATAAAATCAAGGCTTAAAATTTATAAGCCTGATACAACGACAGCGTTGATTGGATTTTGGCACCTGGAACTGTGGACTTAACAATATTGTGCAAATATAAGAAATTCCATTCCACGATTCTTTTGTATTTTTAAATTGAATGTTTTATACAAAATGTCGGTTTTCGAGCACTTCAATTTCTGTGGAAATTTTGGCAACAAAAACCTACTCTAGACATATCTTCTTTCCTTCATTATTTTTATAGTTTTCCCATATTATAAGCAATTTTATTTTTATTGCCCGGTTTCTATTAAAAATCCGTCATTTATAGCACTAACTATTAGCTACTATTTTTTTATATGATGGTAAGGAATTGAGAAAGAGACAAGGCCTTAATCACACATGCATAAGTTTACCGGTTAACTTAGCCACCAAACTGAAACACAACTGTAAGACAGTTACTGATGCTATGAATGGGTAGTGTTTTACAAAACCCGGGCGATACAATGCAGAACTCTACCACCTAAGTAACTAAGATGGTAGTGACTTGCATAGCCAACCGGTCGCCTCTTACAAACTGCCTGGCAGAACGGCAGCTGGTCTATTCTTTAAAGGCACCCCGAATCAACCAACCAAAACAAGGCATTCCACAAGTTGTTTGGACATATGATTATTCGACATTTATAAAAATTGTTTCAACTTACGCCTGGTAGAAAATATTACCACTCGTAACTAAAACGAGTCGTTATTACAGATATAGAGACCGAGCATATATCATACGATAGCAAAATAAGCCAAAGAGATGACCATAGCCTAACAATACAAAAGATATTTAATAGTAACTGTGATGGCCCGGGGCCCTATTAAAGAATAGACCATTTGCCATTCTGCCAGGCAGTTTCTAACAGGTGAAATATACTATACGAGTCACTGCCATTACTAGACGGTAGAGTTCCGCAACATCTCGCTCGCGTATTTGGTATCACCATGCACCACCTTTCATATTCCTGCCAAAATAGAGTTGATGCTTTTGTCTATGTCGTGTTCCAGTTCAGAGGGAAAGATAGCCGGTAGACATTGCTATCTCCTCACATAGATGCAACGCACCATTAACATTTTGATGTTTATGGGCAATAAGTTTTCTTTTGATCAAGAGAGCTATCTGCTTATTTGCTATATTATGGAAAATATTTAAAAAATCTCACCTATTTATAAATTTAACTATCCATTGCATTTCGTTCGTTACCTTACTGTGCAGTATTAGGTGCTGACCTTAGAATTGTTCTTTTTATTATAGGTGTCAAGTTCCTTCGAAATACGAGGAGTTGTGGCTGGGAATCGAATGGCCGGTGTTCCTCTGGGTAAAACGCTTGGTGAAGGAGAGCTTGACGTAGAAGGAATCTGTACAGAAGCTGGCATGACATGTCAAAATTGCACCCATGCTGTGACCTGTATACCCCTGCCAGTCGGTTGGCTTAAGGTAAAGTACAATGATTTGGATATAGATACAAATGTCTGCCACGCTTTCCTTACAACAGTTATCGCTACGCATCAACCTATATAAAAAGACGCTTACTACGCATTTGATACCATCAGTGTAATTCATACCAGTGGCTATAAAAATATAGAAAACCTTCCACTTAGTTTCATTTCTCCATGCACCACGTACGCACCCCACTACGTGCAATGACATTATATGATCTATAATAAATACTTACACTAGACTATGTTACACGTATTTGCTGGTGATGATTCAGTATATATAATAAAGTAAAAAAGTCCATTCTATATAAATAAATATAAAGTAATCTTACAGGTACCTCTCCAAGAATGTCCCGACGGTCAGACTTGTAACGCTCATCTGAAACAATGCACCACTCAAGCCGTTCCTGAATGCGACGTAGTTGCCCGAAAATATATCCATAGATGTGAACAAGTACGTTTTTATGCCTATATTAATGGACTAGTAAGGCAAATCTTTTCTAGCACTTTTTAGGTCCCGACAAAAACGCCACCTGCCGTGTTGAGTGACACCTAAAAGGTTCCCAATAAGCAGAGCATAGAACCGATATTGATATAGCAGTCATAAGTAAACTTTTATATTTTCGATGTGTCAAACCGGCCTTCATAGCATGCTGCTATTGACTACTGTAATATCGTTCATGTTACCGGTTTAATCTCGATCTTTAAATAACCGGTTAGTCAGGAGAGTGGCTTGTTACCGTTTAAAATTATAATGATTACTCGAATTATACGGTTTAACTCAGAATTTATTTCTTCTGGGATAATAAGCGCGCTAACTACTTAATAATTGATAATGGTTTAATCAGAAGCTCTCTTTGTCTTTCCCGCATTTTTGAGCTTGCATCGATATTCAATTAAACCAGTTTGTTTCACTGAATAGGAGCAATGGTAATATCAGTTCCTGAATTTAACCGGTTAAATATCTATAACAGCAACCTAAGCCGCAATCACTTCAGATATGGGATCAATGATCGCCCCGGTTTAAAAAACTAACTAATTTCCGAGCCTCATCAGTGTCAATAATTATAATTGACATAGATAAAGTAGGAAGTATCTTCACACCCGTATCCCCGAAGAGGCAGGCAGAAGTACAAATAGTGTACCCACGAATAGCTGGAGATACTTCATCCCACAATAAGATAGGTGGAAATTCTATCGCTCACCGAACACTTATCCAATCGCGGGCAACGTTTTTATCAGAAAACTGGAAAAAAATATTTAGACCACCACGTTGGTCGAGTGGTTAGCGACCCTGACTATGCAATCGACGGGGTTCGGGTTCGGTGTCCTGTCGGGGACAAGCATTTGTGTGATGAGCATAAATGTTTGTATTTCCGGGTTTGGGTGTTTATTATGTATGTAAAAGTATTTATACATGTATTTCTATGTATTAGTATCGTTGACTAACACCCATAACACAAGCAAATAATTTGCTTACTTTAGGGTTAGATCAGTAAGTGTTTGTCCCGTGAATATTGGAACGAAGTTCCTTACGGCAGGCTTGGAGGGGATAGGGATTTTGCTGCGCGACCGAACTGAAAAAAATGTGATAGTAAAACCGTAAGAAAAATGCGTGGAATAAAAGCGTTAAATGAGACGTGCGCAGGCGCGACAGTCGCGTACACAAGCGAGTAGTGCCGTTTAGCCGAAGGAAGTTCGTTCCTACCTGGTGTCCCGCGACACCACATCATTTTTTTTATTATTATTATTATTATTATATTTTAAATTGATTTGCCCAACCCGAGAATCGGATCCGAAACCTCATGTGGTCAACACCACCACAGGATTACTAGACCACTGAGGCGACAGATCAAGTAGGAAAAAGAATATTACCGTTTCACCCGAGTATCGTACCACTGCCTAATTCGGTCACGATAGTGTCAATGCACTGCCATGTTCTTAATAAACCCAATATATGTTATTATATAAGTGTTATCACGCCCGGTTTCCTGGCGGGTTAGGCGGAGTAAACTGAGCGTCTTTAGACTTTCCAGTTCACCACGATTCACCGGTTTGTCGGTTGGCGAGTTTAGTGGTGATCCAAATCGCCACATTGAGATCGCCACCTAATGACAATTATCAACTATTGCTATCGATAACCGGGGCCGACGGCTTTACGTGCTCATCCGAGGCACGAAAGTGGTAACACAACAGATTCCAAGCTGCAACTGAGATTCAAGATTTTCGAGATAAACCTAGAAAATACCTGAATAACACTTTTGCACGACCTGGGGATCGAACCCGGGTCCTAATGATCTGAGCCGAATAGGCTATTCCCTAGACTACGAAGATATCTGTGCCTGCCACAAGTGTAAATAAGATACAATTTTGCGGCCTGTTACCGAAACCCAAATTAATTTTAACACTAACTGTCCCAAGCATATTTCCGTCCCCATCACTAAAATGTCCAATAATTATATTAAATTTTTTTTATCATAAAATAACAAACAAGCAAATAGGTCTCCTGATGGAAAGAGACAACCACCGCATATAGACACGATAGAAAAGATAGAAAGATGTTAATAGTGCGTTGCATGAGTTTGTCGGCTACCTTACCCTCAAAACCGGAACACGACAGCGATAAGAACTGACGCTATTGCGGCAGGAAGAGGTAAGGCAGCGGTACCAGACCCGAGTAGTCATGATGATAGTCTCGCATAGCCAATTCGACCGCTTTTTACAACCTGCCTAGCAGAACGGCTATTGGCCTATCCTTCAAAGGAGCCCGGGACCAACACGAGAAAAACACATTAAAACACATTTTAAGTTATTACGAGGTCACGAAAATATTTTATCCTTTTTATCATTTTAATCCGTCTATACGTTCTAATTTAGTTTCTTACTATATGTATTTATCCCGTTGAGGTATTATTTACAGGATTATAACTGCAGTAGTGCACTATATGTAATGCACGGACGTATCAAGCAAGGTCTTCAGTGCATTACATGTAATGCATGGACAGTTAAAGTGTTAACAAACAATTAATGTATGTTTAACATAATTTTTACAAGCAAATTATCTGTTAAACACAGAATAATTTCGTGTTAAAATTAATTTGCGTTTCGAAAACTGGGCGTTAGGGCCTGCAAACGACGGTTATCTTTTCATTCAGCTTATTTTGATGCAATATGCCGCCGACGTTTGAATTATACAAACACAAAAAAAAAACTGAACAAAGATAATGTTGTCACCACTAGTTATAATTTGAGTCTGGTACCAACGCCTCTTTGACCAAAGTATTTTTTTTAATTTATTTTACTTTGGTCGATGCCAACGCTTGACCTATTCATACGGCAATAGCGTTAATGCTTGTCATTGTCGTGTTCGGTTCAAATAATGCGGTTCAATTAATACGGCTCAATTAATACTGTTCAATTAATAAGCTTCAATTAATAAGGTTCAATTAATAAGGTTCAATTAATACGATTCAATTAATACGGTTCAATTAACACTGCTCAATTAATAAGGTTCAAATAATGCGGTTCAATTGATACGGTTCAATTAATACGGTTCAATTAATACGGTTCAATTAATACGGTTCAATTAATACGGTTTAATTAATACGGTTCAATTATTACGGTTCTATTAATACGATTCAATTAGTACGATTACGGTTAATCATTTCTCATTTCTCAAGAAAAATGTTGTAGATACAAACTATTAAGAAAAACTTTCGACCGCCCGTTAGTCGAGTCGTTAGCAAACTTAACTACAAATCAAGAGGGCTTGGGTTCGATTCCCGACATAAACAAACATTTGTGTGATGAGCATAGATGTTTGTATTTCTGGTTTTGGGTGTTAATTGTATATGTTACAGTATTTATATATGTATTCTAGGTGTTGGTATCATTAACTAGCACTCATAACACAAGCAAATAATTTGCTTACTTTGAGATTAGATCAATTTGGATTATTTGTCTAGCAATATTTATTATTATTATTATTTATTTATTAAGAACTACCAATACTTTCATTACTACAATAGCTGCGTAAAATGTGTATTGAAATCAACAACAATGATAACCTATTCTATTAATTTTACGATTGTTCCGCTTTATAATCTCAACATGAAAAACAACTTATCACATTCATTGGTAGTATAACATAACTAGCTGGTACCCGCGGCTTCGCTGGCGCATATTTACTTAGAACTTATTTAACCTTTCTTTGTAAGCTACTTCCCTTATTTCATCCCTTAGGGTTCGAATTTTGAAAAACGCTTGAACATGTAATCCTTTATTTATTTTTTACTCAATTCATACGAAATTTCATGTAAATATGTCCAGGGACTAAAAAGTTTCATACAAACTTTGATCCCCTTTTTCACCCCCTTCGGGGTTGAATTTTGAAAAATCCTTCCTTAGTGGATCCCTACATCACAAGAGAAATAGTGTGCGAAATTTCAAGTTTCTAGTCTTAAGGGTTTGGTCTGTGCGTTGATACCTCAGTCAGTCACTTTTGCCTTTTATATATATATATATAGATATATTAAACAAAGCAAACTTATTATACTCAATTTGGAAAAAATTGCTTTACGTACGGCTTTAAATACGGGTGTAACGATGGGCGCGATTCTAATATTTTACGCATAATTAAACATTCAGATGACTTTTAAATAATCTTGTTTATTGTAACGGAATTAAAACTATAAAATTTAAACAAAACAACAAAACAAGTCATTACTCAAAATAAATACGAACAGAATCAATATTGTAATTTATAAATCTACAAGTCTCCGTAGTTGTTTACGAGGAAACCATGCTATTGATGAGTTTGCGCAACCAAAATGTCAAGGCGAATAAAATAAATGCACTACATAAATGATATTTGAACATTCTAAGATGCGCCATTACGATTTATATGTTTTAACACTAGCTTTGATCTACGGGTCTTCTTCTTTATTATATTATTAGATAGTAAACAAGCAAATGGCTCTCTTGATAGGAGAAAACCCCATACCTATAAACACCAAAGATATTAATGATGCGTTGCTATTCGTGTATGGTAATGCCATATGCATAAGTGTACCAGTTATTTTACTCTCCAAACCAAAACATGACAATGACATTGACGCTAATATGACAGGAATAAGTAAAGTGGTTGTACCTACCATATACCCGGGCGAGAAGTTGTAAAACTCTACCATCTAGTAATCATGATGATAGTGACACGTATAGCCAAAGAAAGGCAGTAGTATGTCTATTCTTCAAATGCACCCGGGGGAAAATTTGATCTACAACGTCTTAGAGTTAATATATTAACAAAAATAAATCAAAGTAATTTCCTTTGAAGTGGAACTTCTTCTGAGACAGTATTAATAATTTCATTTTTGTGAAACAAAAGAGTGAGAATAAGGAACAACTATAAATGTAACTAAATAATTAAAAATATTATAAAAATCTGTAGTCCTTTTTAATTACTTAGTTAAAAATCTTTCGCGATATGTAGGTTTTATAATCTTATAACTATAAGTGTATTTATAAGGATAAGGTTGTGAGAGAATGTACCCTTTTTCTCTATCAATGAATCCATCAAATAGTCGATCAATCTCTATTTCTACATCTACCTCTACCTCTAAATACACTTCTACCTCTACCCCTATCCCTAACCCTACCTCTACCTCCACCTCGATCTCTACCTCTACCTGCACTTCTGCCTCTACTTCCACCTCGACCTCTACCTCTACCTGCACCTCTACCTCTACCTCCACCTCGACCTCTACCTCTTCCTCTACCTCTACCTCTACCTCCACCTCGACTTCTACCTCTACCTCTACCTCTACCTCTACTTCTACCTATAACTCTTACTCTACCTCTACCTCCACCTTGAATTCTACCTCTACCTGCACCTCTACCTCTACCTCTAACTCTATCTCTACCTCTACCTCTAACTGTACCTCTACCTCTATCTATAACTCCTACTCTACCTCTACCTCCACCTCAACCTCTACCTCTACCTCTACCTCTACCTCTACCTCTACCTCTACCTCCACCTCCACCTCCACCTCCACCTCCACCTCCACCTCCACCTCCACCTCCACCTTCACCTCCACCTCCACCTCCACCTCCACCTCCACCTCCACCTCCACCTCCACCTTCACCTCCACCTCCACCTCCACCTCCACCTCCACCTCCACCTCCACCTCCACCTCCACCTCCATCTCCACCTCCACCTCCACCTCCACCTCCACCTCCACCTCTACTTCTACCTCTTCCTCTTTCTCTTTTTCTAGCTCCCTCTCTCTCTTAACCAATTTTATTATTTATCAATTGATTAAAAAATACAAAGTCACTTCCATCACCTATGAACGCGCACTCAATTTTTTATGGATTCAGATGTTATTGTGCAGAAATCTACTGTTCAAATCCTTCCCATGCCACTAACACAAAATGTTAAGGTCCCCGTTGGGGTCACTGTTAACTCTCTCCTATAAACCTTCGGTAGTTCTATATAGACAAATTTTCCCTTCAATGACATTGCAAAGGTAATATAATATTTAAGGTAATATTTTTTACGTCTTCCGAGTTATTACCTTAATTTATGCCTTTAAAGTAATTCCATTTGTCATTTTCCATAAACGAATTTACCCGTTTTGTTCTAGGTGGGAATATTTCCAGATCCTTTTGATTGCAGAAAGTTTCACCTTTGTTCGCCACCTGAAAACTTTCCCGATGGAAGACCAGCAGATCACAGACAAGCGTTATGTCCAAGACACTACGGCTACAATCCTCAAACTGCACAATGTTCGGTAAGCTTACCTCCTGTTAATCCCGGGACTATATCGCGAATGTCTAATTTCCTTGTTATAGCATCGATTCGCTTGAGTTTATTGACGCAACCTTACCTATTTCTTACCAGTCTTAGTAGTTTACTTGTGTATTAAATGTATGCTTATGTTCTGTCATTGAAATTGAATGGTTATTTAAAATATTTTTTATCCAAGCATCTTCAAAAACTTTCGTAATTTTAATATCATTGGTATTAGTTTAGTTTATTGGTTTAGTTTAGATAGACAAAAGAGACGATCACGTTATTAAAAAAACAAAATTAGATCTTAGATGCATCATCACAGTTATTTTTTTAAAGCAAAACATTGCAGCAGTGTTATAGCAAGCAACAATGAATGTCAAAAAGTTAATATTTTTGTGCTCCGCGTGTATTTACGATGCTACGCATTTACTTAATGTCAAGTTTTGAAAATCAGTTACCTGACTTGAAAAGATAGTTTGCTTAAAATGATGATTGATACGTCATATGCAACACCAATTATAGTAACAACAAATCGCCACAAAAGTAACAGAAAGTCACTTTGTACAAATAATAACAAGTTAATTTGTTTTAATTATAATTGTGGGCATACATAGGCAATGGTTATTTCTATCAAGAAAGCAATCTACATGTTTGTTTTCCTAAAATATAATAATGATGTGGTGTCGCGGGACACCAGGTAGGAACGAACTTCCTTCGGCTAAACGGCACTACTCGCTTGTGTACGCGACTGTCGCGCCTGCGCACGTCTCATTTAACGCTTTTATTCCACGCATTTTTCTTACGGTTTTACTATCACATTTTTTTCAGTTCGGTCGCGCAGCAAAATCCCTATCCCCTCCAAACCTGCCGTAAGGAACTTCGTTCCAAAAAAAATTAAACCTTTTCGTCTATTTAAGTTATAATTTCTGTATACACTTACACATAGACTCTAATAAGTAAATAAATATTGACGGGACAAATTACACTGACTGATCTAACCCCAAAGTAAGCAAATTATTTGCTTGTTTTATGAGTGTTAGTCAACGATACTAATATATATAAATACTATAATAATAAATGGAATATATTTAATAAACTCTAAACCCGAAAATGCAAATATTTATGCTCATCACACAAATGGTTGTCTCCGTCGGGGATCAAACCCGAGCCGCATCGATAGCGTAGTCAGGGTCGCTAACCACTCGACCAATGGGGTGGTTAGATCTATTACTTGCTAATTGCTTCATAAAAATTACTTTCAATTTCAGTTGTAATATCAGTGACATCAATATGAAATCTTTCCCTAACAGTAATTATTTTAAAAATTTAAAAAACATTAATCAACAGGAATTTCCCGTATTGGTTCCAGGCTCCTTTAAAGAATAGACCAACTGCCGTTCTACCAGGCAGGTCCGGTCCGGTTTGGAGGGTAAGGTGGCCGATAAACTTATGCATGTGGCATTAGACATCGCCACAAGATAGCAACGCACCATTAACATCTTTGGTATCTATAAGCAATGGTTAACTCTTTCCATCAGTAGACCCATCTGCTTGTTTGCTATCTTATGATATAAAAAAGAAGTAAATTTTAGATTTCCAAAAGAAATAAAACTAGGCGCATCAAGAAACATGTTTATAGCCCAGTCCGGTAGAAAGCTACGTAGTAAGCATCGAAATGATTGCTACTTTTAATTTATTTTCATTGAATAAAATGATTTCACGTGTGAAATTTCGCTGGCAATGATTTTCACTTATAAAATTGCTCAAATTTTAATGACCATAAAAATGAAGTGTAGATTATAACCACTGTCGCTCCTATAAATACAAATTAGAAAATTTCTTTAAGACCATTTGAAGAGAGGTAGCAAATGCGATATGTGAAAATGCATTTCTTATTGTGAAATTTTACATGCTATTCGTGAAATGTGCCATGCCTAGTATGTAGCTCCTCTACAGATTCAAAACATATCCAGTTTTTTATATTTATCCCCTTTTTTCCAGATACCACTTGAGCATGGTCAGTGCAGCAAAAACCCAATCCCAACTTGCACTTTCATTGGCCAGTCAGGTCCATTAGAGCTAAGTCTAAATCATTATTACTTTTGCCTTTCAAAACAAGGAGCCTTATATCCTCAAATATTTGTGTGTCCTCATGGCTGGTTTTATTGGGATAACTTTTGCCACCCTGAACCACAAAAACATGGCGATGCTTCACAAGATTCTTCTCATCGAGAAAGTACATCTTCCTCTACAACAACTGCTGCTGCAATAACTACAACAGTGTCTTCAAAACCAGCTATATCAAAAATTGATTTATTTTTTTCAACAGAAAAAGCAATAACATATGCTCCTGACACATTTCTAGCTGATAAATTTGACTTAGTTAATTATGAGACTATAGACGACGATGTACCTAATACGAATGATGATTTATTTGATTCTTTGGAAATCCAAACAGATTTTTAGACACAGATATTGCTAGACACGCTAAATATAGATAAAGTTTGTGTTACTTTTTATACTTTAAAGGAGATTGATGAGATAGGCCCCAAGCACTAAAAGAATATATAACATCAGCCTAAATTATCAAAAAGGTACAATAAGCCCATATTAGAATTAAACGGACACTTTTTAATTATTAGTAAAATAGATCTTATACTGACAGTGGTTTTATATTTTGACATATTATATTAATTTATTTAACATTTTTTTAAATTATTTTATTATTATTATTATTATTAGATTAACAAATTATATATACATTATCAATGATTTAATGAATAAGATATATGTAATGATTTTATTATGTAATGATCCATTCTGTTGATGACATACTCTCAATGTTTAATGAATGTTGTTAAATTTATTTCATTTAGTTACAAACACTATCATTATCTTTTAGAAATCGTATAGTTATAAGCTGGACGCGTGTTCATTTAAGATTTGTAATATGACATTGCATTTATTATAACATTTTAAATTATATCTTGGTATAGTCACAAAAAGCAATACATAAATCGGCATAGATAAATGGCACTATCTTGAAAAACAAAAACAAGCGTCTTTCGTCTAATCTAAGTCATCATACATATAATTATAAGATTTATTTTTTATTTTTTACATAATTATTGTATACATAAAAAAAATTATTTCAAAATAATTGTAAATGAATTTGCATGCTAACGTATAGTGGAATAGGCGAATATATAAACTAGATATAAGATCTTTGTAACCCTATTTCTTGCAAATAAATTAATTATTATTATTATTATAGCAAGTAAATTTTAAAAAGGAATGCACTTAGAAGTCATGATAGTTTCATCAAACTTTTTTATAGATTCAGGTGTTACTTTGCTGAAATCCATTGTTCAGACGAAGAAAACTAGTTATTTTGCAATTTTCCGCGAACTTTTAAGTGTACCTTTGCGATTTCACTGAAAAGAAAACATATAAAAGTGGTGTAAGAAATGGAACAAACTTACCGTAGGTGTTGTAAAGTGTGGTGTAAAGTGTGCCACCACACTTTACACCACACTTTTCACTGAAAAGAAAACATATAAAAGTGGTGTAAGAAATGGAACAAACTTACCGTAGGTGTTGTAAAGTGTGGTGTAAAGTGTGGTGGACGAGGGAGGATTGGGAGGGTGACCAATCAAATAAGTTGAAAATATGTAGGTAAGATGTAAGATGTTAAACAAAAGATTATATAAAATGCAGTGAAAAGGAATATATTTATTACTATAGTCCATACTTACAACGCCTTGTGTGTTGTAAGCACATTTTTCCCGATCACTTTTAATTTGTTTTTAGGCACCTTGAGTCGTAATGTCGTAAAAATGTTAAATAAAAGATTATATAAAATGCAGCAAAAAGGAAAATATTTATTACTATAGTCGAAACTTACAACACAAAAGGCTATATAAACATGTTTCTCTTAGAATCAGCCTGAAGAAACTTTTAAGTGGTTAAAATCAAATAACCTTCATGATGAGAGATACAAAAACGAATTATATATATATGTTGACGATATAATGCGATGTATTTTTTTTGTTTTATATCGTAAGATAGCAAGCAAGCAGATGGGTCTCCTGATGGAAAGAGTCAACCATCGCCTACAGACACCAAAGATGTTAATGGTGCGTTGCTATTTTGTGGCAAGGTCTAATGCTACATGCATAAGTTTACCGGCCACCTTACCCTCCAAACCGGAATACGACAGTTACAAGCACTGACGCTATTGCGGCAGGAATAGTAAGGCGGTGGTACCGGGCTCGTGCGAGACAATCCATCCACATGTATAGTTATAAATTAGTGCAATATAATTGTAAATTAAAATTTCCCACATTTTTGGGCAAAATTGTTAAGGCTGACAACACCTTTGAGCGATATTTAAGCTTACCCTTTTAAAATCATTACACAGGTCAACATGAATTTTGAGTCTGAGTTCTGTACCTTTGATTCTGATTACTTATGCCTAACTAAAGAATGAAAAAATATTTTTATCTAATAAAGTTTGCTTTTGTAGCTACCAGCTCGAAAATTCAAATTTTATGGAAAAGCTCTATTTTTAAATTTCAATTATATTTAAAAGGAAAACAAGTTATCAATTATACATTTTTATTTATTTAGTTATAAAATACGGCATAAATAAACACAAAAATACAAAAAAGAATACAAAAAAGCTTTAAAAAATGAATAGTATTGGTATTTCCTTTGTGAAAATCAAAACTTTCTTGTATGAGGCCCCAAAGTACGAAAGCAAAGTTTATTGATTGTTAATAGCGTTTCTGTTTACTATTCGATGTATATAATCAGAAAATGGTCACTAAATAACAGACTCAGAAAAAAAAATTTTTTTTTGTTGACCTGTGTTATTTACGTTTGTTTATATTCCACAACAGTCAATAATAATCAGTTAAGTATATTACATCCTGAAGATGCTTTAAAAAGTGAAACCGGTCGAGTAATATATTAAAAAATTGTGTAAAAGTGAAATTTATGTACAAGTGGAATAGTAAAAGTGTCAAATAACAATGGAATTTCGCCAAGTGCCGACGATGGAAAGTATAGAATATATGATACAGTGTACTTAAAAATTACAAACATGCTATGTTTACGTTCTAGTTATGACGTTATTTCCTTTTTTTTAGAAACGCTAAATTTGCTTTTTAAGATTTTTCTTATTTTCACACCACGAAATGTAAAGCGTTCATTTTAAAACCAGCCGATTATTTTGCATAGCACATTGCTTATTTTGCGTGTTTCCTTAAATTCTTTTTTTTTTTTTTTTGAATAAGCACTAGAATAAATTTTGTATTAGAATAAATCAAATTGTACAAGTTAAGGTAAAAAATAATTTAAAAAAATCAATAATATTCTATACAAATTTCCAACAGAATCGTGGTACAAATCCATGGTTTCGATTTTCAATAAACCTTCCCTTACACGCTGTATATATATTATTAAAAAAATTAATTCACCTATAACTTTAGGGTATTTCTTAATTTTCCTGAAATACCAGTTCTTGGTAGTTCAATTAATAAGAAATACATGGTGTATTATTCTCAACATGTGATTTAGTTTATAACATACCTACAAATAATACAAGGAATAGTTATAATAACATTTTAAGTACAGTATTTTTTGGTTGCAAGATTGTTGTTCTTCTGTTCTGTCAGGCACTTTGTAAAAGGCAAATAATTGGCTACTTGTGTCTCTACCATTGTGACTAGTAGGCAGTAGAGTTTTGCAAAATCTCCCCCGGGTCTGGTACCACCGCATTACCTATTCCTTCCCCAATAGTGTCAGAGCTTGTCGTTGTCGTGCTCTGGTTTGGAGGGTAAAGTATTCCGTAGACATATGCATGTGGTATTACTATCCAATCACACACAGCAATATAACATTGACATCCTTGCTATTTATAGGCGATGGCTCTTGCCATTGGCAGAGCCATCTGCTTATTTGCTTTGTAATGATATAGAAAAATTGCGAAGTCGTCAGTAAAATATAAAAGAAAGATTGAAAGCTCTCCAGTCATCGTAAAAGTGACCACAATTTATAATGTTTAATGTCCAATTATATGAATTGTGAAGCAGTAAAAGAGACTTATTTAAAAATGCCACCATGATGAAGTTTTAACAAGCACTGATGAAGGAGAATATAAATTATATATCTATATATATAAAAGGCATATATAAAAAGTGACTGACTGATGTATCAAGAAACAGGCCAAACCCTTAGGGCTAGAAACTTGAAATTTTGCAGACGTATTTCTCTTATGATGTAGGCATCCACAAAGAAAGGGTTTTTAAAAATTCAACCCCGAAGGGGACGAAATAGGCGATAAAAGTTTGTATGAAATTTTTCGTTCTTTGGACATATTTGCATTAAATTTCGTATGAATTGAGTACGAAAAAAATAATGCATTACGTATTTAAGCGGTTTTCAAAATTCGATCCCTAAGGGGATAAAACAAGGGAAGTAGCTTATAAAGAAAGGTTAAATAAGTTCTAAAGTAAATATGCGCGAGCGAAGCCCCGGGTAACAGCTAGTTTAAAATATATTTGATTTAAGCACCAATTAAAAAACGATACTTTATCTGATTTAAAAAAAACAGTAAAGTTGCAGCATATGTAGAGAAACTCTGCCTTAAATTTGGATGATTTTAATTTAAAGACCGATTGAACAACAAACGTTTTCATTATAATTTATGAAAGAGCGAATATACGATGCAAATTGAGATGTCCTAAAAGGCTCGGTCCAGTTAGTGGAAAAATTGAAAAGTCGACGTCAAAGCCGCCGGTGGATCGTTTTACAGAAACCTTTCAGCGTTCGTATTTACGAGGCTGCAGTATTAATGTGGGTTATATTTCTCAGATCTGTATTGCGGAGTTACGCTCTAAAGGCTAAAATCACGCTTAAATGCATCTTTCAATATTGAATTTTGTACATCGACAATCTTGAAGCTTTTATGTTCAATTTAATGAATTTAAATTGCATACTCGTGTTTTTTTATAGCATAAGATAGCAAACAAGCAGATGGCTGTCCTAATGAAAGATAAACCATCGCCTATAGACACCAAAGATGTTAATGGTTCGTTGCTATCTTGTGGCGAGGTCTAACGCCACATGAATAAATTTACCGGCTACGTTACCCTCCAAACCAGTACAGACAAGCACTGACGCTATTGCAACAGGAATATGTGAAGCGGTAGTACCAGACCCGGACGAGAAAATGCATAACTCTACCATAGGTGGTAGAGTTCTACATTGTATCCACGGTAACTGTAGTATCCACGGTAATAGTGACTTGCAAATCAAATCAGTCGCCTTTTACGACCTACCTAGCAGAACGACAATTGGCCTTTTTTTAAAGGAGCCCCGGACCAACACGGGGAAAAGTCAGTATCGAAAGTAATAAGTAGATAGTAAATATTTTAAATGACCGTTGTTAAACCATCGCCTATAGTGGCGAGGCGATGGTTTCTCTTTCCATCAGGAGAACCATCTGCTTATTTGCTATCTTATGATATAAAAATAACTGAATATGGAACACTAGGTAATAAACTTGCACGTGATTATAAACTATCTGAATGGGTATTAATATAATCTTAAAAACCAGTGTACTCTTTCACTCCGTTTTGTTTACTAACACCAACCGATTTTTCATTTCAATCATCAGGGCTACAAATCACTGCCCTGTTTTTACTGAATATTTTGTAGCTATAATGATAGCCCAGCAAATCGGCCTTGTACTCTAAAAAATTGCAATCTTAGGACGTTTTCTTGTGTGGTTATAATTTACTGATCTGTTAAAAAATAGATCTTATTAAAAGTTATGAAAAAGAGAATACATGATGCAAATTGAGACGTTCTAAAAGGCGCGGCCCAGTTAGTGGAAAAATTGAAAAGGTAACGTCAAAGCCGCCAGTGGATCATTTTACAGAAACCTTTCAGCGCTTGTATTTACGAGGCTGCAGTACAAATGTGGGTTATATTTCTTGATGCTGTATTGCATTACTCTCAAAAGGCTTAAATTACACTTAAACGAATCGTTCAATATTAAATTTAATCTACAGCAATCTCAAAACTTTAATGTTGAACATAATCATAATAAAAATGTAATAATTGCTGTAACATATATAAATCTTGATATTACAATATATAAATAAAGTAAGAACACTACATTCTACCCATAAATATGTACATATAATAAAATAATAATATTCTATTTAAATAACCGTAAAATTCTCGCACAAATTCAAATAAAACAATATCTAACGTAACAAATATGAACGTAATATTATGAATACTTCGAGATCATAATAATTTTGTAATCAGATATGTAAACATGGGCGTACCGAGGAGGGGGCAGGGAGGGGCAGCTGCCCCTCTGGAATTTGTTTACCTTCTACTAGCTATCTACTATTGTACTACCCCCCCCCCCCCCCCCCTCCAGGCCCAGAACCTGAGTACGCCCATGTATGTAAATGTTAATTTTCTAATTCATTAATATAAATCTGTATTAGATCAAGAATTACTTATAACGTATTCGTGTAGTAAGCGACACAATTTATTTTTGACACATTAAAAATTAATTATTATAATAAATAATTTATTATAACCATTTTTTAATATATTTTAGATTATAATATTTAGAAACAAGAATAACAATAACTAGAATTCATCAGATGTTGTTAATATGATAATTTACCTAATTATAAAGTAGTTTTTATTTCATTTTTGAATATATTTAAACATTAAGTTTGCTTTATTTTTTTGGTAATTTACTGTATATTTTTGTTTTTGTTGTTTTGTGGCAAAGTTACAAAGTTATCATGGTAACGACAAACTCTATCTTTTGTGAAAAGTTTGTAAACTGGCTTTAGCAATAAATATATTATATAATTTATATAATCTTGTAAATATAAATCGCAAAGTCGAAAATATTGCTTTACAACTTTCTTGTTTATTTCATTTATATACACTTTTTACAGGTCGTTTTTCAAGCAATAAATAAAAAAGAGCAATAAATGCAGAAGCATTAATTGCTCATATTCTCATTCATTCCTTTTTTATGTGTGGAGTTCCCCCAAAAAATTACCTTAAAGCTGAAACTAAATAAGATTGATACAGACTGATAGTTAAATAATCAGTTTTACGAGTATATGTGTGAAAGTACGAGGCTCTTCATCCTGTTTAACATGTGATCCTGGCCTCTCACTTAACCTTAGAGCTCAAGAAATGAGAATAGGTGCTGCAGGGTGGTCGTCCATTAAAATAAAAGACCGATTTTATTGAATGAACGAAGTGGGGACTGTCCATCTGCTATACAGCTGCAAGTCTCTTAAAAATAATAACAACACTGTTTTTCTAACAACAAAATGAAAATAGTAATAAAATGAATCACTACGTGCAGATGTGTGCAACACCTGCATGCCAATATCATCAAAATCTTTAAATATTACAATAATGAAATGAATCAATAACAACCTCACGATGTCCCCGCCCAACACATGCACGACGACATATACAAAGCGTAAGGAAATTGGTTAATTTTTTGCAAGTATTTTCAACATGTAGCTTCCATGATACTTGAAAATCGTTTAGAATCCCCAAAAACTTCGTCAGTTTAGCTTCAACAATCTCTGATTATTAAAATCAATAAAGTTTTTCTAAATTTTTTTTAAATTATTATTTCGGTCAGAGTTAGGCTATTTTATTAAATTTTAAATCACGGTTCATGCCTTTTTTACGATCAGTGCTATTTTTAACATTACTGTCTTAAACCATATAAATAAGAACAACTTTAGGAAAACAATTTATTTCAACTAGAAATAAAAAGCCCCAATACGCTACCTTGAGGAACCCCGGTAGAACCTCTGCGGGTTTACAATAGTATAGGATTTCTAATTGAGTTTTTTTGCAAATGGGTCTATTTGCGAGGTAAGATCGTAAAACGCTTAGCATACTTTATTTATTTATTTATTCATCAACAAAAAAATATTTTCCCATATACCGCAAGATTCCAATTTCCTTAATAATATATTATGATTTATAGTCAAATGCTTTTGTAAAATCCATGAATAAAGCAACCACAAATGTTTTATTTATGAATATTTTATATTATTTCTATTTACATTTCATTTTGTATATATATAATTACAAAATATGTATATAATTACAAAATAAAATATAAATACGGGTTTCGCAGAAATCGTTCAACATTATTAGAGTCGTACAAATATATTAATAAGTTTTAGAAATAATAAATAGTAAAAAATATGCTGTCGGAATATTTTTTTATATGACTAAAACGTACGAAAAAGTTAAATCTATACATATAATAGAATCGTAGGAAAGTCAATGTATGTCTGGGGTAAACTCAAAAAGTATTGCATGGATTTACTTCAAATTTTGTATGAATATTACTAACAGGTCGGATCAACATATAGGCTACATATTATCACGCTATCACCTACGGGAGAGGGACTGTGCGGAGTAAACCAACTAAGCGCGGGCGAAGTCGCAGGCAACATCTAGTTTAATATATTATTAGATAAATTATACGGTGTAGGAGTCCGAGATATTGCACAAAAATAGTTCACATCCTACTTGCGCAACCGCGAGCAATATGTCGACAACGAGCATACGGATTTCACATCATGTGAAATACGAATTGTTAGATTAGATCCCCAACTGATGAAGAACTCTATTCCGCAGGGCAGCGTAATAGGATATCTTCTGTTCATCATATACATAAACGACCTCTCAAAAATCGTTGATGAACCGCGTGTAATTTTTGCAGACGACCACTCCTGATGTCGGCCAATAATAGCACAGATTTAAATAAAAAATTACAAGGTACTATAACCAACATTGAAAAGTAAATGAATGACCATAACCTAGAAATGAATAATTTAAAGACAAAAATAATGCAATTTACACCTCATCAGAAATTAGAGTTAAACATAAATATATTGTATAAAAATGTTAAAATCGATTGTGTATCGATCGATACTCTACTCGATGACTCGGAATAGTAATTGATAGAAATATTTTTTTCGCCGCGTTTCCGATCCGGTAGTAGTTAAAAAAATGTTGACGCGTCAAAATAACTTATAAAAAGTTTTATTGAATAAAGTATTGATATAATAATTCAGCCTCATATGGAGTACTGCTCTTACTTGTGGGCGGGGGCTCCTCAGTACCAGCTCCTTCCTTTTGACCGCATTCAAAGTAGAGCGACTCGAATCGTCAATAACAGAACTATTTCTGATCAGCTAGACTTTTTGGCATTACGTAGAGATGTGGCTTCGCTCTGCAACTTCTACCAAATCCATCATGGGGAATGTTTCGAAGAACTGTTTGGATTAATTCCTGCCGCTGAATTTCACCATCTGATATCGCGACTAAATTCAAAATTTCATCCTCACCATCTCGATGTCTAGAAATCTACAACTGTGCGATTCTCGAGGCACTTTTTTCCACGCACTATTCCTCTGTGGAACCAATTACCGGCAAGGGTTTTTCCAAGCGGATACGACTTAGGGACCTTCAAGAAAAGAGCCTATTCTTTCTTAAAAGGCCGGCAACGCAACTGCAAATCTTCTGATAGTGTGGTTGTCCATGGGCGGTGGTAATCACTTACCATCAGGTGAGCTTCCTGTCCGTTTGCCCCTTTTCACATATAGAAAATATAAATCACATATAGAAAAAATAAAATCTAATCTATCCCGATTTACTTATTCCTTAAGGAAACTTAAAAAGTCAACAGAATATATTAAAACTGCTACCACAGTGTACTACGCATATGCTTACGCATGACTAAACTACAGCACTATACTGTGGGGTAACAGTGTTGATGTTCACAACATATCGATGCTACAGAAAAAATGCATCCGTAATAACCACTTATATACAAAATTAGGAGAAAAAATACCTCGTCGCTACGAATCACGTTCCAAAAACAATTTATATCAAGTAACATCGAAGTTAAAATTACATAGTCCCGGACCCTATCCCATGTTTGTAAAAATATGTAATAAATTACCAAAAAATACAAAAAAGCGAACCTATTTTAAATTCAAAAATAATATAAATAAATTTTTAAATGGAGATAATTTTTAATTTAGAAGACAAATCACTCTAATAAGAAGTTGCTACCTCATTGCCGTTCCAGTTGCTGCACCTGGACAAAGTACATAATATTATGTAAATCGTCTCGTGCACGTAAAGAAAGTTAAAAATAGTATATACTGCAACTGAAAAAGAAATAAAATAAAATAAATAAAAAAAGTAAATTTTGAAGTTGAGTAAATTTTGAATTCAGGCGTTGGTTTTTCCTTGCCATCAAGAGCGTCATCTGCTTGTTTATGTTATGATCCAAGTCTGTGATTATTGCTGGTCCATATGTCTTATAATGAAAATGATAGTCATTGCCTATAAACACCTAATACGCACGGTTATCATCTTTGGTATCTATAGACAATAGCTATCTCTTTCCAGCAGAAGAACCATCCCATTGTTTTCTGTTTCGTGTTGTAAATATATTCTGTCTTTCTTTTAAAAATTTGATAAGCCTCAGAATGCCTCCTGAAGATGCTTCGGTGTCGAAGTAAAGCGTACGTTGAGTACATATACTGTACTTTTCTGTGTGTGATATAAAGTATTATAGACGGGGGAAAGCTATTATCTAGCCTAATGGATTCTCTCATTTAGTCATTTTATTCCATTCCTTAAGGTACTATTTTAATAAATGATTTTTTTAAAAACTTAAAAGTGTCTTTCACATTCTATAATCTCTAAGTAAAATACACTTGGTTTATGATACAAACTCAAATCCGTGTTTTCTGCAAGATTTCCTGCATTCATATTGAAAACAATCGCGTAATCCTACCAGACCTTTGTCCCCTAGACACAAAGGCAAGCTTATCATGACGATCTCTCCGCTGTGGAATAAACGGCTAACGTATTTTGTTAAATACACTGAATTTAAATAAGAAATATTTTATTTGTTGGAGTTTACATACTATTCAAAATAACATCAATATTTAAGCAGATTTAAGCATATTGTATCAAAATCAAAATATTAGGATTGAGCTAGATCTATCAGCACGGAATCGCTTTTTTCGACACACTTTCTTTTCTGTCCTTCAGATCCGACGTTTGCTAGAGCGGGAGGATAGCGGGAATACTATTATCTTCTGCCCACTGGATCTTGTATCCGTGAAGAAAATTCCGTTCGAAGAAAAGGAATAGAATCGGCAATTTGAAAACTGTTGGGGGGGAAAACGGAATTAATTTTTCTTCTTTGGATTTCTCTTTTAAAGAAAAAGAAACTTACTGAAAAGCTTCGCATGGCAATTACTGAAAAATCCAATCACATATAATTACATAATGCGCATGCGTCATTAAAGAATAAAACCTGCACTAAATGTATGTTCTTTCTCTTTTGTCAATGAGATATTTTCACTTACACACGCTTATGACTCATCTGTTCCATCTGGCGACGTAGTACCTGTGTATAATATTATATGAACTATTTCGAGCTACTTTTGACTCCATTATAATCCAAAAACTATCTATCCTACATACATTAATCAAGACACGCAGGCGCGTGGCAAGTCAAGTTCGCAAAAGGAACTGGCGACGCAGCATCTGTGTGTAATATTACACGAACTATCTCGAGCTACTTTTGACCCCATTATAATTATTAAACTATCTATCCTACATACATTAATCAAGACACGCAGTTGCGTGGCAAGTCAAGTTCACAATAAGAACTGGCGACGCAGCATCCGTGTGTAATATTACACGAACTATCTCGAGCTACTTTTGAGCCCATTATAATTCATAAACTATTTATCCAACATGCATGAATCAAGACACGCGAGCTCGTGTCAGTTAAGTTCGAAAAAGGAACTGGCGACGGGAGGCAACACTCGTGTATAATATTACACGAACTATCTTGAGATACTTATGACCCTATTATAAATTAAAAACTCTATCATCCTACCTGAAATTTCTCTTAATCCATCTAGAGCCAAAATTTTATAAATATATCACAAGCGGTTGTTGAGTTATTAACTATTAAACACCGCCATTTTTGTGACTGACTGACTCACTCATCTATATATAGATCATAAACCTAATACACTTTTAGAAAACCTAGAAACTCAATATTTGGCACAAAAGTAGACTTTCATGAATATACAAAGCAAAAAAATCTGAAAACTCAAAAGCTTATGCCTATAACTTCGTTCGCGTATATATATATATATATATATATATATATATATATATATATATATATATATATATATCTAGCTCAAAATTTGACTTGGCTAGTTTTTAACAACCATATAAGTACATTAAGAACAGAAAGCACACTAACGGGCGTATGCCTTGCACTAATTGTCTGTTAAAACTTAAGAAATTATATTACTTTTTGAGTAGCAAACACTGCGGTAGTACTAAGCAATATTAAATTATTAAATAAAGTTATTTTAGAATGTTGCAGGTTTTTATAACTAAAATTTTTGGATTGGACTTCCTTTGCAAAACTTGCACCCAAATAGATCTCGATTCTTTTATCTGTGAAGTCAACAGAGACGCACACTCTTATATTGAACTCGGCCCTCATTTCACATTTGTGTTTTGATGAGATATAATTTATACCCTCCATGATTCACGCTTGAAGAAACTACATACTTATTGTTGAAAATTCAGTGAGGATCAGCGCTAATATTCACAATAATATTAAACGATTTGCTTACTTAATGAATCACAATACACAGTGTGTGAATTTTGAAACAGTAGATGTGTTTAAATATAAAATAATCGTTAGATATATAAAGATTTCACAAAACACTCCCAGACAATCAACACAAAATCACATTAGATATTGTTTAGTTCACACAAAAATAGTTTAAGCAATTCTGTCTTGACGTCTCATTATCTTCGAACAACGAACTCACAGCGGTACACATGAAAGGTTAGAACCTTTGTACTATTCTCACGACTTCGAAAAGTTTATTGTATTCGTACGAGAACGACTTAAAAATGGGGTTAATTGATGCGAACATTATAAGGCGTCAAAATTACGTGACTGTTTCGTAGTAATCAGGTTAATGAAATGAATATTCCGGAGTATATCTATATTATATTATATATTATAATATTATAAATGCGAAAGTTTGGATGGATGTTTGGATAGATGTTTGGATGGATGTTTGTTACTCAATCACGCAAAAACTACTGAACGGATTTGAATGATTTGGCACACAGGTAGCTGATGGCCTGGAATAGCACATAGGTTACTTTTTATCCCGGAAAAATGAGGTGATCCCGCGGGATGCGCCAAAAATTGTGTATAATCCAGCGGGCTGCACGCTGCAGCTAGTTTGTCATATTTATTTTATATCCATAAAGAGTGCTCAGTGCTTGTCACCGTCAGGAAATATACAATTTGCATTTATTCTCAATATATTATTTTTTACTTTGATTTTTTTGTTTTTTATGCATCACAACCCCAAATACCAAAGGTCCTCTAAAATGTACATAATATATCTGAATATGCTCAAATGAATCCATTTTATTAAAACAATAATTTTGTCCATCCAGCTTGTTCTAGGCGAATCACAGTGCGTCGTGTTCCAGATTTAGAGTAAGCTAGCCGTTTACCGGCTAGCTTACTGTTTATGCATTGCACACACAACACAACATGTTGTCAAATATTATTTTTATAAAAATTAAGTTTTCCGTATTCGTACGAGCATAATTAAAAAATGGGGTTAATTGATGCGATCATTATAAGGCGTCAAAATTACGAGACTGTTTCGTAGTAATCAGGTTAAAGAGGTGAGTTTTCTGGGATATATTTCGCATATTTTATATTGTACCAGCTGAACCGACAAACGTTGTTTTGCCATATAAATTTTAGTGGAGTACTTCAGAGGGAGGGGGGTTATTAAGATAAAAACTTCTATGTCTTAAGTTGGACCATACAGTATATATATATCTTCAAAATTTCATTGAAATCGGCCCAGTAGTTTCGGAGTCAATTGCAGACAAACAATGTGACACGCAATTTATATATATTAAAACTAGCTGACCGGGCAAAGGTTGTTTTACTATAAAATTGACTTGTATTGAATATTTTTGGTGAGATATTTGACAGGGCTCTCCGCTGTGGAATAAACGGCTAACGTATTTTGTTAAATACACTGAATTTAAATAAGAAATATTTTATTTGTTGGAGTTTACATACTATTCAAAATAACATCAATATTTAAGCAGATTTAAGCATATTGTATCAAAATCAAAATATTAGGATTGAGCTAGATCTATCAGCACGGAATCGCTTTTTTCGACACACTTTCTTTTCTGTCCTTCAGATCCGACGTTTGCTAGAGCGGGAGGATAGCGGGAATACTATTATCTTCTGCCCACTGGATCTTGTATCCGTGAAGAAAATTCCGTTCGAAGAAAAGGAATAGAATCGGCAATTTGAAAACTGTTGGGGGGGAAAACGGAATTAATTTTTCTTCTTTGGATTTCTCTTTTAAAGAAAAAGAAACTTACTGAAAAGCTTCGCATGGCAATTACTGAAAAATCCAATCACATATAATTACATAATGCGCATGCGTCATTAAAGAATAAAACCTGCACTAAATGTATGTTCTTTCTCTTTTGTCAATGAGATATTTTCACTTACACACGCTTATGACTCATCTGTTCCATCTGGCGACGTAGTACCTGTGTATAATATTATATGAACTATTTCGAGCTACTTTTGACTCCATTATAATCCAAAAACTATCTATCCTACATACATTAATCAAGACACGCAGGCGCGTGGCAAGTCAAGTTCGCAAAAGGAACTGGCGACGCAGCATCTGTGTGTAATATTACACGAACTATCTCGAGCTACTTTTGACCCCATTATAATTATTAAACTATCTATCCTACATACATTAATCAAGACACGCAGTTGCGTGGCAAGTCAAGTTCACAATAAGAACTGGCGACGCAGCATCCGTGTGTAATATTACACGAACTATCTCGAGCTACTTTTGAGCCCATTATAATTCATAAACTATTTATCCAACATGCATGAATCAAGACACGCGAGCTCGTGTCAGTTAAGTTCGAAAAAGGAACTGGCGACGGGAGGCAACACTCGTGTATAATATTACACGAACTATCTTGAGATACTTATGACCCTATTATAAATTAAAAACTCTATCATCCTACCTGAAATTTCTCTTAATCCATCTAGAGCCAAAATTTTATAAATATATCACAAGCGGTTGTTGAGTTATTAACTATTAAACACCGCCATTTTTGTGACTGACTGACTCACTCATCTATATATAGATCATAAACCTAATACACTTTTAGAAAACCTAGAAACTCAATATTTGGCACAAAAGTAGACTTTCATGAATATACAAAGCAAAAAAATCTGAAAACTCAAAAGCTTATGCCTATAACTTCGTTCGCGTATATATATATATATATATATATATATATATATATATATATATATATATATATATATATATATCTAGCTCAAAATTTGACTTGGCTAGTTTTTAACAACCATATAAGTACATTAAGAACAGAAAGCACACTAACGGGCGTATGCCTTGCACTAATTGTCTGTTAAAACTTAAGAAATTATATTACTTTTTGAGTAGCAAACACTGCGGTAGTACTAAGCAATATTAAATTATTAAATAAAGTTATTTTAGAATGTTGCAGGTTTTTATAACTAAAATTTTTGGATTGGACTTCCTTTGCAAAACTTGCACCCAAATAGATCTCGATTCTTTTATCTGTGAAGTCAACAGAGACGCACACTCTTATATTGAACTCGGCCCTCATTTCACATTTGTGTTTTGATGAGATATAATTTATACCCTCCATGATTCACGCTTGAAGAAACTACATACTTATTGTTGAAAATTCAGTGAGGATCAGCGCTAATATTCACAATAATATTAAACGATTTGCTTACTTAATGAATCACAATACACAGTGTGTGAATTTTGAAACAGTAGATGTGTTTAAATATAAAATAATCGTTAGATATATAAAGATTTCACAAAACACTCCCAGACAATCAACACAAAATCACATTAGATATTGTTTAGTTCACACAAAAATAGTTTAAGCAATTCTGTCTTGACGTCTCATTATCTTCGAACAACGAACTCACAGCGGTACACATGAAAGGTTAGAACCTTTGTACTATTCTCACGACTTCGAAAAGTTTATTGTATTCGTACGAGAACGACTTAAAAATGGGGTTAATTGATGCGAACATTATAAGGCGTCAAAATTACGTGACTGTTTCGTAGTAATCAGGTTAATGAAATGAATATTCCGGAGTATATCTATATTATATTATATATTATAATATTATAAATGCGAAAGTTTGGATGGATGTTTGGATAGATGTTTGGATGGATGTTTGTTACTCAATCACGCAAAAACTACTGAACGGATTTAAATGATTTGGCACACAGGTAGCTGATGGCCTGGAATAGCACATAGGTTACTTCTTATCCCGGAAAAATGAGGTGATCCCACGGGATGCGCCAAAAATTGTGTATATAGCAGCGGGCTGCACACTGCAGCTAGTTTGTCATATTTATTTTATATCCATAAAGAGTGCTCAGTGCTTGTCACCGTCAGGAAATTACAATTTGCATTTATTCTCAATATATTATTTTTAACTTTGATTTTTTTCGTCAAAATTACGAGACTGTTTCGTAGTAATCAGGTTAAAGAAGTCAGTATTCTGGGATATATTTGGCATATTTTATATTGTACCAGCTGAACCGACAAACGTTGTTTTGCCATATAAATTTTAGTGGAGTACTTCAGAGGGAGGAGGGTTATTAAGATAAAAACTATTCTATTTCTTAAGTTGGACCATACAGTAGATATTTTCAAAATTTCATTGGGCCGATTGGCCCAGTAGTTTCGGAGTCAATTGCAGACAAACAATGTGACACGCAATTTATATATATTAAAACTAGCTGACCGGGCAAAGGTTGTTTTACTATAAAATTGACTTGTATTAAATATGTTGTCTCATAATATGTTAAATCATTTATTTCTCTCCGTATTCATTCTCTTCTATCCTCTTCTCGAGCGGGTGAAGATCATTATCTACACCCATGTACATATGGTAATAATGTGTATTGGCATAAAGTATATTGGCATAAAATATATACTATACTAGCTGTTGCCAGCGACTTCGTCCACGCGGACTTCGTTTACTCCGCACTGCTCCTCCCTTGTAGGTAATAGCGTGATAATATGTAGTCTATATGTTGACCCGACCTGTTAGTAATATTCATGCAAAATTTGAAGTAAATCCATGCAGTACTTTTTGAGTTTACCCCGGACATACATATAGACAAACAGACAAACAGATAAAAATTCTAAAAACTATAATTTTGGCTTTGATATTAATTGTAGATCACGCCCCAAGTATTCTTTTTAAAAAATATTCAATGTACAGTGTTGACTTTCCTACGATTTTATTTTATGTATAGATTGGCATATACTATATGAGCATGAAGTCTTTGGCTACGTTTTTGAGTTATTTCAGTAGCTCGCGATGAAGATTCTTAAAATTTAATTTCTAATCCCAGGCTTTTTTGTCTTCTAAATAATCTGAAATTTTATAATATCCTTTTTTATACAGTTTTGTTTTAACACATTTTTTAAATTTATTGACTGGTATATCTCTTATAGTTTCGGGAAGTTTATTGTAAAAGTGTATACATTGGCCCATAAAAGAATTACTTATTCTGTGGAGACGAGATGCATGCACAACAAGATTGTTTTGGTTCTTGTATTAAGTGAGTGTACGTCACCATTTTTTTTTTAAAGCAAATATTTTTACGAACGTGTATCAAGGTCTCAACGTAGCCGGTAAACTTATGCAATACATACATAAGACATGTGAAATGCTTTTTTATTATTAATGGCAATAAGCGCACCTTTCGTCTCCCACTATAACTTAAGTAGACCAGAATCAACAGTGGCAAACTCAGCAGTCATCAGGAGGTTGCCAATGATGAGAGAGTTGCGAAGTCAAGGTGCCCTGGGCAAAAGCTAGTGTTAAATGTTACCACTACTGGCGTTAAGTGCGCCGTATCACTTATGGTCTGATATCACTATAGAAGTCTGTATAACTAATAATAAATTTGTCGAGAAAAATCTCTCAAATATTACCTACTCAATAATCCAACATTCCATGTTCGTAGACCTAAACCAAAAGAATTTAAAGAGTAACTTGCTGACTAGGCCAATAGTCCAGTATTTAAAATTATTTCTACCTAAAACATTCCCGACCGCAGTGAGTCCATGAATCACGAATCCTTGGTTAGGCTTTAAAGTAGGTATATAATAAATAAAACCCCTAGTAAGCATCACTCAGAGTGCTAAGTGTGAGTTTTTCTTTTCGCATTCGATCGTGAGCGCGTTTCGAGTTTACTAGGAATTTGTATGTGATTTGTACAGCGCCACCTAGTGGTAAACTGGTTTCTCACGTTTACCACTAAGTGGCGCTGTACAAATCACATACAAATTCCTAGTAAACTCCAAACGCGCTCACGATCGAATGCGAAAAGAAAAACTCACACTTAGCACTCTGAATCACATAGATGCCGCAAAATACCATACAAAACAAACAGTTCCACAAGTATTAGATATGGCATATCTAACAAAAGGAGATACCGACTTTATTAGAAACAAGGAAATTTGTCGCATTTGAAAATTACGATGTTAGTTATGTTGGAAAATTGAAAATATTGAGTAAAATTACGTACAGGTTTACAACATCAACAGATGCAGATAAAAAAAATTAAGAAGACATTTTATTTCTTTACATTATCTTTACTATTTTATATATGCATACAGATCTTTACGCCAGATCCCTTACGGGGTAGGCAGAGAGGACCGAGTGCCATACATCAAGATCCTTGCAGGCTTGTCTCGCTTCCTCCACATTCATCACTCTCTTCATACACACACGCCGGTTACGAAGACTCTTGACACCACCTTCGAACAGTGCTCGATTAATCTTTTTTTATATCATACTAGCGACCTGCTCGCGGTTTCACCCACGTATCTTTTGTTCCTGTGAGAATATCGGAAAGGTTTATATATTAAAACCTTCCTCAAGAATCAATCTATCTATTAAAAAAACCGCATCAAAATCCGTTGCGTAGTTTTAAAGATTTAAGCATACATAGGGACATAGGTACAGACAGAGAAAGCGACTTTGTTTTATACTATGTAATGAAGATAGCAAACAAGCAGATGGGTCTCCTGATGGAAAGAGTTAACCATCGCCTATAGACATCAAAGGTGTTAATGGTGCGTTGCTATCTTGTGGCGACGTATAATGCCACATGCGTAATTTTGCCGGCTACCTTACCCTGCAAACCGGAACACGACAAAAAACAAGCACTGAGGCTATTGCGACAGGAATAGGTAAGGCGATAAAGACCCGGGCGAGACAATGCAGAACTCTACCCCCTAGTAGCCAACATGGTTGTGACTCGTAAAGCCAATCGGTCGCCTTTTACAACCTGCCTGGCAGAACGGCAGTTGGCCTATTCTTCAAAAGAGCCGGGGACCAACACGGGGAAAAATCTGACCATGGTATGTCAGTCTATTACTATTTTATTACCCTAAAAAAATAATGAATGTCTTTTTTCTTGTTTTTAGATATATCATATCTGTAGTATATTGTATAATTATATGTATACGTATTTATTATTAAACTAGCGGACAAGGCAAATATTGTCTTGCCATATAAGTTTTGGTGGGGTACTCGAGGAGGGCGGAGGAGGGGAGGGGGGCTAATTGAGATAAAAACTATCCTATCTTTTAAGTTAAACAGTAGATATTTACAAAATTTCATTGAAATCTATGCAGTAGTTTAGGAATCCATAGTAAATAAACAATGTGACACGTAATTTTTTTTTTTTTTTTTTTTTTTTTTTTTTTTTTTATAGAAGAGGGGGCAAACGAGCAGGAGGTGCACCTGATGGTAAGTGATCACCGCCGCCCATGGACATCCACAATACCAGAGGTCTTGCAGTTGCGTTGCCGGCCTTTTAAGAATGAGTAAGCTCTTTTCTTGAAGGCCCCCAAGTCGTAACCGTTTGGAAACACCCCTGCCGGTAATTGGTTCCACAACAAAGTAGTGCGAGGCAAAAAGTGTCGAGAGAAACGCACAGTTGTGGATTTCCAGACATCGAGATGGTGAGGATGGAATTTCAAATTTTGACGCGATGTCCGATGATGGAATTCGGCGGCAGGAATTAGTCCAAATAACTCGTCGGAACACTCTCCATGAAAGATACGATAGAAGACACAGAGTGAGCCAACATCTCTGCGCAATGCCAAAGAGTCGAGCCGTTTCGAAATAGCCAGGTCGTCAACGATTCGAACCGCTCTACGCTGAATGCGATCAAGAGGAAGGAGCTGGTACTGAGGAGCTCCGGCCCAGAGATGAGAACAGTACTCCATGTGGGGCCGAATTTGAGCCTTATAAAGTTGAAGGCGATGGGCAGGCAAGAAGTACTGCCTCGCTCTGCTGAGCACACCGAGCTTTTTGGAGGCTAGTTTAGCCTTACCTTCCAAATGACCGCGAAACTGAACGTAATTCGATATGTCGACTCCCAGAATCCCGATACTAGCTGAGGCTGTCAAGAGAGTATCCCCAAATTGAGGTGACACGACAAAGGGTGTCTTTTTAGCGGAAAACACGCAAAGCTGTGTCTTTTTGGGGTTAAAAGTGACCAGGTTTTGACGACCCCATTCCGAGACATCGGTTAATCGATTCTCAACTTCGGACACAAGCTTGTTTCGGCTCTCTTCGACGTGTTCCCGAGAAATACCGCTTCGGCCGGAGTATGTAGCATCACCAGTACTGTCATCTGCATAGCAATGTATGTTGCGAATTCGCATCATGTCATTGATATGCAGAAGGAACAGTGTCGGTGATAGCACGCAGCCTTGTGGAACACCAGCATTGATAGATTTAAGGTCAGAGCATGCACCGTCAACTACGACCTTGATGCTCCGATCAGCCAAAAAACTGGTGATCCACTTGCATAATTTCTCGGGAAGCCCATAGGAAGGCAGCTTCGCCAGAAGCGCTTTGTGCCATACCCTATCAAAGGCCTTCGCTATGTCCAAACTAACTGCCAATGCCTCCCCCTTAGACTCAACTGCTTCCGCCCACCGATGTGTTAAGTATACAAGAAGATCACCAGCTGAGCGGCCGCGACGGAAACCGTACTGGCGGTCGCTAATCAGCTGGTGCTCTTCTAAATACTTGAGGAGCTGCGAGTTGATGATTGTCTCCATAATTTTGGAGAACAAAGAGGTTATGGCTATCGGCCGATAGTTAGACGGATTAGAGCGATCTCCTTTTTTAGGGATGGGATGCACTAAAGCTGTCTTCCATGAAATCGGTACTACGCCGAGTGAGTAGGAGAGCCGGAATAAGCGTGTTAGTACCGGCGCCAGCTCTGGAGCACATGATTTAAGTACAATCGGAGGGATGCCATCCGGTCCACTCGACTTATGGACGTCCAAGGAAAAAAGTGCTTTATATATGTTAAAGATATAATCTTGTATAAAAAAGTGTAGAAAATAATCTAAAATGTCTGTATTCTGAACAACATATTATAGAACAGGTTGGAATGTCAGAAAGTCATAATATAATGAAAGAATTCTACAATTAGTAACATTTGTTTTTTTTTTTTAATTTACAAAAATAAAACTAAATGTCGATAAAGTTGCTATATGGATAAAGTGGGGTATTAACTTGGATTTACATTGTATTAAAGCATTTGTACTGTTTTACTTGGTTTTAATCTACATACATTTTATACTATTAAATTAATAAATTACTTAACAAAATGTCCGTGTTTAAAAGGGTAATTCTGATGTGCGGTTAGCACAGATATTATCAAAGATATTTTTAAAGTTAAAATTTCATAATATATTCAGTATATATTGTTAACTAGCTGTTGCCCGCGACTTCGTCCGCGCGGACTTCGTTTACTCCGCACAGCTCCTCCCCCGTAGGTGATAGCGTGATAATATATAGCCTATATGTTGACCCGACCTGTTAGTAATATTCATGCAAAATTTGAAGTAAATCCATGTAATACTTTTTGAGTTTACCCCGGACATACATACAGACAAACAGATAAACAGACAAACAGACAAATATTCTAAAAACTATATTTTTGGCTTCGATATCGATTGTAGATCACGCCCCAAGTATTCTTTTAAAAAAATATTCAATGTACAGTTTTGACTTTCCTACGATTTTATTATATGTATAGATTGCCAGCTATAGTATACAATATTGATTTTTGCTCTGATGATGCGTTAAGACCTCTCGTTAGAGAGTATTTATATTCTTTGGTTAATACTCGAAACCGGTTAGTGTTAGTAGACAAAAACCAAGTAAAACAGTACAAGTGCTTTAATATAATATAATTCCAAGTTAGTATGGAGTTTCAATACCAACTGCTGAAAATATTTAGTGTTCAAAGTGGGGTATGACATTCAGGAAAAATCTTTGATGATTATTTCTATCAGGAAAGCCATCTGGTTGTTTGCTCTCACATTATATTTCTATATATTAGATAACTGTTTATACATTAAATATTTCAACTTACGTTAAAGACACTTAAATCAATACAATATTATATCCGTATTCTCCCGAGCCCGCCTTTGAAGAACAAAATATCTGATTTTCTGTCAGACACTCCTTAAATGCGAACATATGCTAAACATGTCACTACCATCATGTCTACTACATAGTAAAGTTCTCCAATATCTCGCTTGCGGTTCGTACTACCATCTTACCTATTGTTGCCGTATTAGCGTCGGTATTTGTCGCTGTTGTGTTTCAATTTGGAGGATAAATTAGCCGGTAAACTTACGCTAGTGGCATTGTAGCCCCACAACACGGATAGCAACATACCTTTAACATCAATGGTTACTATTTAACCATCTGCATGTCTGATTGATATCTTATGAAATAAATTAAATTAATGCCAAATTAATCAATTAAATTAATTAAAATATGCGATGTCTATAGCGGCAAATCTATGTACTAGATTCCAGACACGTCCGCCAGATATCAGTGTAGCATCGTAACAAACTTTACTACATCTATTTCAGCTGTTTACGGGAACCCAGGGATTTTTACTTGGCTGTGACCCAAGCGAGTTCGCCACTGGCGAAGTTTGCTGGCCCGGTTTATTACGAATTGATTGGTGCAGTTTAAAAGTGGATAGTCTAAGTGGTCTGAAAATTAGATACGTGAAATTTATACTAATTATTCTGAGAAAAAAAATATTTACTAGCAAACCCGCGCTGTATCGCCTGTGAGCATATTATGTATATTGTAAGAATAATAATATTTTATCAACAAAATCTTTAATAAAAACTTTCATTCGTTATTTTGGCAAAAGTGAGGTAAGTAATAAATAAATAAATATCACTGAACAAATAACACAAATTGGTCTAATTCCAAAGTAAGCAAATTATTTGCTTGTGATATGGGTGTCAGTCAACGATACTATTACATAGAGATACATATATAAATGATCAAATAGACTTAAACACCCAGACCCAGAAACTTTATTCCTTTATCAGGTAAATGTTTGTTCCTGTCGGGAATCTAACCCGAGTCCCACTGATGCGTAGCCAGCCAGACCAACGAGGCAGTGCGATAGGGGTTGGGATTGAAAGACAGTATTGGTGTAAAAATAAGAAAGGACATGTTCAATTGATTTAGATATGATGAAAAAATGGCAGATGAATGATTAACAAAACAGATATATACAATGCGAATGTGGATCTGTGTAACGGGGGAGACTAAGACTGACGTACCATGATCAAAATGGTAGGGTACTATCCGAAGGTGGTGTCCAGGGTATTCAAAACCAGCGTGTTTGCTTGAAGAGAAGAATGTGCAGGAAGTTAGACAAGTGTATATGGATCGTGACATATGCCAATTAACTCTCTCTACCTAACCCGTAAGGGATTTGGCATTATTATATGTATGTACGTGTGTGTAGGGATTGACTTGAGAGAAACTGTTTCGCTTTTTGCCGACACCTCCTTAAACATACACAAGGTAAGATTCGACAAGGTTCTCGAAAGTTCTACAAATGACTCGTTAACAACTTAGATGTAAATAAGTCATAACTTACACCCTAATTTTAACCTTATGCTCAATGAGAGAAGGTCTATTATGGCATAGCGATTTGGGTAACGAACTTATTGTTTATCTTTTATTTCTAGATTTTTCCAGTATGCTCACTCTTCACTTTTTCTAGAATATTCGCAACATAATATCTTTTTAACAAAAAGTTAAACCGAAGAGAAGTTATGCGTGTTCATACATTAAAATCAGTGAATGAACAATCAATGATCCCTTGTTTACATCCCTTGAGGTTGGAATTTATAAAAAATTAAGTAGGACCATTCTAAGGGCTGTACCCATTACAATAAAAAAGAATTATCAAAATCGGACTATTTTCCTCATGTTGGTTCCGGGCTCCTTTGAAGAATAGACTTACTGCCGTTCTGCCAGGCAGATCGTAAAAGGCGATCGATTGGCTATGCAAGTCACTACCATCGTGACTACTAGGTGGTAGAGTTCTGCATTGTCTCGCCCGGGTTTGGTACCACCGCCTTACCTATTCCTGTCGCAATATCGTCAGAGCTAGTCACTGTCGTGTTCCGATTTGGAGGGTAAGGTAGCCGGTAAACTTATGCATGTGGCATTAGATTTCGCCACAAGATAGCAACGCACCATTAACATCTTTGGTGTCTATAGGCGATGGTTGACTCTTTTCATCAGGAGACCCATCTGCTTGTTTGCTATCTTATGATATAAATAAAAAACTTTATAAAAAGTTACGCGTTGTCGTATAAATACATACATAATAAACACCCAGTCTAAGAAATGCAAACATCTATGCTCATCACACAAACGTTTGCCCCTGTTGGAAATTGAATCCGAGCCCCATCGATTCTTAATGAGTTTCGCTAACCACTCGACCAACGGGACGGCTAATATTATCTTCATAAAATATCGTGCATATTTTCTTCATGATATAGTTTCAAAATTCACCGTCTGGCAGGCGCACGACATCTAATTTGTGATAAATATTAAGTATCTTCACGCCCACATCCCCGAAGGGGTAGGCAGAGGTACAAAAAGTGCACCCACGATTAGCCGAAGATAATTGGTCCCACTATGTGGCAAGCCTATCGCCAACCGATATTAAGGTATGTTAAGGTTTTAAATATTTAGTACCTCTGGAATACAACAAGCAGATAGCTTTCCAGATGGAAAGAGAAACCATCGTCTATAGACACGAAAGATGTTAATGATGCGTTGTTACCCGTGTGGCTAGAAGACAATGCCACATGCATAATTCTACCGGTTACTTTACTCTCCAAACACGACAATGACACACGTTGTCGCTATTACGACAGAAATAGGTAAGGCGGTGGTACCAAATACCCGGGCGAGAGGTTGCAAAACTCTACCACCTAGTAGTTACGATGGTAGTGACACGTTAGGACAATCGGTCGCCTCTTACGTCCTGCCTGGCAGAACGGCAGTTAGTCTATTCTTCAAAGGAGCAGAACCAACACGGGATGTAAATTGTATTTTTAATTGATGAGAATTTTATCTCTCGAAATTACAAAATAGAATAAAATTTCAAAGCCTTTAACTTACACCGTACGCTGTACACGGCTAACGGTGTACAAAAAACAAGAACCTCTGACATTAGACAGTGGAATTGCATCAGAGGCTGTATCAGGCTGACGTGGGAACTGAATCGTACGATACCTCTGTATGGAGGGCACTTTCTATTCCTATAAGTACTACAGAATTATTATATGTAGCATCCATCTTGGTTTTTATCGATTAAGACACAGCGGGAATATAAACTATTTTTTTAAACGCTAATATTAATACGCAACTGTGGTCTAGCAGTCCGGTGACGGTGACGGACATATGGTCCCGAACCTCGTGTGGTCTACGCATACCGGGCCACTAGACCACAGAAGCGACAATATTAATTATGTATATGTCACCGATAATTGTAAAAACTGTTACTTTATAATATACCTAGTAGAGAGTTTATAATTTTATTAGGTTAGCAGTTTAATTATAATATTACTAAGATAGATTATAAACTAACGGTACCTATTTACAAAATATACTTTCTCAAACAAAAGAAGAATTTTCCAAATCACTGTCACCGTATAGTGACGTATATTTCCATTTGAAAGAAAGTATATTTTCCGTTTGGTGAATAGGGAGGGCAGTTCAAAAATGTGTTTTTTAGTTTTCTGACAAAAACAACGCTGTACGCAATTGGATAAGTGCCCTGTTAGCGATAGGTTTGCCACCTATTACATTGTGGGACTAAGTAACTTTAGCTAATCGTGGATATATTTTTGTGCCTCAGCCCACCTTTTTTGTGAATATGTGCGTGAAGATACTACATTAATATTAATGCATGATTATTCCTGCGACGTTCAGCTCCAAATTGAGTCTTTATCAGGCATCGAGAAATAGGACTCCTTGACAGTCCAGAAAGTTTTCGCGTTTTTTTATTTCAATTTTAAAAAGCGAAGTTTTTGTTGTAAATGTACGCTATTTAACAGAAATTAATAGATTTTGGTTAATATACCTTATAAGGTAAATTATTAAACAGTTTTTCGGATTTAATCAACTAACCTATTGCCAAGAGACTATAATTTTTGAATATTTCTAAAATAATTTCGTTGAGGTTTACTATGAAGTTAAGTAGTATTTTCTTTTTAGGGTTTCGAAGTAAACTCTTATAGTTTCGCTATATCCGTCCGTCCGTCTGTCCGTCCGTCCATCCGTCCGTTCGTCAGACCGTCCGCACGACAGCTCAGAGATCCTTAAGAAAGCTGTAATTTGGCATGATATATATATTAATTACGCCAACAGAGTGGTAATATAAAATATTGAATAATATTTTTAAGGCAGCTCCTCTACATGTAAAGTGCGGATGTTATAATAATTTTTTTTCTTATATACCCGGTGGTATACAAGAAGAGGGTGGTCAATGCAGGGTGTATAAGAAAAAATGTTTTAGGTTTGTGAAAACGCTTTTTCGGTTAAAGGACTTGTTTGTGAAGCATTAAGCTTTAAATTCATTGATATAAAAAACCCAAGATACACAATCAGTGTGTCAAAAACGTCCTCCAAAAATGAGTGCACAATTTTAAATTGTGCGCTCATTTCAAATAGAATCGCGTCGGTCGCGTCACTGTCAATTTTATTTCTTTTCGTACATTGCTTTGTAAAAACAACTATAAGTCGTGCACTTAAGGTTGGATATGCAAAGACATATGTTTTTGCCATATCTATAACTACTTAAATGAAATTAGGGACACTTTTGAGTGTCAGTTTTGTTCGGGACTGTGCATCTAGGGTTTTTTATATCAATGTTTAAATTGCTCATTTTTGTTAGTCTAGTTTGTTTAGTAGTAGCTACATTTGGTTTTGGGGGTGAGAAAAAATTCACGGTGGTAATTATGGTATTAAATATAATGAAATTAAAAGGAAAACTATCACAACTCTGAAGACCATACAAGTTTTTGAATAATAGTCGACCAACTTATAAAATATACGTGAAAATTTTTTCGTAGGCGGTAAACCTGTAGTGCGGATATATCCGTCATTGACGTTAAATAACTATTCATAGTAGGAAACAATAAAAGCACTCTTCTTAGTCCATATTATTGTGATGGATAACTTCGGAACCTACGGAAAGTCTGTGTTCCCCGACCAGTACAACCTGGGGATCTTCAAGAGAAGAGTAAACAGGTACCTTCTAGGGACGCGCGTTCCATCTTAGGCCGCATCTTAGCTTACCATCAGGCGAGATCGTGGTCAAGCGCTTACCTATCGATAACAAAAAAAAAACCTATATTACGCGTAGCCCGACCCGCACTTTACCAAATTTGTATTACATTTTATTGATTACTTATGGTCATTAATTAACATGTAATTATGTAAAGTATTTTACCACTCGAGTAAAACAAAAAAAAAGAAAACGCATCTTCTAAAGGAAGATAATTGTTCCTATCATCGATTTCAAACAGAAAAGATGATAGTAGTACATTGTCATTCCTGCAGTAGACATGTAACGCCATAGGCATCAAATTTTCTCACCAACTATTCCACCCGCCAAACCGAAATACGACTTACAAACATTCGCCATATTGGTCTGGGCTTCTTTAAAGAATAGGTCAACTGCCGTTCTGCCAGGCAGACCGATTGGCTATGCGAGTGACTACTTTCATGGCTACTAGGTGGTAGAGGTCAGCATTGTCTCGTCCGGGTCTGGTACCACCGCCTTACCTATTCGTGTCTAACATATTAGGTGTCTATAGGCGATGATTGACTCTTTCCATTAGGAGGACAGTGGCGTAAGAGAGCTTTAGCACCCCCAACTATAATTTCTAAAAATAATTGCTCTGTGGATTCAGAATACTGAGAGAGGAGTGTGTTAAAATGTTATATCACTACACCTCCTCCACCGTTACCCACCCGATTATGTCTTATGAGAATGTACCCTTGCAAACTACAAATGAAGGAAAGCTTTAGCCAGCTTTCAGAGATTAATATAACATGTATCCCAGAAGATGTAAATGTGTCGTGAATTTCGAAAAAATGTCTAGGAATGCTTTGATCATTAATGTGGCAAACATTAAAACACTTATTGAAATTTCCAATCCCAAAAAAATATCTAATGGTATAAAAAAATAAGGGTATTACGCTAGATATAGGGTAAGACCATTACCGCACGATGGGTAAGAAAATGATATCCAATCCGGGACATTGCAGAGTTTGATCTAGTTATTCACGATAGTAGTGACACGTTAGGATAATCGTAGGTACGGCTTCTAAGAATTGCCTGCCTTGGCCCATGTGCCCATATTCAAACGTAACCCAAACTAACATGAGGATATGCGTATCTGTACAGATAACTGATAACATGTGTATGTAAAGTAACGTAAACGCTGACAAACTATTAGACCGTGGTCCCGCGAACAAACTTTTTTTAATCAATAACAAGCTGAACTTTTGTGAACAGCTTCGTTTTGACAGGACAACCATCTTTTCTATCTTCAAAAAATCTCAAATCTGGTAGATAATAAAGTTATGGGGGCTTTGAAAATTTTGATTCGGTGAAGAAAAAAATGTTTATTAATAATAATAATTATTTTTCGACTTTAATCGCTTATTTTATGAAAAACACGATGAAACTTTTGTCCTGCATATTCGATGATTTTTCTGACAAGTCCTTCACTCTAAAGTTGCGAAATCATAGGATTCTTCAATTGATATGAAACAATTTAAAAATAACCTAATTTTCTCACAACAGCTTGTAAATTATTATTGAAACTCAAGGTTACCATTGTCCTACATGTAAAGTGGAAACTTTTCTTAATCCCACACTCTTAACTTTTCTTTTTTATCTATCTTTATTAGGTACTGGATTCGAGATTTTTCGAAGATAGAAAATATGATTTTCTCGTCAAATCGAAGCTGTTCACAAAAATTAAGCTTGTTATTAATCAAAAAAAAGTTTGTTTGTGGGACCACGATCTAAATCCTATGTATATATAAAGTTTGTTATCACAGGATTGTATCTTTGTATACCCAACAGCGAGGTAGACTCAAATATTGATATAAGCTCTGTATAATCGGACCCTTTTCTATAGATATTGTACATGTCTTACATACATATCTTCACGCCAGATCTCTTACGGGGACGGCATAGAGAACCGAGTGCTACAATACATCACAAAAACACATCACGATCCTTGCAGGCTTGTCTCGCTTCCTCCACATTCATCACTCTCTTCATACACACACGCCGGTCGCGAAGACTTAACACCACCTTCGGACAGTACTCGATCAATCTGATCATAGTACGTCACAATTGGTCTTCCCGGTACCTACATCATTCTTTCTATATCAAACTTGGTTTAGTAGTTTACCCGTGTACAGACAAACAGACAGACTTTTATATTTATAATATTGTATATTTTATTGATTCTGGTGTTATCTTAGAAAAATCCGTTATTTTAAGGATGAATTTATTAAAATTGCTATGGTAAATAAATCATTGGTCTTCTTTTTGTCCGGACTATCGCTGTGTCTTATCCATGTATTAAACCAGCTTATTTCAATCACCTATTACCAAAGATGCTATTGGTGCTTTTCTATTCTCGAGGCGGAGTCCTATTGCTACATGCATAACTACCTATACCGGCTACCATACCCTCTAAACTGAAACACGACAGTAAAAAGGAACGGTATTGCGGCAGGAATAGGCAAGGCGTTGATACCAGACCCGGGCAAGACAATGCAGAGTGCTAAGTGTGAGTTTTTCTTTTCGCATTCGATCATGAGTGCGTTTCGAGTTTACTGGGAATTTGTATGTGATTTGTACAGCGCCATCTAGTGGTAAACTGGTTTCTCACGTTTACCACTAGGTAGCGCTGTACAAATCACATATGTACAAATTCCTAGTAAACTCCAAACGCGCTCACGATCGAATGCGAAAAGAAAAACTCACACTTAGCACTCTGAACTCTACCACCTATAAGTAGATACAATGGTAGTGACTCGCACAGCCAATCGATCACCTCTTATTAACCGCCTGGCAGAGCGGCAGATCGTCTATTCTTCAAAGTTTCCAGACCAATACGGGCAAGAAGAAGTTGGGGGATTGGTTAATAATAATAATAGTTTATTTTCCACCAATTCTCAATTACAAGTTCTATTTTACAATTTCAACTAGTATTACAATAAACGGTGGACTAGAGCCTAAACTAGGTAAAACCTGTACTTCAGGACTCCAGGTCTCTCACCACGGCACATTAAGTAGTTACATTATTCAGTGAAATCGTAATAATGATAAGTGTATATTACAGGTATGATATATAATATTGATATGATCTGTGTATATGGCTGTAGGTTTACGTGTATTGGTGTGACTGTGTGTGAGTTTATACGTGAGTTTGTGTAAGTATAAATGTGGATAATTTTAAGTACATTATTTTGGAAAAATGAAATTGGTTGAAAAGGTTACATAAAATAAATCGCAACCGATTTAAAACGCAAGTTGCGCCGGGGCCTAAGTAGTTGCTGAGAAACTATAAAAAATAAACTTTCATTACGAGATACCTGGCTTTTATACGGCTTTCCTTTATTTTCCCTCATAAAGAAAGCGATTTGAGAAAAATGTTCATAATTGCTGTATAGTTTCCTTTGATATTAAATTGTTCTTGGTAAAAACCTTGCTTTAAAGCGCTTTGTGCGCTGTACTGGTACAAATTATTAAAATTACACTAAAGCTGGTATGCAAGAATTGTGAAGCGCTTTTAAGATCGCAAGGGAAGGGGATTATTTAAAAAAAATTGTTAAATATTTTAAAGACGTCACGTTCTTCTCCCCTGCGACTTGGTGATATCTAGTACGTACTGCGTAGGGTACTTTTGAATCTCATATATAATTTTTAATTTATTTTCCTAATGTTTGGGTAATACTTTTGCATGTTATGACCACGTAATGACACGTTCTAGATGAGACCGAAAACTGTGTAAAAAAGGACCTCAAAAATCGACCATTTTGGAACAATTTTTGAGGCACTTCAAGAACGCCTAAGAAACAAAAACATTTTTCAATCGATTCAGTTTTTCATCAATTTTGAGAATATGTAAAAATTTTATGATTTTAACGATTAAATGCCCCTTTTTATAAATAAGTGTTATTCTTCTATATGTTGACTAGCTGAGCCCGCGACTTCGTCCGCGTGGAAAAATTCCGAAATAAAAGGAGCCTAAGTTACTCCCAGTCACATCAGATACCTGCCAGTGAAAGTTCCGTCAAAATCGATCCAGCCGTTCCAGAGATTAGCTGGAACAAACAGACAGACAGACAAACAGAAATTGTAAAAAATGCTGTTTTGGTATATGTATCGTGTATACATCCATATGCATTTAGTGAAAAGCGGTTATTTTAATATTACAAACAGACACTCCAATTTTATTTATTTGTATGTATGTATGTATGTATGTATTGATAACGGTTTAAATAGTATAAGAAATAATAAATTAATTATATTCAATATTTTTTATACTTAAATGGATAAATAATTTTAATAATGTTCGAATTGTATATATATATTTAATCTGTATTATTTATATTAACAAATCAGAAATTTGACATTTAAATTAATAAATAATATTATGACAATGAAAATTTGTAAATATTATGTTGCTGCAAATGGTTTAAATAATATGAGAATTTTTAAGATTGTACTATTTTGCTCGCCGTATAGGTAGAATGCAGTGCACTAATTATATTTTATGTAGTAACATCCCTATTTACCTATGTTCAAGCAATAATTAAATTATGATTATTATAATTATCATTATAAAGTATGTATATGTAAATTTTATTATTTTTATTATTATTCAATTTATTATTTTTTATTATTATTCAATGTACAGTTTTGACTTTCCTAGGATTTTATTAAATGTATAGATAAAAGAAATAGTAGCGTCACCCCCACGGAGTAAAGAATACGGGCTAGACTTTATACATCGTTCTTTTTGGTTATTACCTTAAGATTCTATATAAAATGTTTATTATTAATGTTTATTATAAAATGTTTATTATCCGCATTTAATAAATATTTTTTTAAAGTTGATGAATAGTAGCTAAATAAAGTTGGAGTTTAGGTAAGATTAACGTAAACAATCAGTTCTCCCCTTGGTAGTTAGTGGTTAGGTATCTATCTTGTCAATGGGTGTCTTCAATACAGCAGCTGCTAATCTCAGAAATCTAAATTAGATTGACAGAATTCTGAGCTAAGATATTGCAAGGACGCTTTACAGATACTTAAAAGAACAAACAATAAATTAGCATTAACCTATCTTTTAATATAAAAACAGGGAGAATTTTTATTTGATAAATTTAATGAAAATTATGATATATAAACCTATTGCTATTTTAATGCAAATGTAATTAAAGTTTAATACAATGGTAACACGTAAATATGATGATAAAAGTCAATCAAATTAAAGGCTCAATATTTTTATATGATTGTCCCTAGCGATATATTTTATTTAATTAATTTAAAAAACGTAGAAAATTATTATAATTTATCTAATATTCGTCATTCTGAAAGACACGCAAGGGATGCAAAAACCAAAATCGCCTGTGTTATTTATGTAGTCTGTGTCTGTGGTCACGCCTGTTGCATATTCAAGTCGGTTGTGTCTAATAGACGCCTCCGTTCACCACAATGCCCTAGTTTGTCTGTTGGCGAGATGAGTGGTAATTTCTGTCACCGCATTAATCAACCTTTTTTTATATCATAAGACAGCAAACAAGCATATGGGTCTCCTGATGGAAAGAGTCAACCATCGCCTATAGACACCAAAGGTGTTAATGGTGCGTTGCTATCTTGTGGCGAGGTCTAATGCCACATGCATAAATTTACCGGCTACCTTACCCTCCAAACCGGAACACGACAGTGGCAAGCACTGACGCTATTGCGGCAGGAATGGGTAAGGCTGTGATACCAGACCCGGGCGAGAAAATGCAGAACTCTACCACCTAGTAGTCACGATGGTAGTGACCCTCATAGCCAATCGGTTGCCTTTTACGACTTGCCTGGCTGAACGGCAGTTGGTCTATTCTTCAAAGGAGCCCGGAACCAACACGAGGAAAAAACAAATGATAACTGATAACTGGGGAATAGGCAGGAATAGGCACATACCGCCTCCAGGCTCCGAGCGGCTACTGAGTTTTTTAAGAAAACCCTAAAAAAACATCATTACACTTTTGCCAAACCTGGGATTCGAACCTGAGGTCTTATGATATAAAACGACTAACCTAACTAATATAACATAAGGCTAGTGTTAGGTTTTATTTAATAGAGCAAGATTTTGCCCGAAATTATATTTAATAGGCAAAATTATTGTTTTAACTGGTATCCCCAAAAGTGGGGATGACAGTTAGAACTTGTTAAAGATATGGCAGATTGACGACGACGCTCGAAAGAGCAAGTCGTACCGAACAGTTGGCCTCCAGTAAACTGAAAAAGTAACAGTATTGAGATCATTCTTGAGCGTGCATAAGTAATTTAAGGTAATGTATTTGATAAATTATATTTCATTATATATATTATAAGTATAAGTATAAGGATAAATAGAATGTAGAATTAAAGAATAAAATAACGTTATTAGAATTATGAACAATGTGAAAAGAAAATACAAATGTAATATAAATTGATTACGTAGTTTCAATTAGTTAAGGCAGCTCTTAATATTTAATACAAGGGCGGAACCTGGCCGTTGTCATAGGTACTAAATTATATTCTCTCATGCACCACTTTAATTGCCAAATGTAGGGTTCTGCCTTCAATTCAGAGGTGGCATACCCCACGCTTATAAATGAATTAATTGTAAATATTAATAATTGGTAATAATACTAATAATATATAATGTGACATTCTCTCGTATGTAGTGAGTCTTATTTTTATACATTTTTTCTTGGTTAGTAAAAAGTAAACTTATTATAACTTTGCACACGCGTGCATTACTGGTAGACTATGGCGATTTAGAAATCTGTAAAACTTTTGTTTTATAATATTTTGCACACGTGCATTACCGGTGAAGTATGGTGATTTAGAAATATGTAACACCTTTGTAAATATTATAATATTTTTGCGCCGTAATCGTTTTATATGAAAAATATTTTATTTTTATATATTCTGTAAAGCACCAAATATTATTTTTAAAACGATATAATTCACTATTTTTTTTTTCTTATAAGTCAATAACAGTTAATTTATTTTCTCCCCTTTTTCTACTGGTCCTAAAAAAAAACGGACGCTGATAGGACGGAGGTACGAAGAATATACTATGCTTTGTCGCTTTAAGTTTCAGATAATGCGACGTCGTTGAAGATCGATGAGTTCTCTGAAATGAATCACTCGTAACAGTGGAGTGGTCACAAGAACATGAAGGTGTTGAATAAGAAATAGTTGCAGTCCTAATAAGTGCTGTTGCTGTCACCAGAGTCCGTTTTCCTCGTGTAAGCAGAACATCTTTTGCTACGGATATGAAGTAGAGCATGAGTGGAGAGGTAACTTACTTTGATGATTTAACAAGGAGGATCATTAAGAAACATAGTCGGAATTCTCAATAAGGTGGTTGTGAAGCTGCGAACTGCGAATAGAGGTGACATGTAGAAACACTAATGCCTTTAGATATTTTACTTCCATAAATTAAAACTCCAATCGGTGTCAGTAGGCAATTCGTCACCGACCAGTATCTGTTTATCTAACCGCCGCCTTTATTACGTTCAAATTAGGATATTAAATAAATGTTTTGTTTAAAATTAAGACTTTCCGTAGATTGGCATAATTTGATACAAAAGACAGAATTCTTTTAAATTTAGTTAGAGGGTAAAGTAACTATGAAGATCTCGTGTAACATGTTAGTGTCGTTTTTCTCAGACAGAGTACTTATAGACGATGATTCTGGTTATATCAGGAAATCAATATGTTTAATTGCTGCCTTATGATAATTAAAAAAAAATAGGAAACGGAAACAAATAATATATTTTTAGTAACTATTCCACTAGAAAATCCCTTGATTGAACCCAGAATAATCAGATTTATTGTTTTTCCCGTTTAACCTTGTTATAGAGCAATAGTTATAGTTAGTCATAATTTTAAAATGTGCTGCTAAAAGATGATTTTCAAAACAGACGTAACGGGTGCCTTTTTTTTTTGTTTGCGAATAAAAATAACATCATAAAAGAAAAAAAACTTACAATTCCGCCGAACCGTTAGCAGTTTATCGGCAGACATATTGCTCTCTTATATATGACATTATTTTAGTTTTATAATATAATTTAACACTTCACTTTTCACTTCTACTTAATTTGGTTTTCTCTATTTAAATAAAAGACTTATAACATGGTAGTTAAAATATTCCATACGCAATAACTTCTAGCAACTACCTTCACACAACAAAAATATTATGTAAACAATGTGAGTTACGATAGCTGGACCATATTTCGGTTTCTATATCGAATTTTGTTTATATTGGAATATCGGTCTACAGCTTTGACGCATATTACAGTGAGGGTATAGTTAGGCAAAAAAAAACTAATATTTTTCTTAATACTGCAACTCTGACTGAAGCACACCTGTGGGTTTTTAGATTTTTTTTTTATCTGTCCTAAAGACTTGCGTGCACTCTATACTAGCCACATTTTACTGCATAAGTGCTCAGTGGTATATAAGTGATTAACAATGTCAAGTACATTTTTGGATCTATGAGTTCTAATGTATCGTGTAGTCCGGGGCTTGACATGGTATTATTACAGCCAAGACTGATTTTAGGTCAGAGTATGAAAGTTCAGTTTATTAATTAAATTACTTGTAAATCTTCTACAATATCTACGTCAGAGTAGCTATTTTTACGAATCAGATTCCAAATTTGATAAAATTGGTGATAGTTAAAAAGAATAGACAAAATTTTAAAATAATAGACATATTGGCAAATTTTTACTTTTGATTCATCAAAGTATTGAAATTATAGTTACAGAGTATATATTTCTGGTGAGATTGAACAGTTGAGGGATAATCCTAATATTTAGGAATGAAACTCGTTTACTGTCAGCGATAAGTACTCTATGCACCCCATTTTAAATATTTGTCTTAAAAGCAACTTCAGCCGTGATTCAACTATTATGAAATTAAATTACAATGCATACAATGTTTGTATTTATAGGTCTATTTATAGATCTCGTTATCTTGTCTCCTTAATAATTATGGAAAGGGATGCCATAAATAGATAGTGTGACGAGCATGAATAGCCATTTAGGTATTTGAAAAACAATTTAGCTACGCTACCACTATTGCCTTGTGACCCTACGGTACAAATTGAACTGTTTTTGGATGGGAGAAAACTAAGCAACGATGTTGTATTGCTACAGAGATTGCGTGATTTTAAAGCCATACCATACCATACCATACCATCTAGTAGTTTTTAGTGTTCAATATATCATAAAAATAAAATATATATAAATACGTTTTTATTTGTAAGGTTGGCAGATGTTTGTTTTACTAAGCCCACAAATATATAATAGTCTACTATGTGAGTTCAACATTTATCAAATATGAATTTGTCTCTCGTATAACAAGATGGTATGGAAGCTTGTTACAAATTTCTGTATGTGGTATATCAACCGAAAGTAAAAATGTCTCGCGTGAACTCCTAGACACCCAGTATACTAACTGTAGTACAGATAATCGTTGTAGTTTGGACAATTTTCACCACTTATGTCATTAAAAGCTGAAAACTGGCTATTGGCCCCATTTCGAATTGCATAGGATTTGTGAAACCTCACTTTCTTTAGATTTGACAGATAATAATAAGAATAGATAGAAATAATAAATAATGGCCTATTATATAATAGACGATAGCACAATAAATAAGTTAATTATATTAGATATAACGATTGCATTAAAGAGATATAGCTGTATAGGAAGAGAAAATTTCATTGGATGAAATAAGGAATAATATTAAATTAAAAATATTAAGAACATAAAAATTTTCTGCAGTACAATGGAGCCTATATTTTAGGTTAAATCCTTAGTAGTAAATCGATGGAAACTCCTCGACGTACAATAGAGGACAAAACAAAAATGAAATTTGCTTCTCAGGTAATGACTTTTCATTTGTTTTTAATTAAAATCTCCAACGCGTATTGACCAGTTACAAATTTGTTACTGTGGCTAGTCAACGATTTTATCTCTCGCTATCCCACTACTTAAAATTTGGTTTGGTGCAAAGCCAAAGTAATGATGAAAGGCATTCGGATTCTTCAGATGCGTTATTCTATTAATTAATACAATTTTTGTACGAGATGTCGTTTTTTTTAATTTTCTTCAGATATGAAGAAAATTAGAGAATAGCTAGATTTTATAAGTCACCCACTATTATTACGTAAGAGGTCTGAGACAATAGTGTTCGATACATCAGATTAAACACACGGGGCTTTACAATTGAAATAGGGGCCTTTCTCCTCGTTATAGCGAAAGAAGTCAAAATAATCATGAAAACTATTTTCAACTACAATGGCTAAAAAGGGGGAGTTCTGTATACTTTGCATAGATCTCTTTCAAGTATTACAGAATAATGCCAAGTTAAAGCTTAATATTATGTTATGATAAATTTAGTGAAAACGATTGTTTATTTCAATAGTAAAATAAATGAAAGTTAGTATTTAATGAAATACCCTGAGGATGCTTGTGTAAGCGAAACCGGTCAGAAATTAAATATAATATTATATTGTGAAAGAGTACAAGTGTGATCAGCTAGTAAATATTGTGTTAAAATGGACTTTCACCAAGTGCCGACGATAAAAAGTGTAGAAGTATTTAATGACTTTCCTTGAATTCATATCAGTAAATAATTAATATAAGAATTAATCGATTTTAATGAGGAAAGGTTAACATAAAAATATTTGAATGTGATATATGGTCGTGATTCGGGAGGATTACGATTAATATGATAAAACTGGTGTAAGACCCGGTGGTTACTGGTGTAAGACTCGGGTGTCGCAACAGTATTATGGGGGATGGTTTATTTAATGTACCTATGTAATTGATATGTATGATACTATGGTTTTGGTTGTGAGATAGGAAAACTCGCTCCACTAACATAGACGGAGGATTACAATATACTTTGTAGTTCGGGAGAGTCACAACAATATATTATGATGAATGGTTATGAAAAAAAAAATGATCATTAAAATGTATGATTATTTAATTTATTTGGGAAAAATAAGTTAATGTTGTAAAGTAAATACATCTATTTGATAGCTATGAGGCCCTCAGCCTCAGCCGGGAGGACTTAAATATTGTGATCGTATAACATGAGAATAAGAGACACGGGTGAAATAATTTGTAGAGTATTGAATAGACTCGTATTAAAAATAAATATATGATAGAATCTGTATATTTATTTTTATTATAATATTAATCTTGACAGTATGTATATTCTAGAATCTGCCAAATGTATTAAAAGAGATTCTGATCAATGTAGTATAAAAAAAAAACTTTCTGGATTGTTTATTGAGTTGCTTATTTGATGAGCATTAAAGTTCATTTTAAAATTTTTTTACATCGAAAAATACCAATAAAATGCCAGAACAATTTAAAAAAGCAGGTTGTTTAAAGCCACTTTTGTAATATCAAATAATTTAGTGATTGAAAGTACTATGTTTCTTTATAACTTTGAACTCGATTACCCTCACATGGTTTATCGAGTCTGTTGTGACATAAAATTGTTACTAGAGAATAGGAGAACCTTGAATTATATAAAAATAAATACTATTTCTTTTATTAATAAATTAAAATATTTGACATAGTATAGATTTTTATTGGCTTTATTTCCACATTTTATCACATTGTTAAATGATTTTTTGTACGAGTATATGTATTAAAAATTATTTTTAATTTAATTAACGATTAATATCGTATTACAACTATAAATCATATTGATATAAGCATAAGTTTTGAAAGATCTGAAATTAAATTAAAATATGTTTGGTTATAAAATTATATACTTGTTAAATTAAATACATGAAAGAAAAAAAAAATTGAAATTGTTTTGAAATTTAACATCTATTTTAATTCTATGTTGATTTAATTATTAAATGTACAGCTGCTGCATGTAGATTTCCATGAGGCAATATTTGTAAACAAATATAATATATAATATATATTAATCGAATGAATTATTATGGAAAAGGGTATGAATAGGAAATGTGATACATTCTAACAAAATTGTAACGCAAAGATAATAAAGACGTACAACAACGCTCTACCTAAAAGTAAACATTTAGGGATGAAAATTCATTAAAAATATTTGCATGTATTAATCGAGTATTCTTTAATTCACGCGAAGAATATTCCTCATGTAAAAAGGGAAACAGAAAAGGAATTGTAAAAAAAGAACTATATGTGCATAGTATTAAAACATTAATTACTAATAACTCCGTTAAGTAGAATCAATTAGATAATATATTGTAGTAAACATTGTAAGCAAAAATAAAAATAAAAAAAAATGGTATGGATGTGTAGATATATTTTAGATATTTTTTTTAAATTATTGATCAATCGTAATTGTTGATTATTTAACTGCTATAATTTATTAGGTTTTTATGTATGGTTTTAGTTACTGCTAATTATCAGTATACAAAATACAAACTCGCTTTAAAACATTGTGATTACCATTCTTGTAAATAGCTCTGCTAATTAGGTATCCATTGTATTGTATTAAAGTCAATATTAGCTTAGGCAGATAAAAAAAAATGTTGAGCCAAGTGGTAGACACATTTAAAGATATTTTTAACTTGCATTTATTATAGTTCAATTGTTATCATTCATTATTCAATTTTTATGATGTATTAGGTTTATATGTATGGATTTAGGGTTAAGTGGCTAATAATTATTGGTACTTATCTATATGAATTTGTATAAAAATTGTTGCATTGGAAAGTTACAAGCATTCCTGTAAATAGCTAACTGTCAAAACGTAATTTTTCGCTTTACATTATAGTTCAATCGCAATTATTGACTAATTATTTGTTATAAGTAATATATTACGCCTATGTGTGGATTTAGTTACTAGTAATTATTTATATACAAATGTATGTAAAATTACTGTATAAAACATTGTAATTAGCATTCTAGCAAATAGCTCTGCTAGGCTGCTATCCATTGTAATGTAAGTAAACATTAAGTAAGCAAATATTGAAAAAAAAAATTCTTTTTACATTGTAGTTCCATTTAATTATTGATCAATTGTAATTACTGATTATTAGTTAAGGCTTACATGTATGTTTTTAGTCACTGGTAATTATTAGTAAACACATAACATAAAATAGCATGCCATCAATATATGGCGGAATATTGTAATTTTTTTTTAACATTGTACGATCTGTAACAATTAAAATATTTCATGTAACATAAGAAAATAGATGTAAAATGGAAAAAAAAATACTAAAGAGGCCAAGTGTTAGGTTTAAGTAAGAGAGCGTGCATGAGGACATGCACGAGGTCAGGATGGTCGAGTGTTAGGTTTTATTTAATAGAGCAAGATTTTGCCCGAAATTATATTTAATAGGCAAAATTATTGTTTTAACTGGTATCCCCAAAAGTGGGGATGACAGTTAGAACTTGTTAAAGATATGGCAGATTGACGACGACGCTCGAAAGAGCAAGTCGTACCGAACAGTTGGCCTCCAGTAAACTGAAAAAGTAACAGTATTGAGATCATTCTTGAGCGTGCATAAGTAATTTAAGGTAATGTATTTGATAAATTATATTTCATTATATATATTATAAGTATAAGTATAAGGATAAATAGAATGTAGAATTAAAGAATAAAATAACGTTATTAGAATTATGAACAATGTGAAAAGAAAATACAAATGTAATATAAATTGATTACGTAGTTTCAATTAGTTAAGGCAGCTCTTAATATTTAATACAAGGGCGGAACCTGGCCGTTGTCATAGGTACTAAATTATATTCTCTCATGCACCACTTTAATTGCCAAATGTAGGGTTCTGCCTTCACTAGCAAAAAGGTAACTGAAAAGGTTATATAAATCTTTAGGAGATCATTGGATACGACGTATTTTATGGTGTGAGAATACTTCAATATCTTCTCTATTATGTGATCCTTGAGAAAAATATATTGCCTTTACTTATCTTGGTCATTTGACAAAATATGTTCAGCGCACTGTAGACCTGGTGTCGATGGTAGATCTATTTTACACATAGATGAAGTAAACTACTGCTAGATATGAAATTACCAAGGGAAAACCGTGTCATTTCGTCCCTAACAATGGCGGATTTAAGAACAGCTATTTACTGTCTACATAACAATTGATAAATTATATTGCAATTGAGCATGTTATTTTAACAATTAGTTTTTATTTAAGATTTAAGGTACACACTAAAATTATAGAAAAATACAAATAAACGCTAAAATCATTTTATTATTTTGAAATTAAAGGGTTATTTGACATTAAATTTTAGCTTACCTACATTGACAGCATATTTTTGTAATGGCGTTTTGGCCGCAAGATCTTTAAGGTGACGTTAATTGTTTTTGTTGTAATTAAATAATACATGTTCGAAACATGTCATCGAAATAATTCTTAATACAAATTTCATCCCCTATTCCAGCCCTTCAGGGGCTGAGTTTCGAAAAAAAATTAGCCTATGTTTGACCCCGGATTATCAACTATTTCCATGCCAAATTTAGTGAAAATATGTGCAGCGGTTTAGCTGTGAAATCGTAACAGACAGACAGAGAGACCTTCGCATTTATAACATTAGTATGGAAGTATGGATATGGATTATGTATGTTTTTGATTAGCACAAAAGCAGTCAAAATTCTGTTTGCATGTAAATAACATGAAATGTAAAATAGAAATTAAATATTCACTAAGGATCAAGAGTCAAGACGGATATTGTTGTTTGATCAAAGATCTATATCTTACCATCCCCACTTGAACATTAATAGTTAGAAATATCCATCCGAGTATAGAAATTAGCAATTTTGACCTTAGTATGTGTTTTAGCATAGAATACTAGAAAATAATTATGAAAGTCAATATACATACAAGTAATATTCGAGCAATGCACACATAGACACATCTCACGAGCCACGGAGGCGATATCTCTGAATGGTTCGGGACAGTTTGTTCCGAAACAGTTAACTCCTGTTAGTCTCCAGTATTCAGTGGTATTAGTCTCGTCAGTATAGTCTGACACACATCTAACTACAGAAACGATATAGTAGATATACTTCCCAAGCGGGCGGTATATCTACTATATAAATGTGAATTACCAAAGAAACTTGCTATTTCAATGGTAATACACAAAGTACGAATAGGGAGGTATTATAACATCACGTGCTGAAATGTATATAACGATAATACCGTTCTGCAGTAAATTTACTATTAAACTAGCAAGTTTCGATCGTGGTCAGGTACAGCATACGGTTCATGGAAAGTGAATATCTTTGATGTTTTAAGGTTATTTGTATTAAAATATTATCTTATAGATAATAATTTCATACAAATAACCTTCCAGTTGTTCGTATATAAAAACTGTAATATATTGAACTATCTATTTCCCGCGGTATAACGCGCATGAGCCCTGACTCCGCGGGAAGAGTAGCAAAATGAGACCTGTCACTCGGCAATAATTCTACTGGTAAAAGAATTTTCACAATCGGTACAGTCGAATATTACTTCTTACGATTAAGCTCACAAACAAACAAACATTACCTTTTGATTCTCTTTGTACTTTCATACCATTGGTGGAATATTATTACCATGGGTGGAATTCCATACCATTGAAGTGCATAGAAATTCAAACATCAATGCTCATCACACAAAATCTGGTCTCTGTCGAGAATCAAACTCACACCAATTATCTAGTCAGTGTTGGCGGTTATATTACATTACTTGTATGTTGCATTAGATAAATAGTAGTTCACGCGATACTTTTCCCTGACGAACAATACACACTTTGAAACCGCGAACACGAGCTTTGTTGACCAAAATGCCAAACCACTTCGGTGTGAACCCAGTGAACCTATAAATCGCTGAAATATAACCAGATATGTATTGTCTTGATAATATTTTATTAATATTTTTATTTATATTACATCATTACTAGTCTGAACAGAAAAGTATCGACAAAAAAATCATACAATATGTTATCCTCAATTTTTACGCCATATCTACGTATTTTATATTTTGGTTACTTGATGGTAGAGTTCTGCATTGTTTCACCCGGCAGGCGTAACACCTAACGTTTGCAGCCCACCAGCAACCAGCGATGACTTTTAAACGTGACGAAAACACCATCAAAAATGTCACCAATTGCTTGCTGGTCATTGGGTCACCAAAACTAATCAACCGGCAACGACTGCCACTAATAAACAAGGCTGTTATGTGTCTTGCAATAACTAAACAATTACGATAATATCGCATTGTGAGTTACGTGATAACCCCGCGGGTCTGATACCACCGCCTTCCCTATTCCTGCCGCAATAGCGTCAGTGCTTGTCGCTGTCGTGTTCCGGTTTGGAGGGTGAAGTAGCCGTAAACTCATGCATGTGGCATAAGACCTCGCTACGAGATAGCAACGCACCGTTAACATCTTTGGTGTTTATAGGCGATGGTCGACTCTTTCCATCTGGAGACCCATCCGCTTATTTGCTGTCTTATGATATAAAAAAATCTACCGTGATTGTATTTAGTAAATTACGGATAGATACGTATCTACGTATCTATCCATAATCTACCCTGACTTCAGAAAAAAATGGAAGTGTATATTGGACCTACAACTTCACCTATCTCTGTTCTACACTTGTTTAACATCAGAGTGCTAAGTGTGAGTTTTTCTTTTCGCATTCGATCGTGAGCGCGTTTCGAGTTTACTAAGAATTTGTATGTGATTTGTACAGCGCCACCTAGTGGTAAATGCGAATGCGAAAAGAAAAACTTACACTTAGCACTCAGTTCAGGCACTTAGACGTCAAATTGTAACATATAGACAGACTATCACATTTATAATATTAGTATGAATAAGATAGTAGGCTAAATATTCAGCGTTCAGTTAAAATTATAAATATTAGAGATAGAGTTTCAGAAGATAGGTTTTTATTGCAAATTTTCTTTTCTTTCAGAATCTTTTCTTTAAATCTCTTAAATATTTGCAAATTCCTAAATGTCGTTTTTCTTCATATCTATTTTTTGTTATGTTTATGTGCTCTAAATTTTTGTGCTCTTAATTTCATTGTATATCTGTTAAAAAAACAGATATACAATGTGATTGTGGAAGGATGTAGGTACTGGGGAAGACCAAGACTGACATACCATGATCAGAGTGCTAAGTATGAGTTTTTCTTTTCGCATTCGATCATGAGTGCGTTTGTAGTTTACTAGGAATTTGTGTGATCTGTATAGCGCCACCTAGTGGTAAACGTGAGAAACCAGTTTACCACTAGGTGGCGCTGTACAAATCACATACAAATTCCTAGTAAACTCGAAACGTGCTCACGATCGAATGCGAAAAGAAAAACTCACACTTAGCACTCAGATTGATTGAGTACTGTCCGAAGGTGGTGTGAAGATTCTTCGCAACCAGCGTGTGTGTATGAAGAGAGTGATGAATGTGGAGGAAGCGAGACAAGCCTGCAAGGATCGTTATGTATGGCACTTGGTTAAGTCGTAAGGGATCTGGCATGAAGATATGTATGTATGTGCTCTATAGAGGATTTTGCATATTTTATAGATACAATTTCGATCCGAATGAACTATTTCACGTATTTGTACGACTGTTATTTCTAGTTTTTATCATTTTCAACTTGTGATGTAAACTACTAAACAACTCTCCTTTATTGCTCAATGTATTGGATAATCCTGTCAAATTATCGGTCCTAGTTATATCAATAAAAAATGATACTCGTTAAAAAGTTTGTCAAAGTGCAGAGACGGAAATCACCTCAAATCTCGCCAACCAACATATATTTTCAATCGATATATTTTATGACTCAGGTCATCTGAATCTTGTGTTCAATCTACATACCTAATGGTGTTATCAATTTATTAATATCACTACTAGGTCCTACCCGGGGTAAGGTAAGGCGGTGGTACCAAAATGTGCCTTTTTTTACCGCAATAGCTTTAGTGTTTTTCATCGTCGCGTTTCGGTTTGGAGTGTAACACAAGTGATACACTTTGATTGTGTCCTTATTTCCCGGCTACAAGGATGGTAACGCACCATTATCATCTTTACTGTCTATAGAAATTACTTATCTCTTTGGGTTTGATAGCTTATCATATATATTAGGTACAGTATTTATATATTTTTTCTATGTATTACTATTGTTTACTAACACCTATAAAACAAGTAAATAATTTCCTTACCTTATCACTACATAGTATAAAACAAAGTCGCTTTCTCTGTCTGTCCCTATGTCCTTATGTCCCTATGTATGCTTAAATCTTTAAAACTACGCAACGGATTTTGATGCGGTTTTTTTAATAGATAGATTGGTTCTTGAGGAAGGTTTTAGTGTATAAACCTTTCCGATATTCCCACGGGAACAAAAGCTGAGCGGGTAAAACCGCGGGCAGGTCGCTAGTAGTTATATAAATTCAAATAATTTGTCTAGCGATATTTATTATTTATTTATTAGTATACATACAATCATAAAAAAAAACTTTTATTATAATTTCTACATTAATATAGATAACATCCATGAATAAATAAACAAATATCGCTTGACAAATTACACGAATTGATCTAGCTCCAATGTACGCAAAATATTTTGCTTGCGATTTGGATTAGTCAACGATAGTAATAAGTATTTAAATACTAATATATACCTATAGGTATATATATATAACACACATCCTCCAGAAACACTAACATACGCCTTACTCCTATTTAACTACGTTCATCACACAAACACTTTTCCCTGTGGGAAATCGACACCAAGTCTCATCCATTGCATAACCTGGGCCTCTGATCACCTGACCAACTATACCTGTTAATATCAGGAATCAAACCTGTCTTCTCACTTTTTAGTTGTTATCATCTTGACTATAAATTAAACTAAATTAAATAGTTAAATTACAAAAGTATCAACACTAATAACTCCCACCACATTAAGGTAGACGACGTCTCCGCTCATCGGCCACTAGTACTAGGGTACCATTCATTACACCGCTAGCTTCCACCAACCGACCGCGAATCATTCGGTCGTAATACTTTATGTTTTTATTTTGTATTAATATAAACAAAATCGTGAGTGACATATGACCTAAACTCAAAATTTGAAAAAAAGTGTTTGTGTGATTTTGGTGTTTAGCAGTTTAAATACAGGTAAGTTTTATGTGTATAAGTGAACACATACATTTATATATGTACATTATACTAGTTTTTTCTCACGAACGATAGCCTATTCACCGCCCCGTCGGTCGAGTGGTTAGTGACCCTGACTACGCAAGCAACGGGGCTCGGGTTCGATCCCCCACGGGGACAAGCATTTGTGCGATGAGCATAAATGTTTGTATTTCCGGGTTTGGGTGTTTATTATGTATGTATTAGTATCGTTGACTAACACCCATAACACAAGCAAATAATTTGCTTACGTTGGGGTTAAATCAGTCAGTGTAATTTGTCCCGTGAATATTTATATTTATATTATATTTTATATTTATAGTATTAGTATCGTTGACTAACTACCATAACACAATTTTATATCAATGACACAAGCAAATAATGTTTACTTTGGGGTTATATCAATTCGTGTTATTGAAGTTATACTTCTTTTCGCGTGTAGGGAGAAATGAACGTAAACCGTCACGAAAAACCGACACCATGAATTTAGTTAGTCATCATTTTAGGTTTTCAAAAAAAATTGTCTATTATGTGCAAATAATTCTTTTATGATATTTAAATAAAATTTATTTAGCAAATAACGCATTATAATAAAATTTTCTTGCAATGTATTATATATACCTTTTTTCTATTTTTAGTGTTAGTGTCGTTTTTTCTTTAAACATAGGATCAGTGATGCACAAAAAATTTTAATTTTTTAGAACGAAGTTCCTTATCGCGCGTTGTGAAAGGGGGCTAGACGGAAAAAATTCTTACGAAAAGTTGTCACGACACTTTTTGCTATAGTAAGGTATTGTAAGCTATGCGGCGTGCAGATGTTTCTCTGTATGTCTCTCTCTCTCTCTCTCATAGAAAGCAAGCCAGATATTTTCATTTCTATTTCGCATTGAACAGTGTGGTGTCGCGACGATTATTTTTGTTGAGTGTATACAGGTTTTTTGTAAATAATAATAAAAGAAACTTCGTTCCATCCGGGTGTCCCTTGACACCTCTCAAGTTTTTTTTTATTTTATTACGCCAAAGAAGTATAACATCTTACGTACGTACGTAAGTAGACACACGTATGTTATTGAATTTATTAACGCATTATTAAACATTATCCGAACGGATACGACTTAGGCACCTTCAAGAAAAGAGCATACTCCTTCTTAAAAAGCCGGCAACGCAGCTGCAAGACCTCTGTGGCTGTCCATGGGCGGCGGTAATCACTTACGATCAGGTGAGCCTCCTGCTCGTTTGCCCCTTTTTTCTATAAAAAAAAACGTGACTTCGTTTTTGTACAGTAATATTTATTTAAAAATTTTCTGTATTAATTTCTTTTTTTATATATACATTTTTATTATATTATTTTTATATCATAAGATAGCAACCGACGCTATTGCGGCAGGAATAGGTAAGGCGGTGGTACCAGACCCGGGCGAGACAATGCAGAACTCTACCACCTATTACCACCTAGTTTAAATCACAACAGTCGTCTAGAATCTTTTGACAATCTCAAACAATATGTTTAACAACAAACAGTATTTATTAACTGACTTACCGAAAAGGAGGAGGTTGTCTTTTTATGTTTTTTACCTCAGAGCTCGGTCATTCATGAACCGATTTTATTTTATTTTTATTTGGGAGGGTATCTTCCCCGTGTGGTTACATTTTAATTTGGTGAAGATCTGATGCAGGGTTCCGGAGATACAGGAAATGGGACGTCAGTCGCTGCAGTTTTACTGCATTCAAAAAATATATATATTTTATATCATAAGATAGCAAACAAGCAGATAGGTCTTCTGATGGAAAGAGTCAACCATCGCCTATAGACACAAAAAATGTTAATGGTGCATTGTTATCTTGTTGCGAGGTCTAATGCCACATGCATAAGTTTACCGGCTACCTTACCCTCCAAACCGAACACGATACTGACTAGCTCTGACGCTATTGCGGCAGGAATAGTTAAGGCGGTGGTACCAGACCCGGGCGAGACATTGCATAATTCTACTACCGAGTAAATAGTAAATAGATGTTTGCATTTTCATTTCAAATTGTAAACAGCTCTGCATTGTCTCGATCGCCTCAATCGTCTCAATCGATCGCCGTTTACGACCTGCCTGGCAGAAGTATGTCTAATCTTCAAAGGAGCCCGAGACTAATACGAGGAAAAATATCTTATTTGTAACTGACAAGCTGACCTGCGTAAATTGGACCGCCAGTAGAATAACATGTCTTCAATATAATCTTTAGTACAAACTTTCATTTCCTATTTCAGTCCTTTAGGGGTTAATTTTTGAAAAAAAATAGTCAATGTTTAACCACGAGTGTTAAATATATTCAGTAAAATTAGTTCAGCAACTTAGCCGTAAAAGCGTAACAAACAGACGGACAGGTTATCGCATTTATAACATTTGTATGTATGTATGTATGTGTGTGTGTGTGTGTGTATTTATTTATTTGTATGGTACACGGATAGCAACACATCATTAACATCTTTGGTGTCTAGAAGCGATAATTTCTCCTTCCATCAGGAGAACCATCTACCTATTTCTCCCTAATGATATAAGAAGTATCCTCACGCCCGTATCTCCGAAGAGGTAGGCAGAGGTACAACCAGCGCAACTACGATTACCCGATAATACTTAGTCCCGCAATGTGATACGTAGCAAGCCTATCACCAACCGGGCATTTTTTCTAATACCGGGCAAAGTTGTTTTGTCAGAAAACTGAAAAAAACATTTTTGAATTGCTCGACCCGGGAATCGAACCCAGGACTTCATGTGACTAGACCACAGATATAAGAAAAAGCAAATGGAGTCAAAAAGATTTTTTTTATAGAACAGGGGGCAAACCATCACCTATAGACACGAGAGGTGTTAATGGTGCGTTGCTATTTTGTGGCGAGGTCTAATGCCACATGCATTAGTTTACCGGCTACCTTACCCTCCAAACCGGAACACGACAGCGACCAGCGCTGACGCTATTGCGGTAGGTATAGGTAAGGCGGTGGTACCAGACCCGGGCGAGATAATGCTGACCTCTACCACCACACTGCCGCGATGGTAGTGACTCGTATAGCCAATCGGTCGCCTTCTACGACCTGCCTGGCAGAACGGCAGTTGATATTCTTATTCTTCAAAGGGATTCCCCCTTGTTGGTTTGGACAGGTTCTCCTAGGCTAAAATCTACTCTATATTAAAGCTTCTTAGATATCACCATGCCAAATTTCGTAAATTACTATTCCGTTTTTATTCATTGCATTTGCATGATTGACAGACAGACAGACAATTAGCAGATAATCAGACAAAAATTCTAATAATTAGTTTTTTTGCTTCTAATATCGATCTTTTATCAGACACAAAAAACAAAAAACTTTTTTTTTTCAAAAAACATTTATGTACTTACAGAAACCACAATTCTAGGTTTTTACTTTTTTATATGTATGGATATAGATAAGAAAATATGTTTTGTTATTATGGCTTTCTATCTCATAAGAAAGTCAATAATTCCTGAGTAATTATCTCCGAGGAAATGGCCTATTTTACCTCATTTCGTTAGAACAATCTAATTGCTATCCTATGGACTAAAAAGAATAAAAAACTCATGTTTGAAACTCAGTTAAATTTTAATCAATGAGACCAGACTTGCCACGTATCCGGTGGCACTAGAAGTAAACATCCATTTCCGTGTGTAAAACCAACCTTAAAATGTTCGGCGGGGTGATCACGTAATTCGCAATGCGAAATTATCGTGATTGTTTAGTTATTGCAAGACACATAACAGCCTTGTACATTAGTGGTAGTCGTTGCCGCTTGATTAGTTTTGATGCTGTGACATTGCAAAAAGTGCATCAAGTGACCAGCAAGCAATTGGCGACGTTTTTGATGATTTTTTTCATTACGTTTAAGAGTCATCGCTGATCGCTGGCGAATTGCAAACGTTAGATGATACGCCTACGGGAAGTACAATTGAAAACGCATTATTTAACGCTGATTTAACAATGCGGCTCTTGATAAATTCTTTGCTAGATACATAGATAATTTCATAGATTTTACCCATCCCATCTGCTTGTTTGCTATCTTATGATAGATGATGATGATGACGATGAAGATGATGACGAGAGCAATATACTTTTACACCAAGGTCGAAACTGCTAATTTCTATACTCGGACAGATATATCTAACTGTTAATGTGGTGATAACATATAGACCTTTGGTCAAACAACAATACCGTTTTGATCTTGGTGAATATGTCATTCCCATTTAAACTTAAATGACATGTCACATTGCATGTCACTAGAACTGTGACGAATTTGGTACTAAGCAAAAACATAATAGTAATAATAAAGGTCGTTAAAACATTTACTATTTCACAATAATATTCATCTGCAAATTTCCATGGAAAATATATAATTAATGTGGCTCTAGAATATGACTTTATACGCGCCGCGGTCGGTCCTTTTCACAGGCTCTAATTAACTCCATAAATAATATTTATGCAGGCCCCGATGAAAGTTCACGATCGCTTTAGATCCCAGGCATTCGTTATTAGTTTGTCCTTTGGTAATTACAGATTGTAAGCCTTGGTCCTTCATCTCTCAACATACAGGAGTTTTATTACGGGTTATAAAATATAAATATCGGCTAAAATAATTTTTTTTTCGTAGGTCTTACACAAACTTACCAACTTTTTATAATTAGTTATATCCCACCGTTGTTCTTTACGGCTATTCAGCTATTTGTAAAGTACACCTTCACCGTATATCCCGTGCCGTGGCATAAAGTTTGTCGCTAAATGAAAATCCTTGAACATTTGAACGGTACCCTTATGACATTTCGTGGAGTATTTCAAAAGGCTGGTTATTAAAAGACTAATGAGTGTTGCCATCGTAAAACGATATTGCAGTACATTGTGAAGTTTAATTGATTACTCTGATACTTTAGTACTCGAGGTAATTCCGTATAAGTCATCTACAGCTTAATATTTAGGAGTAACTGTAAAATACTTCAAAGTAATGTTTACTACAGGAGCTGGTCGTAAAAACGTGATATATTGTACATTAATTTATACGCAGTTTAATTGTTAATCGTTTTGAATTTTCTGTGCATTTCCAGCAATTTAATATAAATTTCACCAGAATAATATGATTACATTACACTTACGTGAAAACCGTATTGTATTTATTGACTGAAATGCTCAAAAATAACAAATAAAGGCAATCAAATTGGATTTACCGCGACTTTTCGTCAGTGTTATTACGCCATTGGCACAAGAAACACTTTTTTTTAAAATAAACAATCCGCCTTCATGCCAGCTAATTTGTAAAATGCAAATGGTTCCCCAAACTAAAACTAGACATATTATAACCATCGTGGCTGGCTGACTAACAAGATCTACCATCTAGATCTTGCCGGATATGGCACCAGGGTGTTGCTCCATCTTGCCGCGTGTTCAGCGTCAGTTGTCGTGTTCCGATTTTGAGGGTAAGAATGCATCGTTAATATTTTAGGTGTCTATTAGTGATGGTTTTTTTTCCATAAGGAGATATTAAAGTAAAAAAAACAAAAGTCTGGGATTCTAGGATCACCCCAACAGAGCAATGGGTCACGCGAGCGTCACAAATATCCAAACGAAGGTCCATCGCTCTTTTCACTGCATTAACAGCTTAAACCAAACCACACAAAATACGTAAGTACTTAACGTTCCACTTTAAACTAAAGAAATGCCTAACTACGAATTTCGGCAAGTATACGCAGAAACTTAGTAATTTAATCACGCCACATTAAAAAAAAACTAACTGGATTGGAACCAGTAATTTTTTTCGGTGTGTACGATTGGATAAAACTGAAAAAAAAATTGAGAATAAGCACAAGAACAGCGCTGATGAGATAAGATAGTATTCATAATCTATACATGTATAACTAATAATAAGTACAATTATACCCAATATATGATGATATATTACCACTCCCGTGCGCCGGATAAACACATAAAGCCGTCAGACCCGGTTATCGCTCAAAATAGTCGATAATCGTTATAAGGTCGGTAAAATACGGCGATGGGCATCACCATCCATCTCGCCAATCGATAAACCGAAGAATCACGGTGACTTAGAAAGTCTATAGACGATGATAAATGATGATAAATGTTCGGTTTACTCGGCCTACCCAGCAAGGGAACCGGGCGTGATGATACTTACTTACTTTCTATGTATTAGTATAGCTAACTAACACTAATTTTACAAGCAAATAATTTTCTTATTTTGCTGTCACATCAAGTTGTATAAATTGTCTCCGATATTATTGTTTATTATTGCATTATTCATTTATTCAATATTCAATTCCTCCTGACACCTCCTGACACCTTTTTCGCCGTATTGGTCCTTTGAAGAATAGGCCAACTGCCGTTCTGCCAGGCAGGTCGTAAAGGCGACCGATTGGCTATCGAGTCACTACCATCGTGGCTACTAGGTGGTAGAGTTCTGCATTGCCTCGCCTGGGTCTGGTACCACCGCCTTACCTATTCCTGCCGCAATAGCGTCAGTGCTGGTCGCTGTCGTGTTCCGGTTTGGAGGGTAAGGTAGCCGGTAAACTAATGCATGTGGCATTAGACCTCGCCACAAAATAGCAACGCACCATTAACACCTCTCGTGTCTATAGGTGATGGTTGACTCTTTCCATCAGGAGACCCATCTGTTTGTTTGCTATCTTATGATTTAAAATAAAAATATAAAAAAAACCTGACATAATAAGCTAACCACTAAACCAACAAGACAGATTACTTTAAACCTTAAGACGAAATATACAGAAGATATCGGAAGATACAGATTCTATATTAATGCCGTAACCAAATAAGGAGTATGATTATTTAACGAAGGAGGTGGAAGCGAGCTAATAACGTTAATTGACTTTCCGGAGTAATCATGAGATACTTCGTTAATTCATGTTTGAAGTTCGACGTTACACAATCTGGCTGTTAGAACTCGTTACGTGAAGACAATGTGTTATTTAACCTTCAACAGTATTTAAAAATTAAAACATAATTTTAAAGTTATTATTATAATTATACAGATTTTTTTTTAGAAAATATCTTTAAAAATTTTCTTTTCTTATTAGCTTTAAATTGCATCACAAGACCAAGAAAGAAGAATTTATTCTCCATCCTATACAGACTAATATTACAAATGCGAATTCGTCTGTTTGTCTGTTAACGCTTTTACGGTTAAACCGCTGAATCTATTTTGCTGAAATTGGGAAAGAAGATTGTTGAAAACTTAGATCAGACAAAGACTACTTTTTTTCAAATATCAACCATCCGGTTCGAATTAATGTGGCAACCAAATAGGGAGTATGAGTATTTAACGAAGGAGATGGGACCGAGCTAATAATGTTAATTAACTTTTCGAAGTAATCATGAGATACTTCGTTTGGTGAATTCATGTTTGAAGTTCGGCAATATACAAGGAAGTTGTTGGAACTCGTCACTCATTCCGTGCTCGTAACAATCCGTGAAGACAATATATGATAAAGCTAGGACAGTACTTGCAAAATATCTGGCGTGAATATATATATTTCGCAACGCCCGGGTAATCGATACATCGCTTACCAATTCCTGCTGCAAATTCGTGTTCGACATTGGAGGGTAAGGTAGACTTATATGGCATTGCCATCCCGCTACATGGATAGTAACGCACCATTACATCTTTGGTGTCTATGAGCGATGATTTTTCTTTCCACTAGGAGAGCCATCTGCTTCTTTGCTACGAGTATTTAATTCGTATTAAAAATTATAAAATTTGGTGATAAGTATTGGAACGAAGTTCCTTACGGCAGGCTTGGAGGGGATAGGGATTTTGCTGCGCGACCGAACTGAAAAAAATGTGATAGTAAAACCGTAAGAAAAATGCGTGGAATAAAAGCGTTAAATGAGACGTGCGCAGGCGCGACAGTCGCGTACACAAGCGAGTAGTGCCGTTTAGCCGAAGGAAGTTCGTTCCTACCTGGTGTCCCGCGACACCACATCATTTTTTTGTTTTATAACTCACTGTCATCAATTTTACCGTTTAGAAATTTCCTGTGTTTCCGTATAATTATGTTTATAACTAGAGAACAACTTGACTGGTATTTATAAAAATCGGCTGTGACGCCGCTGGTCGCTACCGCTGAAGGGATATAGTGATGGATCCAGCGGGCCAGCTTTTTGTCAGGTGACGTCATAACTGTGGAGGTCGATGACGTCACACAAAGACAAGGGGAAAAGAAAGATCTTCCCAACCAGGCAAGGTGTACTGCCTGGGGATCGAAGTCCATTTAAGAATCGTTGAAACTTGTATATAGTGTTAGAAGATAAATAATTGTGATATCACGATTCAGGATTTTATTTTTGAATTTCACTTTTTCCATTTGTTATTGATTTTTGTCCATTTTGTATTATTTTTTCTTGTAGCATTTGTGATTGTTTGAGCCGCTACATCGGCAAACATTAAAATACGTGATTTTACAAATGATACATCATTTTATATGTATGTGTTCCATTATAACTCAATAATGGCTTGAAAATACAGGGCAAAGTGTGATTACACAATTGATAGGACATACATCTTTTTTATCGTCAATAAATTAACTCCCAATGAATCGGGTGGGTTAAAACCCCTTTTAATTTTTAGTTTACTATCTATGCGATATATTATCATTAACTAAGGCTACTATATCATTGAATGATCCTGTTATATTTGGCCAACATTACTAAATTGTAGGTAAGTGTATACAAAGTAAATATTTTTACAAAACTGACTGATCTGGTGTAGTACTGTTGTAGGTGAGTAAATTACAAACTCATTGACTGAGCTTACGTAGTACTGTATATTTGGTGAATACATAAATACTTTTAAACTTTACTGTTAGTATAACATTTATCGGAATTATTATTTAACGATTTCTTACCGCAACATATATTATGAAAATAAATAAAATTCACGGTAAGAACCCTCAATAATAAAATAGATAACCACCACAACATCTTGTATACTGCCGTCTATATATTTTTAACCAACTTCAAATAAGGGGGTTATTTGTTAGTATGTATGCAATATTATTTCATTTGGATAATATTTAAGAATGCCGATCTATTTAGGCTTCCAAGCATGTGCACTAAATTTCGTAAAAGTACGTATGTTTGTCCACTTACTTCTTTAAAACTAATAGACGTGTTGAGACGATCCTTTTTTATTTAAGTCAGGTATATTTTAACTTAGGAAACATTTAAATTTTCATCAAAATCGATTCAGTGGTTTTTGAGATATAGGTATAGTTGACAGATATTAAAGTCAGTATAAGTTTTTTTAATGACAATTATTATTATCCCAGAACTTTCCGTGAAGTAAGGTTACCTAACCTTGACTTCAATAATTGTCACTGTCATTACTACATAATTAGTATTATTCCATTGTTAATTTTGCTATTAATAATATTAACCTCAATGTTCTACTGGTGTCGGCTTTGATAGATCGCATGAGGTCCAAAGTTCGAAAACCGGGTACGGAAAATCGTTTTAAATAATAATGTCGCGAGACAGATTACACAAATCGATCTAACCCCAAAGTAAGCAAGTTATTTGCTTATCTTATGGGTATTAGTCAACGATAATAATACATAGAAATACATATATAAATACTTTACATACATCATAAACACTCAAATCCAGAAATACAAACATCTATGCTCATCACACAAATGTTTTTCCATGTCGGGAATCGAACCCAAGCCCCATCGATTCGTAGTTAAGTTCGCTAACCACTCAACCAACGGAGCGGTCAGTAAATTTTCGGGTTTTTGATAAAAATATGACTGGCCCGCAACTAAAAATGTTTTTATATCATAAGATAGCAAACAAACAGGTGCCGCCGTGTTGGTCCCGGCCTCCTTTGTAGAAATAGGCCAACTGCCGTTCTTCCAGGCAGGTCGTAAAAGGCGACCGATTGGCTATCGTGTCACTACCATCGTGGCTACTAGGTGGTAGAGTTCTGCATTGTCTCGCCCGGGTCTGGTACCACCGCCTTACCTATTCCTGCCGCAATAGCGTCAGTGCTTGTCGCTGTCGTGTTCCGGTTTGGAGGGTAAGGTAGCCGGTAAACTTATGCATGTGGCATTAGATCTCGCCACAAGATAGCAACGCACCATTAACATCTTTGGTGTCTATAGGCGATGGTTGACTCTTTCCATCAGGAGACCCATCTGCTTGTTTGCTATCTTATGATATAAAAAAAAAGGTGATTTTCCTGATGGAAAGAGAAAACCATCACCCAGATAACGGTGCATTACTATCCGAATGTCGATGTCTCAATGCCATATGCATAAGTTTATCGGCTATCTGTGTTCCCCGACGAGTAAAATCTGGGGATCTTCAAGAGAAGAGTAAACAGGTACCTTCTAGGGAAGCGCGTTCCATCTTAGGCCGCATCTTAGCTTACCATCAGGCGAGATCGTGGTCAAGCGCTTCCCTATCGATAATAAAAAATAAAATAAAAAAAACCTTACCCTCCAAACCGGAATACGACAGTGGGAATCACCGACGCTACTGCGGCAGGAATAAGCAAAACTTTCCGTACAAACGTGATTTTCTTTTATACATGATGGTACGGAACCCATCGTTCGCGAGTCCGACTCGCGATAAGCCGGTTTTTTTGGAACAAAGTTTCTTAAGGGCCATCCATAAACTACGTCACATATTAAGGGGAGGGAGGGGGTCAACGAAGTGTGGCATTGTGTGACAAAGTGTAGGGAGGGGTCCCGAATTTTGTGACATCATAGTGACACCCTAGCTGGCAAAAATGTCCGTAACATTAAAAAACGTAAGATTTTTTATAATAAGGACCTTCGTTCCTATTTAGTGTCCCACGACATCTTACGATTTTTTATTTATATTTGATTTGGTACGAAAGATACCTACAAACCCTCATTTTCACCCTCCTACTCCAACTACCCATTAACCCCTAATTTATCCCTCCCCCCCCCCCCTTCTGTGGTCTAGTGGTCCAACGTTGGCGTTGACCACATGAGGTCTCGGGTTCGATTCCCGTGCCGGGCACATAGAAAAAGGTTTTTTCAGTTTTCTGAGAAACACAAAGTTGCCCGGGATTGGAAAGTGTCCGGTTGGCGATAGGCTTGTCACCTATCACATTGTGGGATCAAGTATCTTCGGCTAATCGTGGGTGCACTTGTTGTACCTCTGCCTACCCCTTCGGGGATACGGGCGTGAAGATACTTTATCTTTTTTGATTGGTAACCCTGTCCTTAAAATTGTAGTTCCATTGAATCAATTGCGATTGTAATTAAAAAAGTTACAATTTTTCCATATCAGGATGATTGGAAAGTTGTATAATCGTGTGACAGCACTGGACTTCTCGTTTCGAAAGTGGGTAATTGGATCAAATTCCGCCGTACACGCACAAACATTATCGAGTTACTCTGCAGAGTGCTAAGTGTGAGTTTTTCTTTTTGCATTCGATCGTGAGCGCGTTTCGAGTTTACTAGGAATTTGTATGTGATTTGTACAGCGCCACCAAGTGGTAAACTGGTTTCTCACGTTTACCACTAGGTGGCGCTGCACAAATCACATACAAATTCCTCGTAAACTCGAAACGCGCTCACAATCGAATGCGAAAAGAAAAACTCACACTTAGCACTCTGACCAACAACTTGTTACAATTGTGACACTATTACTCGATCAGTTTGACGGGTTGCAGATAAATCTTCTTTACATATTTGTAAGTTATTAAATTATTTTTTTTATATCATAAGATAGCAAACCTGCAGATGGGTGTCCTGATGGAAAGAATCAACCATCGCCTATAGACACCAAAGATGTTAATGGTGCGTTGCTATCTTGTAGTGAGGTCTAATGCCACATGCATAAGTTTACCGGCTACATTACCCTCCAAACCAGAACACGACAGCGACAAGCGCTGACGCTATTGTGGCAGAAATAGGTAAGGCAATGGTACCAGACCCGGGCGAGACAATGCAGAACTCTACCACCGAGTAGCCACGATAGTAGGACTCAAATAGCCAATCGGTCGCCTTTTGCGACCTGTCTGGCAGAACGGCAGTTGGCATATTCTTCAAAGGAGCCCGGAACCAACACGGAGGAAAATGATAAGTAGTAGTCACGATGATAATGACACGTAAGACAATAGTTCACCTTTTACTAATTGCTGGCAGAATGGCAAATAGTCTAATCTTCAATGGGGGCCAAGACAGACCACTAGCTCTGCAACGTCTCGCCCGAATTGGGTACCGCCACCTTACCTATTCCTGCCGCAATAGCGTCAGTGCATATCACTGTCGTGTTCCGGTTTAGAGGCTAAGGTAGCCAGTAAACTTATGCGGAATTAACACTTCACTACGCAGATAGCAACGCACCATTAAAATCTTTGGTTGTCTGATGGTTGTCCACCATTAAAACCTTTGTTAATTGACGGTTGTCTTTTTCTATAAGGAAAGCCATATCCGCTTATTTGCAATCTTATAAAAAATATTTATTTATTTATTTAATTCTTTTAAGTTATTTCATCTATTATAACCGAATACATCCTGCTCACATTGATATGAAGCATTTTGGTCGTATCCACGTATACAGAGCGATTCACTGTCGCGTTATGGCTGGAGTTATGGCAACGATAAGCCTCAGTTGGCAGCCTTTGACACGTTCACCATTACAGCCCGATTATGCTGATGCTCGGAAAATCCTTATTAATTTCTTAAACTAGCATTAAGCCCAGCTATAGCTGTGAATAACTGCGAAATTAGGAAATTTGTTAAAAACACTTACATTTTATTGAGTACAGTTCGGTTTAATGAGTATATCATTACATAGTATAAAACAAAGTCGATTTCTCTGTCTGTCCCTATGTCCTTATGTCCCTATGTATGCTTAAATCTTTAAAACTACGCAACGGATTTTGATGTGGTTTTTTTAATAGATAGATTGATTCTTGAGGAAGGTTTAAGTGTATAAACCTTTCCGATATTCCCACGGGAACAAAAGCTGCGCGGGTGAAACCGCGGGCAGGTCGCTAGTAATAATATAATTTGATATCATCACTACTTATTATAAAACAGACGCTTTCCGCTGTTTGTCCCTATGTATGCTTAGATCTTTAAAACTACATAACGGATTTTGATGCGGTTTTTAATAGACAGAGTGATTCAAGAGGAAGGTTTTTATGTATTACTAGCTGACCCGGCAAACGTTGTTGTGCTTTTTTAACTACTCTTATTTTTTTTCTATATTTTCACACCTTTTAAACCTTCCCTGGACTTCAACAATTAATGCAAAACCAAAATTAGCCAAATCAGTTCATCCGATCTCGAGTTTTAGCGAGACTAACGAACAGCAATTGATTTTTATGTATATAGATAATTTATATAGCAAAAAAACGTTTGCCGGGTCAGCTAGTTATTTTATAAAAGGTTAATTTTAATAATTTTCGACGTCTGCAAGTGGTGATTTCTTTTTTTATTGGTTGAAATGCAATAGTACTGTTTTGCACACCTGTTTTTTAAACACCTACGCAAGATCCCGAGGTGTCATATGTTTTTGTGTATCCGTGTTTGTTCATGTCTGCATGTGGCATCACAGCTCCCAAATGTGTATTAATCGTAGGATTATGAAGGTTAAATCTTTCTTAGGCTGGGAAGTCTGCCTACACCCCGACTCCCCAACTAACTACAATAGACATCGTGCGTGGAATTATTAGTCAGGTTTGTTGCTCTACAAATGATGCACATGAAGCAGGCCTTATAATAAAGGAATGTATTGAGGTTTTCATTTTTTTTTATAGTTATTATTAAATTTAAATCTATTTTATTGATTCAGGCGTTACTTTGCGGAATTCCATAATTAAAAAGGTGAAATTAATTTAATTTGCTATTATCCGCGAACTGTACCGAAAATAAAGACATCGGTTCAATAAATGGATACGACATCCTTATGTGTGTGTATGTGAGTGGATAATTGTGCCGCTAGGATCTTCGTTTTGTTCGGACCATCGATGAGTCTTATCCATTAATTAAACCTACGTCATTCTTTTCGGTACCATCACGGAAGGTACATAGAATAATTCGCGGATAATGGCAAATTTAATTAATTTCACCTTTTTAATCTATTAAAGCCGTGAACTCTAAACAGCTCAGAGTTGGTAGGTGAGGCAATTATTTTCCTTGCTAAAAGAACATTATTAATGAGTAATTTGTCATCCAGTCACCACTCACCGCAGCTTTCTTTGTCGCTGACAAGGTCAGACGACCGCTATGACTCATCTAATCAAGCACGACGTGTACCTACTTCCCACCATTGACCCAGAATCATGAAATTTATGTGTAAGGTTACCTACAAGTTTACATGGAACCCTCGGTGTCGAGTCCAACCCGGTAAGGGTTTTTAGAAATAGACGTTTGAAGAGTGAGAATATAGAAAATATAAAATTTCTTATATAGGTAACCTGCTAAATCTCTTGCGAGCGAGACATTGCAGAACTCCACCACCTAGTGGTCACAATGGTGGTAGCCACAGACCACATAAATAGTAGTGATGACCCATTAGTCAACCGCTCGCCTTATACGAACTGTCTAACAAAATAGCAGATGGTATAATCCTCAAAGGGGCCGTATTAACACGTGAAAAAAGGAAATTTGAATAAAACATTTTGTGTTTTTTAATTTAATTTCGCATTGATTTAGAAGTAGTGGATATATCGTCTATAGTCTGTCTCTTGTAGAGTCAGGAGGAAGATTTATCATTTAACCTTTGTTGTACAGCGATGCATCACTCGAAAACTTGGAGAGAAAGTCGTGGCCTTTGACCCTAGGCTTAGAAAGTCTCTGTTGATAATGTGAGCCTAGACGTCTACAATTATTTATTGTCTAGCTTTCTGCTCAATAAGTTATTTCTTTAAATATTTAAATCAAATTTGTAATATATCTTTTCTTAATCTATATATAATTTGTATCTATATAAAAGGCAAAACTGACTGACTGATGTATCAACGCACAGACCAAACCCTTAGGGCTAGAAACTTGAAATTTCGCACACGTAGTTCTCTTATGATGTAGGTATCCACTAACGAATTATTTTTCAAAATTCAACCCCAAAGGGTGTGAAATAGTGGATAAAAGTTGTATGAAACTTCTTATTCCTTATAATAATACAAAAAAAATAATGATTTATGTGTTTAAACTTTTTTCAAAATTCGATCCCTAAGGGGGTAAAATAAGGGAAGAAGCTTTTAAAGAAAGGTTAAATAAGTTCCAAGGTTTATATGCGCGAGTGAAGCAGGTAACAGCTAGTATAATATATTTTATTTGCAAGTATCTTATGAAAGTTTCTGGATGTACAGGAAATGAGAAAATGCAGTTTTACCGCGTTAAAAATGTTTTGTTAGTAATCATTTTATGTGTATATTAAAACGTGAAGGAGAACATTTAGACTCCTTTTTGCGAATTGTGCGAACGGTGGAATATGAAAAGCAAATTTAAAGTTTACATTGCAGTGGACTGCAGAAACCTAATACTTTAAATAAAATGCATTAAAATTACATTTAATTAATAAAATTAAACATTACACACACTATATGCATGTAACATACATGATAATATACACACATGTATACTGTTTCTTTACGGCTAACTCAGATGAATCTTATATTAATGAAACTAATCTCTTGTCAAAGGGATGAATATGAAATGAAGATCATAAAGTTAATAGTTCCATGACGGCTAAAGTCAGTTATCAGACTTAAAAGAGATTTCATTGGATAGACCTGTGGTTTAGACGTTGGACGAATTTCGGCCACAGGGGATCCCTAGTTGTATTTAAAAGTTAAATTTTTATTCATTAGTTGTTTCTTTTTAAATAACTCGCTAATCCACGCAGCTTTACCCTATTTCCTCTTTTAATCTCTTAATTTGACCCTTTAGGGTTTGATTTTTTAAAGTTAGTCCCTGTTTGACTCCAGATTTTTTACTATCTCTATGGCAAATTTCATAAAATCGGTTTAACGGCTTAGCCATGATATTACGACAGAAAGATAAACTTTTACACTAATAATATTAGTATGATCATTTAATTTTAATGTCTGTGTAAGCCGTGTTTACCCTGTGTTGGTTCCGGGCTCGTTTGAAGAATAGAACAACTGCCGATCTGCCAGGCAGGTCGTATAAAGCGACAGATTGTCTATGCGAGTCTCTACCATCGTGACTACTAGGTGGTAGAGTTCTGCATTGTTGTAGTTTTTAGAATTTTTGTCTGTTTGTCTGTTTATCTGTTTGTCTGTTTGTCTGTATGTATGTCCGAGGTAAACTCAAAAAGTACTGCATGGATTTACTTCAAATTTTGCATGAATATTACTAACAAGTCGGGTCAACATATAGGCTACATATTATCACGCTATCACCTACGAGGGAGGGGCTGTGCGGAGTAAACGATATCCGTGCGGACGAAGTCGCTGGCAACAGCTAGTAAAATAATATGAGTACACAGATATAAACAAAACTTTTATAAAATATTCAACATATACTTTTTAAAAGTAAAAACAAACATGAAAAAACTGATGTAATCTTTTTTTGCAGACGTCCGCACGTCAATATGCTCAAAATATAGCTGTTAAAAAATGTTCATAACTTCAGTATGTCACGGAATCGTTTCCTTTTGAAAATTTAATTTTCAGTGGGGTCTTTAATTTTAATTAGTAAACTACTAAAAATAATGTTATAGTTTAAATTAATAAAATTACCCACAACGATAAGTATTTAATAAAAAAACAGTGAAATGATTAACCTGTAGAAAATTAATTCGTCAGTAAATTATTAAATTATTTTTTTAATTAAACGAGTATTAATAGACGCGCCCTTTTAGATTTTACGATTTTTTTATTTATACGATATATTCGCCTCTGTGGTCTAGTGGTCCAGCGTTGGCGTTTACCAAATCAGGTCCCGGTTTCGAATCCCGGGTCGGGCATATAAAAAAAAGTGTTTTTTCAGTTTTCTGAGAAACACAAATTTGCCCGGGATTGGAAAGTGCCCAGTGGCGATAGGCTTGCCACCTATCACATTTGTGGGACCAAGTATCTTCGGCTAATCGTGGGTGCACTTGTTGCACCTCTGCCTACCCCTTCGGGGATATGGGCGTGAAGATACCCTTTACAATATATTTGCTATTGGATTTTATTGTAAATAAATAAAAAGAGTCTAGACCAGAAACAAACATAGATCAGGATCCATTCTAATCTCTACAAATACAAATGTTTTGTCCAATACAAATAAAGATACATATAAATTGGCACACGTCCACTTACAATATTTTTTCCGTCACATTAATCAAGGCTAAGCCATGACACAGTGGGGCGATGATTAATTTCTAAATAGCGCTGGATAAAATATTTATTTTTCCTGCAGCTCTAACCCACAACCAGCCGCATCATATATCTTGCTGGCTGCATTATAATTTCTTACAAAAATTCTATAAGAGCTGTTATAGAATTTTTGTAAGAAATCATATAAAATAATAATAAAGCCTTATTTATACTAGTGATAAAAATTGGACTGATGATAATGAATGTTTTATTTTATTAATGTAATTGTAATACATATTATGAATTTTTACATATTATTCGTTAGCAAATTAGCAAATGCCGCTTAATATGGAGAAAGAAACAGACTTCGAAGATGTTAAAAGTGCGTGGCTATCCGTCTGGCGTGATGATAATGCCGTTGTAATCACATACATAAATCTACCAACTACCTTACTCTCCAAACCGGAATACTACAATGACAAGCATGGTAGTAATAGTTATAGCAAAATATAATAGTAAAGCAATATGCAAGGCGGTGGACCAAACACCCGGGTGAGCCGTTGCGAAACTCTACCACCACGAACGTATAACGGGCCGTCACGATGTTCCTGATAAATATATAGCAATTGTCACATTATACAAACTGCCTGGCAGATAATCTATTCTTCAAAAGTGGCCCGCATCAACAAGACAGAAACTTTTAGTTTCCTATATGTAAACGTAAGGTATACTAAATCTCAAACTCCCCCGCTGGTGCCATTTTCATGATTAGAGATCTAACATAACTTCACGTATTAATATTTAAATTTATCCTATTCCATTTATTTCATTGGAAAACAACCAAGCAGATAACTTTCCTGCAAAAAGATAACCATTGCCTATATACTAAAGTTGTTAATAATACTTTGCTTACGGTATACTGTGCATATTTTATCGACTATTTTATATTCTGCATTGGAAGACAGCAACAAAATGTACAAGCGTTATTGCAGTAGGATTAATTAAGACTGTGGTTTCGAACCCGGATAAGACGTATAGAAATACATGTATAAATACAAGAATATATTTAATAAACACCCAAACCCGGAAATACAAACATTTATGTTCACCACACAAATGCTTGTCCCCGTCGGGGATCGAACCCGAGCCCCGTCAATAGCGTAGTCAGGGTCCCTAACCACTCGACCAATGAGGCGGTCAAAGAAAAACATAGTGTGCCAGATTATAATGATAGTAGTCTGCTAATTTCAAAAATTAATGACCCTATTATTAAATATATTTGATCATGCATGTAATTTAACACTTATATTGCCGCATCTATTAAAACGTAACATTACGTTTAATTAAAAAAATTGAATGACTTCTGACTTAAACTCATGATTAAATGGCTATAAAAGGAACATTAAGGAAAGAATGTACTTATTTGTTTATTTCTTGGTATTTCAAGCTAATTAAAATAAATATCATTACAATTATTGATTTTAATCTTTCAATGCCGTTTTTATTCTTGTTTAAAAATATATCTAATTAAAATAGCCAATGCACGTCATGGAACAAAAGGAGGTCAATTGACCTCTTTGTCCCATGGAATCAATTGAATAGATTCATTGAAAATGTTTGACCTGGTGGTCTTATTTGAATGTCAAACAATATTTATTGCAATCGAAAAGATCCATGTAATTGAAGATATTGAATAATTTTATGACAATTATTTAAATAATGAATTATTTTTGTTTTATTATTTAATGCCCCAAAGCCCCATGTATAATTAAAAAGTTTTTAAACGTAGAAATGTATTTTTTATATAAGAGGATGGAGACCAAGACATAGATTACAATTAATAATAAGGATATATTTATTTAAGAAATACGCCATACAAAACAAGCAAGAATGTAGTTAAAAACTAACAACATTAATACACATTATACTTATAAAAACAAACGAATAAAAAGAGAAACAGAGATAGAAAAACAATAAAAAGTAGTAATTAAGAAAAAATAATGGTTGCGCAACTTCCCGAAATAGTATATCACTAAGCAATTTATGTTAGGATTATTATTAACTCAATTTCAAAGTGGATGTTCAGAAGTGGTAGGTAGGTAGGTAGGCATGAGTACGTTATATATGTAAGAGATATAAGTATAAATATATTCCAAAAAGATCTTTAGTCCTGCAGAGCGTTACACTTGAACTTAACTTTTTTAGTAAAATGTAGCATGTGTCATAAACAAAGTCACTTCTTGTAGTTTTTATATCATAAAATAGCAAACGAGCAGATGGCTCTCCTGAAGTTCTGATAGAATGAAATAACCATCGCTTATAGACATAAAAAACGATAATTGCATTAGTATACATGTGATGGGATGGTAATAATACTTGCATAAATTTACAAAAACTATAGGCTATAGTTGTGTATGACCAATCAGAAATAGATATGGTGGTAATACCAAACTTGAACGAAATGTTGTAAAACTGCCACCTAGTCGTCATGATGACTGAGTGATGATGACATTTGATCGGTTTTTCATCTCTTATAAACCACCTGGCTAAATCATATATCTAGATGGCATAATCTTCAAACGGGCCCGAACCAAGACGGAAGAGAAAACGCAACCTGATGTGGGTTGTAACCACAGACCACATTACTCCGTGGTTGTAACTGATAATAACGTAACTTTCTGTTGGCGTAAAATTGTAATAATCCTCAGTGACCTGCCAGCTGTGGTATGATGTATAAGATTGAGTGTTCAAATGTTGAGTCAAGCCAATCGTCTTTAATTTGTTTTTAGTTTTTTAGTCTGTTTTTCCACTAGATTAGCCACTTTTCACATCATGAGATTTAATAACGTTTGCTTATCGTAGATGCACTAGTTGCACATCTGTGTACCTCTTCCAGGATATGAGCGTGACGATACTTATATTTTAATACGCATGTCAGATCGTTAGTATATTATATTGCATAAAATATTTTTAAAATTAAAATATTCGTCCAGGAAGCCACTCAAAAAACCACTGTGCAACGTGTATCATGTGAACCCGTTGAAAATATATTTCACCGATAACGTCATGGTCTGTTACGCTGTATGCAATTCTATATTTATTATTCAATACTAAAGCAAAATAAAATTGAACTGAATCTATTGTTATATTTGTAAAGGAAAATGACTACTTTTATAAAACACAAACTATTAAAATATATCGATTGACACAGATTATTGATTAAAATGAAAACTACTAAGTGGTTGGGTTCTTTAACGTCTCGCTCGGGTTTTAGTACAACCACCTTGTTTATTCCTGCCGTATCTATACATAAAATCGTAGGAAAATCAAAACTGTACATTGAAATATTTTTTTAAAAGAATACTTGGGGCGTGATCTACAATCGATATCGAAGCCAAAAATATAGTTTTTAGAATTTTTGTCTGTTTGTCTGTTTGTCTCTTTGTCTCTTTGTATGTATGTCCGGGGTAAACTCAAAAAGTACTGCACGGATTTACTTCAAATTTTGCATGAATATTACTAACAGATCGGGTCAATATATAGGCTACATATTATCACGCTATCACCTACGGGGGAGGAGCTGTGCGGAGTAAACGAAGTCCGCGCGGACGAAGTCGCTGGCAACAGCTAGTTAGCAATAAAGCTGACACTGTTGTCTCCAGGTTTGGAAGGAAAAATTGCCACTATCACGCATATGACATTAATACATGGCAACCACACACAGCAACGCCCTATCAACATAGGCGATAATTATCTCTGTTCAACAGGAGACCCTAAATGGAAATTTTCAAAGAATCAAATGTAATTTTGCCTCTATGTGTACAATAAAGTATTAAATAAATAAATAAACCTGTAACAGGCTATGTATATTTTATACTTCATATTTGTTCACTATAACAAATGGTTTTCCAAATGAAATAAATAAAATTACTCGTAAAACAAATAATATTAGAACAATAATATAAACACACGATCGCGGATAATACTCGTAATATTATTAGTGCAAATAAGATAGTATGAACTACGTAAACGTCCAGAGAAAAACAGATTCCAATGTTTTTGTTATTGGGCCGGGCTGAACCGCAAATCCACTTTCTATTACGCCGGGATTTTCCCTCGTCTCGTATTTTAGGGCCATTCGCTATACTGCACTATGTAATCATAAAAAGATCCTTTTGCTGTATCATTTATACAGGTTTTAGTTTTAATTAAATAATATATCTATCTAATACCTTTAAACGAGCAATTCTTGTATATATCACTACATAGTATAAAACAAAGTCGCTTTCTCTGTCTTGTCCCTGTGTCCCTATGTATGCTTAAATCTTTAAAACTACGCAATGGATTTTGATGCGGTTTTTTTATTAGATAGATTGATTCTTAGGGAAGGTTTTAGTATATAAACCTTTCCGATATTCCCACTGGAACAAAAGCTACGCGGGTAAAACCGCGGGCAGGTCGCTAGTATATATATAATTGGAATCTCGGAATCGGCTCCAACGATTTTCATGGAAGTCACAAATTAGGGGTTTTTCGGGTCAAGGAATCGATTTATCAAGGTTCCAAGTCCAAGAAAAGCTTGGTTCCCAAGATATGGGTATGTGAAAAACCGAGCAAAGCTCGGTCAACCAGATATTTTTTTTATTAAATTAAAGACCGTATTTTTCTCCGTGTTGGTCCCGGGCTCCTTTGAAGAATAGGCCAACTGCCGTTCTGCCAGGCAGGTCGTAAAAGGCGACCGATTGGCTATCGAGTCACTACCATCGTGGCTACTAGGTGGTAGATTTCTGCATTGTCTCGCCCGGGTCTGGTACCACCGCCTTACTTATTCCTGCCGCAATAGCGTCAGTGCTTGTCACTGTCGTGTTCTGGTTTGGAGGGTAAGGTAGCCGGTAAATTTATGCATGTGGCATTAGAACTTGCCACAAGATAGCAACGTACCATTAGCATCTTTGGTGTCTATAGGCGATGGTTGACTCTTTCCATCAGGAGACCCATCTGCTTGTTTGCTATCTTATATTATAAAAAAAGAGACGGTGTACAGAAAGTCGAAACCATGGTCCACGTGTTGGTTCGTGCTCCTTTGAATAATAAAAAAAACGCCGTTTTTTCAAGCGGGTTATAACAGACCACCTGCACCGACTGGTTTTGCGTGTCACTATCATCGTGACTACGAGGTGGTAGAGTTCCGCAATGTGACGCACGGCTATTTAGTACCACCACTCTACCAGTTCCTGCCACAATAGTCATTGCCGTGTTCCGGCTTGGAGGCTGAGATAGCTGGTAAACGTATACATATGGTATTACTATCCCGCGATACGGATAGCAACGCAACATTAACATCTTTGGTGTCTATAGGCGATGTTTTCTCTTTCCATGAGCAAAACTATCGGCTTATTTCTTTATGATTTACGAGTAAAAAATTGGTAAAGGGAGTGCCGGGCCACGCGCAATATAGGGTTCAGCAGTTACCCATCAATCACGATAATAATGCGGAATGCGGACGAAGAAGAGGAGTGCTTCTATTGCTTTATTCTATGAACATAAAACTTATTTAACGTCAATGACAAAAATATCGGCAGCATAGGTTCACCGCCTCTAGTAACTTCTCCAAGTATACTTAGTAGAGGTTAGGCATAAATATTGGATTAGGTACAGGGATCAGATATTTTACGAAATAAGGTCATACCTAATCAAAAAAAAAATCCACAGTTCCACAAATTCCACATAATCCCAGTTCCACAGACTACAAATACTCTGTACCTACTACCTATGTTAAATTATTTATTTTTAGACAGGTGCGTATTGCTGTCACCATGTTAGTAATTGTATTGACGAACATACAATTGGACATTTTATCATCATCACGCCGTACCCCTGCGTGGTTGGAAGAGTAAACAGAGCGTCTATTCTATTACCTTACTAATGAGGTTGCGGTGTTAAGCAGACTTCAATATCTGTCAATTATACTCAGAAACCATTAAACCGATATTGATTAAACTTCAACTGTTCCCTAAGTATACCTAATTGAGATTTGCCACACCAAAAATCAAAATAGACTACAGAGATATGTCCTTTATTTCCAAGAATTTCGTTTCGTTCGGACTAATATACAAACACTTAAATTTAGTATACGTGTTTGGACACGTAAATAGAGAGCTTGTCCTTTTTGACTATTAATGATAATATGATAATAAGACTAGCAAAATATAAGTATACTATATTATATCCCCGTGTTGGTTCCGGGCTCCTTTGAAGAATAGGCCAACTGCCGTTCTGCCAGGCAGGTCGTAAAAGGCAACCGATTGGCTATGTGAGTCATTGTGGCTACTAAGTAGTAAGGTTCTGCATTGTACTAATAATACTTCATGTAGTGAACTAGGTGTCTAGGCAGGACGTTAGAGGCGAACAATTGGCTAAACGAGTCACTAGCATTGTGGCTTCTAGGCGGTAGAACTCTGCATTGTCTCGCCCGGGTCTGATACCACCGCCTCACCTAATCCTGCCGCAATAGCATCAGTGATTGTCACTGTCATTTTCTGGTTAGAGGGGTAAGGTAGCCGGTAACTTTATGCATGTGGCATTAGACACGTCACAAGATAGAAACTCACTGGTGAGTTTCTATCTTGATCGATCCCTATCACTATCGATAATAAAAAAAATAATTATAATTTTGTAAATTTTGTAAAAATTTTGTAAATTAAATAAGTGTGGGCGATGATGCAACTTTAGGTAGCAGCTGGACTACATTTAGGCGATGTAAGCATGTCCATTTGCATTAAGTGCATAGATTGCTAATTGAGATGTACATATGAGACGGATAAGTACTCCATTGCCTGCTGTTGATTTTTAGGGTCCGAAGTAAACAAAGAACCCTTATAGTTTTGCTATATCCGTCCATCTGTCTGTCTGCACGATACCTCAGAGATCCTTATAATGGTCATTAACATTTTTGCTATCTATAGGCGATGGTTGACTCTTCCTATCTAGACACCCATCTGCTTGTTTGCAAAAAAAATATTGTCGTAGATTAGAGTTCTAATTAATATCCACAGTCGACTCCACAGCTGCTGCCGAATAACCTTTAAAGGTTTTAGTGCATAGCTGTTTTTTATCAATATAATATGTAATATGTAAAAGTTTTGAACAATAAATTTAAAAAAAAGAGATACAATAATATTAGCAAAATTACGTAATATCAACTACGTAAACGTCCAGAAAGAATTAGATTCCAATGTTTTCGTTATAAGGTCGGGTTGGACCGCAAATCTACTTTCGATTAAGGCGGGATTTCCTCTCGTATCGTATGTTATTGCTATTCGCTACGAGTACTGTGTTAACCTTATCATCCAAAAATAATTTTACTCATTGCTATCTATATATCAATACGTGAAGAAATTTTTTAAACCCCTATTTAAAAGAATTACACGAATGAAGGAGTATAAAATTTGGCACGGTTCAAGTTAACATTCCGGAAGACTGCAGTAACCTTATTTTTAAATCTATATAATACTAGCTGCAGAGTGCAGCCCGCTGCATTTAAAGAGTTTTCGGCGAATCCCGCGGGATCACGTAATTTTTCCGGGATAAAAGGTAGCCTATGTGCTATTCCAGGTCATTATCTACCTGTGTGCTTAATTTTATTTAAATCCATTCAGTAGTTTTTGCGTGATTGAGTAACAAACATTCATCCAAACATCTATCCAAACATCCAAACTTTCGCATTTATAATATTAATATAGATTATAAATGCGAAAGTTTGGATGTTTGGATGTATGTTTGTCACTCCTACTCATTGTGTTTCTCTTACTTAGGTAAAAATGTGAGATTTATCAAAACAGATTTAGTATTTTTGAGATATAAATGACAGATATTTAAAATCGTTTTAAATTTTTCAATTAATTATTAACATAGTAATGTTACTTTTTTTCATTGAATTGAAGCACACAAACAGAATTCATTGAACTAGCCATCGCCTGTGGCCGAAATTCCACTATAGACTAAACAATAAAATAAAATTTGAAAACAGGCTTTAGTCGTAAAGAAAATCTATATTATCTATATTAATATTATGAAAGTTTGGAAGTTTGGATGGGTGTTTGTTACTCAATCACGCAAAAACTACTGAACGAATTTAAATGAAATTTGGCACACAGGTAGATGATGACCTGGAATAGCACATAGGCTACTTTTTATCCCGGAAAAATTAAGTGATCTCGCGGGATTTGCCAATAACTTTTATAATGCAGGGGGCTGCACGCTACAGATAGTAGTAAACATGCGTGTACATTATCATGTATGTCACATGATGTAGTGCGGGTGATGTTCTTTTGGTTTGTTCTCACTAGTTCGACTCATCAGAGTGCTAAGTGTGAGTTGTTCTTTTCGCATTCGATTGTGAGGGCGTTTGGAGTTTACTAGGAATTTGTATGTGATTTGTACAGCGCCATCTAGTGATAAACTGGTTTCTAACGTTTGCCACTAGGTGGCGCTGTACAAATCACATACAAATTCCTAGTAAACTCGAAACGCGCTCACAATCGAATGCGAAAAGAAAAACTCACACTTAGCACTCAGTTTGATCATCGAACTACTGAAAATATTTTTTCTCATTTGTTCGATCGTCGAACTAGTGAGAACTATTTTTGAAATGTTGAAATATTTGTCCGCGATTTTCGCGCGAATTAAAAGCCATTTCGACATAATTCTTTTTCATTTAAATTAATGGGTAAAAATTAACCTAATTTAAATGAAAAGAATTATGTCGAAGTGGCTTTTAATTCGCGCGAAAATCGCGGACAAATATATAAACATACATAGATTTACGAATTTTAGTACACGTGCTTGGACGCCGAAATATATCAACATACTGAAATATAACCCAATTCCAAAAATAATACACACATGTCAAATTTATAACCTCTATTTTTTCGTTGGTTGAAAACGACTTCAAAACAATGTGATACCTAGACTCAATTCAATATTGACGCAAGAATCAAATCTTATTGAAACTAATTTGGTGGTGGAAGCCATTTAATCGCGAAGAAAAATAATCAATCGCACGCAATCAATGCAATGTTGTAATTTACAAACCGGATTCCCGACAAACAGCTGGTTGTAATTTTTCTATGCACACCGGACGTTCTATTACAGCAGTTCAACGCCCTGATGTTTGGCCATTAGAATCGCGGTTGTACTCTCAATAACGCTAAATAAACAAATCGGTCTTTGGATGACATTTTAAACAAAAATTACGCTCGGAAGATTTTGACATTTGGCATACCTCTCATCTTTGAGTTATCTATGCCTATCCTTTACGTTGACTAAAAGTGCAGAAAGGTTAAATTTAGATAAACTAATATGCTTGAAATGGCAATCAATAATAGTAAATGTTAATTTGATTAAAATATCATATTAGCAAAATAACGATCATAGGCTAAAACTTTATGATTTTATAGTACACTAACGACCTGCCCGCGGTTTCACCTGCGTAGCTATTCGGAATATCAGAATGGTTTATATACTAAAATCATCCGCAAGCATCAATCTATCTACTTAAAAAACTGCATCAAAATCCGTTGCGTAGTTTTAAAGATTTAAGCGTACATAGGGACATAGGGACAGACAGAAAAAGCGACTTTGTTTTATACTATGGAGTGATGTTGATTTAAAAAAAATGTTTGTAAGCGCACAACTTCGGAAATAGATTTACCAAATTGGATAATATTTTTTGTAGTTGGATCATTATTGTCAGAATCAGATTTGCATACAAGAAAATGATAAAAATTCGCATGAAAAACTTTTAAAAATCTCATAATACAAAAACTGACTTACCTGAATGTCTGTTACGCTTTTATTTGCTGAACCGATTTTGATAAAATTTGGCAAAGAAATAATTGTAAAACAAATTGTAAAACATAAATTACTTTTTTAATCGACCCCTGAAGGGCTGAAATAGGGATTGAAAGAATGATATATATGAAATGTAGAAGATATAAAGTTTACCTTTCATTGACTTTTTAATTCAATCGTGTGCGAAGCAGCACGGATCAGCTATTTTAAGGGCAATGGGCCCACCTCTCGTTACCACCACTGTAACTTCTGTAAACCAGAATCAACAGCGGCAACTGACCTGATAACCTCTGAGTTGCGAGCTCAGGGTGCCCTGGGGAAAAGCTAAGCTGTCTTGGATCCCGCAACGAAATTAATCAGAAGTATATAGGAAGAGTAGGAAAATACATCCTGTTTCCCTCCCTTTTTAGCAGGAGACAGCAAAATGTTAAAAGCATAAAAATGCTACGAAATGAGACTTTTACAATCTGGCTAAGCCTCATTGCTATTGCACCACGGAAGTTTGGAAATTCGGGACCTACCAGAATGGCCTACTTAATTTTGCTTCCAGTAGTAAGTGTGACAGAATCGTTTGAAGGCACGAAAGTTCCCACGTGTACCCACAAGGTCGGAGTGATAAATTACACCGGATATACATTGAATACTATCAAGCATTTGGCGACGTTCGTTTTGCCAAAGATTACACTCCCAAAGAATATGATGTGCAGTTTGTTCATATTTAAAGGTTAATGTAGGCACTCGCAAAAAGGAGAAGGAACTAATTTAAACGAGGATAATTTAGCTTTAAAATTACCATGGCTAGTGAGAAACTGTGCAACACAATGACCTATTTCTATCCAATTTCTACTTAAGCGATCCCGGACGCATGGGAAAAAGTTTTATAAATGCCGTCCTTTAGTTGAACAAGACCAACGTGACTGCCATTCATCAATCAATTCATTAGTAACGTCGATTACGGGATTAAAAAGGCATCGTATTTTTGTTTGAGCTTGCGAGTTGATAAATTCTGGGTTGGTAAAATTCCTAGAATTGTAATAAATTGAAGCCCGACGCTGAATTTTTAAATCTAATGGTAAGACGCCTGATAAAACGGGTAAAGCTTCGGAGCTTACAGTGCGATATGCTTTGCATAGAAATATTAGTGCTAGACGCTAATTTTGAAGTAATTTGCGCCTGATCGCACCACTTGTAACTTTATCAGCCAACGCTGAATAAGCATAAATACAACCTAAATACGCTGCGTTACAAATTATCTTTAAAGTGTTAAATGTTAAACTCCATGTCGAGGTAGATATGCCCCCGCAAAGGATAAGAAATTCCGTTTAGCCTTTTCACCGATATAGTTAATATGATTTATAAAAGTATAATTTTTTTCTATGACCAAACCTAAATATGTTACCGATTCTTTTTTCTTTATTGTGCTATATTTTATTTTTATACTAGGAGATGATAGGAGCGAACCTTTTAATATTAAGTAAAACGTTTTATGGGACGCAAAGCTTAAACGATTTCTCAAGCCCCAGTAGATGATCAAATTAAGACTAGTGTGAGCCAGCGACTCTATCTGTGCTCGTGTGTTAGCTTGTATCATTAAAGCAAGCTAGCTACTAGTACTACTAGGCTACGATTAAACTTATTTTAATTTACATTTACTATAATGTCTTATAACTTAGTGGTTAACATATTCTGCTCATAATATGAGTTTCCGGGAATGATCACAGAACAAACAAACGTATTATTTAGCACTTTTATAATCCTCTAAAATACTTATTCTAAAATGTAAATTGCTATAACCGTTTGGAGATCATATTCTTCGTGTATTCACTTCAAGTATTCGGATGAGCATATAAATTTTGTCAATCATTCCAGCTATTGCAAGAAGCAATAGATAAAATCATTATCATGTCGATAAGTAAGGTGCGCGAGGCGGGCCTTTAATTTAAAAATACATTTTACAGTCCTATTTTGTAAAATGTAATAACTGTACAGTTGAATGCAAACTTCACCAGTTTTTGAGCTTGGTACCACATCATTTTCTTGCCAAAATTCTATCAATGCTTGTTAATCTCGTTTACGCAGTAAGGCTTTGGAAATAGGCGATAGTTGTCTTTTTTTGCTGGCTAGCTTATGACGTAAATAGTAAGCGCGTAAAAAGGGTACGCAAGTGGAACTGAATTTGATTTCCTCTCTCTCATTTGGTACCCGATCATACTACTTAGTTTATCGATTGGCATAGGATGATGACCCAATCGTCAATAAATATATATATATATATATATATATATATATATATATATATATATATATATATATATATATATATATATATATATATATATATATATATATATATATATATATATATATATATATATATATATATATATATATATATATATATATATATATATATATATATATATATATATAGGTGTGTGTGTACAATCTCTTACAATAAGAAAGACAATCTTATTGTTTGCTCTTTTTTCCTGATCTTACACTGTGATATATTTGAATGCATCAAGTCATAAGCGATTAGCGTGTAACCATCCCGCTGTTTTCCGTACCACAGCCATCGTCAAGAATTGGCACAGAAGTTCAGTGGAGCGTCTAGTACTCTAGCAATACGTAAATAGACAACAAGCGCTTCTGTTGTGAAATACGGAAATGTCGTCTCATATATCTTAACAGTGGAAAGTTGTTTGAATTCCTTATTTGTTTGGACTTGTGTTTGACATACATACAGGCATTAAGTAATTAAAAATGTCATCTCAGTGTAATCCGATATATTTTAATGAACAATTATCTATATATATAAAAATCAATCCCTATTTTCCTTGGTCACGACATCACGCCTGAATGGCTGTACCAATTTCGGCATTTTTTTTTTTTTGTTGTGTTTGTAATTGTAAGGAGAAGGTTCTTATAAAAGAAAATATTAAGAAAATTGCGCGGAAAATTAGAAAATTTAAGAATTCTTAACCACCATATAAAGTTTAATGCCATTTTGGCTGCGTGGAAGGACAATCCCGTAGTCTTATATATATATATATATATATTACGTGTCACGTTGTTTGTCCGCTATGGGTTCCTAATATGTACGGCAAAACAACGTTTGCCGGGTCATCTAGTTGTATATATATATCTTTATTTTGCGTATCTTGCAAACTGTTTTAACTTTTAAAATCAAATTTTGTATTTAGATTAAGTTCTGTTTTTTTTTTATATAAAAATGTATTTCTTAAAATTAACATAGAATTTTGCACAAATGATTTAAACGCAGTAACATTGCAACAACCAACAACGTCAAATTTTATATCAAATTTATATAGCACTAAATGGGAAATACATTCTCCCAAGCAAAAATAAAATTTTCCAAATTGGTTAATAAATTATCGAGTTTGATACGACAAATATAAAAAAGCCGAATCTAGATCTTTCTATTTTTTAGGTAATCGGTTGAAATCGATTTTTTTTTGTTGTCACCTTTATACCATGCTGGATAATTCACGTAGCAAATAATTTGCTTACTTTGGGGTTAGATCAGTAAGTCTAATTTGTGCCGTGAATATTTATTTATATATACCTCAAAATTCTGTAAGATTGAAAATGAAAAAAAAAATGTTCCGCGTTGGAATTAAAATTGTCGAGTTTTGAGGTAACTTATATAAAAAATAGCCAAATTAAAACCTCCTATATTTGGGTCATTGTCAAATTTTGCGCAGGTAAACGTGTCTTAAAATGATAAAATGTGAACAGCAGATATATATTTAAACATTACTTTTCTTTACGCCCATGCCTGTTAAAATAACTGAATTATGGTATATTATAGTCGGCCGCGATGTTTTTTTTTTTTTTTTTTTTATATAGAAGAGGGGGCAAACGAGCAGGAGGTGCACCTGATGGTAAGTGATCACCGCCGCCCATGGACATCCACAATACCAGAGGTCTTGCAGTTGCGTTGCCGGCCTTTTAAGAATGAGTAAGCTCTTTTCTTGAAGGCCCCCAAGTCGTAACCGTTTGGAAACACCCCTGCCGGTAATTGGTTCCACAACAAAGTAGTGCGAGGCAAAAAGTGTCGAGAGAAACGCACAGTTGTGGATTTCCAGACATCGAGATGGTGAGGATGGGATTTCAAATTTTGACGCGATGTCCGATGATGGAATTCGGCGGCAGGAATTAATCCAAATAACTCGTCGGAACACTCTCCATAAAAGATACGATAGAAGACACAGAGTGAGCCAACATCTCTGCGCAATGCCAAAGAGTCGAGCCGTTTCGAAATAGCCAGGTCGTCAACGATTCGAACCGCTCTACGCTGAATGCGATCAAGAGGAAGGAGCTGGTACTGAGGAGCTCCGGCCCAGAGATGAGAACAGTACTCCATGTGGGGCCGAATTTGAGCCTTATAAAGTTGAAGGCGATGGGCCGGCAAGAAGTACTGCCTCGCTCTGCTGAGCACACCGAGCTTTTTGGAGGCTAATTTAGCCTTACCTTCCAAATGACCGCGAAACTGAACGTAATTCGATATGTCGACTCCTAGAATCCCGATACTAGCGGAGGCTGTTAGGAGAGTATCCCCAAATCGAGGTGACACGACAAAGGGTGTCTTTTTAGCGGAAAACACGCAAAGTTGTGTCTTTTTGGGGTTAAAAGTGACCAGGTTTTGACGACCCCATTCCGAGACATCGGTTAGTCGATTCTCAACTTCGGACACAAGCTTGTTTCGGCTCTCTTCGACGTGTTCCCGAGAAATACTGCTTCGGCCGGAGTATGTAGCATCACCAGTACTGTCATCTGCATAGCAATGTATGTTGCGAATTCGCATCATGTCATTGATATGCAGAAGGAACAGTGTTGGTGATAGCACGCAGCCTTGTGGAACACCAGCATTGATAGATTTAAGGTCAGAGCACGCACCGTCAACTACGACCTTGATGCTCCGATCAGCCAAAAAACTGGTGATCCACTTGCATAATTTCTCGGGAAGCCCATAGGAAGGCAGCTTCGCCAGAAGCGCTTTGTGCCATACCCTATCAAAGGCCTTCGCTATGTCCAAACTAACTGCCAATGCCTCCCCCTTGGACTCAACTGCTTCCGCCCACCGATGTGTTAAGTATACAAGAAGATCACCAGCTGAGCGGCCGCGACGGAAACCGTACTGGCGGTCGCTAATCAGCTGGTGCTCTTCTAAATACTTGAGGAGCTGCGAGTTGATGATTGTCTCCATAATTTTGGAGAACAAGGAGGTTATGGCTATCGGCCGATAGTTAGACGGATTAGAGCGATCTCCTTTTTTAGGGATGGGATGCACTAAAGCTGTCTTCCATGAAATCGGTACTACGCCGAGTGAGTAGGAGAGCCGGAATAGGCGTGTTAGTATCGGCGCCAGCTCTGGAGCACATGATTTAAGTACAATCGGAGGGATGCCATCCGGTCCACTCGACTTATGGACGTCCAAGGAAAAAAGTGCTTTACGTACGGAAGACTGCAAGAATTTTAATTCCGTCATAGAACTATAGCACTGCGGGATGGTAGGCGGTGCATTTCCTTGGTCGTCCAGAGTCGAGTTGGCCGCAAAGAACGAGCCCAAAAGATCGGCCTTCTCCCTTGCGGTATGGGCCAGAGAGTCATCATCTCCGTGTAAGGGTGGAAGAGAGGGCTGTGAGAAATTCCCCAAGACAGCCTTGGCGAGAGACCAGAACGCACGAGTTCCCGAAGGAAGGCGAACTAATTTCTCACCAATTCTGCCAATGTGTTCAGATTTTGCCTTGGCGATAGCTCTTTTGAAGAACCTCGAAGCGGAATTGTACTCCTTACGTAACGCGCTGGTTTTTTCATCACGAGATGTCGACGCTGCAGCTCAAGTCCGGTAGCATTCCTGCTTTCGGCGTGAAGCCGTTTTGCAGGAGCGACCAAACCAAGGCTGAGACTTACCACCAACTGGTACCGCAGAAAATGGAATGAAAATTTCCATGCCCTGCAGCACCACATCAGCGATAGAGTCAGCGATGACACTCGGATCATCCAGCGAGAAGCACATCCGCCCCCATGGGTAGGACGCAAAAAAAGACCGCATCCCGTCCCAATCTGCTGACCTATAGTGCCAAACGCGACGACAGCCTGCAAAAGGAGGCCGTGATAGGCGCGTAACCGGCACTTTACTCCGGATCAGGCAGTGGTCTGACGTACCAAGAGGGACGTCCACAGATACCTGATAATTGTCCGGATGGGAGGTCAGCAGAAGGTCCAGCAGTGAAGGCGTATGGTCGTCCACATCGGGAATTCGCGTAGGCGTGGTTACCAATTGTGTTAGACCATATGCCAAGGCAAAATCGTGAACAGACCTCCCCGCATGATCGGTAGTGCGTGAACACAGCCATTCGGCGTGGTGGGCATTAAAATCGCCTAAGATCACGATCTCAGCGGAGGGGGTCTGTTGCAACACGGAATCTACAGCCGTTTGAAGGTGCTCAACGAGCCTGTCGACTTCAGCATTTCCGCTATGGGACCTGTAGAGGCACGCGTAGATGCGGGGATGGTCGTCGCAGTCTACACGCAGCCAGAGGATGGATAGGTCCCTATATCCTTCCTTCCCTTCCTGCTGAGACGTCGAGAGCAGATATCCTCTCTGACATAAGCACAAACTCCCGCCCGGGGTACAAATGAATGCTCGAATTTGTACCCCGGGTAGGAGAGATATGAGGTATCAGCCGGAGAAGATATCTGCGTCTCAGTTAAAAAGAACAGAGCCGGCTTAGCCGTCTCAAGGTGGTAGTGGACGGCATTTAGGTTTGAGTGAAGACCCCTAATATTAGTATAATCCACGTGGAGTGTGGTAGAGGGTGCCTTTCGATGTCTGTTCGATTTGCCCCGAGCAGCGAAGTTTGAGAGCGCAATTGTGCCCCCCCAGAGTACGCAGGGCAGCCTGGGCATCCATGATTAGGCTGATTACAAACCCCTGAACATGGATATCCAGAGGGGGATTCTCCACCGCTTACGCTAGAGGTACCCCCCTGGGGTAAACTACTACCTTTAAATTGCGCTTCCATAGTGTTAGGGGGAGGGGGGAAAAGGCCTCCGGGAACCTCACAGACCAAACGAAACGCAACAGCAAAGCTGTTACTTTACGTTGGTTTTAAGTGAGGTAGTGGTATCGCCCCGGTCGTGCCGACCCATTCAGCTAAGCATGGCACTACCACTTTTTTTGACTGACTGCACCGGTGGAATATTCTCAAAAAAGAATATTATCCCTCCGGCGGGCGATGGGGTCGTCACTTCCCGACGCCAAAAAATTGTTTATCTAATAATTTACGATTTATTTCAGATTTAGTGGGTCAGGGAGTAAAAAAATACAACTCTGTTATCTATTAATTCTAGACATTTATTATGAAATTAAAACACATCAGTCGCAACGCAACATTTAATTACGTTTGGAATCACAACTTGTTTTTAAAATTTACTAATTATTAAATAAAATCTTAAGCAACTCTGTCACTTTTTAAATATTAAAGGACTTTAAATTCTACCTAAGTCCACAAATCAACAATGTATTAACAGCCAAGTACAAAATTCTAATAGAAAATATATAAGAAATTAATGCGTTGTGATATTGCAGTATAATACTAAACAGTTTTCCTTAAATTCTTTAGTAAGTTGTATATATCTTTGGGACAAAAAAGTAACAGAGTTGTAACATAGTAACATAGTTGTTTTATTTGTGCATCCACGGTTAGGTGAAGATACTTAAGTCCCACAATGTGATAGGTGACCAGCCTGTCGCTAGTAGGGCACTTTTCCAATCCCGGGCAAAGTTGTTTTATCAGAAAACTGAAAAAACACATTTTTTCATTTGTCTGACTTTGGAATCAAACTCCGAGGGCTTGTCTGAGAGAAAAATTCGAAAAATGTATTCGCTGAGTGTCTACCGTCAATTCTTCGTGCCTGCGTAGTCCAAAAATTTTGAAAGTTTATTTAAATAAAACATTTTTTGATTTTGATTTCGTAAATCGACGAAAAACCAGGAACTTCCTGATTTTAGAAAATAAAAACAATTATTTCAGCAAAATGTCAAAAATGTGTTTTTTTATAAGATCAACTTTCATGATTAATACATATTTTTCCTTGAAAATACCAACAAACAAAAACCAAATATTCCTAGTCCAAAGCCTGACGACAAGGGCCTTTGATGCGAATGTAGTGTTTAGGTGAAAATACGCTGAGTTTTTTAGGTTAGATAATTATAAATAAAGTCCATACATTAAAAGATGTAATTCTCATAAAAATACTTTTCTAACAATTACTAGATAGTATAACTTTGCGAGCCCTTACAATGCTCTGCTTTTTGCTAGTTTAGTCAAATAAAATATACAGTGTAATACAGTGTATAAAATTTCGCCAAACTTTTTTTTATATCATAAAACAGCAAACAAGCAGATGGATCTCCTGATGGAGAGAGTCAACCATCGCCTAAAGACTTACTTACTAGCTTTTAACGAGTGCCACGTGCAAAAGTTTACCGGCTACCTTACCCTGCAAACCAGAACACGATAGTGACAAGCACTGACGCTATTGCGGCAGGAATAGGTAAGGCGGTGGTACCAGACCCGGACGAGACAATGCAGAACTCTACCACCTAGTAGCCACGAAGTTAGTGACTCGTATAGCCAATCAGTCGCCTTTTACGATCTGCCTGGCAGAACGACAGTTGAACTATTCTTCAAAAGAGCCCGAGACCAATACAAGGTAGCCCGGGACCAATTGTGTTACAGTTTGTTGGTGAAGCGCTCTATATAAAACTACACTATATCAACATCTAGTAGATCCACTATAATAAAATATCCACATAAAAGTAGTACCTAGTTATTTGTTTTAAGGTAACATAAACTAAACTAACATCTTAATAAAATAAAACTAAATTTTTAACAAAATGTCTTTTAGTACACACACATTCACGTTTATTTGACCACCCCGTAGCGACCCTGACTACACAATCGACGGGTTTCGATCACGGGGACAAGCATTTGTGTCATGAGCATTAATGTTTGTATTTCCGGGTTTGGGTGTTTATTATGTATGTAAAAGTATTTATATATGTATTTCTATGTATTAGTATCGTTGACTAACACCCATAACACAAGCAAATAATTTGTTTACTTTGGGGTTAGATCAGTACGTGTAATTTGTCCCTTGATATTTTTATTTATATTTATTTTATATTATTGTACTAGCTGCAGCGTGCAGTAGCTGCATTATAAAAGTTATTGGCAAATCCCTCACTTAATTTTTCCGGGATAAAAAGTAGCACATGTGCTATTCCAGGTCAAACATCCATCCATCCATCCATCCATCCAAACATCCAAACTTTCGCATTTATAATATTAATCAGATTAAATATATTTAGTTGTGTTACAATTACGTTTGACTCTAGGACTACCTTAATTTTTTTGCTAAATATTATAGATATTATATATTATATATAAATAAGTTAGTAAAACCTATTTTTAATCCTAACATGACAGAATTTTAACATGACATATTATTATTATTATTAAAATATGGTTTAGGACCTTTACCTATTATTAAAATATAGTTTTACTTAATTATTGCTTTGCTTCAAAAGCTTTCGTTTTTTATGTCACAGAACCTAGTAACTCGATATATGAAAACATTTGCAAAATCTTCCAAACTTTGGGCAAAACAGGATTTAATAGATGTTAATGTTAATTATCGCCTCTGTGGTCTAGTGGTCCAGCGTTGGCGTTGACCACATAAGGTCCCTGGTTCGATTCCCGGGTCGGGCACTTAAATAAAGTATTTTTTCAGTTTTATGATAAACACAAAGTTGCCCGGGATTGGAAAGTGCCCGGTTGGCGATAGGCTTGCCACCTATCACATTCGTGGGACCAAGTATCTTCGGCTAATCGTGGGTAACTTGTTGCAGATACTTTTTACAAATGTTAAATTTTGTATGTGTATTTTATATACTCTGCGTCTGGTAATCCGGTTTTACTGAGGAGAAGTCAGTACGGCTCTGTGAGCCTTCAACGCCGCGCTGTCTTAAGCGCCACAGCCTCCCCGTATGAACGCTACCGGGAGACTGACTTTCGATGCGAGCGCTGTCCGCGAGTTAAATAATAAGGTTTTTATTGATTTAATAACACACTATAATGTTTTTGTAAAATTTTGAATTTAAATTTTATAAAGCAATAAATTGTCTGTAATAAAAAGAAAAAATCATCAAAATCGTTACAGTAGTTTGGAAGTTATAGGCAAATTTTTGCGTAAAAATAAGAAAGATATTCGATTTTTTTCCGTCAAAAATAACAATAAAATTTAAAAAAACGAACTTAAAATTTAAATTTAATTATATTATACGCATAATGCATATTTTTTTTAATTATTGGACCAACCGGTTAGCAGTAGTAGGCTTTCAAAGAGGTGTCTATTTCGTAGTTTGGCATTACCTATCGCCTTAAGCATACAAAGTTTGAACACATTAAGGACACCGGCCCCTTTATAAAAGCTTTTGGTGCAACACAGGTAGAGTTTTGGAATACAGGTAAGGTTTTGGAAGCAATACCTTTAAAACCGACCTTTGGACTCTTTCAAAGTATATGAGATTAGCAGAGCTTTCCCAACTTGTAATAAAGTATATTAATATAAAACACAGATCTAAATAAAATCCCATTAAATACTCTAGCCCGCCGAATCACGAAGAATTTTCGTTATGCCAATAATTTTCTTGACATTGAGACAGAGATTATTGATATGCGCATTTTAAGATTTTCGTCTAGATAGACTTCAAGATATTTTGTAAGTGAAACTCAAGATAGAACATATGACGTACAAGCTAACGCAGCTTCACCCACGTGAAAATTAAAATGTCGTCAATGTAAGAAATTTAAAACAATATTTCACTACTTATTTTACCATCTTAAGGATAGAATTTCGTAATATGCTTTCGAAAAAAATATATCATCGATTTTTCGAAAAAAATATCCGACGAAAGCTAGACCACTAAATAACTAAACTACAGAGACAATCTCTGTAGTTTAATTATTTAGTGGTCTAGTGTCGTTGTTGATCATATAAAGTCCCGGGTCGAGAAATTCAAAAATGTGTTTTTTTTTTCAGTTTTCTGATAAAAACAACATTGCCGAGGATTGGATAAGTGCCCGATCGGCGATACGCTTGCCACCTGTTAATTGTGAGACTAAGTATCTTCGACAAATCGTGGGTGCACTGGTTGTGGTACCTCCTTCTTCAGGGATACGGGCGTGAAGATACTAGTTTTTTTTTCAAATTACTTAGTGGTTAGCGACCCTGACTACGCAATCGAGCGGGCTTGGGTTTAATTCCCGACGGGGACGAGCATTCCTGTTTCTGGATTTGTGTGTTCATTAAATATATTCCAGTATTTATACATTCAAAATTTCATTCTCACCATATCGATGTCTGGAACAACTGCGCGATTCTCGAGGCACTTATTTCCCCGCATTATTCTTGTATGGAACCAATTACCGGCAGGAGTTTTTCCAAGCGGATACTTAGGGACCTTCAAGAAAAGAGCTTACTCTTTTTTAAAAGGCCGGCAACGCAACTGAAAATCTTCTGATAGTGTGGTTGTCCATGGGCGGCGGTGATCACTTACCATCGGGTCAGCTTTCCGTCCGTTTGCCCCCTTTTTCTATAAAAAAATGTATTTTTATTTATTATAATAAATATATTACTATTAATAAACATATAAATGAAAATACATATATTATAATAAATACATATATGTATTTTTATTTATTATGATAAATATCAAAAGCAAATCATTTGCTTTTTATGAGGTTAGATCAATTTGTATAATTTATCCAGCATATATTTTTTTTATTATCCATATTATTCATACTAAGAGTATAAATTCGAAAGTAACTCTGTTTGTCGGTCTGTCTCTTCTTCACGCCTAAACCAATGACCCGATTTAGAGAAAATATGGTACAATGATAGTTTGAGACCTGAGAAAGAACATACGATAGTTTTTATTCCGGAAATCCCACGGGGACGAAAACTATGCGGGTAAAACCCCGGGACTATCAGTTTTTTAAGCCACAGTAATAGGGAGTAACTTAAGCTACTTATTTTCGAAAAATTTTCACGCGGACGAAGTCGCCGGCACAACTAGTAACTTATATTTAAAAGGTTATAATTATCTGTAAATTCCGTAACAGATGGCAGTGTAAGTTTTCACTTCTTAGTATCCGGATTGCGTAGTATCCAATAGATGGCATTGTATTTTGTCCTGATAGATTAAATAAATAATGCAATTTCAAAATTTTCAAAATTTATTTATTCATTTATTATCACGAAAAAAACACTATATACATGTCAGCAACACCAATAAACCTTGTACCTGAGGGTTGTTTTCACAGACATATCTACACTTAAATCTTAGATGTAAGTTAAAAAACCGGTCAAGTGCGAGACTCGCGCACGAAAGGTTCCGTACCTTCATCTATAACAACAGCAAAAAATTACGTTTATTGGGGACCCCTCTTAATATTTTCATTTCATTTATTTTTAGTATTTGTTGTTATAGCGGCAACGGAAATACATAATTTGTGAAAATTTCAGCTTTCTAGCTATCACGGTTTATGAGATAAAGCCTGGTGCAGACAGACAGACAGAAGCTTAGTAATAGAGTCCCGTTTTACCTTTTAGGTACGGAACCCTAAAAACTACGCGACATAGACAATAAAGTATCACAGATTTTAGACAAACCTAAAAGTAATTTTGTTGTTTGGTCTACGCCGAATTAAAACCAGCACACTAGTAAAAGCTCTTTCCTTAACTTGATACACGTTACATGCTGTAGTTGAAGATAATTTGTTGCAATATTCAGTGGATGAGTGGGAGTGTAAATTTAACTTGTAGTTATTAGTAGTTGAGCTCAAGTTCTTCAAACTTAGTTGCAGTTTCATGAACATTTAAACGTATGTGAGGATTTAGACGATTCCTACTGTTTCAAATTTTCAACTTTGCTTTTGATGCTAGGATTTAATGGGTATATTGTATGTTTTTAGCCTTCCAAGCAAATGAAGGTGTGTTATAAGTTGGATTTAAGTCTGTGGCATCATAGCAACGACCTGGCATGACTTGGTGCGTGAGTTCTGGAATCAGGAAAGTCTGCCGACACTCCAACTCTTTTATCACTTTTTTATATCATAAGATAGCAAACAAACAGATGGGTCCCCTGATGAAAAGGGTCAACCATCGGCTATAGATGTCGCAGTGAAATTGTCAATAGCCGTTAGATTATAATCTACTTACCTAGGGATTTTATAATTTGGTAAGGTTAGGTTAGCAGTTAAATTATAATATCACTTAGGTAAATTATAATCTAACGGTATTGGCAATTTCATATGCGACATAATGCGACTTAGACACCAAAGTCATTATAGGCTATTTTATAGATTCAGGCGTTATTTTGCGGAAATCCATTATTCAGACAAAGAAAACTAGTTATTTTGCAAATTTCTGCGAACTTTTAAGTGTGCGTTTGTGATGTTACTGAAAGGGAATACTTAAAAGTTCGCGAATATTTGCAAAATAACTAGTTTTCTTCGTCTGATATTATAAATGCCAAATCTTATATATATATGGCATTACCTTCCCTCCATACGGATAATACCTTTAACATCTTTGGTGTCTATAGTAGGGTGGGTCGATTTTTTTTAATTTTTTATTTTCTTAGCAGGAGGTAAAATTTGTTCCTTATAAAAAAAATTTTTTTTTTCAAGAAAAGAAATTTTCAACTCAATGTTTTGATATAGCCGATGATGTAGTATGGAATTCATTCAAAAATTGTTGAATATTATTTTTTTTACTCCACTTTCATTCTAATATATTTAAAGTAAAAAATTAAAAAAATGATTTATCTTTTTTTGTATTAAAATGAAAGTTTCTTTTTTGGTATTAAAAAGAAATTTCACGATTTTTGACCCAAAAAATATTTATTTAAAATTTTGATTAATTATTTATTTAAAAGACGCTACCTCAAAAAATTGAGTAAAATTTTTGTTTTCTTGAAAATTTTTCTTAGCTAAGAAAACAAATTAAAAAAATCGACCCATCCTAATCTATAAGCGTTGGTCATTTTGCAACAGAAGAAAAATTAGTTTCTATGCTATTCTATGACATTTAAAACAATCGAAAATTATTATGTCTAAAACATACAAATAAGATAATATATTTCCCTTTTATATGGCGTCGCATTAGTGTTGTGACAAACGATGTAATATTAATCACAGTCAACAACATATTGGAACATTACAATATTTCTTATTATCCACTCAGATTATTCCTCACTGAGTGATCTTTTCATATTCTGGGTATGATATTAGAAGACAAATGTATAAGGCGCCCCATAGACCTACAATAATATTCCTCACTATGACGAATTGTGCAATATTATTGACCATTTAGGGTTAATATTGAAGATTTCACAAAAATCGAACGAAAGTTTGAGCGGGTTTAATTTTTATTGCACCATATTTTTCCACTGCATTGTGTAGGGTCAGTATTGCGCATTGCGCAATCTTTTTCAGTCTGTGTTTCGCTTTGATGAGGAGTACACGCACGCGCGCAAAAATAATAGTAAAGGAGAATCCAAAAATTAAGGAAAGAGAATTTATTGTCAAATGTTTTGCCGGCGTAGGGACGTGACGACCCCATCGCCCACTGGTGGGATAATTTTTGTACAAAAATTATTTAACACCGGTGCAGTCAGTCAACCAAATTAGTGGTAGTGCCATACTGCATTTGCAACTGAATAGGCCGGCACGCCCGGGGAGATACCACTCTCTCACTTAACACCGACGTAAAGTAGCAGCCCTGCTGCTGCGTTTCGTTCGGTTTGTGAGAGTCCCGGAGGCCTACCCCCCCCCCCCCCCCCCCACGTACACTATGAATGCGCAATTAAAACAGAATCTACCCCAGGGGGGTACCACTTGCACCAGCAGTGGAAAATCCCCCTCTGGGCATCCGTGCTCTGGATTTCAGCTAGATCACGGATGCTCAGGCTGCCCTGCGTATTCTGGGGGGGGGGGGGCAAAATTGCGCTCACAAACAATCCTGTCCGGGGCAGACAAAGCAAGAAGGCCATGACACCCCCTACCACGCTTACTGTGGATTTCTGTAATATTAGGGGGCTTCATTCCAACTTGAACGCCGTCCACTACCATCTCGAGACGGCGAAGCCAGCTTTGCTCTTCTTGACCGAGACACAGATATCTTCTCCGGCTGATACTTCCTACCTCTCCTACCCGGGGTACAAACTGGAACATTCCTTTGTACCGCGGGCTGGTGTGTGCGCATACGTCAGAGAAGATATCTGTTACCGGCGCCTCGGCAGACTTGAAGGTCAGGACCTATCCATCCTCTGGTTACGCGTAGCTTGCGACGACCATCCACGCAGCTACGCGTGCCTATACAGGTCCCATAGCGGGAATACTGAAGTTGACCGGCTCGTTGAGCATTTACAAACGGCTGTAGACTCCGTGTTAGAGCAGACCCCTTCCGCAGAGATCGTGATCTTGGGCGATTTTAATGCCCACCACGCCGAATGGCTTTGTTCGCGCACCACCGATCATGCGGGGAGGTCTATTCACGATTTTGCCTTGGCGTATGGTATTACACAACTGGTAACTTCGCCCACGCGAGTTCCCGATGTGGATGACCATACGCCTTCACTGTTGGACCTTCTGCTGACCTCTCATCCGGACCATTATCAGATATCTGTGGACGTCCCACTTGGTTCGTCAGACCACTGCCTGATCCGGAGTAAAGTGCCGGTTTCGCGCCTATCACGGCCTCCTTTAGCAGGCTGTCGTCACGTTTGGCACTATAGGTCAGCAGATTGGGACGGGATGCGGTCTTTTTTTGCGTCCTACCCATGGGGGCGGTTGTGCTTCCCGCTGGATGATCCGAGTGTAATCGCTGACTCTATTGCCGATGTGGTGCTGCAGGGCATGGAACTTTTCATTCCATTTTCTGCGATACCAATTGGTGGTAAGTCTCAGCCTTGGTTTGGTCGCTCTTGTAAAACGGCTTCACGCCGAAAGCAGGAGTGTTACCGGGCTTGGGCTGCTGCGTCCGCATCTTGTGATGAAAAAACCAGCATATTACGTAAGGAGTACAATTCCGCCTCGAGGTACTTCAAAAGAGCTATCGCCAAGGCAAAATCTGAACACATAGGCAGAATTGGCGAGAGATTAGTTCGCCTTCCTTCAGGGACCTGTGCGTTCTGGTCTCTCGTCAAGGCTGTCTTAGGGAGTTTCTCACAGCCCTCTCTTCCATCTTTGCACGGAGACGATGACTCTTTGGCCCATACCGCAAAGGAGAAGGCCGATCTCCTGGGCTCCTTCTTTGCGGCCAACTCGACTCTGGATGACCAAGGGAACGCACCGCCTACCATCCCGCAGTGTGATAGTTCCATGCCAGAACTACAATTTCGGCAGTCATCTGTGCGTAAAGCACTACTTTCCTTGGACATCCACAAGTCGAGTGGGCCGGATAGCATCCCTCCGATCGTGCTAAAAGTATGTGCTCCAGAGTTGGCGCCAGTATTAACACGCCTATTCCAGCTCTCCTACTCACTTGGCGTGGTACCGAATTCATGGAAGACAGCTTTGGTTCATCCCATCCCTAAAAAAGGAGATCGCTCTAACCCGTCTAACTATCGGCCCATAGCCATAACCTCCTTGTTCTCCAAAATTATGGAGACGATCATCAACTCTCAGCTCCTCAAGTATTTAGAAGAGCACCAGCTGATTAGCGACCGTCAGTACGGTTTCCGTCGCGGCCGTTCAGCTGGTGACCTTCTAGTATACCTAACTCATCGGTGGGCGGAAGCAGTTGAGTCCAAGGGGGAGGCGTTGGCAGTTAGTTTGGACATAGCGGAGGCCTTTGATCGGGTATGGCACAAAGCGCTTCTCGCGAAGCTGCCTTCCTATGGGCTTCCCGAGAAATTATGCAAGTGGATCACCAGTTTTTTGGCTGATCGGAGCATCAAGGTCGTTGTCGACGGTGCGTGCTCCGACCTTAAATCTGTCAATGCTGGTGTTCCCCAAGGCTGCGTGCTATCACCGACTCTGTTTCTTCTGCATATCAATGACATGATGCGAATTCGCAACATACATTGCTATGCGGATGACAGTACTGGTGATGCTACATACTCCGGCCGAAGCGGTATTTCTCGGGAACACGTCGAAGAGTGCCGAAACAAGCTTGTGTCTGAAGTCGAGACTCGACTTACCGATGTCTCTGAATGGGGTCGTCAAAACCTGGTCACTTTTAACCCCAAGAAGACACAGCTTTGCGTGTTCACCGCAAAAAAGACACCCTTTGTCGTATCACCTCGATTTGGGGATACTCTCCTGACAGCCTCAGCTAGTGTTGGAATCCTGGGAGTCGACATATCGAATTACGTTCAGTTTCGCGGTCATTTGGAAGGCAAGGCTAAATTAGCCTCTAAAAAGCTCGGTGTGCTCAGCAGAGCGAGACAGTACTTTTTGCCGGCCCATCGCCTTCAACTTTATAAGGCACAGATTCGGCCTCACATGGAGTACTGTTCTCATCTCTGGGCCGGAGCTCCCCAATACCAGCTTCTTCCTCTTGATCGCATACAGCGTAGAGCGGTTCGAATCGTTGACGAGCAGGCTATTTCGGAACAGCTCGACTCTTTGGCATTACGCAGAGATGTAGGTTCACTCTGCGTCTTCTATCGTCTTTATCATGGGGAGTGCTCCGACGAGTTGTTTGGAATAATTCCTGCCGCCGAATTCCACCATCGGACATCGCGTCAAAATTCAAAGTTCCATCCTCACCATCTCGATGTCTGGAAATCCACAACTGTGCGTTTCTCCCGACACTTTTTGCCTCGCACTACTCTGTTGTGGAATCAATTACCGGCAGGGGTATTTCCGAACGGATACGACATAGGGACCTTCAAGAAAAGAGCTTACTCATTCTTAAAAGGCCGGCAACGCAACTGCAAGACCTCTGGTATTGCAGATGTCCATGGGCGGCGGTGATCACTTACCATCAGGTGCACCTCTTGCTCGTTTGCCCCCTCTTCTATAAAAAAAAAAAATGTATCAAATTGTACAGAAAATTGCCGTCTCTGTGGAACGTTAACATTGTTGTCTAAATTTTTTTTCAACTATTCTTTAACCCATATTTTTTTTTTAAATTCAGCAAAATCACCACCATGGGTGCCGCTAAAACTTCGACGTCAAACATGCTGCTCGCACGAAAATATTGATTATATTGGTTTGTCAACTTTATTGTGTAAATTTATTGAACGTTTGGAATCAGAGGGCACATTCAATATTATTGCTCAATAAAAATATTGTGCAATGTTATTGTAGGTCTATGGGCCGCCTAAGACAACACCCTTCTACATATATTTTTTATATGTGTGAGACAAGCAAAAGCAAATTTATGAAATGCCTCAGACAAAATGAAATTGTGATACACGAAAAGCGGATTTTTCATTTAATGTTTCTTTACGCCCGTATCCCAGAAGATGTAGGCAGACGTACAAATTGTGAGAGCCCCCAATCCATGCAACGTTGTTTTTGTCAGGAAACTGAAAACACTTTTTTTTTTTAATTGTCGACCCGGGAATTGAACGTAGGACCTCATGTGGTCAACTGCGACTCCGGATCACTAGACCATAAAGGCGATGAATTTTTTATTTAATTAATCAAAAAGGGTCTAGGGGTAAGCCTATTTAGCTCGGATTATGTAGTTCCGGATATCAAATCCGGATTTGAACAAAAAATTATATAAGGATTTTTTCAAGATTTTTCCCGGAAGTCCAAATCCCACCCCAGTAGCAGCTAGTAGTAATTAGAGTAACAGCTGAGTCTGATGGTGAATGTTAACACCACGGTCGACTGTCCTTAGTTATCAATAGAAATAAGCGGTAATTTTCCCCCGCGTTCGTCCGGGCTCCATTTAATTAAAAAGCAACTGCCGCTCTGCCAGGCAGGTCGTGAAAGGTGACCGATTGGTTATACGTAGCACTACCATCGTGGCTACTAAGTGGTAGAGTTCCGCAACGTCTCGCCTGGGTATTAGTTATCACCACCTTCCCTTTCCTACCTCAATAACGTCGGTACTTTTCCCTGGTGTGTTCCGATTTGGAGAGTATGGCAGCCGATAGACTTATACATGTGGCATTCTAACCCCGTTACACGGATAGCAACGCATCATTAACATTTTTTTTTATTTCATAAGATAGCAAACAAGCAGATGGGCCTTCTGATGGAAATAGTCAACCATTGCCTATAGACACCAAAAGTGTTAATGGTACGTTGCTATCTTGTGGCGAGGTCCAAGTCTACCACCTAGTAGCCACGATAGTAGTGATTCGTATACTCAATCAGCCGCCTTTTACGACCTGTCTGGTAGAACGGCAGTTGGCCTATTCTTCAAAGGAGCCAGGGACCAACGCGGGGTAAATAATTTGGTGTCTATATGCCATAGTAAGGAGAGGCTTCTGCTTGTTTCCTACCTTATATTAATAAAAATGGCATCGCTAGTTCTCGGTTCGACGCTGACCAATACTTAATTTTTTATATCATAGTATAGGGAACAAGCTGGTGGTTTACCTGCTGGATTGAGATGACCGTTAGCTGTAGACACAGAAAATGTTATAGAAATGTGAAACCACACGCTTCGTGGTTTAGGGATGTTCATCTCAAGTCATGAGGTCCCGAGTTCCCCTGAGTCGGGCAAGTTTTTTCAGGTTTTTTGAGGTTTTTCTCGAAAATCCAAAACCTAAGAACCAGATCAGAGTCTGGCGTGTGGTGTGTTACCACACTCATGCCTCAGAAGAGCACATAAAGTTGTCGGTCCCAGTTATCACTAGAAACAGTCGATAACAGTTATCAGGTCGCTACCCTACAAGAAAACTGGGTGTGGTGATGCTTTTTAAGGCATAATTAATTACTGACTTTAATCTCCTAACAAACACTGACGCTACTTTGGTAGAAATAAGTAATGTATGGATATTAAAATTTGACAAGACATTGAAGATTTCTGCCATATATTTACGAAATGTCTGACTGTAACCTAACAGCCCGAATTAACAGTTTATGTTTGCTTAACAAAATGGCTATTTATTTCAGAGAATATAATTTTCTTTGAATTCATTTTATGACGTAATTATCAACTTTAAGGAACCGACTATTAAGTCGACCATTAACCACGCGTAATGTAGGGTTTTGTAGTTGCCCATCACAATGCGGACTAAGATGAAGGGCTTTTAGGGTTCTGTAGCCAATGGCAGAATTGGCTACAGAACCTTGTAATTTCATTATGTCCGTCTATCTGTCCATCCGTATGTCTTAGTCAATTTACTCGAATATTATGGGTTGTACTTAGAAAAATAGCTGTATTTTATGAACCGCTACAATGATGATGCAATACGATTTTGAAAAATATATTTATTAAAGGTGGCTCTCTATAAATGTAAATGAGAAATGGAAAAAAAATCCAGGGAGCATAATAGTGTGGAGTACCATTGAATATGTCTTTGTAATTAATATCAAGATTTTTTAGAAAAGTTTTTTGATTTTGTCAATATTTACTTGGAATATACCCTCTAACTTTGGAATCCAAAGTAAACAAATTGTAAAAAAAAGTAAATATAGAATTCAACAAAAACTATAAACGAAAATTGGTTTGAAGCAAATAGTTCACGCAGTTTATGAAATACAGGATAACTACGATAGTTGCATAAATTGTAAGTATTTCGGTAGCTTAAAATTTTTATAAATTATTTTTATAAATTATTTATTTGCATAAAATATTTCGGTAACAAAATAAATTTGTTTTTATAGTGTCTTCGAGAAATCAAACTTATTTTTACTGCTGTGAACACAAAAAGTATCTTCACGCCCGTATCCCCGAAGTAGTAGGCAGAGGTTCAACAAGCGCACCCATGATTAGCCGAAGATACTAAGTCCCACAATGTGATAAGTGGCAAATCTATCGCCAACCGGGTACTTTTCCAATCCATAGCTACGTTGTTTTTGTCAAAAATCTAAAAAAACACATTTTTGACTTGCCTAACGCGGGAATCGAACTCGGGATCACATGTGGTCAACTTCGACATCGGACCACTAGACCACAGAGGCGAGTAAATATACTTATGTATAGATTTTATATACAACACATGTATGTACAAATGTTTTTCGCTGCTACGGAACCCATCATAAGCAAGTCCAACTCTCTCTTGGCCGGTTTTTTATTGTTTCATACTATAAACATTTCATGTATGTGTATCCATGCAAAATTATAACTAGTACTAAAAATGTCTGAGCTAAGCTACGGACGGACGGACGGACGAACGGACATGGCGAAACTGTAAGAAAAATTTGTGTTTCATTAAGTCGTATTTCACACATCTTGTTTTTACACACAAATATTTTTAATACACCAAACATCGCGAGTGCATGAATGCAAATTAATAAAATACTGTGACGAATCTCACCAAAAATATTGGCAATCGAAAAATCAGTGAACCGTGGTGAACCGGAAATCTATTAACGCCCGTTTTACTCGGCAAGGGGACAGGTGTGATGAAATTTATTTTATATTACTTTGTATATGTCGATTTTGTTTGACAAAACTTAAGAATGTAAATGAAAAAGACAAAACTTTAAAATGTAAAAGTAGTTCTATTTTTATCTAAATTTATTAATAACTTTAATGGACGCGTAATACCGGACGCTGGCCGCTGTTGTTGACAATCAAATTGGCGTGAGGCGGTTTTTCCACGTCCGTCCTGAAAGTATAAAAATATTGGCAATCGAAAAATCAGTGAACCGTGGTGAACCGGAAATCTATTAACGCCCGTTTTACTCGGCAAGGGGACAGGTGTGATGAAATTTATTTTATATTACTTTGTATATGTCGATTTTGTTTGACAAAACTTTAGAATGTAAATGTAAAAGACAAAACTTTAAAATGTAAAAGTAGTTCTATTTTTATCTAAATTTATTAATAACTTTAATGGACGCGTAATACCGGACGCTGGCCGCTGTTGTTGACAATCAAATTGGCGTGAGGCGGTTTTTCCACGTCCGTCCTGAAAGTATCACACGAACCCGGATGCGGTCAGCTACCGTTACCTTAGATAATGTCTATGACATATAAAACACCGCGCAGACATTCCCATGTGGTAGTAAACAGTGCCGAGATAGAAGGTAATTAATAAATTTTAAAAAATGTATATGAATAATTAAAATACCATAAATGCCGTGCTTTAAAATTAATATTTGCCTCAAATGCCGCGTTAATCAACGATTAAATAATGTATAAATGTTACATTGAAAATAAATGTGTGCATTATTAATATGTATAATAATTAAATTATGCATATGTGTTACATCAAAAATAATCACGCACGTAAGTAAAATTGTACTGTCATTAATTTTAATAAATCACTACATAGTATAAAACAAAATCGCTTTCTTTGTCTGTCCCTATGTATGCTTAAATCTTTAAAACTACACAAAGGATTTTGATGCGGTTTTTTTAATAGATAGATTAATTCTTGCGGAAGGTTTTTTAGTATACAAGCCATTCCGATATTCCCACGGGAACAAAAGCTACGCGGGTGAAACCGCGGGCAGTTCGCTAGTCGCTAATAAGTGCTACATTGAAAATAAATACCGTGCATCATAAATATAAATAACTAGCTGTGCCTGCGACTTCATTCGCGTGGAAAAAATTCTAAAATAAAAACCCGCATAGTTTCCGTTCCCGTGGGATTTCCGGGATAAGAACTATCCTATGTCCTTTCTTGGGTCTCAAACTATATTTGTACCAAATTTTATCCAAATCGGTTCAGTGGTTTGGCCGTGAAAGCGTAACAGACAGACAGACAGACAGAGTTACTTTCGCATTTATAATATTAGTATGGATAACCAAATAATGTATAAACCATCGTCATCATCAAGCAATATTGGTCAACTGCTAGGCATGGGACTATAAATATAAAATAAATATCGTATACGTAAATAAATTAATATGTACCAAAAGTAAAATTAAGATAAATAACAATAAAATAATTTGTAAGTGTTACATTCATACTAATACTATAATTGGGAAAGTGTAAGTGTGTTTGTCCGTTTTTCACGGCAAAATGGAACAACGCCTTGACGTGATTTTTAAGTGGATATAGTTAAAGGGATGGAGAGTGACAGAGGCTACTTTTTGTCTCTTTGTAACCATAACTTCTTTGCCGAATTTAACGCAAGCGAAGCCGCAGGCGAAAGATAGTTAATAATAAAAATAAAAAGTTAATATTCACAGAATTGAAATTATACTATCATTAAAATTAATATATAAACGTTACACTAAAATTAAATGTTGTATATAATATGATTAAGATTGCACTGTCATTAATCACTACATAGTATACAACAAAGTCGCTTTCCGCTGTCTGTCCCTAATCTTTAAAACTACGCAACGGATTTTGATACGGTTTTTATAATAGATAAAGTGATTCAAGAGGAAGGTTTATATGTATAATAACATCCCTTATATAGAAGAGAAATAGTGTTAAAAATATATTTAGCAAAACAACGTTTACCGGGTCAGCTAGTTAAATGATCTATGAATGATATACTCTATCTATACATGTAATAAAATCGTAGGAAATTCAAAACTGTACATTACATATTTTTTTAAAATAATACTTGGAGTGTGTAACATAAATAATAATAATCTACAATCGATATCGAAGCCAAAAATATAGTTTTTAGAATTTTTGTCTGTTTGTCTGTGTGTATGTCCGGGGTAAACTCAAAAAGTACTGCACGGATTTACTTCAAATTTTGCATGAATATTACTAACAGGTCGGGTCAATATATAGGCTACATATTATCTCGCTATCACCTACAGCGGAGGAGCTGTGCGGAGTAAACCAAATCCGTGCGCACGAACGCAGGCAACAGTTAGTTGAAAATAAATGTTGTGCACGTAATTAAATTTCTACTATAATTACTATAAATAACAGTAAAATAATGTACAAGTGTTACATTATCAATAATTGTGCATGTAATTAAAATTGTACTATCATTAATATAAAAATAAAAGACTAAATTTTAACGAATACAATATGTGACGCTAATCTGATGTTCTTCAAACAGGAACCACGGTGCAACATCGAAGTTGGATAGATCGAAGACTACAGCCGAAAAGTGAGTAGCATCACATTAGTTTCCTTACAGGCTCCGCATACCGGCGGGGTCATCACGTAACTTGCAATGCGAAATTATCATAATTATTAAAAACAACAATGAAAAATATCGACACGCGGGATTTGAACCTGCGACCATTTCCCTAAAGACGGGACGCTCTTCCGCTGAGCTAGTGTCGACAGGCTCGAGGCGGCGAAATTCTTCTTTGCTATATGATCGATTACGTCGATTGTACTGATCGCTAGCTATACATACGTATAACTAACTAGTTAAATGAGTTCATCGTTACAGATGAAATTCAAATTTATAATTTTGATCAGTATTTTCGTGTTTCTAATTATTTTTGTGTTATAGCAATCACCCCGTGCTTGGGAATCTGGAAAACCTTAAAAACAACAAAGAAAAATATCGACACGCGGGATTTGAATCTGCGACCATTTCCCTAAAGCCGGGACGCTCTTCCGCTGAGCTAGTGTCGACAGGCTCGAGGCGGCGAAATTCTTCTTTTCTATATGATCGATTACGTCGATTGTACTGATCGCTAGCTATACATACGTATAACTATAACGTATACGTATAACGTTTTTTTTTTTCTTCGTTGTTTTTAAGGTTTTTCCAGATTCCCAAGCACGGGGTGAGTGCTATAACACAAAAATAATTATCATAATTGTTTAGTTATTGCAAGACACATTACAGCCTTGTATATTAGTGGCAGTCGTTACCGCTCGATTAGTTTGGTACTGTGCCATTGCAAAAAGTGCATCTAGCGACCAGCAAGCAATTGACAACGTTTTTGATGAGTTTTTGGTTACGTTTGAAAGTCATCGCTGATCGCTGGCTGATTGTAAACATTAAGTGATACGTCTGACGGTCGCCTTAGAAGTAGGCATGGAAATTATTGTTCAATTAGGTTAAATGGTATGTTGTTAAGATTAAATAATATTTAACAGTTATTCATTTATGTTATATTATATCAGTAATAGCAGTTATAGCAATTTAACAGTCAGTAATAGCAATTTAACAGTTATTCATTTATGTTATATTATATCAATAATAAGTATTAGAAGCAGCAAAAACGCAAAGCCGTCGAGTTAGCGACCAAAAAAAGGTCCTCTGGAGTAGTTTTATAATTTTTAACAGTTATTATTATCATAAATCAAGGTAGCTCAAATATTTTTAATAACATTATTATCCTATATGAAGTTATGTTATTTATCAATCAGTTACCCTCGGGGGTGGTTCCGAATGGATACGACTTGGGGACCTTCAAGAAACGAGCTTATTCATTCTTAAAAGGCCGGCAACGCAGCTGCAATAACCCGGTATTGCGGATGTCCATGGGCGGCGGTGATCACTTACCATCAGGTGCACCATCTGCTCGTTTGCCCCCTCTACTATAAAAAAAAAAGAATTTGCATAAAATTTTAACAGTATTTGCTAATATAAGTAACAGTTGTTAATTGTTAAAAAAATATAGTACGAAATTTAATATGTTAATTGTTAAATTATCCATGCCTTCTTAGAAGCCATCTGCCGTTCTGCCATCAGTTTGTAAAAGGTGGACGATTGGCTACACGAGTCACCACCAACGTAACTACTAGGTGGTAGAGTTTTGCATTGTCTCGCCTGGGTCTGGTACCACCGCCTTTCCTATTTCTTTCGAAATAGCGTAAGTGCTTTCCCTGTCGTGTTTCAGTTTGAAGAGTAAGGTAGCCGGTAAATTTATGTATGTGACATTAAGACCCAGCCACATAGATAGCAACGCACCACTAACATCTTTGTGTCCATAGGCGATGGTGGTCTCTTTCCATCAGGAGAGATTAATATAAAATATAAAATAAAATAAAAAAATTGACAAAGTGGGTGTCGGGCCACGCGCAATGTAGGGTTCCGAAGTAGCTCATCACAATAATACGGACTAAAAGAGGGCTTATTGTTTCATACTATGAACTTTTAACCTATTTAACGTCCTACTTCCTATATAACGCATATAACGCACAGGTTCACTGCCTGTAAAAGCTTCTCCAAGTACATTTTATAAATTAATTGATTATTACTCAAAAACTTGCAGTGTTCAGAGCCGGGATAGTTTGCCTTTTAATTTCATTATATTTACTACTTACCATGAATTTTTCTCACCACCAAAACCAATCGTTTATTAGGCAGAGGGGAGGTGATACTTAAATCTAACAAATATTACCACTTTAAAGATTAATATTTCACTAACGAGTCCTTTAATCGAAATTTTTTTCACAAACCTACAATATTTTTTTAAAAACTTATCCAACGAGACCCTAAGTCCCTAAATTAACATCCCCACTTTACGTGGATAATATGTATACTAATATGTATACTCATATGTATACTTGAGTAGTACATAAATATACATATTAATATACATGCATATGTATACTAATATGTATACTTAATATTAAATAACAAAATAATATAAATAACAATTTTCTAGTACTAAGGATCTCCGAGGACGGATTGTGCAGACGGACAGACGGACGGACGGAAACAAATAAATATTAATATTTGAAAAGCTGTAACATTTGAAAACTTGATTCGATTATGATTATTTTTTTTAAAAACTTATCCAACGAGACCCTAAGTTATGGGGCACACGAAAAAAAAAATTAACATCCCCACTTTACGTGGATAATATGTATACTAATATGTATACTTGAGTAGTACATAAATATACATATTAGTATACATGCATATGTATACTAATATGCATACTTAATATTAAATAACAAAATAATATAAATAACAATTTTCTAGTACTAAGAATCTCTGAGGACGGATCGTGCAGACGGACAGACGGACATAGCGAAACTATAATGTTTCAGTTTGCTGGAAACAAATAAATATTAATGTTTGAAAAGCTGTAACATTTGAAAACTTGATTCGATTATGATTTTTGAAACTGCATTTGTCGTAGTTCCTTAAATACTAAAATATTGTAGAAGGCTGAAAAAGGGTTGGTAAGAAATCTCAAAGTTATGACGACAAAACACTTTTTTCGAAATTTTTCGGCAACGATAACTCCCGAACGGGTAAACCGATTTTGATACAATGTAGGCATTGGACGCAGTTTTTTAGGTAAATTAGCTGAATAGATTTTGACTTAATCGGTGCATTAATTTGCAAGTTATATTAAAAAATACTGTTTCGCCAAATATTTTTTGTATTTTTTCCAAAATTTTTCAAAATCAAGATTATTCATGCAAAATTTGAAGTAAATCCATGCAGTACTTTTTGAGTTTAGCCCGGACATACATACAGACAAACAGACAAACATACAAAAATTCTAAAAACTATATTTTTGGCTTCGATATCGATTGTAGATCACGCTCCAAGTATTCTTTTAAAAAAATATTCAATGTACAGTTTTGACTTTCCTACGATTTTATTATATGTATAGATTAGGTTCTGTTACTTGTAGAAATCATGCTAAGTCCTTTCCTAGTCACTCGTATATGATTACTTTGTAATAAGGTTTAAGTTACATATTTGTATTCTTATGTTTTATTCAAATCTTCAGAATAATAAAAAAATAAATATACTTATAAGATTACGTCGTTTATGTTAACGGAGCGTCGTCACTCTCATAATAGATTAGTAAGGAATATCTCCAACCTGTATTTGTATAAAGGAGTAATAATTTTCTGACCGCCATTTTGAAATAGTTTGCGATTAAATCACGTTGATTTGTAGATTGAATATATGCTAGAATTGAACATGACATTTGATTTTTTTACTTTATTTTGTTGACAAAGCGGCCGTGTAACATTAATACAGCCAAAAGCATCAGGTTTGATTGCATGCATAGGTCAAACAAGTATTTTATTTCAGAAACCAGAAATCAGAAGTACTTTATTCAATAAAACTTTTTAAAAGTTACTTTGACACGTCAACATATTTTTTAAAAACTACCATCGGATCGGGAACGTGGCCACACACTGAGAAGATCCGGCGGAAGAAACTCAGCGGGCTTGTCTTTTTTTATATCATCTATTTCTTTTACAATATCACAATATTACAAAAAATATATATGAGATCGGTATGAGGAGCAATTAATCCCAGGCTTTTTTGTCTTCTAAATAATTTGAGATTTTATAATATCCTTTTTAGACAGTTTTTTTTTTAACACATTTTTTTAAATTAACTGGCTTATTTGACTGGTAGATCTCTTATAGTTTCGGGAAGTTTATTGTAAAAGCGTATACATTGCACTTTTAAATGGTACTTATTATACTTTTTCTATATTTAACGGGTGGATAATTATTTAAATAACACAATTATATTATTTAAACTTTATTTACCTCCTATATACCTATTTTATCAAGTTAGAAGGTAATCTACAGTAAATAAAATATATTAATGGTGTGTTAATAACCAGCTAATATTTTTGTGGTTATTTCTGTGTAACGCTAAACTTACCTTCAAATGCGTATTCTCCAAACATGAGCACGATTGAGACAAGCACTGAAGCTACAATAAAAAAGAAATCAAACATTTTACAAAATTATTTATGACACAAATTAGACAGTCATAATAACAGTAATTAAAAAAAAGAATACAACATTTATTAATTAATTTACTTGTACTGTTTCACAATAAGGTAATTATAATTAACTTTCAACCGGTTTCGCTTACACAAACATCCTCAGGGTATTTACAGTTACAAGCTGTAAATACCCTGAGGATATCCTCAGGGTATTTACAGCTTGTAACTATAAATACCCTGAGGATGCTTGTGTAAGCGAAAATAAGGTAATTAGAATTAATTTCCAACCGGTTTCACTTATACAAGCATCCTCAGGGTATTTACAGTTACAAGCTGTAAATACCCTGAGGATGCTTGTGTAAGCGAAAATAAGGTAATTAGAATTAATTTCCAACCGGTTTCGCTTACACAAGCATCCTCAGGGTATTTATAGTTACAAGCTGTAAATACCCTGAGGACGCTTGTGTAAGCGAAAATAAGGTAATTATAATTCATTTCCAACCGGTTTTGCTTACACAAGCATCCTCAAGGTATTTACAGTTACTAACTGAACTGAGAAATTAATTATAATGACCTTATTGTGAAACAGTACAAGTGAATTAATTGATAAATACTGTATTAAAATGGCGTTTCACCAAGTACTGACGATGAAAAGTGTAGAATATATAAAAAAATAAACCGGCTTCAAATATCTGTACAGTTGACCCATATCCAAAAACTACTGAATCGATTTTGATAAAACTTGGATTATTCCCTAAGATGGAATATACCTAATTTAATACAAAAAGAATTATTATCTCACATGGCTTTTAGTCGCTAAGAAATCCATATGAAATTTAATACAGTTCTTGGTAGTAAGTGCTTAGACGCCTAAATACATCATCATACTCAATTCTCCAATTCCAACAATATTATATACGAACAGGTCAAACTGATAACCTCCGTTTGTTCTTTGCTTAAAATGAGGCTCTGAAATTACAAGAATAGGCCCATAATATTATGTTAGGTTTTAAATTTATAAACTTAGCTGTTTTGTATTGTGTAATGAGTAATTTGTACAAAAAGTTAGGCGTATCGCACGAGTTTGGTAGTGGTACCAAACCGGTGAAGTCCGTAAGTACTGTTTCTGTCCCAATAGCGTCAATATCTGTTATTTCCGTGTTTCAGCTTAGACGGTATGATAGCCAATAACTGATGCATAATAAATTATTACCATTCTGCCGCATGAATAGCAATACACCATTAACAACTTTAGTGTATACAGACGAAGACTGTCTCTCCATCAGTAGAGTCATCTGCCTATGATATAAAAAAGTTAACTGAACTAAAAAACCTTGATTTTAAATTAAAATTCTAGATTTCCTCAACGTTCATTCTAATAAAATATGCATTTACGTTCGCAGATTGATATATATCCTCAGGCCTTGAGTTTTATTCTCACGTATCAGTTACCCTCTGAATAGGGTCCTTACATTCATGGGTTCAGTTTAATCCAGCGCGCTGGACGTATGAAGGTTGACTAATCGAAGGGCGAATCTGATTTATTGATGTTTGCGAATGAAACGTGCGAAAATGGACCCGAGTTCTTGATTTATTTTAGATAAATTTCTCTTATAAACCTTACTAATATTATAAATACGAAAGTAATTCTGTCTGTCTATCTCTTCTTCATGCCTAAACACTAAACCAATTTGGATTAAATTTGGTACCAAAAATAATTTGAGACCCGAGAAAGGACATAGGATAGTTTTTATCCCGGAAATCCCACGGGAACGGAAACTATGCGGGTTTTAATTTTTTTTTAAAATCCACGCGGGTACAACTAGTTTTATATAAATACAATCTGATCTTAAGATATAAAATTTTTGTTTATATAGGATCGTAATTTTTTTAATACCTTTACGATTGAATATTTACTGACTTTAAGGATTATTAGTGGGAAGCTGTATAGTAACTAAAACAAGGCAAGGCAACTCATTACTATGAGTATGGAGGCTATTGCGGCAAGAATAAGAAAAAAGGTTGTTTCAAACCTGGTCGAAATGTTACGGGTCTCTACCACCTAAAGGCAAAATGGCCCATGCAGGCCCATTGCACGCCATCGCCATTGCGTACAGGGGGTAATGGTACATAGTGGCGGACAATTGCCCATCGCGGCACACAATCGGAACGTTGTCGGTTTTTTGGGCACACTTCAAAGGAATCATGACGTGGCGTGGGCTGTGGTGTTCACACAATCGCCCATTGTTTTGATAGCAACGCTCTTCGTTGCTATCTTATACTTTTAAATTTATAGATTTATATCAAACTGAGCTGGCATTTTGGGATGCAAAAATACATTGCATAAGACAAGAACAAGGTATGTTTATTTATAGTATTTTAAGGTTGACAGAAATTATTTATACTAACATTATAATAGTAACATGACTAAAGGCATGTCAGGATTTTGTGTCAATTTTTATAACTTCTATATTAGTTGGAAGCAGTATATAAATAAATAACCGCGGCCGTAACTACTTCCACGTCCATCGTAAGTGTTTCGCCCGGCAGCAATGAGCCATTGGCCATTTTGTAAACATTAAGTGATCGTGGCCTACAGTGGCGCATTGCAAAGCATGGCTCATCACAAGCCATTGCGTACTGGGGCCTAACAGTAACAATATAGGTTACTTACAAGTCACACGAGACAGGCGAGCAAAAAGTGAGGCAGCAATTGGCTATACGTTTCCAATTGCTGGTCTTTTACAAACTGCCTGGCAAAAAGACAGAAGAAGGTTGATCGAACTAACTATTCGTGTCACTATGGCACCGATGTTTGTGGCTATTGTATTTTAGTTTGCTTGCAGCCGGTATACTTGCACATGTGGCGACTCAACACCGCCATACGGATAGCAACACACTATTAACATTTTTGTTATCTGTAGACAATGTTAATTTTCACAAGGAAAATCAACTTTTTTAACCTCTTTTTTTAATAAGGTCTTATACAATAATGTATATGTCAACCTCGAAAAATCAAATGTTTGTTTGTTATCCTATGAAATAAAGTATAATGTCAATGTCAGTTTATCTATTGACAAGAGAAGATTTCTCAATATAAGGTTTATCCATGAAACTGTGTTATATCGGAGGCAACACTTCTAATACCTTACTTGAAACCAAATTTTAAATACTGCTGTCATCTTCTGAGGTCTTATCTTCTCTTTCTAACACAGTTGTATAAAAAGAGATGGCGAGACCTCATAGACTATATAATGTAAATGTTTGTTTTAATTGATTAATAAAAGTGTTGCTCCACCTTTACCTAATACTTCATGGGTTTATCCACTCAAGTAATTCATCTGTTTCTTTTCTTGTATTTTTGCGGATACACAAAATACTATGAAATCGAGTTTTTTTCCGTGACACATCTTACATTTCATATACTAAACGAACTGATTATAATACATTTCCAGCCGTTTTTATAACGCTCCCAATAAATCTACGTAAGTAGTTGATCGATGAATCTGTAACAATATCGTAGAACCAGATACTATTAACAAGTCAAATCGCATCTGATATTCTAGCTCAATGACCACACTCACCTATTTATTAATTACAATCAGTTACTAACACTGAAACTAAAAGAAAATTAATATTATATCTAATCTTTTTTTATTAATTTATTTTTTATCTTTAGATAGCAAACAACAAGATAACTCTCCCGACAGAAAGAGAAACCATTGCCTATTGACACGGATGATATCAATGATGCGTTGCTATCCGTGTGACGGGATGGCAACGCCACATGCATAAGTTTGCCGGCTACCTCACCTTATCTTACATAAGGCGGTGGTACTATATACCCGGGCGAAACGTTGCATATCTCTACCACCTAATAGTCACGATGGTAGTGACACCTATATCCAATCAGTCGCTTTTATGACCTACCTTTAATAAAAAAAATTAATAACTTCGGCTTGTGGATATTATCAGATTATATATATTTCGCTAGTCTTACATCATTTCCTTCGAAATAAAAGAAAATTCAGACGCGCAGAGAAATTGAGGATGTCGAGACAAATTTATTTACAACTTTGTGACCCTCCCACTCCCTGACGCTACACTCAAAACGACAGATTTTCTAAATTTTATCTTGTAATTAACTTAGCATACTTTAATCTGATGCGCTTCAGTGTTTCCACGTCAATGTTTTTTGACCCCGTCAAATGACAATTGTGCGAATGAAGGAGTTTGCAATTTGGCATAGTTAGAATTGACATTACAGAGGAGTGGAGGAACCTAATATTTTTAAATAATATGCATTAGAAATAAATGAAATTAATGAAAATTAACATAGTTACACACACTACATTTGAGTGACTACATGATAATATATTTGCATACTATTTTCCTTACGTCTAAAGTCTGTAAAACCAACGTTATAATAATACTATGTTTATATTTACGTTATAATAATAATATGTTTGCGTCGTCGTGATTAGTTATGGTATATGATATTATGACGTTATTTTCTAGCGCTAGTTGGCGAACCAATCACGAAGCAGCATGAAATGCGGCGAACCAATCACGAAACATATCGATATTATAAAGTTTTAAATCCGTGTGTAAAACTTAAAAAAGATTTTATTATTTAGTTTATGGTTACCAGAGTCATAGAATTATGTTCGAATTTTAACCACAAGGCAAACTCTAGTAAAAATAATAACGCAATAGTGTCTTAAAAAATGGAGCATACCATTACCTTGTGATGACCAAATTTGTATAATTAAAATCGATCTCGAAATTTAATGACAAACATTTATAAAGTAGAGCACTTGTGAATAATAAAAGTGTAAAAATGAAATTCCATTGTCGTATGCTTCAAATCACCTTTATTCCAAACGACATAGAGTTCAGAACTTACTTATATTTAGTTTCAAATCAACATTTTAAATTCAGTATAATATTTTGATTATTAAGGAATTGAAGTACTTATATCAGTTACTATTAAGTTCATATTTGCTTAGTATTGTAGGAATTTTGTACAATAATTGTTTCAATGGAAATTTTATACCAGATTGCCCTTTCAAGGTGATAATCTGTTACTAAGTTAAGGTGGAGTAGCTAAGTAAAATAAAAAGCTTCAACATTAAACGATTTTGTCACAAATATTTTTCCGCATCGATACAACATTTAAACCAGTTAACGTCAATGCTATGTTGAATTTATAAAGTCTAAATGTAGATAAAATTAAAACTGGAATAGGCTGGTCGACTAAAATATTCTACACGTTTGTCGTCGGCACTTGGTGAAACTTCATTTTCATTCAATTTTTTTTTTCTAAAAAAAATTATATAAAAAACACTTGTGCTGTTTCACAATAAATAAATATATAAATATATTATCCCATATTAGTTGACTAAATTTGAAAAACTGTTTAGTAATTTACCTTATACTTTAATATGCCTAATATTAACCCACAAACTATTTATTTTTGATAAATAACGTACATTTATATTAAAAATTGCACTTTTGAATTTATTTACCGCGAAAACATTCTAGACTGTCATGGCGTCCTAATGACATCACGCTTTGGTAATATCTACATTACATAATCTGTTTCTATAAAAATGACAACATCAAGATGACGTTTTACCACGGCGTGCCGTAACGCTTCCAGATTTGAGTTCACTGTCACGCGGCTTTCCGAATTTATATCCTAAAATTATTTTTTGATCCTTCTTTTTTATAACAAATATATATGTTTTTGGTATTTCCATGTCATAATTAATCATTAAAAAATACAATATAATATGCAATTCATTCCTAGTGGACACAAACTTATTTTTGAAGTCTATTAGCAGTTTTGTGTGGTGTAAACACCGTCGGAAACAGGCTTTGAACTCAACAACTAATAATGCAAGGTCTTCATGGTATCATTGCTTTACTATTTCTGTAAGGGATATCTCAATTAGTGGTTTTTATGTATATATTTGAGTACGAAACTGTCTTAAAGTACATAAACAATTGTAAAAAAGTTTCTAGACTTACTTTTTTATCATTAAACTGCAAGGATGGCTATCCTGATTAATGGTGGTTAATATAACGCATAGCGTTAAATTAAAGCACGCTATGTATACTCAATGTATAGCTTACGCTATTTAGATTTGCATTCGGCGCTATAACATATGAGTAATGCCACGCTATATACCTAGCGGCTAGCGTAGGTCATAGTTATAACATTATAACCTACGAAGATACGAACTACGCGATCTAACGAGTAACGTGCTAGACCGTAGACGCTAGACGTTATAACATAGTTTATAGTGTTATAGCGTTATAGCGCTTAGTCATCGCTCACTGTATGACGTGATGATTCACGCGCTATCTCGACCGGCTCGCGCTATCAGTGTTCAGAGTGCTAAGTGTGAGTTTTTTTTTCGCATTCGATCGTGAGCGCGTTTAGAGTTTACTAGGAATTTGTATGTGATTAGTACAGCGCCACCTAGTGGTAAACGTGAGAAACCAGTTTACCACTAGGTGGCGCTGTACAAATCACATACAAATTCCTAGTAAACTCGAAACGCGCTCACGATCGAATGCGAAAAGAAAAACTCACACTTAGCACTCAGTAATACGTTATAATATAGTATATAGTCTATAACGTAGCACGCTAGAAAGATATAGTTTATAGTCTATTACGCGCTATCATACAATAGTTTATTTGAATAATACTACTCCTGATGGAAAAAGAACTATTGCGTATAGACAACAAAGATGTTAATAGTGCATTGCTATTTGTGTTGTGGGATAGCAAGGCTACATGCATACAACTACCGGCTACCTTACCCTCCAACCTAGAACACGACAATATTAAGCATTGACGCTATTGTGGCAGAAATAAAGGCGGTGGAAAATATGTACTCGGGTATACGAGACGTTACGGAAATCTACCGCCTAGTATTCACGATGGTAGTGATACGTATAGCCAATCATTCGTCTCTTACGAACTGCCTGGCAGAATATCAGATGTTTTATCTTTCAAAGGAAGCCCGAGCTAACACGGAGGAAGACTGCTTCTATTAGTGTTTGGCTGACGTTTGACAATCGAATGCAAAATTATGGGTTCTATATTTTTCCACTTCAACCATTCAACTGACATTCTAAACACGCCCGATTTTGTTTCTTTGATCTTTAAAATGAAAAATTATAAAAAATTTATTCAAAATATTTCTTAAAGATAATTTAGATATGTCAATAAATTTTTGTTGCATCGACAACGCTTCCTCACACGCTTCCACATATATGTTGGATTCCTGTAATCAACGCGCCGTCATTCGTATTAGTAACACTAAAATTCAATCTAATAATGACAAGGCGTTCCACGTTCCAATATTGGGTCTGCAGTGCCTTGTTGCGTGCTCAGCGTTCCTCGTTAAATCTCCTGACGAAGGCGTACAGATCCGCAAGCACTACGGCTTTGCCTGAGCTGGTCGGTGTGCTACCTACTGTTTGTTCATGTTGGTTCAGGGCTGCTTTGTAGAAGAGGCTAAGTGCCGTTCTGCCAGGCAGGTCGTAAAAGGCGACCGATTAGCTACGCGAGTCAGTACCATCGTGGTTACTAGGTGGTAGAGTATTGCATTGTCTCGCCCGGGTCTGGTACCATCGCCTCACCTATTCCTGCCGCAATAGCGTCAGAGCTTGTCACTGTCGTGTTCCGGTTTGGAGGGTAAGGTAGCCGGTACACTTATGCATGTGGCATTAGACCTCGCCACAACATAACATGTGTGTCTATAGGCGATGGTTGACTCTTTCCATTAGGAGACCCATCTGCTTGTTTGCTATCTTCAACACTAATATCTACACTAATATTATAAAGAGGAAAACTTTGTATGTATGTTTGTTTGTTTGTTTGTTTGTAATGAATAGGCTCAAAAACTACTGGACCGATTTTAAAAATTCTTTCACCATTCGAAAGCTACATTATCCATGAGTAACATTTTATTTTGGAAAATATAGGGTTCCGTAAGATATTTGGGTTTTTCGGACACAAGATGTAAAAAATCAACCAGAAAAGTTACTTATTTTGCGTACGCTGCCTAAACTATAAAAGATAAAATCATAAAATGTTCTAATTAATTGTAACTATCAGTGGTAACCGACATCCACGCGGGCGGAGCCGCGGGTGACCGCTAGTATATTATAAAAAAAAGAGACAACCATCGGCTATAGACACCAAAGATTATCTTGTAGCGGGGACTTGATGCCATATGCATGAGTTTACCGCTTACCTTACTCTCTAAACCAGAATATGACAGTGATAATCACAGACGCTATTGTGGCAAGAATATGTATGGTAATGGTATCAGTCCTGGACGAGACCATGCAGAACTCTACCACCTAGTAGCAATGTTAGTAACTCACAAAGCCAATCGGTCGCCTCTTACGATCTGCCTGGCAGAACGGCAGATGATCTATTCTTCGAAGTGAGCTCGGACCAACACGGAGTAAATGATGTGGTGTCGCGGGACACCAGGTAGGAACGAACTTCCTTCGGCTAAACGGCACTACTCGCTTGTGTACGCGACTGTCGCGCCTGCGCACGTCTCATTTAACGCTTTTATTCCACGCATTTTTCTTACGGTTTTACTATCACATTTTTTTCAGTTCGGTCGCGCAGCAAAATCCCTATCCCCTCCAAACCTGCCGTAAGGAACTTCGTTCCAAAAAAGTATCAACATATTCTAACATATGGTGAAAAATGATGTGTATAATTTTGTTATTATATTAGTTGTACCTTTGCCTACTGTGGAAATTTGTGCTTAACAGTATATATTGCTTTATTTATTACTAATCGCCTCTGTAGCCTAGTAGTCTAGTAGTCTGTAGCCTAGTAGTCCGGTATCAGTGTTGACCACATGAGGTCTCAGGTTCAATTCCAAAATCTGTTTTTTTCAGTTTTCTGATAAAAACAACGTTGCGCGGGATTGTATAAGTGCCCGGTTAGTGATAGGCTTGCCACCTATCACATTGTGGGTCTAATTTGTGCTTCTACCTACTTGTTTGGGTACACGGATCTGACCTTAATTTTGGAACGAAGTTCCTTACGGCAGGCTTGGAGGGGATAGGGATTTTGCTGCGCGACCGAACTGAAAAAAATGTGATAGTAAAACCGTAAGAAAAATGCGTGGAATAAAAGCGTTAAATGAGACGTGCGCAGGCGCGACAGTCGCGTACACAAGCGAGTAGTGCCGTTTAGCCGAAGGAAGTTCGTTCCTGCCTGGTGTCCCGCGACACCACATCATTTTTTTTTTAAATTGACTTAAACAACTTCGCCCGCGAAAAGAGTTACTATATCATCGCTATACTCTTTTATAAAAACTTTCACTTCCTATTCAGTCCTCTAAGAATACATTGACTACCTGGTGGTCTAGGGGCAGCCTACTCGGCTTAAATCAGTCCGGGCTCGATTCCCAGGTCGGGCAAAAGTGTTATTGAGATTTTTTTTGAGGTTTTCCCCGTCTTGGTTCCGGGTTCCTTCGAAGAATAGGCCAACTGCCGTTCTGCCAGGCAGGTCGTAAAAGGCGACCGATTGGCTATGCGAGTCACTACCATCGTGGCTACTAGGTGGTAGAGTTCTGCATTGTCTCACCCGGGTCAGGTACCACCGCCTTACCTATTCCTGCCGCAATAGCGTCAGTGTTCCATTCGTCGTTCGTGTTCCGGTTTGGAGGGTAAGGTAGCCGGTAAACTTATGCATGTGGCATTAGACCTCGCCACAAGACAGCAACGCACCATTAACATCTTTGGTGTCTATAGGCGATGGTCGATTCTTTCCATCAGGAGACCCATCTGCTTGTTTGCTATCTTATGATATAAAAAAAATCTAATATATTAGTAGCAGCCTGGAGTCTGGCGGAGTGGTGTATTACCACTTACGCACACGCGAATGGTGTGATACCAAACTCACCCCTGGGATAAGCACCTAAAGCTATCGGTCCCGGTTATCGCTACACATAACCGATAATCGTTAACATGTCCGTAAATGCGGCGACGAGGATCACCACTTATCTAACCAACCGTCAATCCGGTGAATCGCGGGGAACTGGAAAGTCTATAAACGTTAGTTTTACTCTGCCTACCCCGCAAAGGAAAAAGGCATGATGATACTTTTTTAGGGATTTATTTTTGAAAAAAAGTTGCTTTTATTTGACCCCAAGTATTCAACTATTTCTTTGCTAAATTTCGTTGAAATCGATTCAACGGTATTGTCATGAAAACATAACCGACATAGAAACTTACGTATTTATAATATTAATATTACTAGCTGTTGCCCACGACTTCGTCCGCGCGGACTTCGTTTACTCAGCACAGCTCCTCCCCCGTAGATGATAGCGTGATAATATGTAGCCTATATGTTGACCCGACTTATTAGTAATATTCATGCAAAATTTGAAGTAAATCCATGCAGTACTTTTTGAGTTTACCCCGGACATACATACAGACAAACAGACATACAGACAAACAGACAAAAATTATAAAAACTATATTTTTGGCTTCGATATCGATTGTAGATCACGCCCCAAATATTCTTTAAAAAAAATATTCAATGTACAGTTTTGACTTCCCTACGATTTTATTATATGTGTAGATTATAAACCAATTATCGATACAATGTCGACCAGGAATAAGGGAAATCCAATACAATTAGCCTTGACAATTACTAAATATATCCTGTTTTGCACGCCATTACCGGATGTGGGGAACATACCCAAACATCCGCTTCGAAATATGTAATGCCTTTAAGCGACGTTACCTTTAATATGGCTTCAAGTCTAACTTCTGTATTAAAATTGCTGTGAACGGATTTAGTCAGGCAGTTAGCAAGGTCATACTAGGTGGTGTAGTTCTGCAGTCATTCATGGTAAGCTACACTACCAGAGGTCTTGTAGTGGCGTTGCCGCCATTTTTAAGAATTAATAGGCTTTTTTCTTGAAGGTCACTAAATCATATCCCTTCAGAAAAACCTCTCCCAATAAATAATTCCATTGCAGAGTAGTTCAAAGCAAAAAAGGAACTTCGAAAATCCGTTCCAAACACTCTTTCTTGATTAATTGACGACTATCGCCTATAGACAACAAAGGTGCTAATGGTGGTTAAAAGAGGTCTCTTCCGTGTTACAGAATGGCATAGCTACATGCATAAGTTTACCAGCTACCTTACCCTCCAAAATTGAACACGACAATGACAAGTACTCACGCTGTACGGCAGAAATATGTAGGCAGTGGTGCAAGACCTGGGCGAGACAATGCAGAATTCTACCACCTAGTAACTACAATAGTAACGACTTGCATATCCAATCGTATGAGGAATGTTCTGACGAGTTATTCGGATTAATTCCTGCCGCTAAATTCCATCATCGGACATCGCGTCAAAATGGATGATGTCCGGAAATCTACAACCGTGCGCTTTTGTCGACACTTTTTCCCTCGCACTACTCCTTTGTGGAATCAATTACCCTCGGATGTGTTTCCGAATGGATACGACTTGGGGACCTTCAAGAAACGAGCTTATTCATTCTTAAAAGGCCGGCAACGCAGCTGCGAGACCCCCGGTATTGCAGATGTTCATGAGCGGCAATGATAACTTACCACCAGGTGCACCACCTGCTCGTTAGCCCCCTCTACTAAAAAAAAATCATTCACCTCTTATGAACTGCCCGCCAGCAGGTGATTTATTTTTCAAAAGGGTCCCAGACCACCACATGGTATTTCTAAGGTGGTTAAACATCGTATCATGTGGTTAAAGCCGCGATCGATTGCCAATAAAAACTCTTCCCTAAAATGTATCTCTCATTTGTGTATTCAAATCACAAAATTCAGTCCCCAATAAAAATGTCATTGATGAGTATTTGAGGATTATTGTCTCTGTAACCAGTTTCAGGTGTTGTTGATTGACGGAATACAGCCACGATTGGAAATAAGCTTATGTAAATAAACCTCAGAATAGAGGTTCGGTTTTACGTGCTCTGTATCTCAGCGATAATAAAAAAATAACATTTGGATCGGGGCTCTGCAGTTGACAAAAGGGAAATGGATAATCCATTTTGACTGAACGCCGAAAACCGAAAAATGCTAAAGTTAGATCAAGGGCTTAAGTTATAGGCGAAAGACGATTTAGAGCGGAACTTTTATACGTTTATATACCACTAGCTGTTGCCTGCGACTTCGTTTGCGCGGACTTCGTTTACTCCGCACAGCTCCTCCCCCGTAGGTAATATCGTGATAATATGTAGCCTATATGTTGACCCGACCCGTTAGTAATATTCATGCAAAATTTGAAGTAAATCCATGCAGTACTTTTTGAGTTTACCCCGGACATACATTGACTTTCCTACGATTTTATTGTATGTATAGATTAGCTGCAACTCTCTGCATCTTAAAAATTTTTGTTCTATTGCATTTCATAGTTTCTGAGTACTTATGCTAAATTTTGTTTAAATCGGTCCAGTAATTTCTGTTTTATTGAGTAATAAATATTCACCCAAACAAAAAAGTATCAGCACGTGCGGTTCCCTTGCAGGGTAGGCAGAGAAAACCGAACGTTCATAGACTTTGCAGTTCACCGCAATTTACCGGTTTTTCAGTTGTTTCTATTTAATCACCACATGTTACCGACTTGATAATGATTATCAACTATTTCTACTGATAACCAGAACCGAAGGTTTTACCGGAAGGTTTAACCGATGCTCATCCGAATCATGGGAGTGTTAAGACACCAGACGTCAGACTACGAGCTACTGTTGAAATTTTAAATTTTCGAGAAAAACCTCGAAAATATCACATTAGCACTTTTACCCGCGCTGGAGATCGAACTCAGGACCTTATGATCTGAACCGAATAGGCTCTCCCCCAGACCACAGGGTAGTCAAACAAACAAACTTTCACAAAGAAGTATCTTCACGCCCGTATCCCTGAAGAGGTAGGCAGAGGTACAACAAGTGCACCCACGATTAGCCGAAGATACTTGGTCCCTCAAATGTGATAGGTGGCCAGCCCATCGCCAACCGGGCACTTTCCAATCTCGGGCAACGTTGTTTTTATCAGAAAACTGAAAAAACATATTTTTTAATTGCACATATTTTCACATATTTAGTATTACTTCAATAAAATAGAAAATAGACAGTTCTCTGTGTGGAAAAAGATAACCTTTTTTATATTTTTTTATAAGATAGCAAACAAGCAGATGAGTCTCCTGATGAAAAGAGTAAACCATCGCCTATAGATACCAAAGATGTTAATGATGCGTTGCTTTCTTGTGGCGAGGTCTAATGCCACATGCATAAGTTTACCGGCTACTTTACCCTGCAAACCAGAACACGACAGCGACAGGCACTGACGCTATTGCGGCAGGAATAGGTAAGGCGGTGGTACCAGACCCGTGCGAGACAATGCAGAACTCTACCACCTAGTAGCCACGATGGTAGTGACTCGCATAGCCAATCAATCGCCTTTTACGACCTGCCTGGCAGAACAGCAGTTGGCCTATTCTTTAAAGAAGCCCGGGACCAACACGGGGATATCGAGTATATATTCTCCCGTGTTGATCCGGGTCCCCTTTGAAGCAAAATTAAACTTTCTTTCTTTAATCGTCCGTCTTATACGAATTGCCTGAATTCGTATAAGACGGACGATTGCTTTACTTGTCAGTGCCATAGAGACTACTAGGTGCTAGTCCCGCAACGTCTTGCCTGGGTTTTAACCACTGCCTTACCTATTCCTGCCGCTACAGTGTAAATACTAGTCACAGTAGTGTTCCGGTTTTGAAGATAAGGTAGCTGATAAACTTATGCATGTGGAATTACCATCCTGCTACATACAATTAACGTCTTTGGTGCTCACTTTCCATTTGAAGTTATATACTTGCTTGATGATGATGTAAAAAATAACTTCACATTCATGTTTCTGGGAGTAAATTCATTGACATGACGGGTCTTCGCCATGTATCTAATACATATGCCACTCTTATATATCACTCAGATACCAGATTTCGAGCGAGTGTTGCGGAACTCTACCACCTAGTAATCACGACGGTAGCCTTTTACGACCTGCCTGGTAGAATATCAGTTGGTCTATTCTTCAAAGGAGCCCAGACCAACACAGGGGGACAGTCTGTGATGTCAAACTCTCATACTCCTCTGTCCGTGCAATTTTCGTAAAAAGAAATTATTTGCTTTACGTATTGATAGTTACGAGTATACAGATAGCAATCTTGATAACTAACACAATAAAATGCCTTACTTATTGACAAGTTGATTCTATCTATTATAATATAGATTAGGGAAACAATTTTACAGCAATGCGGAAGAAAAGAAATTGTAACTACCATTTATTTATTTGTGTACTATCTAGATATGTTAATGGCTATAATGTAACTGAGTTATCAGTCAATCGCTATGTTAATTTAGTATTGAATAGAACTTGAAATGGTTATATCCATTTGAAATGCCATAAGTGCTTTAATATTATCAATATTAGCCGACATTAATTTGTACATTGACAAATGATTTATTGTAAAACTAGTGCTAGGAGCAATTACTTATTTATGTTAATAAAGATTGTAATTTTCTAGCGTAATAATGAGATTATTAATGCTGTAATAATTGTAAAGCACGATTTAGTTAAAAACTTGTAGATTTAATTAAAATCAATCACTTAATTGTTATAGTAACTAGGTTTTGACAATAATGAAATAGATTGTTTTAAGTATTGTACAGATGGCGCTCAAACTCAAAAAGTACTGCACGGATTTACTTCAAGTTTTGAATAAATATTACTAACAGGTGGAATCAACATATAGGCTACATACTATCACGCTATCACCTACAGGGGAGGAGCAGTGCGGAGTAAACGATGTCCGCGCGGACGAAGTCGCAGGCAACAGCTAGTCTATACATATAATAAAGTGGTAGGAAAGTCAAAACTGTACATTGAATATTTTTTTTAAAAGGGGCGTGATCTACAATCGATATCGAAGCCAAAAACATATTTTTTAGAATTTTTGTCTGTTTGTCTGTATGTCTGTTTATCTGTTTTTCTGTTTGTTTGTATGTATGTCCTGTGTAAACTCAAAAAGTACTGCATGGATTTAATTCAAATTTTGCATGAATATTACTAACAGGTCGGGTCAACATATAGGCTACATATTATCATGATATCACCTACGGGGGAGGAGCTGTGCGGAGTAAACGAAGTCCGCGCGGACTAAGTCGTGGGTAACATATAGTTTTTTATAATATTAATATAGATTACGGACACAAGAACCTACAATATTTTTTAAAAACCTATCTAACGATACACCACAATGTGGCGTACACGAGAAACATCCCCACATTACATATTATGGAGGAGCTGCCCTAGAAACGAAATGTTTTTCAAGACTTTATGGTACGACTTTGTTGCCGTGACTAATATAAATTCATGATAAATTACAGCTTTCTAGTACTAAGGATCTCTGAGCTAGACTACGGATGGACGGACGGTGGGAGGGATGCGCTGTGCCGCGCTCCCGGGTACCACCATCTTGCTTATTTCTCCCGTGAAACAGCTTTGCTGTGTTTCGGAGAGAATCATCAAAGACTCAAGATAGACAACACATAAACGAGTTACCTGGGCCAGTTCCAGGTAAACTAGTTTATGTTCTTTGACGACGTCAACCACTTACCCACGGGTGGCACGTCTGCCAGTTTGCCTATCCAAGTAACATAAAAAAACGGACATAGCGAATAAGGGTCCCTAGTTTACTTCGGAACCCTAAAAAACATTACTAATTTTATTTTTATTTTTAAAGGACTCTCAATGTATTTTTCGTATATCAAATCGATTCTAAATCTGTGTTGTTTAATTATCTATACAAATAATAAAATCGTAGGAAAGTCAAAACTGTACATTGAATATTTTTTTAAAAGAATACTTGGGGCGTGATCTACAATCGATATCGAAGCCAAAAATATAGTTTTTAGAATTTTTGTCTGTTTGCCTGTTTGTCTGTTTATCTGTTTGTCTGTTTGTTTGTCTGTTTGTCTATTTGTATACAGGGTATAACAAAAATAAGCACTAATACTGAAGGAGCGTTCAGGATGTGTGGTTAGCTCTTTAATTATACATTTTTAATAAATAAAAACTATGAAATTTCTGAGAAAATGAATGTCAAAGTTTTTTTTCAAAATGATCTGTGGCAGCCCTGAAGTATAGCACGCAGTAACGTACGCGCACGGTTTACGCAGCTATGAAAGGTCACAATCATATGATAGATGTCAATGAACTGCTAGACGCACAACAAAGTACTAATTACTTGACAGAGTAAATAATGTAGATATTATTTAAAGAGTTTTTTTATATTTTTTTCTACCAGGACTGATGTTGGAATAAACCCATGAGGGTCCTTAGTTTGATTACCAGGCTGGACAATTTGATTCATAGGTAACTTAACTGGGTTTTGATAGCCATAATTATTACATTATGTTAAAAAAAACACTGTCCGACTATTGGTGTCACTCGATAGCATATTACGATCATATTAAAATAATTATTAATTACTATACTCATATTCAATAAAAAAAATCTCATAAAATTTTATTAATCGTAAATACCTACCTAGTAGTCTCATACCTAGTTTACGTAAGGCAAACCTGCGGCTATTAGGCATTTCATGCAGGAAAATCTCCCGCCTGGCAACAAAATTATATCAGCTGTGTACCTAAAATTTATTGTGACCTTTATTATTATTTCTAACTCTGAGTGAAACTATTAGTTTGGTACATACATTCTAAAACAATCGTGGCAAATAATCCAATATAACTAATTAAGGTATCTTTTTGTTATGAAAACACATTACATAAATTACTTCATCACACAATATCCACCTTCAAAGTCAACTATTCACATGTGTTTTCAGTGTAGGTACCTAAATCTATTCCGTGATTCATAGGCATTTTACAATGTATTATCTGGCATGGTTTCAACTTACAAACTGTTTTAATGGCATAATACTTACCTCTAGTACCTACCCTGTTTGCTTCTAACTTCACATAACAAGGTGTCTAAATAGGTAATTACTTTTTGAGCAGGTAAATCATAGCTATTATCACTTTTTTTACACACAATTCTAAAAACTTAGTAAAACTTTCTCGTTGATAACACGACACTTCGCAAAATAAATATGCATTATCATTAAGAATTAAGACACAACACAACCTTTTATAAGCATTTTTGACAAATAAACCTACGCATTGATTAGCCTAGAAGTCCTTTGATTTGAAGTATTACCGACATCGCGCTAGGCGTCTCAACGCGGCGCAACGCGGTCTCAACCAAGCGCCCGACTTAAGGCCTTGCTCACACACACTACTGAATATTTTCCGCGGGAATTTTAATTGCGCAAATTAATTTTCGTTACATATGAAATTTGACATGGCTAGCACTGCTAAAAAAATGTCAAGAATCGGAATGTTCCCGGTGAGTTGATAGGCTCGTTTGTCACTATCACTACATGGCTGATGGAACTTAGTACCTACCTAAAGTTTGTTTTAGGTGCGCCTCTTCTTACCTTTTTTTATGTTATTGAGATAGGCAAACTAGCAGACGTGCCACCTGATGGTAAGTGGTCGACGTCGCTAATGAACAAAAATGGGATACCTGGGCTGGAACTAGCCCAGGTATTCCATTCATGTGTTAGAGACATAAGATGTTAAGATCCTGAGACATAAGATGTTAAGTCTCGGTGCCAGTAATTACAGTGCCTGTCTTGCCCTTCTCTCCGAAACACAGCAAAGCTGTTTCACGGGAGAAATTGGCAAGACCTTTCTAAGTAGTAGTTATTTCAGGAAAAAGATAATTTTTGACTACGTTTTTTTGATTACATTTTAGATCAAAGATTTTATAAAATACTAGCCGTTGCTCGCGGCTTCGCACGCGTGGTTAGAGTTTTTTGTGAATGTCAAAAATAAACCACGCAAGCGAAACCAACGAAAACTATTGCTAATTTTAGCGATTGCCGGGATTACATATCAACCTGTTCATTCATTCAGAAAAATTAATCTTTTTCATCAAAATATTGTTTATCATACTGGAAATGAAAAAGTATTAAGTTAACTTTAAAGCCGCCGCCGGTCGTTTGTACAGGCCTTTAGAACTTACACGTGTTTTGCGGCTTATACAAAGTGCAACGAAACGCTTTGATTGGCGAAAAGACCACTTTCGGAAAGAGACAAGACACTCCCTTTTTTCTGCCATTTTGTTTTTATGTAAAATCATACTAATATGTAGTTCCGTATAGTTTTAGTCAACATTTTTGTCACTTTTATGATAAGAGTGATGCCGGTTTAGGCGTTTCTTCGTAAGGTACTGGGTTCGATTCTCAGTTCGCCTGGTAGAATGGAGGGTAATTCTTCTTAAGGCACTCAAACTAACACGGGAAATGATTTTTGAAGTGAAAACTTCTTTAGGCGCGTTGAGCGTTTTGGTAGAGGGTAAAATCCTCGTTTCGCGTCACCGACATGCTAATGATAATAGTATATCTATAGCTATGTTTTGCATATAGTTTTAATTACTCTCAACTTAATAGTTCCGTTTTCACTTCTATCGGCAGTCCCACGACTGCTACTGTTTTTTTTTTATTTATGGTGCAAGGGGTCCCACCACCACCTTCGGGACCCAAGACAACCTGACTGCTGTACAATGAAAGAGGTCCTGGCACCGGCTTCCTCCAGAGAGGTTCGGAGGTTAGACGACAGTCGCTACGGCAAACTCAAACTCGTTCCTAGCGCAAGCGTGGAGAATAACCGGAATAAACTCTAAGATGAAGAAGATTATTTTTAAATTTGTTTCACTGAACCCTAATTAGTTCGGAAAAGTACCTAGATAATTGTAAAGGAATTTTTATTTTTTTATTCAGTTGCCGTTTGTCTTTGGAGAGCGTAACTATTGCTATTATTGCCGATTTTTTATGAATCTTACTTAATACCCATTGATTGGAAATCGCGATTTTAAAAATGCCACGTAGAAATAATAATGACCGTCACCTTTACACTAATAGTGAATTTTACGAAATGATGCTATGTGTTGGTGCTGCTAGGAATGGTAGCATTAATGAAGCGAGGGAGATTTACCGACAACGGTGTATTGATGGAAGGCCACCAGCAGAACAACGTCATTTACCTCCGTACTCAGTATTCCGTAACATGTGTTTACGACTTCAGCGTACTGGTTCCTTCCACCGCGAACGAAACGTTGGACGTCCTAATTCAAGAGTAGGTACTGCTATTGAGACTCGGATTCTAAATCATTTTGACGAGAATCCTCGGACCAGCACACGCCGATGCAGTGCTATGTTAAATGTAAACCATATGGTGGTGTGGCGTACTCTGCAGGATGATGGACGACATCCCTACCATTTTTCAAGGACTCAGGAGATAGGACTTGCAGACCATATGCCCAGAATGGACTTTTGTAGGTGGTACCAGAACCGTGCTGAAGCAAATCCCGAATTTGCTTTTAATATTTTATGGACAGATGAGGCTTCTTTCACAAGAAATGGTGTGCTCAATTTGCACAACGAGCATGTGTGGGCACATAATAACCCGCATGCCTCGAGTGAAAGTAGCTTTCAGCACCAGTGGAGAATTAATGTCTGGGCAGGCATCGTTGGGGACTATGTTTTGGGGCCGACTATTTTACCTCAGGGTCTTAACGCTCAAAGGTACCTACAACACCTGAGAGAGGATTTAGAAGAACATCTGGAAAATCTTCCACTGAATGTATATCGTAATATAATTTTTCAGCACGATGGAGCACCCGCTCACTTTGCACGCCCTGTGCGTGATTATTTAAACGATCGATTTGCAGAGTGGATAGGTCGAAGTGGCCCGGTGCCTTGGCCACCTCGTTCTCCAGATCTCACGTGCCTAGACTACTTTTTATGGGGTTATGTGAAAAATAAAGTTTACTCTGTGGAATGTCATACACGTGAAGAGATGGAAGGTAAAATTAATGCAGCATTTAGGTCCATAACCCCACATATGTTGCATAATGTAAGGTTATCAATGTTACGCAGAACTGCTCTTTGCATTGAGAAGGGTGGTGGTCATTTTGAACCTTACTTATAAATTAATTTGAAGACAGTGTTGTTTTATTATTGCCTGTAAATAGTGAATTTGGATTAATGTATAATAATTAATCAGTGACGAAAGTGATATGTAAAAAATTGCTTATTAAATGTGTGTAAGTACAAGTACGCGGTATTCTTCATGTCTATGTGTGCGTCACGCTATTCATTCAACGTGTTGCTGACGTCACATCACTTCCATCTTCAAGGTAGGGGTGTGAAAATAAACTTTAATTTCTTATTTTACTAAATTTATATGAAACAAAAAATGTGTGCCTTTTGGTATAATATTTTACCAGGTGTTTGTTTAGTTCATGTACACGTATACCCTTGAAAGTTAGTGCTTATTTTTGTTATACCCTGTATATGTATGTCCGGGGTAAACTCAAAATAATGCATGGATTTACTTCTTATTTTGCATGAATATTACTAACAGGTCGGGTCAACATATAAGCTACATATTATCAAGCTATCACCTAGCGGCCAGGTGCAGTGCGGAGTAAACGAAGTCCGCGCGGACGAAGTCGCTGGCAACAGCTAGTAATTAATAAAAAACTTAACTAGTATGTATTTTCTTTAATTTTCAGCATAAACAAAATTACTTATCAAATGGCCATAAGCAGTTTAATCTTTTTTTTTTGGCGAATGCGCAAATCTTAAGCGTTTAGCGTAAACTTTTTATACGATCAAATAAGCATTATGAGTCATTAATTGTTGGATTTTCCAAACTATTTTAATTTATTCCTTTCCTAATTACGATGATAATTGTAGCATTTCGTTTATCACTTGCACTGCACATTAAATTGTTCATCTCGTATTACATTTACTGTTAATAACTGTACCAACCTTCCAAACTTGCTACACTTTCGGACAGATCCAGTTTTAATTGTCAGACATTACGAAGACAACGCCGCGATTACCGGTAGCGATTTTTATTAACTTACAAGAATATATAACATTGGATCGAGTTTCTGGACGATATATTGAGATTGCTTCGCTTGTTTCATGTAAGTCCTTTCATTTGTATTATATATTTTATATAGTTTTGATCAAAATTTTGAAAATGATCATATTCGATCATATGATTGTTATATAAACTTTAATTTTCAACCCTTTTTTATTTATTAATACGTTAAGTTAAGGCTTTGTAAGCATTATACGGAATTTGCGCGGACTGAGGTGTATGTTATTTGGACGGTTAAAGTTTATATAGAAAAGTGAAGAAAGATAACATTTTTATATATTATAACATTACACACATATAATATTTATTTTGTGTAATGTAAATGAGATTTTATTGTTTAGTCTATGGTCGAATTTCAGCCACAGGTGATCGCTAGTGCATTAGAAATAAATTAAATTAGTAAAAGTCATTACACACGCTACGAGTTTGACACACACGTATTAGTAGGGGAGCCCAAGATACTAAATGGGTAGTTACTCGAGCGTCGTAGGGACCTATTGGATTTTGTAGACTAAATTATAGGAAAAATAAAAAGTTATATTATAATGTTTTTCATTTCAATGGTGGGGAAAAAATCTACAGACAAAAAAATGTTTTAAAAAATCAGTGACATGGATACACTGAAGCGCGTTAGATTAGGGTATGGTGGGTTAATTGCCAGCTAAAATTTAGAAAATCTGACGATTCAAGTGTAGCGTTAGGGAGCGGTAGAGCCATAAAGTTGCAAAGAAATTGCTGTCTTGACATTCTCGAGCGCGTCTGAATTTTCTTTTATTATGGAGGAAATTATGTAAGAATTATGAAAAAAGTATAATCTGACAATTTTCACACGCCGAAGTTATCTTAATTTTGTTTTTTTTCTGCTATAGTTAACCCCCTTTATAGAAAGGGCTTATATTTGGTGGAGAGACTTAACAGTATGCGAGGTACCCCCTGCTATGTCAATCTGACGCACTCGAGTAAATACCAAAATCCGCTCTTGGGCTCCCTACTATATAATATACTCTTTGGTTTATAGGTGTTAATCTGTTCTCAAACTTAAAGGAGATTTTTATATAGTTTATGATCAAAATCAGTCATAGTTTGTTTATCCTAATATTTATCTAGTAAATATTTTTAAAAATATATAAACGGGTCAATAACGCGTACATATATAGAACTTACTTGTAAAGCTCGACGTTTCGGCTAAGTTGCATTGACCGTGGTCACGAGCAGGTCTTGAGTCTGCTCGTGACCACGGTCAATGTAACTTGGCCGAAACGTCGAGCTTTACAAGTAAGTTCTATATATGTACGCGTTATACACCCATTTATATATTTTTAAAAATAGTAAATATTTGTTCTTTAATATTAATAGAATTATGGTCAAGTTCCAACCAGAGAGCAATCGCTAGTGAACGTTAAATATGTCAATCTAAGTCTCCTTTGTGCTCGCAATTTTCTTAAAAATGACATACAAAGTTCTCAATTTAAAAAATGACAGAATTATAACGATATGGCAATTTTTTGATCCTGTATTTAATTTTCTTGGCCAGTGCCGGGTCGCGACCCACTAAATTGGAAACGCTGCAGATAGAGCATTTATACCTGATGATGTTCAGAGTGCTAAGTGTGAGTTTTTCTTTTCGCATTCGATCGTGAGCGCGTTTGGAGTTTACTAGGAATTTGTATGTGATTTATACAGCGCCACCTAGTGGTAAACGTGAGAAACCAGTTTACCACTAGGTGGCGCTGTACAAATCACATACAAATTCCTAATAAACTCGAAACGCGCTCACGATCGAATGCGAAAAGAAAAACTCACACTTAGCACTCGGTTTACTCTGTCGGCCTACCAAGTGAATAGGCGTGATGATATTTTTTTAAATTAACTAGTTACGCCCTGTAAAGTATTAGATTTTTGGGATTTCCATAGCGTGAGATTTTTCCATAGGTAAGGCATTGTTATGATAAAATCTCTATTAATTCGTTAAGATAAAACTTTGTATCCTTTTTCTGGACAACTACGCAAACGATGGAATATGAAATTTGGCACAGTTAAAGTTTACATTGTGAGAACTACAGAAACCTAATATTTTTATACAATTGCATTAGAAATATATTAAATTAATAAAGTTAAACATCACATACACTACATTAATGTGACATACATGATAATATACACACACACATGTATGATTTATTTAACGGTTAAAGTCTATTTTCAAACTGAAAAGAGGTTTTCTTGTTTGGGGTCGGCCATTAATCACGTGATGTTTTATTTGGCATTTTTAACCCCCCCTCCCCCTTGATGATATATGGTGATGTTTAAGATTAACCCCCCCTCCCCCAACCCTGACATCACGTGTATTTTTCTTTCACAAAGAATCTTAGTTTTTTTTTTTTAATATTTAGGGATATACCTTGCAAATTAATACACGTGATATATTACTACACCCCCCCCCCCTCCCCTTGTGATATTTCGTGATTTTTTATGAACCCCTCCCCCCCCTTTCGAGGCTCACGTGATTAATGGACGGCCTCTTTCTATCTTACTGGCTGACGCGAGTAGAATAACATGCCATTAATATAACTTCTCATACCAAACTTTCAGTCTTTTAGAGGTTGTTTTTAGGGATAAACCCCGTGTGGGGTTTGATCCCAAGTCTTCTATAATCTACTTGAGAAATTTCATCAAAATCGATTTAGTGATTTAGCCGTGAATGGGTAATCGACCGACAAATAGATAGATAAAGAAACAGACAAATTGCATTTGTTATTTTATCCTAGTTTTTGCCCGTGGCTTCACTTTGGTTAGAAGTTATTTTTTCTATTCCGTTGAAATAATCTATTTTTTATAAAAGGTACACTATATTCTTTTATATAAGTCTGATAACGTGTATGCAAAAATTGTTGATAATCATTTAAGTAATTAAGACGTGAAAGCGTAAAAACAAACTCACATTTGCATAAAGATAAGTCCTTTTACATAATTAACTTTTATCGTCAATAATTTAGTAAAACTTTTATTCAGTATTTCCTAATATTTTAATGTTGGAAAAGTTTTATATTCTTCTGAGGTAAGAGTGTTTCTTAATATTTTAATGTTGAAAAATTTTTCTATTTTTATGAGGTATCAGTATTTCGTAATATTTTAATGTTCAAAAAGTTTTCTATTCTTATGAGGTATCAGTATTTCGTAATATTTTAATGTTCAAAAAGTTTTCTATTCTTGTGAGGTATCAGTATTTCGTAATATTTTTATGTTCAAAAAGTTTTCTATTCTTATGAGGTATCAGTATTTCTTAATATTTTAATGTTGAAAAAGTTTTCTATTCTTATGAGGTATCAGTATTTCTTAATATTTTAATGTGATAAAGGTTTCCATTCTTATGAGGTATCAGTATTTCTTAATATTTTAATGTGATAAAGGTTTCCATTCTTATGAGGTATCAGTATTTCTTAATATTTTAATGTGATAAAGGTTTCCATTCTTATGAGGTATCAGTATTTCTTAATATTTTAATGTTGACAAAGTTTTCTATTCTTATTAGGTATCAGTATTTCTTAATATTTTAATGTTGAAAAAGTTTTCTATTCTTATTAGGTATCAGTATTTCTTAATATTTTAATGTTGAAAAAGTTTTCTATTCTTATTAGGTATCAGTATTTCTTAATATTTTAATGTTGAAAAAGTTTTCTATTCTTAGGAGGTATCAGTATTTCTTAATATTTTAATGTTGAAAAAGTTTTCTATTCTTATGAGGTATCAGTATTTTTTAATATTTTAATGTTGAAACAGTTTTATATTCTTATTAGGTATCAGTATTTCTTAATATTTTAATGTTGAAACAGTTTTATATTCTTATTAGGTATCAGTATTTCTTAATATTTTAATGTTGAAAAAGTTTTCTATTCTTATGAGGTATCAGCATTTCTTAATATTTTAATGTCAAAAAGGTTTCCATTCTTTTGAGGTTCCGTTCTTATCAGTACTTCGCAATGTTTTAAGGTCGAAAATGTTTTCTATTCTTTTAAGATCGTAAAAAGCAACCGATTGGCTTTACGTGTCACCACTATCGTGACTACTAGGTGGTAGGGTTCCGAAAGGTTTCGCCCGGGTATTTAATGACACCTTACATGTTAATAAAGAATAAGTGGTTCGATGTTACCAGAACTGGTCGAGACGATGCAGAACTCTTCTTCCCAACATCTACTAGTAGCCATGATGGCAGTGACACGCATATTTAATCGTTCGCATCTTACGAACTCTCTAGCAAAACGGCAGATAATTTATTCTTCAAAGAGAGCCCGAATCTACGCGGAGCAGAATATACGGTGCTTTTTTAAATTATAATATTTTAAACATCCTATTTCTTTTGGTATCCTTTTATTAATTTTAACATACATCGTGTATTATATATTGATAAAATTGGCATGAATCATTTCTGGCATTATGATTTTATCTTTAACCCTGATATTAAACATGACCGAGACTTCTATTCTATGAAACAGATCAGGGTTTTTGTTTACAAGTAGAGCACGGACCAGCGGCGCCACAAATTTAAAACTCGATTAAATGAAATGGAACAACTTTTGTTTAGCCCTGAAGATGATAAGATTGAAACTGGTGATAGAGACATAAAAAAATTAATAGAAGGAGCGAGGGAAATCCTCCAAATTCACTGGAATATATATATATATATATATATATATATATATATATATATATATATATATATATATATATATATATATATATATATATATATATATATATATAAGTCTCACTATAAGTATGTTAAAAAGAAATAAATGTGAGTGGTTACGCAAAAAGGGACCTCAAGGGAAAATAATTGATTTCGAGTAAATCACGTTTAAAATGTTGAGTCGAAATGAGAGAGGCGCGGGGTGTTTTATGTTAGTGTCGTTAGTGAGCGACTTCGTCAGTGAGAAATAGCACGTGTTTGCGATAGCTGTATTATTGGTGACTTATTTATTCGTCTTTTACTTGTCTTTATGTGCGCGCTAGAAAAAGAAACTAGTGTGCGCTGTGTATAAGGTGTAATATTTTCAAAACTGCCTCGGCTTACATAAAAAATCATTAAAAAAAAACTACGGCACCTAAAATTATTTTGATTAGAACAAAACAAAGATGAAGGACCATAGAATCAGAATTTATCAAAAAAAAAAAACCGTTTCCAATCCCTTCAGGTCCCTTTTTGCGTAACCACTCACAAATATTTTTTCTACTGCACTCAAAATTTATTACTATGAGAGTGTATCAATTTAATACATTAATATAAAACCATTAAAAATATATAAAGCTTATTCTAAATGGTCTTCGTTGGCTTTAATACAGTCATTTAAACTTTGAGCATTTAAAATTCTTCACTGCCTATGTGGATAGTTTTAGGGACTCCAAATTATCGTGGTATTTATGCAAGCCATACTCTCTAAAACTGACCGTAAAACATAATCCAGCGGATTAAGATCGGGACTAGATAACGGACAGTCTTCAGCTCTGATGAAGTCCGAAACGTTAGTTTCTAACCAAGCTTTATGATCCGGCGCCGAGCCTTGCTGAAAGCACTATTCTTAGTTATTAAACATGGTCCTGTTAAGGGACTTAACTACCTTCTTAAGAATGGCATCTTAATACATTTGTGCCGATGTTTTGACACCTTTTTCACAAAAATAGGTCTGAGTCACTCTTACATAGCTAGCACCCAATTAAACCATCACTGAAATCGGATAATCCCCACGTTGTACTCTGTTAACTAATTGGGAAGCTTCCTTAGAGCTTTGAGCATAAATATTTTGTGTAATACAGTCATGCAGTCACAGCGAATCGGATCTCTTTACCACCACGTTCCATTTCAATCACAAAATATTTTACATTGTAATGTGTGTGTATATATATATATATATATATATATATATATATATATATATATATATATATATATATATATATATATATATATATATATATATATATATATATATATATATATATATATGTCGCCGTGAAATTGTCAACACCGTTAGATTATAATATACCTGACTTGATTAGGCTAGGTTACCAGTTAAATTATAACGACGCCCCCGCGAATATTCCGGTAATAAGCTATTAAATACATATAACTTTTTAAGATTGAACATAAAATAAATAAATAAATCGGTGCAGGGGAAGTATACAATGAGATGTATCAATCAATCCAGAGACAACCGTCGCTTATAGACAACAAAGATGTTAATGGTGTGTTGGTACCCTTGTGGCGGGGCCCGGGCTATCAATACCACATATGCACTACACTCGAGACGTTGCAAAACCCTTCCACCTAGAAGTCACAACAATAGTGACTCGTTTACCCAATATTTCACCTTTTACGAGCTGCCTGGCAAATGACACATGGTTTATTCTTCAAAGAGGGCTTTAAATCTATTGTTAAAACTAACCATCTCGAGTTTAGATTTGATTGAACCATGAAGCTGTATTATACTCGTGTCTGGAGGTAACACTTCTAATACCTACTTGAAACAAAACTTTGAATACTGCTGTCATCTTCTGAGGTCTTACCCTCTCTTTCTAACACAGCTATATAAAAAGAGATGGAGACCTCATAGACTCAAATATAGCGTAGGTATTTGTTTCAAGTGATTAATCCGAGTGCTGGCTCCACCGTATTTTAGTTTTAAACCAATTCTCAAAATTTTGAGAATTGGTTTAAAACTCAGACTAAAAAGATCAATCAACCATTCAATCATAATTCTTTATTGTACACCAAAAAGGACACATATAAAAAAGAACAAATAATAACAGCTTTTATACAATTTAGCGGTGAAGATGTTTGTAAAACAGTACGAGTGCATTTAAGGCTAAGACCTAATGGAATTTCACTACGTGTTGACGCCAAAAAGTATAAAATACTAGCTGTTACTCGCGGCTTATTTCGCGTGACTCATAATTAAGAATTTTGTTTAGTCGGATAAAAAGTAGCCTATGCACCTGAATAGTGTATATTTCTAATGGTAAAAGAATTTTAAAATCGGTCCTGTAGTTTTTGAGATATTCGTTGTGCTGGAGCCGTACTAGAATCTATCGTCACAAAGCTTCGTGCAATGACACGATAAATGCAGATGTGACCGGCTATTATCAGTTATTTTCGCATACATTCCGGACTGCGTGTGCCTTAGCGCGCATATAACTGCTGGAGACGCAAATGCGGCTCCAGTATTACAAACATACAAAAATATAAATATATTCTATACTTTCCATCGCACTTGGTGAAATTCCATTACTGTTAGACACAATTAACAATACACTTGTACATTAATTTCACTTCAAAACATACATATATATTTTTGGTATATTACTCGACCGGTATCACTTTTTAAGCATCCTCAGGATGTTACTATACTTAACTGATCATTGACAATTATAAAATGTAAACAAACAAACAAATGTAAACAATAAATGTAACGGTGTGTGTGTAAATACATGTTGTGAAGTGAAATTAAAGTATAAATGCATTGCTAATTGTGTCTTACAAAAATATAAATGTGTCCTCTTTAAAATATTAAAATTTATAATCTATAATTAATATACTACTCAAAACAAGATAGGGCCAACTTTGATTTCCGCCTTCAAAATGAAAATGCATATTTTTTGTAGTTTTTATGGATAGATATAGTTAGACAATAAAGTTTTATTAATTATTCAAACAAAGTAAATGATTAAAAAGAATTATACACATAAAAATGAAAAAATAAAATTTACAATCATTTTTTGTAAAAAAATCGGGGTGGTATTTTGTTTTGAGTGGCATATTAGGTACAAATGCGAAAGTTTGGCGATCTGGATGAATGAATGGATAAATCACGCAAAAACTACTGAACGAGTTGAATCAAACTTGGCACAAAGGTAGATGATGATCTGGAATAGCACGTAGGCTATTTTTATCCCGGAAAAATTAGGTATTCGCTAAAACCTTTTATAATGCAGCGGGCTGCATGCTGCGGCTGGAATTAGCATAGATAATTTATATCATTATTTATTTCACTTCCAAATCTGTCAATCAACAGACTGAACAAGTTTAAGAAGTGTCGAACTTAAAAAAAATTGTAAAAGTTATGTTCCGGGTTTGTATCTCGTTCAGGCACATTTTATTTATATCTTGCAATATTTATCATTAACTATTGGCCTGCGAAGACTGGTTCGGTGTTTTGGCGTTTATTTTTCATTGAAATATATGCATATTTACATCAGATAAGTATCTTTACGCCCGTATCACCGTAAATGTAGACAGAGGTACAACCAGTGCAACCACGGTTAACCGAATATACTTAGTCCCACAATATGATAGGTGGGAAGCCTATCGCTAACCGGACATATTCCAATCTCAGGCAACATTGTTTTTATCATCAAACTTAAAAAAACATTTTTCAATTGCTCGAGCCGGCAATTCGAAACCAGGACCTCATATTTATTTAGGCAACCACATTAGGTGGAGGCAAATCAGATGATCATATTTAGACTAGTTTCCCCCGTGTTGTTCTAAAGAAGCCCCTTTCTCTGACTTCTCAAAAAGGAGAATATAACGATTCATCAGGATCTTTACAGGGTTCCGTACTCCTAAAATAAAAACGAGACCCTTATAGGATCACTTCGCTGTACGTCTGTCCTTTGGTCAAGACCCTTTTTGTCAGGAACATCAAGTATCAAGTTGAAATTTATATCAAACATTCGGATTTTAACCACGGCATGTGGTCTGTGCTTTTTTATCATAAGACAGCAAACAAGGAGATGGTTCTCCTGATAGAAAGAGTCAACCATCGCCTATAGAGACCAAAGATGTTAATGGTGCGTTGCTATCTTGTGGCGATGTCTCCTCCCAGTGGCGACGTTTACCCTCCAAACCGGAACGCGTCGCTATTGCGACAGACACGGGCGAGACAATTAAGAACTCTACCACCTAGTAGCCTTACTTGATGGTTGGTGCTCACCGCCGCCCATGAACAATTACACAATCAGAAGATTTGCTGTTGCGTTGCCGGCCTTTTAAGAAAGAAAAAGCTCTTTTCTTGAAAATCCCTCAGTCGTATCCGTTCGGAAAAACACCTACCGGTAATTGGTTCCAAAGATTACATTTAATTTTACACACATACATACATATATACACCACAACATTTATAATGTTGTGGTGCATGTATTTACACGTTTATAATGTTATTATGTTTGTAATTATAATTGCTGATAAAAGTATCATTGTTCATATGGATAACTATCTGTTCCAGCGACTTCGTTCGCGTAACGAAGAGACATTTCTTCCTTGAACTTAGTCGGGTCGGTCAATTTTCCAGAGGCTGTTCAGAATCGATAATATGTTCGATTTATGTAATTAAAAAAATCTGAAATTGAGAACTTCATTTTTATCCGACACAAAAAACAAAATACATGGATACAATTACAATTACGCAAAATTCGAACTCAAATATATTAGTGCTTTAAAAGCGTTATTACTCTAAGCATTAGTGCCTTCAATCAAACAAAAGTGATCGGGAAAAATGCACTTAGAACGACAGAATACATATATTAGTAAGTCAATGATAATTACTATCGTAATTATAGGTTAATCTAAAATAACACACTGCCAGTATTACAGAATTCGTTCACAAGTCTCGATGCATCGAATTCATGAATTTAGTGGGATATTTTTAAACGAATACTGTGATTTTATTTTGTAATCATTTTACATTAATAATTGAAACGCACTTTCAATTCAATATCTAGTTCCTAATTTTAAAATTTGGTCGGACCCTCTAAAGTAACCCTGTAAATTAGCTTTATATTTGTTTTTATTTTTAAGGTCGATGCAGTAGGTTTTGAGTTTATCCATTATTATTTTTTATATCATAAAAGAGCAAACAAGCAGATGACTCCCCTGACACAGAATACTTAGAGACTAACAGAAGTCAATGTCACATACAAGTAATATTCGAGCATAGCACACATAGACCTCGGACTGGTGCGGAACAAACTGTACCGAACCGTTCCGATATATCGCGTCCTTGAGAGGTGTCTATATATGCGTTGCTTAAATATCACATGTATGTAGATTGACTACTGTTAGTCTCCAGTATACTGCCCCTGATGGGAAAAGGCAACCATGGCCATACCACACCACCAACAAAGATTTTAATTGTGTGATTTTATCCTAGTGGAAAGATTCTATCCTATTCTAGGGTCTTAAAAACAACATGCATAAATATAACGAATACCTTACCCTCCAAATCAGAAAACGACAGTATCAGCACTGACGATGTTGCGACGTGCGACAGGAATAGGTAAGACGGTGATATCATACGCAGTAATCTACCACCTAGTAGCCACCATGATAGTGTCTCGCATATCATATAATCATTCGCCTCTTAACAACTGCCTGGCAGAATGGTAGATGGTCTATTCTTCAAAAGGAAGCCAGACCGACAGGAAGAAACTAGTACGCTTGGTTTCTAATAGATGAGAGATACATATCTTCTCTTAAACGGAGTTTATAAACAGACAATCACATCACGTTAGGGAACGTACCCATACTACGTGACCCGTTCAGGGGGGGGGGGTCTTTAAAATACTACGGTCAGTCACAGGAGCGGGGGGGTGGCTCAGATTTTTGTCACGTAGTCGATTTTAATGAGAGAAATTTAATGAATGAAAATAATTGTTGTGTTCGTAAATTAAGTTACTTTAAGTTCCATACTATATAGCAATATGTTTTCACGAATGTTGTTCTTTTTCATAATACATAATTCACTAGTAATTTAAGTATGCATGCAGTCTTATGCAATAAAGACGAGTATGAGCCAAATTATTTTTTTTTTTCAATTTTTGCCTGTGAAATGATTAAAAATCATAATTATGAATTACTACGTGAAAACTAAAGGAGGGGGGGGGGGTCTTGGCATATACTACGAGTGGTCACCGAGGGGAGGGGGGGGTCGAAAAATCTTAAAAAATAGGTCACGTAGTACGGGGTATGTTCCCTTAGCTTTAAATGTAAACAAGCCCTAAATACCATAAATTCTTAGAAACACAATTGCCAACTTGAGCTCTGAATCCAGACAATCCATACAGCATTCCTGCTCATGTGAGATAACGAGTACAATATTGTTTGTAACTTAGCGCTATAGAGTGTAGCTTTATATTGTAACAGCTTCGTATTCTAAAATCTATTCATTCCGTAGACCTAGTAGATGACGCTAGTATATGTGTCGCAGGCAATCCGTATGTTTCGTCACTATTCAAAACGTCCGCCGTGGACATTTTATAAACGTAAACGTTCAATACAAGTTGCCGAAGGCAAACTGTTGACGCCAACAATGACATCAATGTCAACTATAAACTCCAATGTCGCCTACGGTCTACGAGTCTTTTTCCAGGTGTGGGATTTAATGCAACCTAAAAAACCTACTATTGTTTTAATGTAAGAAGCTGGATAGGGTTCTGATTACATAAAAGATGTGTGGCACTCGAAGACTGCCGCGGTAAAGCTATTGCATAGCATTTTTTAACAACTTATGCAATTACAATTATATATTTGTTTTATTTATGCAGTATTTTTTTTCTTTGTTTATTGATATTTAAAACACTTTGTACACAAATTATACGAGTACAGATATTCACTGTTGTACGTAGATGATAAATACCTGTACACCTATATACTTTCTCACAAACAGCTGTTTACGGTAGTTTTCCAATACAACCAATGCCACCTAAAGGCGGGTTGCTGAACTAAAGAGACAAGCGTGATATTTCAAAAAGTCATTAAAAGTTCTGGTATTTATCGATAGATGGAAAAACTAAAAAGTATCACCGCTGTGCCGGTCGGAGTGGGGGGTGTTAGGTTTTTTCGTTACGGAATTTCTGGATTCGGTCTCCACGCTCAAGGCCCGCGATAGAAGCTATGCAATAGCTTAATAATAATAATGTAAATAAAAAATTAAAAAATATTATGGTGCGGCAATTTGTTAAATATCAAGCATATATACCGCCGCGCCGCCACGCCACGCCGCGCCGGTTTGGGTGATTATTAAGTATTATGTATGTAACAATATTAGTATCGTTGACTAACACCCATAACACAAGCAAATAATTTGCTTACTTTGGGATTAGATCAGTAAGTGTAATTTGTACCGTGAATATTTATTTATTTATTTATCAATTTATTTATTGTAAATTATATTAAATGCATTTAAAAAAAAATATATTAATTTATTAAATGCAGATTTCTATCACATCCTTGTCAATATATCTATTATAAAAATGGCATAATATCTTAAAATATGTCAAAAGTATACAATTCCCGAATGTCAAATAATAAATATGTAATTTTCACTCCTATGTCTAAGATAATGTAGAATCACTAATCATTAAGTTCATAATATGACTTCGTTTTCAAGATGTTTAATTCTCTCTTAAACTTAATCACTATCGATGTTACGAATTGAAGGAGGTATACGATATGTTGTAAAGTGAATTTAAAATACAAGTGCTTTATTAATTGCATCTAACAGTAATGGGATTTCATTAAGTGCCGACAATGGAAAATATAGAAATGCACCATTAACATTTAGTGTATACGTGATGGTTATCCATTTTCATCAATTAAGCTATCAGCTTGTTTTCCTGTGATATAAAATTCCCTCAGTATGCGGAACTAACTTTATAAAGTACTTTAACGGAAGCAAGTAAAACCCAGCCTACCAGGCTATTGGATATCCGCGTCAGCCAGACACGAAAAACTTTGGGATATACCCGTCATGTTGTCATTCAATATATATACAGTGGTAGCTGACAGCAACGCCACTTGTTTATAATCTTCTCAAGTGTATAATCGCCCTTACAGAAAAATATTTTAGGTATAGTAAAATCTTTTTTACAAAATTAAAGTGTAGTATAAGTACCGGTTTTGGCCATCTTAGTGTCCTTTTTTGGTCACTTGAAATGTGAATGTGGAAAAATTATTTAAAACCGGCCAAGTGCGTGTCGGATTCGCTCACGAAGGGTTCCGTACCATCTATTAAAATTTCTACCTTTATATTTTTTTTTATATTAGAGGGGGCAAACGAGCAGATGGTGCACCTGATGGTAAGTAATCACCGCCGCCCATGGACATCCGCAACACCGGGGGTATTGCAGCTGCGTTGCCGGCCTTTTAAGAATGAATAAGCTCGTTTCTTGAAGGTCCCTAAGTCGTATCCATTAGGAAACACCCCCGAGGTTAATAGATTCCACATAGGAGTAATGCGAGGCAAAAGGTGTCGACAAAAGCGCACGGTTGTGGATTTCCAGACATCGAGGTGGTGAGGATGGAACTTTAAATTATTAACTTTAAACTATCAAGATCAACTAAAAATTGCTTAAAAATTACGTTTGTTGTATGGGAGCTCACCGTTAATATTAAATTTATTTTTATTTAATTATTTATTTTGAAAGGTAATACATATACAACTAAATATTCTGTGAAAATTTTTAGCGTCTACATGTTAACGTTATTAATATTAAGCAAAAAATACGAAAAAAAACACGTATAGTGTATGGGGACCCCCCTTAATATTTTCATTATTTTATTTTTAGTACTAGCTGTTACCTGCAACTTCGTCCGCGCGGACTTCGTTTACTCCGCACAGCCCCTTCCCCGTAGGTGATAGCGTGATAATATGTAGCCTATATATTGAGCCGACCTGTTAGTAATATTCATGCAAAATTTGAAGTAAATCCATGCAGTACTTTTTGAGTTTACCCCGGACATACATACAGACAAACCGACTAACAGACATACAGACAAACAGACAAAAATTATAAAAACTTTATTTTTGGCTTCGATATCAATTGTAGATCACGCCCCAAGTATTCTTTTGAAAAAATATTCAATGTACAGTTTTGACTTTCCTACGATTTTATTATATGTATAGATTTCTTGTTATAACAGCAACGGAAATACATAGATAATTTGTGAAAAGTTCAGCATTCAAGCTATCACGGTTTAATGAGATAAAGCCTGTTGATAGACAGACAGGCGGACAGACAGAACTGAAGGCTTAGTAATAGGGTTCCATTTTACCTTTTAGATACGGAACCCTAAAAATATTCAAAAATAGAAATTTTATAAATTAGATCATTAATAATGATTATAAATTGTATTTCCACTTGGTCGCCCTTGTAGTTAAGCGGCTACCTTGACACGCAATCGATAGGGTTCAGGTTCGATTACCGATAATCAAATCGGCTATCGGCAAATCGGCAACTATTTTTCATACCCTTAAGTGATAAGGGTTGTCTACCCCTAACAATTTTTTTTTTATTTGACCACCTCGTTGGTCAAGTGGTTAGCAGCCCTGACTACGCAAACGACGGGGTTCGGGTTCGATCCCCGATGGGGACAAGCATTTGTGTGATAAGCATAAATGTTTGTATTTCCGGGTTTGGGTGTTTACTATATATATTCTGGTATTTATATATGTATTTCTATGTATTAGTATCGTTGACTAACACCCTTAACACAAGCAAATATTTGCTTACTTTGGGGTTAGATCAGTAAGTGTAATTTATTATGTGGCATTAAAAAATACATATAACCCTGAATTTTCACTCTTATACTACATTTCTCGTTCCTTATGCCACTATACCAATAAAACAGCAACAACAATCAGATGGCTCTTCTGATGGGAAGATAAACCATCGCCTATGGACACCAAAGCTATTAATGGTGCGTTGTTGTCCGTGTGATGGGATCGAAATGCCACATGCCTTACCCTTCAAACTGGAATACGATAGTGGCAAGCATTTACGCTATACGGAAGTAATAGGAATATACAAATGTGTTTTTTTCAGTTTTCTGATAAAAACAACATTGCCCGGGAGTGGAAAGAGTAGCAGATCAGTCTTCGATATCGATTGTAGATCACGCCCCAAGTATTCTTTTAAAAAAATATTCAATGTACAATTTTGAATTTCTTACGATATTATTATATGTATAGAAGAAGATAGATGTTATTTTTCTCATCATATATGATCGCCAACTATCACGTCCTTAAATACTGAAGGTAACTCACCAGTCAGTCTGTATAAAATTTACGTTTTTCAGATTAACAAGATGTCGAAAAACTGCAACTCAACGTACACAGCGACGACACGAGATGCGAATAACAACACACTGTACCACAGCGGGCCCCCGCCTGGCTACGGTGGGCGGACGTACAGCCCGCCTAGCATGACCAACAGTGGCAAATATCAGGTAACTTACTAACCTACAGGTTGGCTGGCAAGATACATACTGAAGGATCAGTCGTCGATTCTGATACCGAATATTTAAAATAGCATTCAAGTACGGGTTAAACTCGCGCACGAAGGGCGTACCGTACCGTCATATATAAAAAATACACGTTTATTGTTCTGGTATCGGTGTTGACCATATGAGGTCCCGGATTCGGTTCCCGGGTCGGACGAATCAAAAAATGTGCTTTTTAGTTTTCTGGTAAAAATAAGGTTGCCCGGGATTGGATAAGTACCCAAGTGTGTTGAATAAGGCTTGCCACCTATCTATTACATTGTGGGACTAAGTGTCTTCGGCTAATCGTGATGTATGTAATCCCTCCTATAATATTTTTATTTCTTTTATTAAGCTATTGCATAGCTTCTATCGCGGGCCTTGAGCGTGGAGACCGAATCCAGAAATTCCGTAACGAAAAAACCTAACACCCGCCACTCCGACCGGCACAGCGGTGATACTTTTTAGTTTTTCCATCTATCGATAAATACCAGAACTTTTAATGACTTTTTGAAATATCACGCTTGTCTCTTTAGTTCAGCAACCCGCCTTTAGGTGGCATTGGTTGTATTGAAAAACTACCGTAATCAGCTGTTTGTGAGAAATTATATAGGTGTATAGGTATTTATCATCTACGTACAACAGTGAATATTTGTACTCGTATAATTTGTGTACAAAGTGTTTTAAATATGAATAAACACAGAAAAAAATACTGCATAAATAAAATAAATATATAATTGTAATTGCATAAGTTGTTAAAAAATGCTATGCAATGGCAGTCTCCGAGTGCCACGTGTCTTTTTTTTAGTATTTGTTGTTACAGCGGCAACGGAAATACATAATTTGTGAAAATTTCAGCTTCCTAGCTATCACGGTTTGTGAGATACAGCCTGGTGACAGACAGACAGACAACGGAGGCTTAGTGATAGGGTCCCATTTTACCTTTTAGTTACGGAACCCTAAAAATACATTCTTAAATTTTCACCTAATTATTTATTAAAATATTTATGTGCCGACATTCGCGCATAGATATCGAAGTTCGTATTTTACAAACAGCGATTTGCCGAGGTCGTGACTAGACTCGCTAGTAGGCAGCTATCGCCTAAACTTTGACCATACTTTTAAACATTATTACTCCTATTTCTTAAAAATTTACGATTTAGTTAAGCAATATTTTACATTACGTACAGTATTTTAAAAGTCACCTGTATATACCACTAGGTGACCCGCGGTATTTCGTCTGTAAGTGTCATCCTATAATATAGATGACACTAACTCTATATCTTTCATATAAACTTTCAATTCCTATATAAACCCTTTGGGGTTGACTTGGTGAAAAAGCAGCCTGGCTTTTTAAGGATCGCTGATTCAAATAGAGTTAAGCAAAAAATATCTCGTTGTCCTAACTCAGAACTTTCGAGTTTTGTACTTGCACGAAAGTGACACTTTCTTTCCTTGAGACCGGATAAATCGTTTGTGCGACATTCAATAATTCACTTTCAATTTCACTACTTCATTCAATTCACAATTCACGAGTCACTAAAATTAAATTACTATTACATTTACATTTTATTAATGTAAATCTTAAATAATAATTATTATATACTAGCTCACCCGGCAAACGTTGTTCTGCCCTTTTTTCTATATTTTCTCACCTTTAAAACCTTCCCTGGACTTCAACAATTAATTCAAAATCAAAATTAGCCAAATCGGTTCAGCCATTCTCGAGTTTTAGCGAGACTAACGAACAGCAATTGATTTATATATATATATATATATATATATATATATATATATATATATATATATATATATATATATATATATATATATATATATATATATATATATGTGTGTGTGTGTGTGTGTCGCCGTGAAATTGTCAACACCGTTAGATTATAATATACCTGACTTGGTTAGGCTAGGTTACCAGTTAAATTATAACGACGCCCCCCGCGAATATTCCGGTAATAAGCTATTACTGAGTTTTTCGTGTTATGTGTTTTTTAGCATTTATAGGTCATGATTCACCTTGTCAATTTCTGGCACAATTTTTTTTTTTTATCATAAGATAGCAAACAAGCAGATGGGTCTCCTGATGGAAAGAGTCAACCATCGCCTATAGACACCAAAGATGTTAATGGTGCGTTGCTATCTTGTGGCGAGGTCTAATGCCACATGCATAAGTTTTCTTGATATTTACAAAGATATGAAAATACTATTTATCTTTGTATAAACGAATAAAACGGTTTTAATGTAATTTATGCTCTCCATGGCAAAAAACATACCGCACTTTTGTGAGCAAGTGTATTTTGTCTCGATATGTAGACAGCTTAAAAAATTAACTTCTTTTGAGATGCAAAACTATTCGAAAAGTAAATATATAAAAAAATACTATTTTAATTTTCCTGAACAATTTGTATTTTTCTATTACCGGAATATTCGCGAGGGGCGTCGATAATATCACAGCTACATTATAATGTAACGGAATTGCTCCCTAGGTAGATTATAATCTAAAGGTATTAACAATTTCACGGCGACATATATAATAATTTGACCGCTCAGTTCGTCAAGTGGTTAGCGAACCTGACTACGTATCAATGGGGCTCGGATTCGATTTCCGACAGGGACAAACATTTTTTTGTGATGACCATAGATGTTTGTATGTCTGGGTCTGGGTGTTTATTAAATCTCTTTCATTATTTATATATGTACCTCTATGTATTAGTTTCGTAGACCGCAGTACCCATACTACAAACAAATACATTGTTTACTTTGGGGCTTAAGATCAATTCGTGTAATTTGTCTAGTGCCATTTGTTTATTTATTATGGCAATTTTTTTAATTTTATTTTACTTTTTTGTCATTAGCACTTGGTGAAATTCCATTTCTAAACGCCCCGTTGGTCTAGTGGTCAGAGACCCTGACTACGCAATCAACGAGGCTCGGGTTCGATCCCCGACGGGGACAAGCATTTGTGTGATGAACATAAATGTTTGTATTTCCGGGTTTGGGTGTTTATTATATATATTCTAGTATTTATATATGTATTTCTATGTATTAGTATCATAACACAAGCAAATAATTTGCTTACTTTGGGGTTAGATCAGTAAGTGTAATTTGTCCCGTGAATTATTATTATTATTTCTAATTATGTAAGTAAATGTTTATATCGTCAACCGCCTTTTCGGGGCATTTGAGCCCCGAAGATGTAAAAAGCGAAACCGAGTGGCGGTATAAATAAAATTAAAAGTTTTTATGAAATAGCATAAGTGTATTTACATAATTAATGACTATATTTATTTTAAAATCATTATTAACATTGAAATTTTAACAAAATTTCAACGTTTTTTTGTATTGTAACAAAATTTCAATGTAACATTGAAATTGTAACAAAATTTCAAAACCAAACATTCCCCGTGTTGGTTCCGGGCTCCATTGAAGAATAGACCAACTGCCATTCTGTCGTAAAAGGCGACCGACTGGCTATGCAAGCCACTACCATCGTGACTACTAGGTGGTAGAGGTCTGCATTGTCTCGCCCGGGTCTGGTACCATCGCCTTAACCTTCCGCAATAGCATCAGTGCTTGTCACAATTTTTAAATATTTTTTGTTAGGTGGAAATTTCAAAATGGCGGGGAAAAATAATAATATGTGTATCACATGACGAAAACTTGTACTATTTCCTTTCCCGCGTGCAGAAAGTTTAATGTAATAGGTACATATGTATATAGAATCGCCTCTGTTGTCTAGTGGTCCGACGTTGACAACAATAGGTCCCGGGGTTCGGTTACCGGGTCGAGCAACTAAAAAAATGTGTTTTTTTCAGTTTTCTGGTAAAAACAATGTTGCCCGGGATTAGAAAGTGCCTGGTGATAGGCTTGTCACCTACCACATTTGTAGGACAATCTCCGGGTATCTTCGGGTAATCGTGGATGCACTTGTACCTCTGACTACCCCTTTGGGGCTACGAACGTAAAGTATTTGCCCGCCTCTCCTTTTCCACGTGCAGAGAGTTTAATGTATTGCGTTAATATATAGAAGTATACCGGCGTTTTTGCCAATCGTCCCCTATGACACAATATACTATTGCTTACAAAAAGCTTTTTAAATTTCCCTAGCTACTCATATAAGTGCTTAAACACATGTATTTAAGTAGTAGGTATATTGTCTAGATATTTTATTGATTTAGGCATAACTTTATAGAAATTCGTTATTAGAAGGCGAAAATAATTATATTTGCTATTTTGAGTGAAGTGTTTAATGTAATCCTGCGATGCCACCGAAAAGAAAAACGACGTTTGAATAAAAAATAATACTAAGCGATGATCCGGACCACAAAGAAGACCCCAGTGATACAATTATCCACCCACACCCACCACACTTCCACCTATATCAGCAATAGCACTCAAAAGCACTCAATTTACGCACTCAACGCACGTTTCACTTCAAACCAAACATCTTCAAGAGACACGAACTACCACACAATGGTATCGAGTCTAGTACACGATTGTGAGTATGAAGTATTAAAATAATAACCTCCCTCAGCCGTAGTTGGATAAAAAAGCAAAATAAATTTGCTATTATCGCTGAATGCACAGATTAACATCACATTTGTTGGAGATAAAGTGAGTGCTTCATTCCAATCTAGAAAAACAATTTCTGATCCCGTCTCTAGTGTCTTGTAAGACGATCGTTTCTGTCGAGAAAGATTTTTATTACGCTCCTGGCTCTAATTTCTTCAATATAACGTTTATTTGGCATCAAGACAAAACCTTTTTTTTTAAATAAAATGTTAAGTATCGATTTTTTTTATTTATATCAAAAAATGTGTTTTTTCAGTTTTCTGATATAAATAATGTTACCTGGAATTGCATAAATGCCCGGTTGGCGACCTATCACATTGCGGGACCAACGGCTGATTTTCGAAACGCAAATCAATTTTAAAAAGCAACTAATATGTGCTTAACATAATTGTTACAAGCAAATAATCTGTCAAACACAGTTTTTTTAAATTGCTTGGTAAAATTAATTTGCCCTTCGGAAATCCGCCGTTATTATCTTATAATCTAATCTAATCGTGGGTTAGACAAAGGTACAACCAGTGTGGTTGTACCTTTGTCTACTTCCTCAGGGATACGGGCGTGAAGATACTTTTTTATATCATAAGATAGCAAACAAGCTTGGTTCTCCTAATGGAAAGAGACAATCATCGCCAGGGATGTTAAAGGTACGTTGCTATCCTTGTGACGGGTCTTAACACTTTCACAGTCCATGCATATGTAATGCACTGAAGACCTTGTTTGATAGTTACATTACATATAATGCAATAGTGTCGTTATCATCATGTAAATATCACATTGGAATATAGTAATAAGAAATTAAATTAGATATGTATAACGGATTAAAATGATATAATATTAACTTAAAATCTCTCCATACTAATATTGATCGCCTCTGTGGTCTAGTAGTCCAACGTTGGCGTTGACCACATGAGGTCCCAGGTTCGATTCCCGGGTCGGGCACATAAAAAAGTGTTTTTTCAGTTTTCTGAGAAACACAAAGTTGCCCGGGATTGGAAAGTGCCCGGTTGACGGTAGGTTTGCCACCTATCACATTTGTGGGACCAAGTATCTTCGGCTAATCATGGGTGCACTTGTTGTACCTCTGCCTACCCCTTGGGGATATGGGTGTGAAGATACTAATATTATAAATAGGAAAGTGTATATGTGTGTTTGTTTGTCCCTCTTTCTCGGCAAAACGGATCGACGAATTGACGTGATTTTTAAGTAGAAACGGTTGAAGGGATGAAGAGTGACGTGGGCTACTTTTTGTCTTTTTCTGACCCCCCCCCATTTCCCATTTATCGCGAACGAAGCCACTGGCAAAAGCTAGTATTATTATAAATTCGAGAGTTTGGATATTTCGATGGAAGTTTATTGTTCCTCAATCACGCAAATCCTACTTAACAGAATTGAATTAAATTTGGCACACAGGTAGATGATGACCTGATGTAGCACAAATGCAACATTTTATTCCATGGAATTCACCAATAACTTTTATAATGCAGCGGGCTGCACGCTGCAGCTAGTAGATATAACATAATTATTGGACACTAGCTGTTGCCAGCGACTTCGTCCGCGTGGAGTTCTTTACTCCGCACTGCCCTCCCCCGTAGGTGATAGCGTGATAATATGTAGCCTATATGTTGACCCGACCTGTTAGTAATATTCATACAAAATTTGAAGTAAATCCATGCAGTATTTTTTGAGTTTACCCCGGACAGACAAACAGATAAACAGACAAACAGACAGACAGACAGACAGACAAACAGATAAACAGACAAACAGACAGACAGACAGACAGACAAACAGACAAACAGACAAACAGACAAACAGACAGACAGACAAACAGACAAACAGACGACAGACAAACAGACAAACAGACAAACAGGCAAACAGGCAAAGAGGCAAACAGGCAAACAGGCAAACAGACAAACAGACAAACAGACAAACAGACAAACAGGCAAGCAGACAAGCAGACAAACAGACAAACATACAAACAGACAAACACACAAGCAAACAAGCAGACAAACACACAAGCAAACAAGCAGACAAACACACAAGCAGACAGACAGACAGACAGACAAACAGACAAACAGATAAACAGACAAACAGACAAACAGAAAAACAGACAAACAGACAAACAGACAGACAGACAGACAGATAGACAGACAGACAGACAGACAGACAAAAATTCTAAAAACTATATTTTTGGCTTCGTTATCGATTGTAGATCACGCCCCAAGTATTTTTTTTTAAATATTCAATGTACAGTTTTGACTTTCCTAAGATTTTATTATATATATAGATTTTTTTTTTTTTAAATATATGTAGGAAGTGGGTCAGATATGATAAATAAAATGCGGATGTGGTAATATAACAACTCTTTATATTTTGTTAACTTGTATCAAATAAATATCATAAAATCACTATTAAAGCTTTCCATCACTAATGACTAGTTCTGGTTTAACAATTCCAAGTAACTGAATTATTCCTTAGTACAAATAAGTCATAATTTAAGCAATAGATAGTCAATTATAAATTGTACTGCGACTAATTTATAGTTGACAATAATAATTAACTTGTTTGCACAAATTAATTATCCGAGAGTCAAGGATAAGCTACTAGCAAGATACAACAAGTGTACCGAGCCACGCCAGAGCCTAGACTGCCTTATCGGCAGGCGCTCAGAGCCTTTTATACAGGTAGCAAAACAAGTTGAGTAGTAGGGATATCGAACGATGCGCTTGCCGGCCCAGGCCGTGCATTTGTTGTTTACACTATACAATATTCTTGCATTTGACGACGCGGACGCCGTCACGGCCATACTGACATGCACACGTCCTCGTGTGCGCATCTTTATACATCTGAGGAAAAGGAACGCCTCGTTCATCCTGACATATCTTTTAGAAAACTAAACATAATCTTATTTTTTTTTACAACTCTATAAATAGCGTAATCTTTTAGCGAAATGTTACAATAGTGTGCTGGTCCGATAACCCCTTCAGCAACTACAACTATTAAACTTTTCTCGTCAGTTTTGAAACCGGAGACTGGATCCTACTAAGCTAGGAATCCCTCATCAATTAAAAATACCGGAGACTGGATTGTACTAAGCTCCCTCTCATCAGTTAAAAACCGGAGACTGGAGTGTATTAAGCTCCCTCTCATCAGTTAAAAACCGGAGACTGGAGTGCACTAAGCTCCCTCTCATCAGTTAGAACCGGAGACTGGAGTTTACTAAGCTCCCTCTCATCAGTTCAAAACCGGAGACTGGAGTGTGCCGTCATCTTCCTACATTTTTTTGTCAATCCTGCATCTTTTGTCAATTCTAAATTTTTTTGTTAAATTACTTCTTTTACTTTTTTTTACATTGATTTCTTCTCATAGTTTTATAAGACTCCCATTTCCTTTATTATTACTTTTTTTTTTTGCTTTTTTTTTTTACTTACATTTTTAGTGATATTTTTTTTATCATCATTTTACTAAATTTTTTTTCGTTTACTTTATATCGTATTTTTTTGCTGATGATGCAACCTCATGAACAGTGGCATTAGTTATTACAAGATTAGAGAATCTCCTTCACAGGTAGTTCGAAGATATTAAAAACTCTGACTGTTATAACTATTTACAATATACACTGCAGTTCTAATAATACTGTATCGACCAGTTTCATGAACAAGATCATTATCATGAGTATACGCCGTCACGTCATCCTTGTTATAATTTTCATTTAGGTACCTCAAGAAACCCTACAGGAATGTGGGGAACTTCGCAGAGGCTATGATGAGCTCCTTTATATGTCCTATTAGATCCATTGATATGTCTTAATTCGTACCTATTCTTTTCTAAAATTGCGGTAACTTTTAAGGAGCCCTTATATTTTGAATCAAGTTTCGTTTAGCGTCGTTCTTCATTCCTAACAAAGACAAAGTCACCTACACTAAAAGGTTTTAACATTTCTTTTACCTCTACTCAACCGTAAAATGTCCGATTGGGCAGATTTTGTGATTCTGTTGGATACACTGGATCTTCAAAGCTTGTAGATACTTTTGCGAGTTTTAGTTAGTTGCCTTGAATACCGAATGTCAAATCAATCGGGGTAAATCCAGATACACTATACCTAATGTTGATGAGTGCGTGTTGAATATTACCTAACCGCTCTTCCCATGGTTTGTCAGAGTTATACTCCGCTATCATTATTCAACCCCTACAAGATTCGCATCACATTTTCGGACCGAGTGTTAGCTCTATATGTGCCTGTCGCAAGAAGATGTAAATCTGTATTGTTTTTTTTTTTTTTAAATATTAATTTGAGTTCAGTTGGTAATAAACTTTAAGATCGTTATTAACGGTCTTCAAAGGGTCCACTAAATCAATTTAAGCTCGCCGGATTTAATTCAATTGGTTGTCAATTGTTTTTAAAAATATCTACTAAGCGCTCTCTATCTTTACTTACAAGGTCAGTGTTTACCACACCCTTGCTAACAGATTTTAAAATTGAGCAGCATTAAATCTTTAAGTACTGTTAAGCATTAACCTGTTGTTGCTTAGTTCCTATTCTACCTTGCTCCAAAATTTTGCGGCCTAACGAAACATTTTTATTAAGGCTCATCAGGTTAAACGTGAAATATAACCTCCAAATTTAAATTTTGCCCTGTGGTTAGAATTTGATCTGTTGAGTGGAAACTACGTCAGGACAAGCTACTACTTAGATTCTTGTTCATAAAACCGTTCTCTTACAAAAGAATCACAAGATATTTGTTAGATATGGCCTTCTGAACCAGAGTCAAATATAAAAGATAATTAAATTTCACTTAGTGAAATACACCATGTGACGCTCTGGAACAGATGTTGACTGGTTTTCTGTTTTCGGAACTCGAAGTGGCAACTTCCTTCTTCTTGTAGCGCATCGGACAAATAGAAGCTTTGTGACTGGGCCGGGGTCACAACATACATAGCAGACCACTGGTGGTCGGCCACTGGACACGCCACCAGAGATAGTGGTACATGATGACCTGCTTTCGCTGCAAGCAAAAATTATTTGAGATAAGTTTCTGTTTATCACGGCATTCGTTGTCATGATGTTCGATTCTATCACAAAAATTGGAACTTCCTCGAAATGCAGTGGTGCTCTTAAATCGGTTCATATCTACGTCTAAAAGGAAGAGATCTTCAGGTTATATAAATATGGATTGCCAAGACAGCAGCTTGTGAAGTAGGTGACGGCATGACTCTTAAGTGAGTGAGTAGGTACAACGATTTGATCAACCCCGTCTAATTGTTTCTTTTCTATAATAATTTTACCTAAGGCACACCATCCAGTAAGGTACACCACAAAAATGCTATGAGACAGATGAAGTGTCTTTGGAACGACAGAAGCATCTCATTAAAAACAAATCAGAGGCTGGGTCGCACGCTGGTGTTCTCCATATTTACGTGCGACGCAGAGTCATGGACACTAAGAGCTGCAGACAGACGTCGCATTGATGCGTTTGAAATGTCGTGCTGGAGGAAAATGTTACGTATCCCTTGGACAGCACACAGGACCAACGCCTTCATACTAAAACAACTTGGAGTAAAGACCAGGCTGTCTGCTACGTGCCTTCAAAGAATTCTACAATACTTCGGCCACATCTCTAGAAAGCAAGGAGACAATCTCGAAAAGCTAATCGTGACTGGAAAAGTAGAAGACAAAAGTCCACGTGGACGTACTCCTATGCGATGGTCAGACCAGGTTCGCACCAATCTCATGTCTAAAAAGTTTTATGATGCTCTGCACGCCGCTGAAGATAGAGTCCAATGGCGTAACATTATCAAGAACTATCCAATGAGGAGGTTACGACCCTCAGTAATGAAGAAAACGAAGCAAGGAGGAGGACACCAGTCAGTCATATCGGAGTCTGCCTCATCAGAATCAAAGTATATCAACTTAATGGGAGTAGATGCTTTTACAGAACGTGAATTAATATTTTCTGCTATTTTCAAAGAATAGTTTCCACACCACAAGCGAAAAGAGACATTTACTGTTCTACATAATTAACCGAAATAGTTTGATGCTGAAGTGGGAGTGAATCCGATCCCACTTCTGATGTAGGAAGTGGGTCAGATATGATAAATAAAATGCGGATGTGGTAATATAACAACTCTTTATATTTTGTTAACTTGTATCAAATAAATATCATAAAATCACTATTAAAGCTTTCCATCACTAATGACTAGTTCTGGTTTAACAATTCCAAGTAACTGAATTATTCCTTAGTACAAATAAGTCATAATTTAAGCAATAGATAGTCAATTATAAATTGTACTGCGACTAATTTATAGTTGACAATAATAATTAACTTGTTTGCACAAATTAATTATCCGAGAGTCAAGGATAAGCTACTAGCAAGATACAACAAGTGTACCGAGCCACGCCAGAGCCTAGACTGCCTTATCGGCAGGCGCTCAGAGCCTTTTATACAGGTAGCAAAACAAGTTGAGTAGTAGGGATATCGAACGATGCGCTTGCCGGCCCAGGCCGTGCATTTGTTGTTTACACTATACAATATTCTTGCATTTGACGACGCGGACGCCGTCATATATATATAGATTTTGGTGATGGCGACGGAAACATACTTGGGACAGTTAAAGTGTTAATACCACATTTTTATCAATAATTTTCAACGTACTGCTGTTAATAACTAATCATAACTGATTTTAATCTGTAATGGCAGCATTGAGGTCTGGATTAACTCGTTTTTATCACCTTGAATATTGATCGATCGAAATTACGCGTGGTTCCGCTTAATGACTACGTTTGGTTCGCAATCAACTGTCAATCTGGAGGCCTGTCAGATCGAGCTTGATTTCGGTGCCTGTCGCTCAAATATCATAATTACGAAATCTGGAGCAGACGCCGTCCATCTTGTTAAGACTTAATAAACTGCATGTTTTATTTATGTAAGTAGGTTTTGAATGGTGGATCGTGATGAAACCACATTTTAGGGTTCTGTAATCTACAATAAAATGTCTACGATAAAATGTCTGTCCGTCCGCAGTGAACCTCAACAATTCTTAATACTATAAAACTGTTTTTGACAAGAAACAGATTAAGTCATCAAACATTATAACATTTTAGTCACACAAAAGAAGTTGTAAATAAAAAAAATGTGTAAACCGGTTAACCCTGCAGGTCATCCCGGTAACTTCCCGCTAAATTGAAGTATTTTAAGCTCAAAGGAACAAAAACTATACCTAAGAATAGAATTTTTACAAAGTTCTTAGAATACAATTCTTACAATCTTCGACAACAAAAATCTAAATTTTGCGAGGAATGACAGTAATTTGGAATTGTTAAAAATGACAGTAATTTGGAATTTTTGTAACAAATGAATTCAATAAATGGGGATACGTAGCAAAGCACGTGACAGGCCGCTAGTTTGTTATTTTCAACTTGACACCTTTACGCGTTCCTGAAAAAAAGTGTGTTGATAGACAGACAGATGGATAGATGGACAACGAAGTGATCCTATAAGGGTCCCGTTTTTCCTTTCCAGGTACGGAACCCTAAAAAAGTATCTATCAGAGAAAGCAAAAATTCAGCCTTTTGCAATATATAGGATGCTACTAAAATCTTTAATGTCATTCCAGTTATACAGGCTGATTTATCTTCATAGCGCACTAAAATATAATCCTCCGTACATTGTTAATGTCCTGGGATTTTATGAAGACCCCAATAATGCCAACTTAATTGCGCCTAACGCCGGTATGGAGGTTACATTGTTAGCATTATATAATGCAGCACGAAATATTTTTATTATAGATACTAAAATGCAATGGATCGCAATATTCAATGTAATAAATGCAAGAGGCTGTTACAATACGTCTCGTAATTGTTCGCATTTTATCACGCATCGATCTCGGCTCTTTTTGAAGAATAGACTAGGTACCATTCTGCCAGGCAGTTCATTAACGGCTGACGAATGGCTATACGTGTCACTACCATCATGACTACCAGGTTCTAGTTTAACAACGTGTCGCCTAATGCCACACGCATAAATTTACCGGCTACCTTACCCTCCAAACTGGAACACGACAGTGACAAGTTCAGTCGCTATTGCGGAAGGAATAGGTAAAGCAGACCCGGACGAGACCATGCAGAACTCTATCACCTCGTAGCTAGTACGATGGTAGTGACTTGCATAGCCAATCTGTCGCCTTTCACGATCTGCCTGGCAGAACGGCATTTAGCTTATTCTTTAAAGGAGCCCGGGATCAACATGAGGAAAATACAAATAGCTATTTTTTTATTAGAACCAAAGCGGTCAAAATTCTAGTGACATGTCATTCAAATCTCAAATTAGCGTGACACCAAGATGTAAATGGTGCTTTTCTATTGGCGATGCGAGTCACTACCATCCTGACTACTAGGTGGTAAAATTTCTGCAGTTCTCCGCAAAGTAAACTTAAGCTGTGTTCATACTCCACTGTTCGCACATTTGTCATAGAAAATATATTTTTTTTGAGATGAAAATAGCTGATGCCTTAGAGGCCGTAACAGCGACACCGGACTTTTTTGGCGAGCAGAGTGCTCAGCCAGAGTTAAAAGTTTTCCTTCTCGTATTGATATATACACAGAACGGACAGAGAAGATAACAGTCAAGAACATTAGAAAATAGACGAGGGAAAATGATAGGCCATCAAACACGATAAGCTATTCAAAACAGTGATAGAAGGAAAGTTTGAGGGAAGGTGAGGTGGAGGAGACCAAGGATAGAATTCATAAGCCATGTCAGACACAAAACCAACACAGCCTCCTATCAAGCGGTGAAGGAGCTCGCCCTTCATAGAGAAAAGTAGAGATCGGTTCACAGACAAGAGCTTAGCTCTTAAATATGATGATGATTGGTATATAGATAGATTATGTAGATTAATATGCTGACTAACATGCAAATTACAAGTTAATCACCTAATTTAGACTAGATATATTCTTGTTAATTATGCACAAATGTCAATTTGCTAGCAACGCACTGCAACTTGCCGCATATAAAATAAAATCGTACATTACATGAGAACGATCTGTTTTATCGGAACACAAGTAGATAGCTTATGTATTTAATCTAGAGACAAGTATAATCGCCCCTGTGGTGTAGTGGTCCGGTGTCAGTACTGACCACATGAAGCCCAGGGTTCAAATAGCCCAAGGTAGACGGATGGACGGACATAACGAAATTATAATAAAGGTTTCTAGATTACTTTAGAACCCTAAAAACGAGGCTGGACGAACTAAATAATATTAAATTTAAAGAAAATACAGCTTCTTGTTTAACATAACAATAAATATTAGTTTATTAAAACATCCGTTTTGTAATTTTATGCGAGTTATTATTCTACTTGGTTGTTGGAGTACAAGAACTTGGACAATAAGTATAACCAAAAAATGTGAAAAACTTCGCATTTTCAAGTGCCTTTTGTGTAAAGAAGTCTCGTTAAATATTTTTTCCAACCGACGAAAAAATAGTGGATCAATCATAATTTTTACAGAGCAGTCGTATTTTGATTATTCTTTTTTTATTGGAATAAAACACCCCGAGGCTGGTTCCATTTTTTAAGTTCCTATCGTAAGTGACTAACCCCAAACATAAATACTGAAAATTTAACGAACAGCCAAATCCAGAATTAAGTACATCTATTCATCAGACAAATACGTTACCCTTCCAGGAATTAAGTAGGCCATTCTGGTAGGTCTCTAATTTCCAAACTTCCGTGGTGCAATAGTAATCAGGCTTATCCTGATTGTAAAAGTCTCATTTCGAAACATTTTTATGCTTTTAACATTTTGCTGTCTCCTGTTATAAAGGGAGGGAAACCGGATGTATTTTCCTACTCCTCCTATATACTTCTGATTAATTTCGTTGCGGGATCCAAGACAGCTTAGCTTTTCCCCAGGGCACCCTGAGCAAGCAACTCAGAGGTTATCAGGACGGTTGCCGCTGTTGATTCTGGTTTACAGAAGTTACAGTGGTGGGAACGAGAGGTGGGCCCATTGCCCTTTAAAAAAAACCTGCCGGGAATCGAACCCGAGATTTCAAAGTCAGAGTCGCTAAACTCTCGATCAACGGAATGGTTAGTCTATACATTAATACGTGACAGAAAAACTTTGGTCGCCTCGTGGAAAAAAAATTTGGCACAGTTAAAGTTTAAATTGCAGAGGATTGCAGAAACCTAATATTTCAAATAAAATGTATTACAAATTTATATTATAAAATTTTTCACCGTGTTGGTCCCGGCCTCCTTTGAAGAATAGGCCAACTGCCGTTCTGCCAAGCAGGTCGTGAAAGGCGACCGATTGGCTATGCGAGTCACTGCCATCGTGGCTACTAGGTGGTAGAGTTCTGCATTGTCTCACCTGAGTCTGGTACCACCGCCTTACCTATTTCTGCCACAATAGCGTCAGTGCTTGTCATTGTCGTGTTCCTGTTTGGAGGAGAAGGTGGCCGGTAAACTTATGCATATGGCATAAGACCTCGCCACAAGATAGCAACGCACCATTAACACCTTAGGTGTCTATAGGCGATGGTTGACTCTTTACATCAGGAGACCCATCTGTTTATTTGCTATCTAATACTATAAAAAAACACATATACTATATTCTTTGCGACCATTGATACAAAAAACCCAAGATGCACAGTCCTGAATAAAATTGATAGGTACTCAAGTGTCCGTAATTTCATTTAAGTAGTTATAGATATGGCAAAAACATATGTCTTTGCATATCCAACCTTAAGCGCAAGGTTTATAGTTGATTTTACAAAGCAATGTATAGTACAAAAAGAAATAAAATTGACAGTAGCGCGACCGATGCGATTCTATTTGAAAAGAGCGCACAATTTTAAATTGTTTTATTATTGGAGGACGTTTTTGAGACACTGATTGTGTATCTTGGGATTTTTATATCAATGTTTACGACTAAAATCAGTTGTCAAACTTAAAAGATATCATATTGTTTAGTCGATGTCGAATTTCGGCCACAAGCGATCGTTAGTACATTAAAAATCATTAATATATTATAATTAACTTTAACACACCATTTATTACATACCCGTCTTGAAATAAGCTGCTGATATTGTGTGCAAAATGGACGTAATTTGTACGGACGTAGTGTTTCCGTTTCGTATCGCTGCAGTCTTTTGTGTCACATTCGCTGTAAGAATTTAGTTGTGTGACCAAAGAAATTGCAAATTTTTACTGTTTCCACCATCGAAATTTTCTGTTTCAAACATTTTTACTTTTCAATAAGTACTACCATTATAGGGTTTGGTACCTAAAAGGTAAAACGGAACCCTTTTACTAAACCTCCGCTGTCTGTCTGTCCGTCTGTCTGTCTGTAACCAGGCTGTATCTCATAAACCGTGATAGCTAGAAAACTGAAATTTTGACAAATTATGTATTTCCGTTGCCGCTATAATAACAAATTCTAAAAATAAAAAATATTAAGGGGGAGTCCCCATACAATAAAAGTGTTTTTTTTTTTCGTTTTTTTTTTGCTACGATGTTACGGAACCCTTCGTGCGCGAGTCCGACTCGCACTTGGCCGGTTTTTTATATATTAAAATAGCAAGCAAGCAAGCAATTTTGTATATATAAGTGATGGCTAACAATTTTATAAGAACCGTTTGCTTGATCTTTTTATATGATAAGATAGCAAACAAGAAGATGGGTCTCCTGATCGAAAGTCAAAGTCAAGTCAAAGTCAAATTATTTTATTCAAAATAGGATTCACAGTAATCACTTTTTTGAAAGTCGGTTTTTACATGTTATAACGTTATAATACATGAAGACATCTATACCTACATACTTATAGATATATCAACTATAGATCTATTGTGTAATAATTTTAAATAAAAGCAATTAAATATGTCAAACTTATCAAAAGAAAGAGTCGACCATCTTCTATAGATACCAAAGATCTTAATGGTGCGTTGCTATCTTGTGGCGAGGTCTTAAGTGCCACATGCATAAGTTTATCGGCTACCTTATCCTCCAAACCGGAATACGCGTGACTAGTACTGACGTATTGCGACAGAAATAGGTACCTAAGGCCAGGTGGTACCAGACCTGGCCGAGACAATGCAGAACTATACTACCTAGCACCAACCATGGTAGTGACTCGCATAGCCAATCGGTCGCCTTTTACGATCTGCCTGGCAGAACCGCAGTTGGGCTATTCTTCAAAGGAGCCCGAAACCAGCACGATGGAAAGTGATCCCTAGCCTACAGAATAAAAAGCGCATAACAATGAAGCTAGTATTTTTCACTGTGCTATATCAGGGTGAGATGGTATAACTCTTTCAAATCCCTGATGCACAACCACCACCTTACCTATTCTTGCCGCAATAGTGTCAGTGTTTGTCACTGTCGTGTTCCGGATTAGAGGGTAAGGTAGCCAGCTAACTAATGCAAGTGGCATTATATCCCCGAGGCTCAGATCGCAACTCACTATTAACGCCTTTGGTGTCTATAGGCGTTGGTTGCCGCTTTTTTTGCTGTTCTACGATACAAAATAATAATTTTCATTCATATATTTCACCGCCTAATTGGCTGAGTGGTTAACAGTCATTCATAATTACGTAATTAAGGGCGTCCGGTTCGATTTCCGACAGGGACAGGCATTTGTATGAGAGCAATATATATTTCACTAGCTGTTGCCAGCGACTTCGTCCGCGCGGACTTCGTTTACTTCGCACAGCTCCTCCCCGGTAGGTGATAGCGTGATAATATGTAGCCTATATGTTGACCCGACCTGTTAGTAATATTCATGCAAAATTTGAAGTAGATCCATGCCGTACTTTTTGAGTTTACCCCGGACGTACATACAGACAAACAGATAACAGACAGACAAAAATTCTAAAAACTATATTTTTGCTTCGATATCGATTGTAGATCACGCCCCAAGTATTCTTTTAAAATAAATAATAGTTTAAAAAAACTAAAAAACACGCTTTTTATAGAAAACCGAACTAAAAAATAGAAAATAAATTTTAATATATTTAAATTAAGAATAGTGTCAAAAATTTCAATAATTATAAATTAATAATAGTGTGAATAAAAAAAATAATTTTATTTTAAAAAAAGCGTGGGGTGCATGGTGTCAATAGTTATAAATATTTTATTGACAGATATGAGTAGAGTGATTATCATTTCGGTAATATCTTAAAAAGCACCCCACGCTTTTTTTTAAAATAAAATTATTTTTTTATTCACACTATTATTAATTTATAATTATTGAAATTTTTGACACTATTCTTAATTTAAATATATTAAAATTTATTTTCTATTTTTTAGTTCGGTTTTCTATAAAAAGCGTGTTTTTTAGTTTTTTTAAACTATTATTTATTTTCTACTTTTTAGTTTGGTTTATTTATAATTGCTTGTTTTTTTTAATTTTAAGCTATTGCACGACTCATGATGCGAAGCATCAGAGAGTGCTTTACGATCGAAAAATTTTTTTCATATATACATATCTTCACGCCAGATCCCTTACGGGGTAGGCAGAGAGAACCGAGTGCCATACATCACGATCCTTGCAGGTTTGTCTCGCTTCCTCCACATTTATCGCTCTTTTCATACACACACGCCGGTTGCGAAGACTCTTGGCCAAGGTTAGCTTACACAAACTTGGCCCAAGTTAGGGTGACTCTAGGCTTGGCCAAGGCTAGGTTATTCAGTCTTGGCCCAAGCCTGGGTAATCAATGGAATGGCCAAGGCTGATTGCCCAGTTATGGCCCGGGCATAGGACAATATAGGTTTGCCAAGATGGGCTTCCCAATAATGTCCCAGGCATGGCCCCGTCGTTCGACTCTGGGGCTTCCTGTATGGGCTACTATTCTTTTATCAGAATTATTTTTTTTAACCATTTTGGTTTTGTAGTTTATTAAAAACTAGCTGCAGTGTCCAGCCCGCTGCATTATAAGTTTTTGGTGAATCCCGCGGGATTATCTAATTTTTCCGGGATAAAAATAGCATATGTGCTATTCCAGGTCATCATCTACCTGTGTGCCAAATTTCGTTCAAATCCGTTCAGTAGTTTTTGCGTGTTTGAGTAACAAACATCCATCCAAACATCTATTCAAACATCCAAACTTTCGCATTTATAATATTAATATAGAATTACTACAGATTTACTATAGATAAATTAGTGTATTGTCATCGGTTCTCGATAAATCTACAAAGTTTGAAACAAAAAAAAAAGAAAAGTTCTTTCTCAGGCCTACTGGAACAACATGGAAGTTACATATATCTTTACCTCTTGAACTGACTGACTTGACAGACGTAGAACAACGACTTTTGTTAAGAGTAGTTCCTTTAATAACTAGTTTCCACCCGCACCAAAGTGCTCGTCAACACGAATCAAACGAGACCAAACTCGATAGAGTTGTGTTATTTAATTGCTGAGCTCCTATGGTCACCTTCTGGCTTCATCATCGGACCCTCTAGGATCTTAGTTACCACCAAGCAATAAAGTGCTCGTCAACATCAATCAAACAAGCGCAAACTTGAAAGAGTTTTGTCACTTAATTATTGAGCTCCTATGGCCACCTTCTAGCTTCATCGTTGGACCCTGCAGGATCTTAGTTAGCACCAAGCACCAAAGTGCTCGTCAACATCAATCAAACGAACGCAAACTCGATAGAGTTCTGTCATTTAATTACTGAGCTCCTAGGGCCACCTTCTGGCTTCATCATCGGACCTTGCAGGATCATAGTTACCACCAAGCACCAAAGTGCTCGTCAACATGAATCAAATGAGTTCAAACTCAATAGACTTTTAGATAAGATAAGATAAGATAAGATAGTATTTATTGGTACCACATTTTCACATAATATTTTACAGTAGACAATATACAATATACAATATTTATTAGTTTGTAAGGAGAAAAGAACAAATTAAAAAATATAACAAGTAACAAAAAGTAAACTTATACTACTTTTTTTTATAAGTGATGTGATACCAAAAGGATGCTCATCTCAGCATACGCTATAGCAATATTTGCTATACCACTGATTTTCAGTGAGTCCTCTATGATGCTCCCACGAGACGGTCAAAAAAGGAAACTTAGTGCTTTGTTTTAGTGTTTATATATAAAAAGTATAAGTCAGTACATAAAGTGTGTTAATATAATAATAAAAACATTACATATATGAATAGTAATAATAATATAATATTTTAATCTTAAATAAATAGTAACTTGTGAGTCCTTAGTACCTTATTTATTGCTTAATACTCGACAACCACCCGTAAAAGTTTGAGTTTATATCAACCATACACCCTGTGCTTAGTTCATTTTTTTGCAGAGAAAGTAAGATTTTCTTTAGCTTGCGTTTAAAACTAAAGATCGAGTTTGTCTGTCTAAGAGGCGGGGGCAAGTTGTTCCAGCACATGGTTGCTGCATATCTAAAACTTCCACGGAAGGCTGCCGAATGATGTCTTGGCACCATTAAAATTGTGCTAACCGCTCTAACCTTTTGCGTGTTCTCTTCTCCCCGCCAATACAGTTTCTGGAACAAATACTCGGGCTTTCTAGTTTTAATTACGCCGAAAACTAGCGTTGCCAAACTGAGTTGACGCCGCAGTGACATTTTTAATATATTTGCTTTATTTAGGTAAGGCGTAACATGAGTTCGTGGAGGGATGTTAAAAATGAACCTCACACATGCGTTTTGCACCCTTTGAATGATTCGGGCGGTTCTTGCCAGCAACCCCGGACCATAAACTGTATCAGCGTAGTTGAATTTGGAGAGTATGAGTGAGTCACAAAGTCTAATGCGTAGGAGCTCACTCAGAAAGTCACGTACCCGGTATAATATTTTTAGCCTATAAAAACAGTTGCGAGCGATCTCAAGTATGTGACTCTCAAAGTGCAGTCTACCATCTATGTTTACTCCCAGATTCCGTGCCTCTAAAACCCGTTCAATTTGTTCTCCTATAATGGAAATCGCAGGATTTTTATTAGCAATACGCTCTATCTGTCTATTTGATCCAAGTATAATATATTTAGATTTAGATGGATTTAGTACAAGTGTATTGGCCTTCGACCATTCTGCTATATTATCAAGATCTGCATTAACTTTTGGTATTGCGTTGTGAAATTTACTTGGATTAAATGACAGATAGAGCTGCATATCGTCTGCATATTGGTGATAGTTACAGAAGTTTATCTTCCTACTAATGTCTGCGGCATTCATTATGTACAGAGTTGGAGCCAGTACTGAGCCTTGAGGAACACCCCTAGTAAGCTCTCGAGATGACGATTGCAGTTTACAACCATTGATACCATTAACTGTAACTATCTGCCTTCGACCACTTAAATAGCTCGAGAACCACTCAACTGTAGCCGGTGATAACCCGTAGTATCTAAGTTTTGAAAGCAATAGAGGAATGTTAATGGAATCAAATGCTCTTGAATAGTCTAGTAGTACAAGAATGGTCCCTTCACCTTTATCCTGTGAAGACAACATGTCATCTACCACATTAGTTAGAGCGGTTACCGTACTGCGACATTTTCTGAAACCCGACTGCGCAATGGGTAACAAATGATTGCTTTCAATGTAACGTATCAATTGAGTATTTACAATTTTTTTCTAGTATTTTAGAGAGACACGGTAATATACTGATTGGCCGTAGATCTTTAAGTTCTGATACATTGTTTTTTTTTGGAAGTGGAGTGATAAGGGCTGTTTTCCATACATTAGGAAAAGTAGAAGAGTTAATGGAGGTGTTAATTATGGCAGTGATTACCGGTAATGTATGTGGCAATGTGAGGATAATCATGTCCAGAGTAATACCATCATTCCCCTGAGCATTCGATTTAAGCGATTTAATTGCCTTTGCTACAGTCATCTCGTCCACAGCTTCCAAATGGAAAGTGGCATTGCTAAACTTATTAGTCTCAAAGTAATTTATTTCTGACGCTGGAGCCTCATTTTGACCTGGAATGTTGCAAAAGTAATCGTTTATTTTATTCACATCTAGTAGATATTCTGGGATTTCAGAGCTAGACCTAGACGAAAAATTAATGTGGCGTTTGATATTTTTCCAAAGAGTTGACGGATTATTAAAATTATAGTTAACGTGATGTGTAAAATAGGCTTTTTTTTCGTTGTAAATAGCTGACTTAACGGTTTTTTTTAAATCTTTATAGTACTGTTCATGTGTCTTCAGTTTGGTCATTCTAAATCGTTGAAATGCTTTGTTGCGTAGTTTTATCATTTCACGGACAGTATCGGTGATCCAAGGGTGACCTTCCCTTTTGATAACAGTATATTTAATCGGAGCATGTAGATTATAAATTTGGAGCAAAGCATCATTAAATTTTTCGACCATACCATTCACATCTGTTAAGCTTAAAATTGTGTTCCATTGAAAACAACTAATGTCAGCTTGAAAAGCGTTTAAGTCAATGTCTTTGAGCGGACGATAAAAAAAATGTCTTGGTATAGGTTTCGGTTTCTTAACGCTTATCTCACATGTTAAAAATGCATGATTACTAAGGCTGGGAATATGATCAACAATGATTGTTGATAATGGGAAACTACTACATATAACGTCAATTAATGTCTGGCTATGGTCTGTGAAATGAGTTGGCGTGGTAACATATTGTGTTAAATTAAAATATTGCAGAAAGGAGGTAAATTTGGAATAATTAGTGTCTCGGATTAACAAATTAATGTTGAAATCACCTAACAAGATGATATAGTCATAGTTACAAAATGAAGAAATAGAATCAGTAAGAGCATCGAAGAAAATATCAGTATCCAGCCATGGTGGGCGGTAAGCAGTACCAACTATTAATCTGACTCCGTTTAATGCAAGCCTAAGCCACATCTGTTCAACTGGAGGGTTGAGAGGATTCGCACAGGTTCGCGCCGTCACGCCTTGTCTAATGTAAAAGCCTACACCGCCGCCGCGCTTACGCCCACTGCAAGTACGCGGAACGTGTCTTAGTTGATAGTTTTGGATAATTGGCGCACGGGCCTCTTCTCCTGTACGCAGCCAGGTTTCATTCAATGCCATTAGGTCAACACAGTGATTTTCAATTGCAACAATAAGCTCTTCGTGTTTAGTGCCTAAAGAACCTGGATTAATAAGCCCAATTTTAAATTTTTTGTTATTAAGAGCCATAAGGATCATATTTTAATTGTAATATATGTTTAAAAATTTCATAAGTAGAATAAGTTAAAGCTAAACAATTATAAAAATAGTACATAAGAGCTACTTTCAAAATATTCCTAATAAAAAATCTAAAATTACAAAAATATAGTATACATATATGTAAGATACTAGAATAATGTATTATAATGTTATATAAATAATTAGAATGTCCAAAACGCAAAAATATTGTATCTTGGTGTAGGTGTATATTAAACCGAATGACAAAAGTACCAACATGGGAGCGTGCGATTACATAAAGAGACTCAAATATTAAAAGTGTGCTTTGTGTAAATATTATTCGTTTTGGTATCACATCCCTTACGAGTGAGGTTAAAACATAGCATGCTAAATATCCATTACTATTGCAGTATGTGTCAAAACAGCTTAAATTCTCAAAAATATAACACACGATATAACTAGTAAAGTACATTGTATATAAGTTTGCGAAATATCGGTGTAGTATCATATAAACATATTTATTTATATGATACTACATATTTTACTTTTCATTCTACCTAGTCAATAGTCATTAACCGATTTTTATCCATTTAATTATTAAGTTCCTGTAGTCACCTTCCGATTCAGATTCATCAGATCCGCAGCATGTCATAATAAGGTTTCATTGTCATTCCATTAACATACGTGTACAAAATTTCAGCTCAATCGGTAACCGGGAAGTGGATCAAATTTACTTGCGAGATTTGATTTCAAACATCGAGATAGGTACAATAAATAAAAAATGCTCATAAAACAAAAACTACTGGGCCTACCTGAATCAAATTTTTATGGGACCAATTCGAAACTATTCCGCATCAAACAAAAAAAGAATCACGTAATTCGGTTCAGAAACCTCGGAGAAATCGGTGTACATACATAAAAAAAATATACCAGCCGAATTGAGAACCTTCTCCTTTTTTTTTGAAGTCGGTTAAAAATGGAATAATTTTATCAAAATAGTGTATTGTCATCGGTCCTCGATAAATCTACAAAGTTTGAACGAAATCTGGCCGTTTAAAGTGGGTCAAAATCGCGCCCAAAGAAGTCGGTTACAAACAAACATACAAACAAACATACAAACAAACATACAAACATACAGGTGAAGCTAATAAAAAGCGTGTAAAAATATTCAATGTACAGTTTTGACTTTCCTACGATTTTATTATATGTATGGATATTGCTGGTTTTGGGTGTTAAACATCTTTTAAAATCTATGTATATATAATCTACGTGACTAAAAACCCATATCATAAGCATAATGATGCTTATTTTAAGAGAAGAATTTGTGTAACTTGTCCAGCAATATTATCTTTTTATCATTAATCTAAACTTATAAAGAGAAAAGATTTGACTTTTTGTATGTTTGTTTGTTACGATTTAACTCAAAAACTACTTGACTGATTTTAGAAATTCTTTCACCTTTAAAAAACTACGTTATCCAGGAGTGACGTAGACTACTTTTTACCCGACGGAACGAAGAAAAATAATGATTTTTGGTCACGCGAACGAAGTCACGAATGACTGCTAGTATTGTTATATATATTTCCCACGAAATAAAGAAAAGAAAACCCATGACCTGGCCGTGTTCACGGCCTGCGCTAGAAACCAGGGCAAGGAGTCCTTCAGCCCCGAAGCCATTCCACACTCCACTCCAGGAGTGTGTAAAGACTACACGAGCATAACTTTTCGTTGCTTTAACTTTTTGTTAAAAATACATTATGTATTAGCCTAGTAACTGAAAGCGATTTCCGAAAACCCAAGCTGAAAATTAGTATTCTGCACTGAAAACAAAACGTTTTCTTGAGAATATATATTGCATTTAACTTCGGGAACAGAATAGTTCTGTAATTGTCCCGCCTTTCTTGGACTAACGAGCATTTTTCCAAAACACCCTTAATGAGCTTTGCCCAACCCTCAACCATTTCGTGAACGTTTGCCAAGGTAAAATGAGACCGATAAATTCTTTTTACGTCTTCCACATGTATTCAAGGAATGGACGACAACTGTTGTATAGTTAAGGTTAATTTTGTCCAGAATTTTCTCAAATTATCTAAAACAAGGCATTTTTCTGGCATTTAGAAGAAAATGTTAGCCATTTGAAAGTTCTACAGCCTACGAAATAAATTAAAAGTATGTAGATTTTATTTATTTATTTATTGGTGGATGACTGCCCCGTTGGTCGATTGGTTAGGGACCATGACTACGTAATCGACGGGGCTCGGGTTCGATCCTCGACGAGGACAAGCATTTGTGTGATGAGCACACCGACCACACAGCCTATAGACGGCTAATGTTTGATTTTCCGTATTGAATACATTCTGACAACTAGCTGAGGTAAGACGAAGTAGGGTTGCAACGCCGTAATTGGCTAACTCAAGGCCACAGTGAAAGATAGTAATGTACAGAGCATCTGATTGGTCGACACTGATTACCCAATCACTACTCATTGGCGCGTGGACATTTACATCGGAACTATAAGTCAGATGTGTTGACACATGTCATTCGCCTATTATTAGGTGTCTATGGGCTGTGTGGTCGGTGGATGAGCATAAATGTTTTCATTTCCGGGTTTGGCTGTTTATTAAATATATTCTAGTATTTATATATGTATTTCTATGTGTTAGTATCGTTGAATAACACCCATAACACAAGCAAATAATTTGCTTACTTTGGAGTTAGATCAGTAATTTGTCCCGTGAATACTTATTTATTGGTGTAGTATATAAAATTTATATATATTTTATCGCCCCGTTGGTCGAGTGGTTAGTGACACTGAATACGCAATCAACGAGGTTTGGGTTCGATTCGCGACATGGACAAACATCTTTGTGAGTAGCATGCAATTGTGGGTTCGGATGTTTCTCATATATATATATATATATATATATATATATATATATATATATATATATATATATATATATATATATATATATATATATATATATATATATATATATATATATATATATATATATATATATATATATATATATATATAATATCCCGTATCCCCGAAGAGGTAGAAAAAAAACACATTTTTGAATTGCCCGATCTGAACGACACATCCGAACACAGAGGCAACATGGACTTTGGATTCCTAAACTACAGATACAGACTGTACCAAATCAAAAGGTAGGATAGTTTTATCTCAGTACAACCCCCCCCCCATCCACCCTTCTTTAGTACCCTTCCAAAATTTTGTATGGTAAAACAACGTTTGAAAAATATTTAAAGAAATAATGCTTTATTAAAGTGATAAATTTGGCATTATAAGAAATAAAATTTTTAATCCCTTTTAAGGTAATTTTTTTTCAAATACAAGGAGTATATATAATCTGGTTAACGAGTGCTTTTTAGGTTAAAACTTTTTCTAATTCTCTAAAAATTAAGATTTATGTTTCATTCCATTTGGAATGGCATGTGGAAACTTTTTGAGAAAATTGAAGGCCAGCTCACAAAAAATTGCAAAAGCTATAAACAATTAAGTGAAAAAAAACGGGAGGTTTGGTTTTTCGCAAATATCTCAAAAACTATTTGAGATTTTTTAAATTTGAAAATAATTCAAAGAGAGAAGGAAATTTCCCAAAAAAAGTCTATACTCCTGAAACTGTAGGATAAAGGTTTATAATTTTCATATATATATATATATATATATATATATATATATATATATATATATATATTTTTTTTCTTTCATATATATTCTTAATTTTCATTTTCATATTTAATAAGTTAAAATAATATTTATTCACTAGCTGTTGCCTGCGACTTCGTCCGCGTGGACTTGGTTTACTCCACACTGCTCCTCCCCTGTAGGTGATAGCGTGATAATATGTAACCTATATGTTGAGCCGACCTGTTAGGAATATTCATGCAAAATTTGAAGTAAATCCATGCAGCACTTTTTTAGTTTACCCCGGACATACATACAGACAAACAATAATTCTAAAAACTATATTTTTGGCTTCGATATCGATTGTAGATCACGCCCCAAGTATTCTTTAAAAAAAATATTCAATGTACAGTTTTGACTTTCCTACGATTTTATTATATGTATGGAATAGATTAAAGACCAAAGTGGACGTGGCTTGCGCAAGCCGGAGTATGCGTTTTCAGGCGTATTTTCAACCCTTTTGGAAAATTATAAATATTTATCCTACAGTTCCAGAGGTTTACTTTATTCTGGGAAATTTCCTTTTCTCTTTAAATCTTTCATCAAATTTAAAAAATCTCAAATAGTTTTTGAGATATTTGCGAAAAACCAAAACTCCCATTTTTTTCACTTAATTGTTTATAACTTTTGCAATTTTTGCGAGCGGCCCTTCAATTTTCTCAAAAAGTTTCTACATGTCATTCTGAATCGAATGACCCCTAAATCATAATTTTTAAATTCCAAGTAAACCGATCTCAGTGAACGTTTGACGTTTAGTTTCATGCCATTTGTTGTCACGGCATATTAATCGATTGTACTTCCCGACGTGCCAAAAGGTGTTTCAAACAAAATATTATTTTGTCTCAAGTCCTCGATTTTCTGAAAAAATCAGATTTTTTCCGGTTTTTCGATTTATTGATTTGGTAGCCCTGTGCATGATAATTCAAGCATCTGAAATAGTGAAATTGATTAAATTTGCTATTATCCGCGAACTGCCCTATGTTCGCGGATATATATGGCATATTTGGATGGAACCGAAAAGAAAAATTCGGTTCAATAAATCGGATCGGTTTAATAAATAGATAAAACTCGCCGATGGTCCGGACAAAAAAGACGACCCCAGCGGCATAATTATCCACCGACATCAAGCACACTTTTACCCATGCCGGCACAAAACACAAAAACACACACGTTTCACTTCGAAACCGAAGCAAATCGAAATTTAGCTAATTTAATTAATTGCATCTTTTTAATAATGGATTTCAGCAAAGTAACGCCTGAATCAATAAAATATCAAGCATCTGACCCATTTTCGAAATTCTGTGTGAAATTCACAAAACAATGAGACGCTTTAAAGAATTTATTGGACGAAATCGCTAACAGCGAAGCGTCAGAATTGTTTCCTGTTTTTTTATGTATTTGACATTGGGGCATGAATTTTAATTCTCATTTTTAACTGGTTTTAACAATAGACAAACGGACGAACTGGACAAAGCTTAAGGTAAAACTTTATATTGAACTAGCTGACCCGGCAAACATTGTTTTGCCTTACATATTAGGAATCCATAGCGGACAAACAACGTGACACGTAATTTATATAAGACTACGGGATTGTCCTTCCACGCTGCCAAAATGGCATTAAACTTTATATGGTGGTTAAGTATTCTTAAATTTTCTAACTTTCCGCGCATTTTTCTTTATATTTTCTTTTATAAGAACCTTTTCCTTACAATTACAAACACAACAAAAAAAAATACCGAAATTGGTCCAGCCATTCAGGCGTGATGTCGTGACCAAGGAAAATAGGGATTGATTTATATATATATAAGATTACCTTAATCGTATATGCATAAATACGCATAGCATTTTTTTTTTAATTTATGTCAGCAAACAATCAGATAAGATAAATCAATGGTGTATTAGTTAGTCTGTTTAAAGACTTTTGTCGGAATACCACATGCTTAAGTTTACTAGTATTCTTCCAAACTGGAATTCGACATTAACAAGTAGGTATAGACTAGGCAAAAAATGTAGAATTGTACAATCGCAAGTGACAATTAAAGCTTTAGCCTCTTTTCATCTCGGATCTCGTAGATGTGCCTGACAAATAGAGTCTTTTCCTTCAAAAAGACATGGAAAGGTCTGGGAAGAATCTGTTTTGAGGAATAGACTATCTATTGGAAGGTGTGTTAAACTATCTTCGCCTCTCAAGTTCATAAATAAGTAGAAGTGAAGTTGTAAGTTCACGCTATTGCAAGACAAAGATCAAATGAACCATTAGAAAGCGGTCGCCATTCCAAAGACATTACAAACATGACAAAAATATACTGTCGACCCTAAGAAATGAAATAAAGACCCATGTCTTCATCTCATCCATTAAAGATCCGAGTCATCTCACTACGTACAGTGTGTGTTCAGTTAAGAGTCAGGACTAAATAAATTTTGAGAGCGAGAATCAAAAATGTTTTTAGAGTTAGTTTAAACTGGTTTATCTGAATCAATTTTTTTTCCTTTTTTGAATGATATGGTTCAAATTTCATAAAAAGTGATAATCTTTTAGACCAGGTCCAGTGTCAGAGGCAACTCAATCATTGTCAAGTTCAGATTGTCTAATTTAGCGATTGTCTGTTGTGAAGAATATGTTCTAACGTAGTCTTGAAACAGTTTCGAAATTTTGAATAGAAAGGCGACCGATTGGCTATACGTGTTAAAATCACCGGTGCTACTAAGTGGTAGATTCCTGAATTATCTCGTCCGGGTCTACCACCTACTCCTGCCGCCATAGCATTAGTACCAGTCACTGTCGTGTTCCGATTTTAAGTGTAGTTTGGCATCTGGCATTAAGACCTTGCTACAAGGATAGTAACGGACCACTATCAACTTTGATGTGTATAGGCCGTGCTTGTCTCTTTCCATCAAGAAAGCCATCTTCTTGTTTGCTATTCTATGGTGTAATAAAACCTAATCGAGCCATATTATGCTACAATATGACACCGAACACCTTAACTTGCCCAAGCGATGGGTTCTCACGCGCATCGCGGCAAGTTAGCGATAACTTATTTTACAATTTTACAAGAGGGGTGTCATTTTGTACTTTAGGTATATTCGGCCACGCTCAGCTCGCACGATAGTCGCGGTCACGTTGCGCTCGCGCATACTAGGTCAACTAGGTGCAAACATTTCTCAAGTGATAACCCCGTGCTGATGTTCGCAGCTCGGTCATAAAACTGGGGCGCGCATAGAAAATCCACGATTCGCGCGCGGTTGTTTCAATTTTGCTTGCAGGCAGGTATCTATGACGAGTCTAGGTTTATTTTTATACCTAAACTTGACTTTTGTAAAGGAATGAATCTTCTGTACGGTAGTACTATAGACAAGAGTACTACCATACAGAAGATTCATTCCCTTTTTTAGGTATTCTGCGATTTCACACAATTTTCCTAAAATAATTGATTACATTTACCAATCTTACTTTTGGAACCAATAAGTGAATTAAATTTCGTATAATTATATTTTTTCTACTCTTGCACAGTGACTTATTTTTTTTCTAAATTACCAACGTAAAATTTTCATATACCTATTATGATGGAGTAACTGTTTGTTCCATCTAAATCAGTCATTAAGTTTCAAGGTGTTATTTTTATATCATGTCGCAGCAAATAAGCAGATAGCTTTTCTAATGGAAAGACATCGCATCAAACACCAAATATATGAAGACTGAGAATACATTGCTATTTGTGTAAAAGCTATGTGATGCCACATGCGTATGTTTAATAGCTAGGTACTTTGCCTCCCAAATCGGAGAACGACAATGTCAAGCACTGGTAGAAATAACTATGGAGGTACTATGCCGATAGAACGACACATAATTATGTCCTCCACTTAGTAGACGCAATGAAAATAAAACGTTTGTCCTGGGTTTTCCTTTAACAAACTGCCTGTAAGAGCTGCAATACAGTAAAGGTCCATCGAAATCAATCCTAGACAACCGAAATTCGAAAAGGGGCTAATATTTAGCTTCTGACTTCGAAAAGTGTAATGGTGGTGCTAAAGTGCTGCTAGCTAGATTTTAACTGCACTTAAACATTTGCTAAGTACTATTTAAGAAATTATTTATATTATTTAATATTATGATACCCAAAATATTCCGATAAACTATTTTCTGCATGCATAATATCTTCATTCTAACGAGTCATCGTATGCAATTGCAGCAAGTGACGGCGAAAGTGCTCTTTGGTAGCGTGACGGCGATCAATGACCTCAAGCGACAAGAGAAGGCCGGTCGAGGTGAACGGCGGGCGCATTAGCGACATCTAGTTAAAGGTACATTAAAGATTTTCTATTATTGTAATTGAAAGAGTTTAACCAATGCTTAATAGATGGCTTGAACTGTGTTGACTTTGATGCCATCTGTTATAAAGTTACTGTAATATTTTCTAAAAGGATAGAATATTAGTTTTGTAATAGTTACAATAGATGGTAGTATATTTATGATTTTAATATATTTAATACTAGCGATCGCCTGTGGCCAAAATTCGACCATAGACTAAACAATAAAATCTTTTTTGATCATAGACGTATAATAATTATATGCATATATTTCTATAGGTACTTTTAATTTGACAATTGACTTTAGTCGTAAAGAAAATAGTGTGGAAAATAGCATAGTATATATGTGTGTATAATATCATGTATGTCACATGAATGTAGTGTGTGTAAAGTTTATTGGAACGAAGTTCCTTACGGCAGGCTTGGAGGGGATAGGGATTTTGCTGCGCGACCGAACTGAAAAAAATGTGATAGTAAAACCGTAAGAAAGAATCCGTGGAAAAAAGTGCGTGGAATAAAACCGTTAAATGAGACGTGCGCAGGCACGACAGTCGCATACACAAGCGAGTGCCGTTTAGCCGAAGGAACTTCGTTCCTACCTGGTGTCCCACGACACCACATCATTTTTTTTTAATTAATTTAATGTATTTCTAATGCATTTTATTTCTAAATATTAGGTTTCTGCAAGCTCCCGTTATGTAAACTTTAGCTGTGCCAACTTTCATACTCCACCGTTCACGCAATTGTCTTAAAAATGGGTCCAAATTTTACCTTCACATATTAATATATAGATTACAATTATACATATTAAATTATGTATTGCTTCTCTTTTATAATCTCGCGTATATTAGCGAAGCAAAAAATATGTACCCTTTTTACGACAACTATGCAAACGACGAAGTAATAAATTTGAAACCTGAAACCTGATATTATTTATAGTAGGTATATACCTACTATAAATAATATCAGGTTTCTGCACTCCTTTGCAATGTAAAGTCAAAACTGTGCCAAATTTATTACTTCGTCGTTTGCATAGTTGTCGTAAAAAAGGGTACATATTTTTTGCTTCGCTAATATACGCGAGATTATAAAAGAGAAGCAATACATAATTTAATATTTATAATTGTAATCTATATATTAATATGTGAAGGTAAAATTTGGACCCATTTTTTAAAAATTGCTTTGTTATAATCTTTCTTCAACACCTGTCCTTTTACAGGTTTTACTGGAAGAGATCTTTTAAAGAGATAGGCACGCCTTTGTACATTGTATGTACAGTTTAGTTTTTTTTTATATTTGAATATATATACATATATGTATATGTTTTTATACATGAAGAGTTAAATAAATAAATTAGTAAAATAAACATTACATTATAGATACAACATTTTTTGAGAACATTATAACATACACACATGTATAGGTACATTCTTTACTTTTATGTTTCTGGTTAAAATCTGTTATCAATCTTAAAAGTCATCTATACAAAATCTTTATTGTTTTAGTCTATGATCGAATTTCAACATAAAGGCCATTGCTAATATCAACAAATTCCAAAAAATATAGACTAGAAGGTCCTCTTCCGTTATTTTGGCATGTCGTCATAGACAAAATCCTTTCAAGAAATAATTGGAATTTTTGTCAATTCACAAAATAAGGTCAAGGTCATTTAAAGAATGATTTTATTTATTTTTAAAAAAAGGCAATAATTTTCAACAGTCCTGTTCTTATAAGAACAGGACTGTTGAAAATTATTGCCTATATATAGACATATACAGCCTATATATTTATTGCCTATATATAGACATTATTGCCTATATATAGACATCCATGGATGACAATGATAACTTATCATCTGATGAATCCCTTACACGTTTCCAAGTTGCCGTTGGACAAAACAAGAAAATCTTTTGCAAATTATATATTTAAATGAAATGTTGTGTAGAAATTATGACAAATTTTTCTCATCTTTTCCACAAAACAAAACGTGCAAGTTTCGAAAATTACCTTTTGCAATGGCTCCCTCCTATTTCGATTTCTAGATGGTACAGTTCTGCAACGTCTCATCCAGGTTTGGTACCACCTACCTTACCTGTTCCTGCCACAATTCCTTACCTATTTCTGACGCAATACCGTTGGTGTTTATCGCTGTCGTATTTTAAATTTTTAGCAAAAGCTAGTCAATAAAATTTACACATGTCGCGTTTCACCTGAGCAACATGGATTACAACTGTTAACATAATTGGTGTCTACAAGTGACAGTTGTATCTTTCCATCAGGAGAGCCATTTGCTTGTTTGTTAATCTAAACGTATAATAAAATCGTAGGAAAGTCAAAACTGTACGTTGAATATTTTTTTAAAAGAATACTTGGGGCGTGATCTACAATCGATATTGAAGCCAAAAATATAGTTTTTAGAATTTTTGTCTGTTTGTTTGTTTGTCTGTATGTATGTCCGGGATAAACTCAAAAAGTACTGCATGGATTTACTTCAAATTTTGCATGAATATTACTAACAGGTCGGGTCAACATATAGGCTACATATTATCACGCTATCACCTACGGTGGAGGAGCTGTGCGGAGGAAACGAAGTCCGCGCGGACGAAGTTGCGGGCAACAGCTAGTCTACAATATAAATCAAATCTAAAGACAATAAAGCCCTCTCTAGAATAGACCAGGAGTCGGCAACCTGCGGCTCTTTGGTTGTGACCCTGCGGCTCTATAGTTCAATACGCAAAAATCGGTTTGAATGGATTAACGAAGATTCTATTTCTATTTCTATTTCTCGGCCAATTGTACTCGCTTTTCACATTCCCCTCCCCCCCCCCCCTCCCCCCTCCGCGACACGCGTCGGAAGTTCTCGAATGACAACGTTTTCGGATGTTTCTATGTAGGCTTTAATTTGCTTTCGATGATGTTTTTTTCGGGAAGTACTGTTTATTGCTGGCAAAAATTTTTTGTGGCTCTTTAAAAACTGAAATTTTGTAAATTGTAATTTTTTGCTCTTCCGACTCAAATGGTTGGCGACTCCTGGAATAGACCATATGCCATTACGACAGATAGTTCATAAAAGACAAAGGATCAAACGTGTCTCTATCATCTTGACTACTACGTGGTAGATTTTCGCAACATCTAGCCCGAAATTTGATTCCACTGCTTTACTTACTCCTGTCCTAATAGCGTCAGTGCTTGTCACTTTCACGTTTCGATTTGAATGGTAAAGTAGCCAACAAAATTATGCATAGGTATGCGTTACATTTCTGACACACAGATAGTAACGCATTAATAACATCTTTAGTGTTTAGAGGCGAATGTCGTCTCTTTCTTTTGGAAGAACAATTTGCTTGGTTTTAAAATGTCATATTTATAATTCAACCCTAAATTAAAGACCATCAGTCCACATCAGAAGAACAAGCATTACTAGGTGGTAGAGTTCTGCATCGGCTCGACCGGGTCTGGTACCACCGCCTTACCTATTCCTGCCGCAATAGCGTCAGTGCTAGTCGCTGTGGTGTTCCGGTTTGGAGGGTAAGGCAGCCGGTAAACTTGTGCATGTGGCATTAGACCTCGCCACAAGATAGCAACGCACCATTAACATCTTTGGTGTCTATAGGCGATAATTGACTCTTTCCATCAGGAGACCCACCGGCTTGTTTGCTATCTTATGATATAAAAAACAAAGCTAAAATACGCAGGGATCTTTTAAAGCCTAATCTGGCATTCAAAAAGCTTCCATCAGGAAGACCATCTGCTTGTTTACTATTCTATGGTAATAAAGGACTAAACACATGGTAATAAGATTTATTTTTTCTTTTACAGATAATGAATGTGATAAAAGAATATTGAAGCTACGGTGTGATCTCCGAAGATGAAGTTTAAGTGACCTTTATTGATTATATTTTTTTAATAATTTTTAGACTTAGTTTATATACTCAATATTTTATATTAAATGTTTTTTTAAAGTTTAATAAATAACAAATTTTATAATTCTAATTGAAAATTTAATTTAAATACCGATGCTTCCGACAACAAAAGCCATAAAAGCTATTTTAGCGGAGTTGACGCCGATTTTGTCTGCCTGACCCATCGACATAGTAATACCTCTGCCTGGCCTGACCCGAAAAGCGTACTTTTACATGTCATCTCTCATAAACGTGTCTAACGAAAGTGTAAAATACTATATTGTAGTTTTATCGTTCTAAATAGATACCTACCTCAATTTTGGCGCTGCATCGATCTAAAAAAATATAATTCGAATTCACGTATAGAAAAATGCTTATACTTCAAAATTTAAAAAGAGATACCCCAAAATGTGTAAGTTAACAATTATTTTAGTTTTTGTTATTCGTTAATAAATATAAATACATAAAGGCTATTTTGGTGCTTACTACCTTTGTTGTCGGAAGTATTTCTTTAGTTCAGTGTTTCTCAATCATTGTTTTGATATGGCCCGGTAATTTTCACACTGCTCCGTCGTGACCCACTTAATACTTTTAAATCCAAGCTAGTTCTATTAGGTGAAATAATAAATATTTAATAATAGTTAAAAGATTTAATTAATGCTACATACTTTGATGTCGCCTATTTTTTCATCACTCAACGCTTACGAATTTTCGTCGTGTCGCGTCGCGTTGCGTTGATCTATATATAGTAGGTAATATTTTAAAAGCAAGGCGGGAATGTTGCGACCCGGTATTTTTTTTGATGGCCTGGTACCGGGTCGCGACCCGGCAAATGGGAAACGCTGCTTTAGTTTATACAGAGTTTATGACTTCATAGCATCGTCAAAGAACCTCTTACAAAAAAATAAATCAATTAATCCTCATAAAAATCTCTAATTCATACTAAAATTTTAAATGCGAAAGTCTGTCTGACTGTCTATTACGCATTTATTATTAACCAGCTAAACTGATTTTCATGAAAAACATGTAAGGACATTGTTTTAGATCAAGGTTTAACAAATAGCTTATTTTTTTAAAGTCAACACCTAAACAGCCGAAACTACACGGTTCAGTTAGTTTTGTTAGCAGAAAAAATGCGGGAAATCTAATATTTTTATATAATTTAAATAAATAATTGAACAAACATATCATGTGTTCGATACAAACACAGACTTTTATACTATTTAGTATTAACACGCCCGGTTTCTTTACGAGGTAGGCAGAGTAAACCGAACATCTACAAATCTTCCACGATTCACCAGTTTGTCGGTTTGCGAGATTAGCGATGTACCCCATTTTAATGCATTTTAACGTATTTCTAGTGATAATCGGAACCGATGGCTTTACATGCTTATCAGAGACATGGGAGTGGTAACACACCGACCTCCAGACACCAAGATGCTACAAAGATTTTGATCTTATTGATTAGGACATCTGGTTAGATATCCTAATCTATAAGATCCACCAGTTACTTGACAAAATAAATGGTGATCTAGCCTTTTACTGTCCCAATTACTCCACCACATAACTCGGTGATGCTACTATCGATTCGAAATCAATTTTCGAATATAACCCCAAAAAACCTCAGTAATACTTGTGATCGACTCGGAAATCGAAACCCAATAAGCTAACCTAATAAAACTTAAAACATTAGCGATGTAGCCCATTTTAACGTAACGTAATTAAAATTAAAATTAAATATTGCATGCTGTAACTGATCAAATATGTGAGACCCATTATATAATTCTAAGACCTTAATGTACCATATTTGATGCAATAAACTATATTCTATTCTTCTTTTCTAACGCATTTTAATGTATTTCTAGCGATAGCCCGAATCGACGGCTTTACATGCTCATCAGAGGCATGGGAGTAGTAACAAACCGACTACCAGACACCAAGCTGCTACAGAGATTTTGGATCTTAGTGATTAGGACATTTATTGAGATATCCCAATCTCTAAGATCCACCAGTCACTTGGCAAAATAAATGGTGATCTAGGCTTTTACTGTCCCAATTACTCGACCACCGAATTCGGAGATGTTACTATCGATTCGAAGTCAATTTTCGAATATAACTCCAAAAAACCTCAGTAATACTTTTGATCGACTCGGAAATCGAAACCGAATAAGCTAACTTAATAAAACTTAAAACAATATAAAAGCTAAAGTGAGTTTGTGTGTTCCCATGTTAGTCGGATCCTTTGAAAAACTTTACCGTACAGGCGAGACGTTGCAGAACTCAGTCGCAACGATGACATGTTCGGCTAATCGTTCGCTGTTTACGAACTGCCTGACAAAATGTTGGATGGTTTAAATTCTCCAAAGGCAGCCTATACTCACGCTGGGATAGAAAAAAAGAAAATAAAATCATCCTTTTAATTTTTAAAAATATATAAACGGGTCAATAACGCGTACATATATAGAACTTACTTGTAAAGCTCGACGTTTCGGCCAAGTTACATTGACCGTGGTCACGAGCAGACTGGAGCAGCGAGTTTCCTCCGTCGTTCACGTCGGGATCGATTTTCATCTACCCCCTTCTGGTCTTGTTTTTTCGAATTTAGCCTACACACAACACTAACCGTATCTTGGACTTTATTTGTTTGCAGGTGCAAAGGTTTTATTCTGCTGATCACTGGATTCCAAGCAGGAGACAACTTAAATCCGTCTTCCCTGTTTTGTTGTTAAAAATTTCAACAGGGAAGACGGATTTAAGTTGTCTCCTGCTTGGAATCCAGTGATCACTGCTACCACAAATGTTTTGTAGAAAATCAACGCTTATAGACACTAAATATTTTTATGGTTCGGCGCTAATTTTATAGCAGGAGTGCAATTTCAAATATCTAAGATTACCTGCAGATATATATATATATATATATATATATATATATATATATATATATATATATATATATATATATATATATATATATATATATATATATATATATATATATATATATATATATATATATATAATAGATAACTCGCCACACTGGAACACGATAATAAGAAGAGCTAAGGCTTTTTCAGAAGAAAAATAGGCCAACAGCCATTCTGCCAGGCAGGCCGTAAAAGGCGACCGTTTGATATACGTGTCACTACCATTGTGATCACTAAGAGAAAGAGTACCGCAACGTCTCACATAGATATTTGGTACCACCGCCTTATCTATTCCTGCCGCGATAGCGTCAATGCTTTTTATAGTTGTGTTCCGGTTTGGAAGGTAAGTTAGCCGGTAGACTTATGCATGTGGCATTGTCATAAGGATAGCAACGCAATAATAACATCTGGTGTTCATAGGCGATGGTTTCTCTTCCCATCAGGAGAGCCATCGGCCTGTTTGTTATCTTATGATATAAAAAAAATCATCAGTTTTAGATTTGATATAAATAAGTGAAAATCAGGAGAATAATAGTCCAATTATTTCTTTTAATGTTTAATAAGTACCGAAATCATCTAGAATAATATAAACAGCCGTACATAGACCGTAGATAAGTTCATTTAAAGGAAATACAATTACTTTCATTAGACACCGTTTTCGCCGTGTTGGTCCCGGCCTCCTTTGAAGAATAGGCCAACTGCCGTTCTGCCAGGCAAGTCGTAAAAGGCGACTGATTGGCTGTCGAGTCACCACCATCGTGGCTACTAGGTGGTAGAGTTCTGCATTGTCTCGCCCGGGTCTGGTACCACCGCCTTACCTATTCCTGCCGCAATAGCGTCAGTGCTTGTCGCTGTCGTGTTCCGGTTTGGAGGGTAAGGTAGCCGGTAAACTTATGCATGTGACATTAGACCTCGCCACAAGATAGCAACGCATTATTAACATCTTTGGTGTCTATAGGCGAGGGTTGACTCTTTCCATCAGGAGACCCAGCTGCTTGTTAGCTATCTTATGACATTAAAAAAAAACACTTCACTACATACTGTATTATTCTAATAAACAACCATTATCTGATACGAAATTAGAGCCCGTAATTCCTTTGGCTTTATCACTCGCAAGGAACAGTATCAAGTCCGCCATTTCTTCAGACTCGGATACTCTATTAAGAGGAATTCTAATGTTAAAATCTTTAAGTGAACTGAATTCTATGCCAGAATTTTCGGCAATATCAGTACGTGTTGGTCCAGGACTTACAGCATTCACTCTCACACCGTGCGCTGAAAATTCGTATGCTGCACCTTTTGTGAATACATCTAATGCAGCTTTAGACATCGCATAAGCTAGGAAATGTTTAGGTGTAGATTGTCCAGCAATACTAGAAACGTTCACGATATTACCTTTTGTCTTGATTAAATGTTGCGCTGCTACTGTTGTAATGTGTACAAGAGAACGTAAGTTTGTATTCATTACGTCGTCATACCCAACCATAACTGTTCCATCTATAATGTGGCCGTGTCTTACAATACCGGCATTATTAATCAAAATATCCAGTTTTCCAAATTTCTCAATCGTTTGTGTAACAGCCAATGTAGCTTCTTCAGTTTTAGATATATCAGCTTTCACTATAAGTGGTGTTTTGCCAGATTTTTCACATAATGCGGAGACATTTTTCATTTTGTCTTCATTTCTTCCCACTATGACAACATCTGCACCTTGATTAGCAAATGCTACAGCTGTAGCGGCTCCAATTCCAGAACTTCCACCGATTACTAAAACAACTTTATTTTGAAACTCCATTTCAATTATTTCTTTTATCGTTTCAATAAATTTCTATATTTTTAATAAAGCGTAGGAACAAAATTGTTTTCGATTTACATATCTTAACAGGGTATCTGTATCTATAACTACGAATAATTGACAAACAATGCTGATTTTATAATAGATAACATGGTGGTTTATGTTACCGACCATACCTGACTTTAGGATAAACTAATATAGTCTTAGGAAAACTACTTGGTCCTTAGCCCAACCGAAGATATGGATTAGGCTGAACTCTTGGTTCTGTAACTTAAACGCAGAAAAACTGCAAAATACTTTCAAGTTTTTTATCTCCCCAACCTTGAATCAAATACTGATTAATTTATCACCGAGTTTTAAATCGAAAAACATTTAAAAAAACAGTCTAATTGAGAATCTCATCTTTTTTTGGAAAGTCAGATGAAAATGAATAGAGAATGCCAGGATAAACCCACAGAACAAATTATTGAGGATAAACCAATTAACTTCAAATGACAATTTACGAATAAAACGTAGACAAGTTTGTTACCGATAATTAAATCTTAGGTTCAATCCTATGGGTTCTATGGCGTTTGACAGAAAATGTTTTGAGATTTTCTAAAGAAATGGTGGACCATCTTTATTCATAGCTTGTATTTAGACAACCAACATTTTGATAAAACGTGATGAACCAGAAACGTTTTTCTTGATTCGGTTGACTCTAGTTTCCTGAGTAATTCACATTAATTTTCTCTGCCACAAGTGAATCCATATGGTTTGGTACTGATATAACCAATTGCTTCTCGTTAGCGTGATAGTTTTTAACGCCGTTGCATCTCTCAGTGGCGTAGCCTGAATGTTATGCTTAATTACATTTCAATATCTTAATAAACATTTTCCTTCTATAGAACTTTTTAAATGCTAATGTCAAATTCGATTTTGAGAAATATAAAAAGTCCCAATTAATAATATCTCGTTAATTATAATTAAAACGTGGTGATTGTACACTTTTTGATTATAATTATGTACAGAGTACACCAGGTACATATATAAAGCAACATACATTCAAATGAAATTAAGCTTATTTCACCTGTTAATTTTTAAACATTATTTTTTTAAATAGCCGCTAGGCTTTTAAGCCCATTTTAATTCCTCTATTTACGACCGAAAATACGAGTGCTGACAAGAGATAATAGTATTGTAGTTCCCATTGTAAAATGATGCTGAGGCAGTAACCTCTTCCTTCAAGTAATAATGATTTGGTATTTAGATTAATTAATTAGCCTTATTTTTAAGAACCTACGAAATGTTTATTTTTTTATTAATATTTACTTTATTTTGTGTATCATTTATGGGGATAAGTATTTTTCTATTCTTTTTTTATTTTCTCAGCTTGAATGGTGCTCGATTTAAGGGCTGTTATGCACTGCACCCGATCTGAATCCAAAAATTGCTGTTTCGAAGGACACGTTACGCACAAAATACTTACTACTTCCTCCTTATTTCATGTGACGCCGCTCATGGTTCGTACCGCTGAAGGGGAAAAGAAAGATCTTACCAGCCGGACAAGGTATACTGCCTGGGGACCGAAGTCCATTTGAGAAGCATTGCAACTTGTATATAGTATGTACAAGATAAATAATTGTGATATCGCGTTTTAGAATATTATTTTGTATTACGTTTTTTCCATTTTTTATTATTTTTTCTGGTAGCGTTTGTAGATTGCTTGAACCGCTACACTCCACGACGTCCTATAACTAGGAGCTTTTATATCTCTGTCTGTCTGTAGAACAAGCCTCTTGAATAGTTCAGCTCTACCAAGGACTTGTGCTGAATATAACCAAGCATGTGCGTCAATTGATATTGACATTTTTCATGACACATGCTTAGGTCTCAAAAAAAATGTACTGCGTACCTTCTTTTTATTTAGGTAATTTCAATTCACTTTATAACTGCTGTATTAGTTTTGTTTTCTTTTTTTTTTGATTGTATTAGTTAATTTACCTTTTTGTTTTTTACTTTTTGTTAATTGCTGCATCATATCGTAATTTTGAAGAGAACGTTGAACACGTCTTTATTTGACATGCATACCAGAGCCTACTTTAATGTAAGATAATATTTAAATGATTTGTCTGTACTGCTGCTGACGTATCAAATCCATACTAATATTATTAATGCGAAAGTAACTCTGTCTGTCTGTCTGTTACACTTTCACAGTTAAACCGCTGAACAGATTTGGATAAAATTTGGTACAAATATAGTTTGAGACCCAAAAAAGGACATAGGACAGTTCTTATCCCGGAAATCCCACGGGAACGGAAACTATGCGGATTTTTATTTTAGAATTTTTTCCACGCGAACGAAGTCGCGGACACAGCTAGTAAATAAATAAAAAATACTTCGTCAGATTACGGGATTGAGCGATGGAAACTTTCTGCTGTTTCTTTGCATTTAATGAAATAGCCTTGATATGATTACTCAGCTTACCTTTACCAGAATCATATTTTCTTGACACTATCCGATATCTGTCCGAATTGCGAGTCCGAATGCCAGTGCATAACCACTTTTGTTCAATGAAGACTAAGCCAAACATATTTTTAGTTTAACATGCGATCAATATTAATATAACCCAGTTTAATTCAATTAATAATTAGTATTCCTATCCATTTCAGGACAAGTTATTTAGCCTAGGATAGTTCATTTTCTAGTAGTAGTAGGAAAAACTAGTTAGGCCCAGACCAAAACAGTTTAAAATTGAATTTTGTCGGTAACATACATAGTAGTCCGCCGAACAGTAGACTAATTTTTAAATGATAAATGAAAAAACCTTAAAACTTCGTGAGTGGCTTCTTCAGTGGTGTTGCTCCCGATGAGGACGCGAAGGTTCGCCCGGATGTCACACATTCAATGGTGACATGCAGTTGTGCTGTGTGAAAAGTTAACGTAAAAACATTATTATAAAAAAATCTGTAAACCAATTGACCCTGTAGACTTTCTTTGAAGCTTCCCATTAAAATGAAGTATTTTATGCTCCAGGGGTTAAAAATATTTAGGTATATTTGTACCCATTTCGTTGGATCGAAAGTTCTCGAGTCGAGTGTTTAGCGACCCTGACTACGCAATCGACGGGGCTCGGGCTCTATTCTCTACGGGGACAAGCATTTGCGTGATGAGCATAAATGCTTGTATTTCTGGGTTTAGATGTTTATTAACTATATTCTAGTATTTATATATGTACTTCGATGTATTAGTATCACAGACCACATGAATACTAAGATCATTGACTAACACCCATAACACAAGCAAATAATTTGCTTACTTTGGGGTTAGATCAGTGAGTGTAATTTATTAAGTGAATATTATTTTATTATTATTTATGTTGTATCATTTTATCGTACTGAATGAGATGACAAGGATTAAAAATTACCCTTGGAGTGATTATATTTCATCGGTAAGTAGTATAAACCTGTATTTCTGTGTGTGAATGCAACCTACCCTGACAAACTAAGAAATTGCTTTGAAATGCGTATCCATTTAATCGGTGGTATTAATCATTTAAAAATTAGTGACATGTCCCGCGGCCTATAATATACCGTCACATAGTGACGTCACATGCGTCACATGGCGACATTTTATCTTATCTTTTCGCATTCTGAATCAGCGTGATATTTCGATTAACTTTAATTGATTATTTTTTTATAACACTCAGTCCTTTTAATGTCAGTAGACGGCGAACAAGCAGAAGGCACTCCTTATGGAAAAGAAACCATCGCTTATGGACACCAAAGATGTTAATGGGGGTGTAATTGCTATCCGAGTGGCGGGATTCCACTGCCACATGCATAAGTCTACCGGCTACGTTAGCTTCCAAACCGGAACACGACAATGACAAGTTGACGCTATTGCGGCAGGAATAAAGAAAGCGGTGGTGCCATATACCCGGGTGTAACGGTACGGAACTATACCATCTAGTAGTCATAATAGTAGTACGTTATATAGCATATCGGTCGCCTTTTAAGACCTGCCTGGCAGAACGATAGTAGGTGTATTTTGTAAAGTGCAAAGACCTGATTAATATAATTAAAATATGTCGTATATTTTAACGAACGTAAGAAAAGATTTGTCGAGTACAAGTAAATACTAACAAATATCGCTTGACAAATTACACAAATTAATCTAATTCCAAAGTAAAATATTAGCTTGTAATATGAGCGTTAGTTATACATATACAAATACTGTAATATGTATATGTAAAAACACCTAAACAAACATCACACAAAGTTTTGCCCGGTTTGGAGTTGATTGGAAAAGTCCCCGGTTGGTAATAGGCTGGCCATTTATCACATTGTGGTACTAAGTATCTTCGGTTAATCGTGGGTGCATTGGTTGTCTCTCTGCCTATAACTTCGGGGATACGAGCGTGAAGATACTAAAAACTTCTATAGCCACGTTAGACGATTTTTAGTAGGGCAAAATCGCATGGGTTTGCGTCAGCATCATGTTTAGACGTTGATTGAGTGATTATGAAAAATAAGTATGAAATCAATGAGACTTGCTAGCTATTCACTACAAGCAATATTTAAAATTATAGTTAATATAATAATGAATATTATCCATTAAAAAAAGGGCCATCTCTCTGAGTAACAGGAAAAAAACTTAGGTCATCGATACCGTCGCTCTCCGTCGTAGTTCATAAGATTTTAAAAAGATGGCGTTTTGCTAATATTAACCGAAAGATAGCCAGAAAATCAACGAGGCTAAAGGTAGCATTCAGATCTAGGCGACCGCGACTCGGCAGCCGCGACAGACTGCCGCAGCTGTGCAACGCTGCCACCTCCTTTCGGATAGCAGCGGCCGCAGCTGCTACTGCCACTTGCAATAGCCAAAGTGTGAATGGTTATGCGCATTGATCATGTTTTGTGTATCAAAATGAGGTCTGATAGCTTAAATAAGATGAAACGAGAACTCCTGAAGCGATTTATAGAAGACGAAGAAGAGGATTATGAAATAATTTTGAACATTGTTGTCTTTATACGTTTTAAGTTGACAATCTTAAATTGGCGTACTTTTAGCAATTAATTCAACTGAAAACTCGTAATTTTCATCAGTAAATAGCCCCGTTTTAGCTACCGTAATAATCTCGCGATCATATTGCTTCCAGAGCAGCTCGGCAGCGTTGCTGTGGTCGTGCTCAGGCCACGCTCCCCGGATGCGCTGCATAGTCGCTCGAATCGGAAAGCGTTACATAGAAATCTCTACAAAGCAGAGCGGCACTACCATGGTCGCGACCGCCGAGTCGCGGCAGCTAAAATCCGAATGCTACCTTTAGATTTGATTCGTAATGGGGACAAGTATTTGTATGATTAATATTTTAAGTATAATATATTGTTGCTCAGTATTTTATTCTTTTGTATGCATTTTATTAACATATGATAGATATAGGGGTAAGTGGGAGAGGAGGGAGAAGGTAAGATTGGATAGAGGCGGAAAGTAGAGAGAGCGAGAAAGAAGGAAAAAGGCAGTGAAGAGGGGGAAGAAATTGATAGTAGGGAAAGAGGAGATAAAGGGAAAGAGTGATGGCAGCGAACTCCTTGCTCGAGGAAGACAAGAAAGGAAGGAATGAGAGATAAAGTGAGGTAAGAGGTAAAATATATAAAAATTTCGTGTTTTAAAATTTAAATTTACGCGAAAACGCTCTGGGCTGTCAAAGCTTTGTAATGAAATCATGCTGTGGTCATACATTCATACCTCAGAGTATTTACTCTGAGATTCATACATAAAATACTCTGTGGTTTCTATGAAAATGTCAAAAACAATGTGATGTTTTACAACGGTGTGACGTAGAACTTCCAGATTTGCGTTGCGTCACGTGACAATAAATGATGTAATGTATATGTTTGCCGTAATTATGTCCTTAAAAAGTATCCGTATCTTTTAAAATAAATATTAAAATATTTTGTTATTTCCATATCATAATTTATCATTATAAGCTAAAATATATCCGATTCAAACTTAGTGAAAATAAACACGCGTTTTACACTGGCATTTATGCTTATGATTAAAATCCTCCGTTTTCGACGTGATAACGTCTTATAAATCAATGATTGCCTACTGCACGCACGAAAAATTATGACTCACTGTCACGTTCCACCTGAACCGAGCGTGCAAGCGAGAGCACGGAACAAACGATAGAGAGGCACGATATTGTTTTCTTATGGTGTCATCAATTAGCGTCCGTAAACACACTATTAACTATACATACAATATTTTTTTTTATCCCGACACAAGAATACCAACGTACCATTAACAAATTTGGTGTCTATAGACATGCCTATACCTCTGCCTATAGGCTTATAGGCAATTTTTGTCTCTTTTCATCAGGAGAGCCATCGGCTTATTTGTTATCTAGTATAATATATATTAATATGAAAAAGTCTATAGTCAAACATAGAATTTAATTTACATTTTAATATTAAGTCAAACTGAGTCAAAGTTTGTTTATCTTATAATTTGTCCAGTACATGTTTGTGCTTTAACATCAATAAAGTTGAGTTTTTGACCAGACGGCGGTTGCTTATTATTGTAATTGGTTAAAAAAAGAACATTTTTGGAAGTCGAGTGTTGTAGTTTTTCTGTCATTAATAAATGAAAAAAATGAATAAAAAAAATTCAAATGATCTTAGCCTGCTGCCAGACATCTCGTAAAACATGAAAGATGCCTTAATATTATTAGGGGCCATCCATAAATTACGTCCACGTTAAGGAGGGAGGGGGTCAAATTTTATGACATCGCATTTTTTATTTATTTAAGTATTACTTCAGTAAATTTAAAAAGCCACCTATATACATAAAAATAATCAAACAAGATCATTATTCCAACGTAAAATTGTAAAATATGTGACATCACACATCTCACAATCGTGACCAGCTGTGACAAGGACGGGGGAGGGGTCAAAAAATCATGAAATCCGTATTATGTGATTTATGGATGGCCCCTTATCTTCTAGAATTCTGCAACGTTGTAGTGATACAGTAAAGACACATTAGGCCTTCTCTCGCCTTTCAGACACGGTAATAACTAATGTTTAATAATTACCTATAGTTTTCACCGTGTAAAGTTAGTATTACGAACAAACATGTAACCCTGTTAAGAGGCCCCCCGATTTGTATGTCACTGTAGTTTACCACACGAAACCCTGGAGTTACTTAACAACCACTTTATTGGTCTGTCATAGGACGAGATTACCATATGATGGCTGATTCAAGGTAACGATTGCGCGAAGTTCGTGAGGTGCATTGTTATTAGGAACAGAATTTGATGGTCCATCCATTAGTGAACGAACAAACTAACTTTAGAATGCTAATTAATTCCTACGTGTTAAATTAACTACGTGGTAGAGTGCAATATTTTATGTTAAACTAGCTGTGACCACGACATCGTTCGCGTAGAAAAAAATAAAACCCACATAGTTCCCATTCCCGTAGGATTACCGGGGTAAAAACTATTCTATGTCCTTTCTCGGCTCTTAAACTATTTTTGTACCAAATTTCATCTAAATCGGTTTTGTGGTTTGGGCGTGAAGAAGAGACTTACAGACAGAAAGAGTACTTTCGCTTTTATAATATTAGTATGGAAGTATGGACGTGTTTTTAAGGTTTAGTAAAAATATCATCACGTCTGGTTCCTTTGCGTAGTAGGCAGAGTAAACAACGTAAAGAGCGTAGTTTTTTTTTTTAAATAAACTTCCCAAATTATAATGATAACATTCACTTATAAAAATTATTTTGACTTCCTAAAATATCTTTAAAATAAATGTATCGAATTAATTTCCATAAATTAGAATTTATATTTCTTGATAATTACAAAAACATATATAACAATACAAATAGACGTATATAATCTCAATTTGAATTAAAAGAAAAATATATTTTTTTTTTTTTTTTTTTTATATCATAAGATAGCAAACAAGCAGATGGGTCTCCTGATGGAAAGAGTCAACCATCGCCTATAGACACCAAAGATGTTAATGGTGCGTTGCTATCTTGTGGCGAGATCTAATGCCACATGCATAAGTTTACCGGCTACCTTACCCTCCAAACCGGAACACGACAGCGACAAGCACTGACGCTATTGCGGCAGGAATAGGTAAGGCGGTGGTACCAGACCCGGGCGAGACAATGCAGAACTCTACCACCTAGTAGCCACGATGGTAGTGACTCGATAGCCAATCGGTCGCCTTTTACGACCTGCCTGGCAGAACGGCAGTTGGCCTATTCTACAAAGGAGGCCGGGACCAACACGGCGGCAATTATAAAAAAATTGCGGCGGCAAAAATATTTACATTTATAAGACATTTCACGTGTTGTATTGTTTTAACAAACAATCATTATTTGATACGAAATTAGAGCCGAATAGACGAATATAAACCCGCTACCACCAATACAAAAGTTGATTTTAAAGAAAAATAATCTACACATTGCATTATTCTAACAAACATTATCTGATATAAAATTAGAGCTCGTAATTCTTTTGGCTTTATCACTTGCAAGGAACAGTATCACGTCCGCCATTTCTTGAGCCTCGGGTACTTTCTTCAAAGGAACTTTCAATTTAAGTGAACTAAAATCTACGCCAGAATTTTCGCCAATATCAATACGTGTTGGTCCAGGACTCACAGTATTCTCTCTCATACCGTGCGCTGAAAATTCATAGATTGCACCTTTTGTAAATATATATATTGCAGCTTTAGACATCGCATAAGCTAGAAAATATTTATGTGTAGATTGCCCAGCAATACTGGATACGTTCCAGGTATTAATTACCTTTAATCAGTAATTCGTCTTGATCAGATGTTACCCTGCTAGTGTTGTAATGTGTACGAGAGAACGCACGTTCCTGTTCATTAACGTTATCATACCCATCCATGACTGTTCCATCTATAATATCGGCTATATTATTGTTGTTGTTGTTGTACAATATCGACATAATTAATCAAAATATCCTGTTTTCCAAATTTTTCAATTGTTCTTTTAACAGCTAATGTAGCTGCTTCAATATTGGATATATCAGCTTTCACTTGAAGTGGTGTTTTGCCAGATTTTTCATATAACGTGGAGACATTTTTCATTTCAGTTGAATAATCGGTACATCAGTTTAAAGTTTATTTTGATATTCTGAAGTAAGTTGGTTGAAAACAACTCTATTTTAATATTCGAAAAGACTTGAATCAATTTTGATATTTCGTTCGGCATTCTATTTTTATTTTGAGTTTTCAGTTTTTGAGTACTAAAAATGCAAAACGTTGAAACTCGATTACTTAAAAAATATCCAAGCTGTGCCGAAAACCGTTTTCTTCAAAAATTTTCGTCATTTCTTCAAGTTTGACACAGACTAACCTAGTGTAAGGGCCGTCGTTTAAGTAAAGCTAATTAAAAAACTCAGCGATTAACATAATATGTATTTAGGTTTGAAGTAAGAACTATAATATATTAACTTGTATTTTTGTCGCGGTAAATAAACTATTTTTCATTCATTTTCATTCAACAATAATTCCCGAACAAATTACACGATTTAGATTCAATTTTGCGGTATTCAACGCAAGTTCTTAAGGCGAGGCATCGCGACAAATGGAAAAAAATTGGTTTGTTAAATCATATATATTGATTGTTAAATAACAATTTTACAAAACATTACACGATATACCTGAAGATATTATCTAAAGAATGTGCTAACTCATGATAGAATGTACTTTACTCGATCATATAAAATTCCGAAAACAGACTAAAAAAATCTCTAAAACAAATAATTTGTTAATAATATTTCTAATCTTCCACATGATTTTTATATGGTGATATTTAGTTGTAAATACAAAAAAGAATGTGCTAAATTTTAGTTTTCAGCTGATGTCCTATATTTATTTATCCGAAAATTAACACGTTTCTCAGCAGTTTCAAAACATACCGCGCCACCCACTTTCTATAGAATTGATGCGCGTCGAAATACTTAACAAAAAAGTTGATTAGATTTAATCAATCGGAGTATTAATCAATTTATCAATCAATCGGAGATTTAATCAATCCGGTCAATTTAAACATTCAAAACTACATAAATTCCCATCAAGCTGAAAATTAGTAAGGTTGTTAAAAATAAAATTTAAAATAAAATTTGAAAATTCCCCATCTTTTCCCTGTATGGAAAAAAATTATTGAAGGTCGCCGTGTTGGTCCCGGCCTCATTTGAAGAATAGGCCAACTGCCGTTCTGCCAGGCAGGTCGTAAAAGGCGACCGATTGGCTATCGGGTCACTACCATCGTGGCTACTAGGTGATAGAGTTCTGCATTGTCTCGCCCGGGTCTGATACCACCGCCTTACCTATTCCTGCCGCAATGGCGTCGGTGCTTGTCACTGTCGTGTTCCGGTTTGGAGGGTAAGATAGCCGGTAAACTTATGCATGTGGCATTAGACCTCGCCACAAGATAGCAACGCACCATTAACGTCTTTGGTGTCTATAGGCGATGGTTGACTCTTTCCATCAGGAGACCCATCTGCTTGTTTGCTATCTTATGATATAAAATTTAAAAAAATAAAGGCCAAAAAAATGAGTTTCTCATGATTTTCAGCGAAACGGTAAGTTTTATCATAAAAATATCTCAGACAAAAATTGTAGATCATAAAATAATCTACAAAAAATGTATCAATACTTTTTTCCTACGAGCCACCGTTTTTGAGATATACCGATTCAAAAAGTTGTACCAGTTGCAATCTTCATAATAATATGCACACGTTTCCACGCCACCTATGAGGTAGTGTAAGTACACTTTATGAGGTAGTGTAAGTACAGCGCGTTTTTTTAACGTGGTTTCCCCGTAGGTTTGCTCCACCGGTCAGTTGTGATCCTATTTAATTTGAAACTATTGCAAAATTATGGAAGTTTGTAAATATTAGAAAAGATAAAAAGCGATGTAAATTAAAAAAGTGCTGAATTTTATTCGTCTGAATTTTAACCGTCAAACTCTTCTCGTTCTTCTTCTTCTTGTTGTTCTTCTTTATTCTGAGTGCAAATTAATTACGTCAATAGCAATGTATCCTCGTAGGAATCAAACGAATCCTCCTCTGTTAGTGATTCAACATTGGAGCACGACCGGCCTTGACAGTTTGTACATGCCAGAGAGCAAAACAGTCCAACTTTTTTGCAACCACATTTAGCACTGCACCCCTTTTTGCAGTTGCAAAAAATTGTGTTCAGCAGTTTTTCCGGTGCAGATGGGAGTAAAGTTTGAACTGGTTCCAATATATTGTCGGCCAACTTCAAACCCCAATCTGTAGGGTCTAGCTGATAACCAAGCCACACTTGAACTTGGTAATATATCCGAAGAAGATGTTGATGAGCAGCAACTGAGGTTGGAGGATTATATATTTTATATTTTACTAGCGACCTGCCCGCGGTGTCACCCGCGTAGCTTTTGTTCTCGTGGGAATATCGGAAAGGTTTATATACTAAAACCTTCCTCAAGAATCGATCTATCTATCAAAAGAAACCGCATCAAAATCAATTGCATAGTTTTAAAGATTTGTGTGCGCATACCTAACATTTACTAAAAGTATTCTAAAACTGACTCTCCCAGTTTATAGTCATAAAACAAACACCATGAAATGCCAACGCTAACTTATAATGTGCCGTATGTTCAAAGGTTTCTATACATTCCCGGTGTTGTCAACCGAAAACCTTTGAAACTTGTGATATCTGTAACTTCTGAATTACAAAAGTGATAAACTTGAAATTTTTAAAGGACAATCTTTATAGCATCTCCTTTATAACGACATAACAATTAAGGGTTTCGGACTACAAGTTAATGAATTAAAGCTAAATATGTGTTTCGACTTCATCCCCTATCCCACGAGAGCGGTACTGAATATTGGGATAAAATGTAACCTATATGTTGCTCCAGACTCTCAGCTATCACCATGCCAAATTTCATAATTTTCTGTCCAGTAGTTTTTGCGTGATTGACACACAAATTAACACACAGACAGATAGACAGAAATACAGACAAAAATTCTAATACATAATTAGTTTTTTCGCTTCTGTTATCGATAACCAAGTCAATTATTATTTTTCAAAAAACTCTTTTTTTTAATTTTAATTATATATTGCAACAATATGGATATTTATTATAAAGGACTTATCATGATTACGATATATATATATATATATATAATATATATATATATATATATATATATATATATATATATATATATATATATATATATATATATATATATATATATATATATATATGCAATAGGACGATGTCTGCATAATTCTCAAATAAACAACAATGACAAAGGTAACTTGTAATTGGGAGCACCGTCATTTTGTGCGTTCGCGAGTTCTTTCACCGGCCCTGACTAAATCGCTCATGTCCGCTCTCAGAATGGATGTCTAATTATTTTAAGCGCTATAAAATAGCCGACACTCACACCGTTACACCATAAAATAATTAAGTGGTGCCAGCTGCGATATAAGCTAATGAGATCTTGTTTTCGAATGTTTGAATCTCAGGACGCGCGATCAGTGCTTTTCGTTTAGTTATATATATATACATTTTTCAGTTTTCCTAAAACGCATAGCTAATGTTTGTCCACTGACCCGATTTGGCCATATGTTGGCCACGTCTGCCTACTTATAAGAAAGTATGGGCTAGAAGTTATTTATTTTCTTTACAAAACCTGTACAAACATATATTACATACGAGGAAATTTAAAAATTGTGACAATTTGACACCGTAATGCACCCAAAAAGTCAGTCTTATTGCTACATTATGAAATAGACAATGTATTGATATGACTGGGTTTGAACGAGTATATGATAATTGCTAAGACATATCGTCAGAAACATGAAATTAAAATTATACATAGATCAATAATATAAATGTGAATTTAATCTGTAAATCTGAACTCATTTAACTAATATATACATATGTTTGTATATCTAGTGAACGGTAGAACCCTCCTGTTGGTCCGAGCTTCCTTTGAAGAATAGACCATCTGCCATTCTACTAGGCATTTTGTAAGAGGCGAATGATTGGCTATGCAAGTTGCTACTCGATCGATCGAGGCTACAAAGTGATACAGTTCTGCATTATCTCGACCGAGTCTAATACCACGACCTTACATTTTCCTGTTGCAACAGCGTCTGTGGTTGTCACTGTCCTGTTCGCGTTTGGAGGGTTAGGTATCCGGTAAAAGTATCTCTGTAGCAATCAGATCCCGCTACAATGAAAGCAACGCAACATTAACATCTATTGAGTCTGATAGTTGTCTCTTCAAATCAGGAAAGTCATCTGCTTGTTTGATATCTTGTAATGTAAAAAAAAGCGGTCAAATTTATAACAAAACGATGAAGAATTTCGCAACATTGAACCACCGACACGTAGCTCAGCGGCAAGGGCATTGCCTACCTGCAAGACAAGATGGGTATTGAATCAAATTGTGTAACGTACTTATATTTATTTTTTGCCGTCCGAAACATTTTGAAATTAAAAAAAAATCAGAAGATTAAACTTAAACGACGAATTTGTTATTCCTCGAACGCCTACGGTGTACTAGACGGCCAAGAAAGCTTATTTCGCTACAAAACAAGCAATCACGCGAGATCATCGTTCGGAGCGAGGTCTCATAACAGTACTCTTTTCCTCCCGACGTTATGTAACTAGTCCTACACCGCCGGCCCTCCCCATACCACGCGATATCGGGATCATAACCATAAAATACAAATAAAAAAACAAATCGCAAATTATAAAGGCGCCAAGAACAGTTACGTTCGAAATTCAAAACCAGTTCCCTTTATAACCAGGGATCAGTGACTTTGTTTTAAATTTTAACACTGGCTGGTAGTGGTTTCCGCGTTAAATTTTCAAGTGCTAAAATATTAAACCGTTAACAATAATGAAATTAGTGATATTTTAATTAATATGTATTTTTAATTCAACAAGATTCAATATGGATTTTTTAAGGTCAGTACAAAATTATGGAGCGGCGATCATTTTATTTAAAACAGTATTTATTTAACTATAACCAGCAACATATACAAACAAAAAAATATCTATAAATTAATACGTAAAGCACAAACTTTGTAGCCCGTTATACGAAATCACGAAAACGGAGAAGTACGACATTTATCACAGCTCAAGTTTACATTACAGAAGAGAGCAGAATCCTAATCTTATACCTACACATATAACATATAAATTACATGTCAAGTCGTTTGTCTACTATGAATTCTTACACTGCAGAACTGATTTCAATGTCATTTTGTAGACAGACAGACAGACTCTGCTGTTTGGTGCAATTTAAAAGATACGATAGTTTTTATCTCAATTACCCCCCCCCCCCCTTAATTACCCCACCAAAATATTTGTATGGCAAAACAACGTTTGCCGGGTCACCTAGTATTTTATATAAGTATGTATACGAAATAAATTAAATTAATAAAAATAAATATTACACACACTACATGAAATTAACAAATTTTATAATATATACACATGTATACTGTCAAACATAGAGCATAATTTATTGTTTAGTTTATTGTCCAATTTCGACCACAGGGCGATCGCCAGTATATATAAAATATAAACTCTATACAAAATGTCTAGAGTTAGCATAATTTTTGGCTCAGAATGTGAGGTCAGTATAATTGATATTATGTTCGAGGATCTTCTCGAAAAACCACATCTAGCAACATGGAGACTGGTGGTTGCGTGTTAAAAACCCTTGCCTAGGATGAACCCATAAAACTATAGGCCTCGGTTATGACTAGAAATAAACGATAATCTTTATCAGTTTAGTATTTTATTTATACATACGTTTGGTTCACTCTACCCCGCAAGGGAATCGGCACAATGATACTCATAAATCATAGTCATGGGCCTATATACGGAGGAGATTAAGCTCTTAACTTAACGCTCTTGTTTTTATCGTACTTTCATACATTTTTCTTTCATATCTGACTTCCACTCCCATACAACAAATAAGCACAGAATTATGTAGGGAAGACGTGCTTTTGAATTAAGAATACGAGTTTGAAGTAGTTTCTCTAGCGCTCCATTTACTCTATTCTCGCTTTTCTTTCCACATCGGTCGCCAGTATTCATAATTCTTTTCTTCTTCGTCCCACCAAGGACAATTCTATGTTCCCTAAATAAATCCAAAAATTTCTGCCATTGCATACATACTGTAAAATAATTTTTATTTTTCAGGTTAAATCTCATCTTATTAATCCTAGCAAGTATTATAAATGGAAAATCAATAAACAGAAATGACTCTAAAGTTGAAAGTACTACACATAATTGTCCATTTACTAAAATAATTGAAGATATTTTTAAAATGAATAACAAAACAAATATAAGTAGTTTAAAAGATAATGATAAAGCAAATCTATTTTTAAATGCTTTAGATAATTTAGATGCGCCTTATGTAAATAAAACAGAGGAAGAATTAATAAATAACATTATCGCTTCCATTAAAAGAATTAAAGATAATTTAACATCTGATTCTAATGATTCCAAGCTCAATAACGCAATTATACTGAGTGTGGAAAACAGCAACAAATCAAAATCGACGGATATAAAAATAAACCAAATTAAAAGTGGTATAGAAGATAAATTGGATATCAAACACAATAAAGATAAAACGGATTTAAAACAGAGTCAAATCAACGTAACAGATAAATTGTTTAACACAACAAAATATATAGAAATACAAACTTTTGAGCCAAATAAAACATTCGAGGGAAACAGAACCTCTTATAGTATTATGGATGTATTAAAGCAGATAATGCCGATATTAAATACGACAACACACAAAGACTTACATAGTATTACTATTATAGAAAGAAAACAAGATCAGAATCATTCATTTTCTGAAACTAAAAATGTTTCTACAATACTGGTCACATATTGTAATAAGACGAATGAGGCGAAAAAAAACGATACTTCTGGTGAAGAATTAAAATCAAACGTAAGCGAATTTATTACCAATGAAGATTACTATCTCGACGGTGATGATGATTACAAAGATTTGACCAGTGATTTAATACCTTCAAGTGCAACAAATAATACTAAAGAAGTTCTAGAAGCAGCAGAATATGGAATACAGAAAATGCATGAATTGTATGGTGTGCTAGAGCCGAAGTTATATTCAATGGGTGAGTTTTATATTGGTGAATTAATTTGTAGACTAGGTTTCTTGATTGCCAATGTTTTTAATATCCAAATATTGTAATTATATTTGCATTTAAATGAAACATGCGTTCGGATAATATTACCACAGCCTATATAATATTTTTACATTGTGATATTACTCAACAAAATAAAATAACTACCTTATAAAACAGATAATACTAATTATTATAACTAAGATATTATCTAAATTATTATTTTACTAGATGAAAACCTGGCTTCGCTCAGAAGTCTCATAATACGCAATCTTATATATTAACTCAAATAGTAGACATTAAAAAGTAGCAACACTGTAGTGAGAAGACGTCACTACAGTGTTGCTACTTTTTAATGTCTACTATTTCGTTTTTATTCTATTACGTTTTTTATTTTTATTCACGTTATTTATTCTATTACGTTGATTTAATAAAAACAACACTATAGTGTTGCTATTTTTTAATTTCTACTCTTATAAGAACGAAGAGAAAATAAGTTTCACGATAATCTGCGCTTCGTTCTACGATACTTTAATAAATGCTCACGCCATCTACACCACATTTTTGTAACCTTTAAAGAAATATGGCCGATTTGTCAGTCAACACGGTTAGAATTTTTAATCACTATTTTAACAAAATACTCGACAATCCGAATTTTGCGGATATATGTTGTCGACTCAAAATTATTATTTTTTTACGCTTTATACTTTAGGTAAGGTTTTGATTGAGTCTACCGTAAATCTTGACGAAGCTATTAATTATTATAATATTATCGCGCAATATGTGACTTTTCGTTGCAGCCAGACAAAACATAATGCATAATTATTTATATTTTTTCATTGGTGTCTATAGGCGTCGCTGTTTGTTTAAGTGGAAAAACATTTGTAAGGAATATGCTATAGCCGTCTGATTGTTAAATATATTATGCTATAACTAAAGGTGCATATAGAATTACGTACGCTTAAGTTATTCGCTATAATTTTTCAATCAATCGTTTTTTAGGTTTCCGAAGTAAACTAGATACCCTTATAGTTTCGCTATGTCCGTCCGTCCGTCCGCAATATTGCTCAGAGATCCTTATTACTAGAAAGCTTCTTATTAGTCACGTCAACAAAGTGATAACATAAAATCTTGAATAATATTTTTGTTTCAGGGTTCCCTTATATATAAAGTGGGGATGCTAATTTTTTTTCACGTACCCCATCATGTGAGGTATCATTGGATAGGATTTTAAAAAATATTCTAGGTTTGAGCAAACAAATTTTCGATTAAAGGACTCGTTTGTAAAGTATTAAGCTTTTAATTATTAATTTTTGTTAAATTTTATATAGAGACTAGCTGTGCCCGCGAATTCGTTCGCGTGGAAATTTTTTTTAAATAAAAACCCGCATAGTTCCCGTTCCCGTGGGATTTCCGGGATTAGAACTATCCTATGTCCTTTCTTGGGTCTCAAACTATATTTGTACCAAATTTTATCCAAATCGGTTCAGTGGTTTGGCCGTGAAAGCGTAACAGACAGACAGAGTTACTTTCGCATTTATAATATTAGTATGGATTATATAATAGGAGGGACTCTGCAGGCTAAAGGTAAACAGGCAAGGTAAAGAGTTGTCTTTGAGGATGGGAAAAAAATCATGGAAATAGTTAATATAATGAAATTAAAAGGAAAATAATCACGGCTTCGAAGGCTTTACAAGTTTTCGAGTAATAATCGACCAACTTAATTAAATGTACTTAGAGAAGTTTTATAGGCGATGAACGTGTGGTGCGGATATTAATTTGTCATTGATGTTGAATAGCTTAAATGTTCAGAGTAGTAAATACTAAGAGCCCTCTTCTAAGATCGCATTATTGTGATGGGCAACTTCGGAATGTAGAGCATTGCGCGTGGCCCGACACGCAGTTTACTAATTTTTATTTTCATCGATAAAAAATATATATTTTAAAGTTATACAGGGTTACCTTTAAAACACCAGCAACCTCACAGGACTAGGTAGCTAACATCATATACGACAACATTTGTTCTACGACTTTTGATAATTTATTGGATTTTACTTTCATACAAATATTAACATGAATTAAATTTTTCGCTTGAACGTTCTTAACTCTACGTGCATCGCAAAGATTAGGTAGGAAAGTGTCACTATTATTACTACTAGCAGCGCATCCGAATGAAGAGTTAGAAATGTCACGACAGGACAATGAAAATTTAAAAAACATTTTTATTTGATGTATTGAGTAATGTCAAAAGTCATAGAAGAAATGTTGTTACTTGTAATGTTAGGTATCTACTCCTGCGAGTTGCTGGTGTTTTAGAGGTAACCCTGTATATTATCGGCATCCTTTATCCTGCAAATTTCGTGTCGCTATGCCCACGCATTGATATGATCTCGTACGTTAGGGAGATGTATGATTAGCTGCTATAATTATAACATCGCGTTACATACGCATTATAACAATTCACTATTATCGTTATTTTCCCAACGCGTCAAAAATAGTATAACTTCACAAACTTCTTTCTATTTTCCATAGTTCCAAATTAAAATTAATAAAGAAAACGAAATAGCCATAAAAATAAAAAAAATAAAACAAGATCAAATAAATGTAACAGATAACGTATTATTCATACCGAAATACAAATTTTGAAGCAAAATAAAACATTTCAGGCAAACATGACAGTTGCTCGGAATCGTAGTCTTATCGCTGGGTCTTATAAATATGTTAAGTTACATGGTGTCATTATTAATAATAATAAATACAATAATACAAAAAAGTGACATAGTATTACCCTTGTGGAAAGAAAAGACACTTATATAAAAACATCAAATATTGATATATAATATTGACAATGTTACCGGTGTTGGGGCGTTACGGGTGTGTTGGGGCGTTTTGGCCCACACGTGTTTCAGCCCGCGGACCGAAACGCCTAAACGCATTTTATTCATTGGTGTTTTCAGCCCACAAACAGATAGTGGACCGAATCGCCTCATTGAAGTCGCTTCATTAAAAATAGTTTGTCAGTTTTTTTTTTTAAATTATGTTACTAAGTACAGTACAGCCGCAATCCAAAGTTTTGGAACGAAGCTCCTTATCGCGCGTTGTGAAAGGGGGCTAGACGGACAAAAATCTCACGAAAAGTTGTAACGACACTTTTTGCTACAGCAAGCTATTGTAAGATGTGCGGCGTGCGCATGTTTCTCTGTTTCTCTCTCTCTCTCTCTCTCTCTCTCTTATAGAAAGGAAGCCAGATATTTTCATTTCTATTTCGCATTGTGGTATCGCGACAAATATTTTTGTTGAGTGTATACAGGTTTATTGTACATAATAAATTTTATTAAAATTCCTTCACTAATTACTCGAAAGGAACTTCGTTCCATCCGGGTGTCCCTTGACACCTCTCAACTTTTTTATTGTTTTCTTTAATTTAAATTAAATATTACTTTAAAAGTATGTTATAATAAGTATTAAACTAGTAGATAGTTCATACATATACACTATAGAATTTATATATAAACTATCTACTAGTTCCCCGTGTTGCTCCGGACTACTTTGAAGAAAAGAGCAACTGCCGTTCTGCCAGGCAGGTCATAAAAGCAACCGATGGGCTAGGCTATGGTGGTGACACGTCACTACCATATTACAGACCACGGACATAACTTATTTTCTCGAGATATAAAGTATTCTATGTCCTACTCCAGATCATTATGTACCTATTTGTGTGCTGAATTCTATCTAAATTGGTTCAGCCTTTTTTTTATGAAAGAGTAACAAATATCAATCCATGTATCCAAACAAACTTTCGTCTTATAATAAAATCGTCGCCCTGCATCCCTCTGCATCAGATTTTTGTTAATAGCTTATCCTGTTTATGTAGGACTAATGCTCAATGAGAAAGACCCGGCAAGATATGTAGCCGCTTTCAACGCTCCATCAGAAGACATCATCAGATACTCCAGATACGGATACGCGTCATTACAAGCTGCTTCGAAGCTCAAGGAATTAACAAGGTAAGTAAGAACTTTAATTGATTTGACGAAATAAAAAATATTTTAAAAAACCCATATCACAAGCAAATGGTTTTTTTTTACTTTGGGGCTAGATCAATAATAGTAACTTGTCCAGAAAATTATCGGTTGACGGTATTCGATCGGATTTCACTCAACTTAGACTTCCTGAAAACTTTGAACAAACTTGGTCCAGGAGATTTTTTAAATGTTTAAAAAACCTCAAAAAAAATTTGCGAAAAGTATTCTTTTTAAATAACTTCCAGGTTAATTTACTAATTGAGTACGAAATCTAATCAACTCTATTCACTAAAAAATTGCGTGCAATGCATAAATTGCATCGAAATCCTTTTCGGGAGTTATCGTTGACGAAAAATTGGGAAAAAATTTCTTTTTGACATAACTTCGAGATTTTTTAACAAGCCCTATTTCCAAATTTAAGTAACCATAACCCTTGTTGGTTTTTCATGAAGCTTTTTTTTTTAATTTTTAATTTAAAAGAAGTTTTCTTGGTATAATTAACATTTCAGAAATAATGACTAATTTATCGTAAAATGATAACCATCTCTCAACATATATATATATATATATATATATTATATATATATATATATATATATATATATATATATATATATATATATATATATATATATATATATATATATATATATATATATATATATATATATATATATATATATGTGTGTGTGTGTGTGTGTTGAGAATATATATAAATATATAAGCTCTCAGGCTTAATACATCAATCTGATTACTGCCAGCCAGTTACATATTATAAGATAGCAAACAAGCAGATGGGTCTCCTGATGGGAAGGGTCACCAGGGAAGGGTAGACACCAAAGATGTTAGTGGTGCGTTGCTATCGTGTGGCGAGGTCTAATGCTACATGCATATGTTGGGATCTAGGTGGAATTAGTATGTGCACTCATCATCCTCCTTTAATTTACTCAATTTTTTTTATAAGATAACAAGCAAACAGAAAGCAAAGAAAAACCATTGCCTGTAGACACCAAAGATGTTAATGGTGCGTTGCTATCCGTCTAGGGAGATGGCAATGCCACATGCATAAGTCTACCGTATCTAATCATTGTCACGACATTGACAAGCATTGACGCTATTGCGATAAGAATCGGTAAGGCGGTGGCACCAAATACCCGAGCGAGACGTTGCGGATCTTTACCACGTAGTTGTCATGATGGTAGTGACATGTGCCTATATCCAATTGGTCGCCTTTTACGACCTGCCTGACAGTAGTCTATTCTTCGGATCAACACGGGGAAAAGGGGAATCATAACTCAATCTTTATTGTTAAATAATCATAAAAAAAAAGGTTAAAAATAGCAAACCAGATGCACTAGCATAACTGTTTGAGTTGATTTGTTTAAAAAATCTCCAGGTCTATTCTTTTTGAGGGATAACATCCCTTAAAGCGAGCTTGCCTACATCCAATACGCTTTGAAAATGAAAATGAAGAAATAGTTTATTTACAGCGACAAAAATACAAGTTAATATATTACAGTTCTTACTTTAAAAACCTAAATACATATTTAGTTTATCGCTGCGTTTTTTAATAAGCTTTACTTAAACGACGGCCCTTACACTAGACTAGCCTGTATCGTAAAGACCCAACTTTTTGATTACAAATTACTGGTGTTGACAGATCGGCATCTTAAGTCACAATGTACATAAACTATGAAGAAACTTTAACTTAGAATATAAGAATAAAAAATTTAAGTCAAATTACAATATTAAATTTTCAGTGTTAGTGTAGTGTAGGGTCGCTAACGGTGAGCAAAAAGGTTTGAACCTGTGGAATGGGCAATCGATATACTCTCTGCTTTAACAAATTGCTTTGTTCGGGAGAATTTAATATCGACTTATGAACAGTCAGTGTTGTTCACAAAATAAATAGTTGCCTTACACTGAGAACTTCACTCTCCTTGTAGACCTGTGATGTTGGACGTCTAAAAGGTTTTTTCATCATTACTTTTAATACTGAACGCTGCACTCTCTCAGCTCGGATAAGAAAAGTCTTAGCTGCACCACTCCAGCATGTAATGCAGTAGATAATTAATGATTGACATAATGCGTAGTATACCAATTTGAGGGTGTCAATATTTGTTACATCACGTAGATGCTTCGTTAAACCCTTAACCTTCCGAATCCGATTAGATAGCTCGGTTATATGATGTTTGAAAGTTAAATTTTCGTCTAGAAGAACTCCAAGATATTTATATATATTAAGATATGTTAACTTTGACTATCCAAACGCCAATACGACATTACTTCGTAAACGCATTAGTATGCAAAGTGCAATAACCATCGTTTAAATATTCGCCCAAGATCCAGTTAGACCTCAAGCAGAAAGAATGTTATTTTGGAGTTCATTGACAACCACTTCGCCGAATTGTTTACGCGGATTCATTGTTTTTTTCTTTACAAACAGTTACATGACACAGTTAGCACTGTTTTCAAGTATTAATTATAATTTTTTTTCTTTTTTAATTATAATAATTACAAAAAATAATAATATAATAAATAAAATTGGGAGAAATGGAAAAAAAAACAAATGTCTCTCTTAATCAAACAGAACACAGACAAATATTGACGCTACTTTTTTTATAACATAAGATAGCAAACAAGCTGATGGGTCTCCTGATGGAAAGTCACATGACCTATAGACACCAAAGGTGTTAATGGTGCGTTGCTATCTTGTGGCGAGGTCTAATGCCACATGCATAAGTTTACCGGGTGCCTTACTCTCCAAACCGGAATACGACAGTGACAAGCACTGACGCTATTGCGACAGGAATAGGTAAGGCGGTGGTGCCAGACCCGGGCGAGACAATGCGGAACTCTACCACCTAGTAGCCACGATGGTAGTGACTCATATAGCCAATCGGTCGCCTTTTACGACCTGCCTGGCAGAACGGCAGTTGGGCCTATTCTTCAAAGGAGCCCGGAACCAACACGGGGAGTATTACTACTACTAGCTACTGAGGCAGGAATAGATTGGTAGTAGGAAAACTGGACAAGACATAACAATACCACCATTGACTAATTGTTCACTTTACAAATTGTCTGGCAAAATGTAAATGGCCTGTCTTACGAGATACTACTACGATACTACGAGATAAAACATACTTAAAGATAGGATATATGATAAAAAATTAAGATAATTTATTTGTAAAAGTCTAGGATTTCGCTTATTCGGCTCAGAGTGCTAAGTGTGAGTGTTTCTTTTCGCATTCGATCGTGAGCGCGTTTGAATATTTTTTTTATGGGCCTTATGGGCTGTTACAGCTTCACTGGTCGCGGGGGCGAGCAGAGTGCTCAGCCAGAATTTAAAGGTGTAGGGCTGTACGCCCTCCGCCCTAAGGGTGTCTCCTGTGAGACCGAACCTCGGCTTAGGGTGGGGTCGTGATTTGCGATGAGAGGGCTAGTGGCATTGTTTTGTCCGTCCGCCGAACCTTGCCCTTGGGCTTGGTTCGCCGAAGGGCGAAACAGGGGTCCTCGTCGCCGCCGGCGGCGACGGTGTCGCGAATGTAGGTGTGTAGTGTTATCGTGTAAACCGTTGGCCAGAGTTATCGGGTCATCGGGATCGGTAAGAACGTGGCGGGGCCTACGTAGTTTGGGATCGGGATTAGGGTCTGGGATGTAGTCAGCCGCGGCTACCACCAGTGGGTTCGGATGCGAGATGGCACGATCGAAGTATCTTTTGGAGATGTCTTTGAAATGCTTTGCTAAGCTCGGCAATTCAAGATCGTTATGGAGGTCTACGTTGCGCATATACCACGGTGCTCCCGTGGCAATACGCAGGAATTTATTTTGTACCACTTGCAACGGATGCAAGTCCGTACGGGCGAGATGGGCAAACGCCAGCGCAAGCGCAAGCGTAAGAAAGGATGGGGCGTACGTACGACTTGTGAAGTGTCACCTTGTGTCTAAGTGACATTTTACTGCGTTTATTGATAAGATGATATAACCGACCTGCAACGAATTTAGCATTAACTTTCATTCTTTGTATGTGCGGTTTGAATGACATTTTGCTGTCCAACGTTACCCCGAGGTACTTTACTTTCTTTTCCCACGGGATGTCGTTTCCGAACAGGGTAATGTTGCCTAGCTTACGCAGACCGCGCCTTTGTTGTCGCGGGTGTTTACCGCGGCGAAAGTACACGGCTGCACTTTCTGAGGGATTTATTTCGATACCCCATTTTCTGAACCAATCACCAAGGGCGTTGGCCGCAGCCTGCAGCCGCTTGGTGATTGTTACTTCGGAAAAGTTGGACGTATAGAGGGCGGTGTCGTCGGCGAACAACGCGAGCTCGACGTGCGGCTCGCGTGGTACGTCGCACGTGTAGAGGGAGAATAATACGGGTGACAGTATGGAGCCCTGCGGGACACCTGCCTGCCTGCGGGACATCTGTGGGTGGAGAAGGTTCTCTCCACGCGGAATTTGAATCGGCGGTTGGTGAGGTACTCTCGTATGATGAGTACGAGTCTGTCGGGCACGCCCATTTGGTATAGCTTGTATATTAAGCCATTGTGCCAGACTTTGTCGAACGCCTTTGCGACGTCGAAGAATAGGGCGCCTGTGGGAATTTGCAGCCCCGGGGCTGCGCTTAACCCGTTTAGGATATATTCGGTGAGACGGTGCACTTGATGAGTGCAAGAGTGAGCTGCTCGGAATCCGAACTGCTCATTTATTAAGAGGCCTTTCTCGTGAACAAATGCCTTAAGGCGAGCGAGAATGATTTTTTCATAGATTTTACCTAACGTATTTATTAGGCTAATGGGGCGGTAACTACTGACTTTATTGCGGGGTTTACCCGGTTTGTGAATTCCTATGACGGTGGCTTCTTTCCACTCGTCTGGAAACGCGCAGCCGGCTAGTAGTGCATTGAAGATGCACACTGGTAGGCATATTAGGGAGGGGGGGAGGTATTTAACTACCTTATTAGTGATTTTATCGGGCCCCGGGGCCTTTTTATTGTGTAGACCTTTGATTATGTCGCCTACTTCTTCGGGATCGGTGGGTAAAGCGCGTTTGGAGTTTACTAGGAATTTGTATGTGATTTGTGCAGCGCCACCTAGTGGTAAACGTGAGAAACCAGTTTACCATTAGGTGGCGCTGTACAAATCACATACAAATTCCTAGTAAACTCGAAACGCGCTCACGGTCGAATGCGAAAAGAAAAACTCACACTTAGCACTCAGGTCGGTGAAAAGCGACGATGGGGATCACGTCTGATCGTTTGGTTTTGCTTCTATCCAATCACGTTAAAACGGTGCAATTTAATTATCACTGAAACATACATTAATTGAAACGAAATCCCTTTCGTCCATATCATTCCGAATTCTTTTATCCATACTTATAAATGTGAAAGTAACTCTGTCTGTCTGTCTCTTCACGCCTAAGCCACTGAACCGATTTAAATTAAATTTGGTGCAAAGATAGTTTGAGACCCGAGTAAGGACATAAGATAGTTTTATCCCGGAAATCCCACGGAAATGGGATCTATGCGTGTAAAACCCCGGGATTGTCCATCGTTTAAATCACGGTTTAAACCACGGTAATTAGAAGTAACTTTTAAGCTAATTTTAGTTCAGAAATTTTTCCACGCGGATGAAGTCGCGGGCACAGCTAACTTCATAAAAAAAAATTAGAAAAATGGTCCGTTGGATGTTTCTTAGACTGTAGAGTTGGCTCACTTATCAGTCGTGGTTGGCAAATGGCAGCCTCGGACCAGCTCGTCCGATAATATGTTTCCACCGGTATTCTCAAAAATTTGAACACGGTGCGGGTTACAGGAAAGACACAGAATTGAAAATATAATGCCAATTCACCGATGACCGCAATGCATAGAAAATTAATTAGTATTTTATACAGGCTGGTCCTTGATTAAAAGTCGTATATTTTAATTAATTAGTATACTTAATTCTGACTGTGTTGAATCTAACCTTTAGGTTAACTGCATTTGTAAATAGAACCTATATTTATTGATTGTTTTAATGGAATGGTTGAATTTATTTAATAGTTTCGTTCGTAGGTAAATCACAGAACTCTCTAACAAAAAATAAAATATTTATTAGTGAACAAATTATACAAATTGATGTAAGCCCGAAGTTAGCAAAGGATTTGGTTATGATATGAGTGTCAATAACGATAATAATACATAATTACTCGAATATACCTATTCAATGAACACCCAAACCCAGAAATACAGTCCTCTATGCTCATCGCATAAATGCCTGTCCCTGTCGGGAATTGAACCCAAGCCAAATTAATAGTGTACTGAAGTTCGCTATAATTCATCGTTTTGTTGGTTTAGAAATGTAGTGATCACTTATTTCTGGTGATTGTTTTTTTTTTTTTGATTGACTCGAAAAAAAATTATCTTCACATGAAATTGTTCAACAGATGGTAAAATTTCGAGGTAGTGAAATCGTAATCTACCCAATATGATGGAAATAATATATTGTACCAGCTATATATTATATAAATTATTATTTTCAAAATAAGGGTTAATGGTAGATGGGTGAACATTTAGAGTTCTATGTGTTTTTAATGTTGAATTACAAAAAATATAAACAAAAAAAAATTCATATAAAAAAAGTTAGGGTAGTCCACCCTTAATATTTAGGGGTATGAAAAATAGATGTTGACCGATTCTGAGACCTACCCGATATGCGCACAAAATTTCATAAGAATCGGTCGAGCCGTTGTGAATAGAGTTGCCATCCGTCCGGGTTTCCCTGGATTTATCCTAGTTTAGAAGACGTCCGGGCAGCGTCCGGGCGGGGTTTTGTAATCCGGCTTTTAATTCAAATCACGCGCGCAACTCGTGATAATAATAAAAATAGTTCCTTAATTTAAGAACATTCTGTTTTGATTTTGTTTTTGTTAAGACGTTATTTGGTTAAAAAACAATAAAAATATCTAATAGATAATTTAAAAGCATTAAAACTATATTTTATTCTACTGTTTATATAAAAAAAATACTCTGTTCAAATGTCCGGGTTTTTTAAGTTTTTTCAATTTACTTGTACTGGTTGACAGATTTTTGAGATGGTAACCCTAGTTTTGGAGAAGTTTTGTAATAAACACCGTGACACGAGATTCTTTTTATATTATGTTCTATCCCTATATAATATTAATGGTCGGCACTTGGTGAAATTGCATATTGATTTTAATTATAAAACACTTGTACTGGTTTCACTACATATATATTCTTCCAAATTATTTAAAGTCTACCGGTTTCGCGTATTAACGCATCTTCAGGACTTATAGCTAATTAGGTATAAGTCCTGAAGATGCGTTAATACGCGATAATTAAAATTTTTATATTATATTTTTTACATCATAAAATAGCAAACAAGCAGATGGCTCTGGCCAATAGAGGCAATATGATGATCTATAGACGCCAAGGATTTTAATTGTCCTATAATCGTGACTACTTTGTGGTAAATTGGTTTAGTTTGTACCAAATTTGGTATCTATTCATGCCGCGTTAGCCATTATGCTTATCACTGTCATATTCAGGTAAGATAGCTGATGGACCAAAGCACGACGCATTATTGTCCTTCTACACGGATTGTAATTTTATTTTAACGTCTTTGGTATCCACAGGCAATTAGAGGCATACTTAAGTTAACTTCTTCAAATACTTTTCCCTACTTTTTTTTGTCTAAGGCTTAGTCTATTCGGCTCAGATCATGAGTTTGGTCCCCGAGGTGAGCAAAAAGTGTTTGTGAGGTTTTGTCGAGTTTTTTTTCGAAAATTTAAAATATTATTCTATTATAATATTGTATTACCAGTGCCGTGCCTCGGATTTGCACGTAAAGCTGTCGGTTGCGGTTATCGCTAGAAATAGTCGATAATCGTTAACATGTCGGTAAATGTGGCGATGAGGATCACCACTTATCTCGCCAATTAACAAACCGGTGAATCATGGTGAACTGGAAAGTTTATAGAAGTTTGGTTATCCGTACGCGAGAAAGACTTTTTTTATTGACCACATTACTTATAAAGAAAATACCTTAAAACAGTATTTTTTAAATATTTTATTTTACAACTTTGTCGGCGTGACTAATATGTATTTAACAAAATACAGCTTTCTAGTACTAAGGTTCTCTGAGGTAATCTGCAGGTAGACGGACGGACAGACATGGCGAAACTATAAGGGTGCAGATTGTGGAACCCTAAAAACGGCCATCGCTTATATGTAAATACGGCACACTAAAACTCATAATTTCCCTGATTAACCACTCAATCATCAGTAAGTCTTGACCTTTAGAAACACTACAGAATATCCTGTTTTTGTGTGTCAAGTCAATTATCATTGCAAATGCGTGGGATTTACGCTAACCTCGATATCATCGTAGTTGTTAATATTATTGCAAAACATCCCATCGTTTTTAATTAAGATGCTAGATTAATTTTTTGTTATAATTTTGAGGTAATTTCAACTAAAGACTGGTGAAATCTAGAATCAGACAAAAAACTATAGCAATCTTAAATTAATATTTTTTATAGTGTTTTTGCTGTTTTTCGATAATTAACAATATAGGTATAATTGTGACAGGATTTGTGCCGCATTTGTAGATAAGTTGAAAATCTGTCACATTATCGGATTTTATAAGTTGTCAAATCGAGTGCGCCTTGCAAGTCTTATTTTATTTTCTTATATTTTTTTATTAATTTTTTGCGATTTACATAATATGTAAAATTAAAATATTTTTTATTCAAATAAACTTTTGATCAGTTGACATTTTTAGGGTTCCGTACCTAAAAGGTAAAACGGAACCCTATTACTAAGCCTCCGCTGTTTGTCTGTCTGCCTGTCTTTCACCAGACTGTATCACATAAACCATTGCTAGATAGTAGTAGTAGTAGTATCTTCACGCCCATATCCCCGAAGGGGTAGGCAGAGGTACAACAAGTGCACCCACGATTAGCCGAAGATACTTGGTTCCACAATGTGATAGGTGGCAAGCCTATCGCCAACCGGGCACTTTCCAATCCCGGGCAACTTTGCGTTTCTCAGAAAACTGAAAAAACACTTTTTTTGTGTGCCTGACCTGGGAATTGAACCCGGGACCTCATGTGGTCGACGCCAACGCTGGACCACTAGACCACAGAGGCGATTGCTAGATAGATAGCTAGAAAGCTGAAATAGAAAAATAAATACTAAAAATAAACAAAATGAAACTATTAATTGGAGTCCCCATACAATAAACGTGTTTTTTCCATTTTTTGCTATTACGGTACGGAACCCTTCTTGCGCGAGTCCGACTCACACTTAGCCGATTTTATTAGAAATACTACTTGATTGGAACACATATATGCAGAATAGCAGATAGCTCATAATTCGAATTTGGGCATATACTATCAAATTTCCCCGTGTTGGTCCCGTGCTCCTTTGAAGAATAGACCAATTGCCGTTTTGCCAAGCTGGTCGTAAAAGGCGACCGATTGGCTATACGAGTCACTACCATCGTGGCTACTAAGTGGTAGAGTTCCGCATTATCTCACCCGGGTCTGCTAACACCGCCTTACCTATTCCTGTCGCAATAGCGTCAGTGCTTGTCACTGTCGTGTTCCGGTTTAGAGGGTAAGGTAGCCGGTAAACTTATTCATGTGGCATTAGACCTCGCCACAAGATAGCAACGCACCATTAACATCTTTGGTGTCTATAGGCGATGGTTGACTCTTTCCATCAAGAGACCCATATGCTTGTTTGCTATCTTATGATATAAAAAATGGTGTATAAATATTTTATTCTAAATATTTTATTAAATAAAAATGTTTAATATTTAAATTAATTTTTTTAATTAAATATTATATTCTAGTCGATTCGTGCAGCTTCGCACGCGAGTAGAGTAATATAATATAAATATTTTTTTAAAAACTTATATCCCATATGTCAATTCCTTAAATGTTGATTTTTCCAAAAAGTATCACATGTTTCACCACAGATTTTTGACATATAGCTGTAAAAACTTACCAGACAGACAGACTCGCAATTATATTATTATGAATGGATTTTTCATCTCTGTATGTTAATACATAGAGTAAAACTTTGTACCCCTTTTTCCGACAATGGCACAAACGGTGAAATATGAAATTCGGCACAGTTAAAGTTTACATTGGGAAGAACTGGAGAAACCTATTTTTTAATTAATTATAAGTTGACAATGTGAAGAAGAGCGGAAAGTTTATATAATATTAATTAATTTATTTATTTAATCCTTTTTTGTACACAACAGAACCACAACAAAATAATAACAGTAAGCGATATTTCTTAAAAATATATTTTAGATTATCTGTATCTATCTATATCTATATATATAATAAAATAGAACTAAACCAAATCTGTACATGAAATATTTCTTTAAAAAATTATTGGTGCGTATTATGTACAGGACATAAACCCCAAAACGATAGAAATTGATTTTTTGTCTGTTTGTCTATCTGTTCGCTTTTCACGCAAAAACTACTGAACATATTTTTACAAAATTTTGTATAGTAATAGCTAATTACCCGAGTTAACATTTAGGATACTTTTTAATGCGGGAAAATCTTTCGTTCCAACAGGAAAATACAAATATTGTTAATTCATCAAGTTTTTAAAATTCTAATACGAAAGTCACTACAACATGCGTACGTTTCCTTCAATTTATATATTCGAAATACTAAAATTTGTTAAAAAATATCCCCAGTTCTTTAAAAACAAACTGAGTACCCACAAAAATTTACAAGAAGATTCAAACACAACCTAGAATTACCAATCTCAAACCTTAAAATACACAGCTCGGGGCCAAACGTTATGGCTGTAAAAATATTTAATAAATTACCCGAAAAACTTAAATCGGAAGGAAATTGTAAAATATTTCTACGCGATGTTAAGAACCTACTGATAAATAAATGTTATTAAAAACGAATTTTTGAATGATAAATTTTAATAAGAAACATATTTTATTCAGAAAAGTGAATCAGTCCGCCTCTGCATTGCTACACCCTATCAGGGTACATATGTTGTTCCTAGAATGTATACTTAACACCTATAAATGTATAACATATGACGCAATAAAGTATTGAGTATTGAGTACGAAGTCGCGAGCAACAGCTAGTGTAAGATACATTCATTTCACATACATGATAATATACACGCATGTGTAATTTTTACGGCTAATGTCTGTTGTTAAACTTACAAGTGATTTTATTGTATAGTATGGTCCAATTTCGACCACAGGCGATCACTAGTATAGTTTTAACTCAGACCAACTTTCGTTGGTCTGAGAGTTTTAATAACAGACTTACTGGTGAGTTACCTTCGATATTTGAGAATACTCGTACGGTACACGATTCTCGTTAAAATGAAATAATAAAATTAGGGACTTAATAATTTTTGACCAATATTTCTCTAAAAATAAGTGAAATGTGGATATTATACTCTCTAAGCACTCCGCGGTACGCGATAGTCGACATCAAGCACACGCCGCCACCACCTCCGCTATTCTGTGTTGATAGCGTGCTACGCGACACGTACGTCCGTGCGGTGTCTAACATGTCGCAGGTAAATATAAGATTCTCGGTGTACTGTTTACTAAGAAGTATTTTAATATCTATTTATGTTTAGGTACTAAGTTTACTAAGAAGTGTTATAATATTTATTATATTTATTATTAAGAAGTATTTTATTATTTGTTTTAATATTAATATCATATCATAATATATGATTGCCAACTATCACGTCCTTAAATTTTGAAGGTTTTGAACTCACCAGTCAGTCTGTATATACAACAATCTGGCTACATTTAATCTGCTTTCTACCATAGGATCCAGAATGATATTTAGGATTGAAATTTTTCTCCGAATTGTTAATGAGACAAATTAATCGCTACAATGTTGCCTTAATAGAGTCGATAAAAAATCAATTGGATCGATCAATGCATCATGCTCGAAGTAACGCAATTTAGTAATATTTTTTACTCGGCGCCGAGCACGTCTTTGTTTGAAACGAAGTAAGGATGTGTTCACATTTTGCCACCATTACTATAATAATAATAATAAGAGTTTTTTTCCACCAATTTTTAATTACAAGTTTTATGTTCCAATTTCAATTAGTATTACAATAGATGCTGGGCTGGAGCCTAAACTAGGAAAAAACGGTATTTCAGGACTCCAGATGTGGTCTCTTACCACGGCACATGTAGTGCTTTTATATATCTGTGGGTTTGCTACCATAGCTTACTTATAATAATAATAACTCATGATTATTTACTTCACATCACTGACTACTAGGTGGCAGAGTTCTATATAGTCTCGCCCGGATCTGGCACCAACGCCATACCTATTCCTGCCGCAATAGCGTCAGTGCTTGTCACAGTCGTGTTACAGTTTGTAGGATAAAGTAGTTGATAAACTTATGCATGTGGCTTTAAAACCCTGTCACAAGGACAGCAACGTACCACTAATATTTTTGTCTATTTCCATCAGAAGTGCCATCCGCTTGTTTGCTATCTAATAATATTAAATGTCAATCAAAGTACAAAATGTGAAAGACTATTTCATAATGAAAAGTATAGATACATTGTACGAATTGTAAATCAGTGCATAATAATCATCAACCATAAAAAATAATAATTAAAATAATAATTTTAAACTTAAACACTTTGATTTGTGTGTAAACACGACCTTACATCGACGAATTATTAGTAACAGATTTCACAGCAGAAATGTGTTCCGCAGATTTTGATTGGTTTCTTAATGATTTGCCGTTTCCTATAAGATCTTTGTGTCGTAACTGTGATGCGGTGACTAAGAAATGTTTTTACTGCCACCAACTTAAATTACATTTAGGAATCAATTCTAACAGACTGCCGTCGTCGTGTCGTCATGGCGACGTGGGCGGTTGTTTTTATGTAAAACCCAATAGAAATAATAAAACCTTGATTATTCTTTTATTTCCCATAGTCAAAGCAATAATACTAACTGTTGAAAGTATTTGTAAAGTAGAACCATTAGTAGTAGTAGAAATATTTTTGATATCATACTAGCGACCTGCCCGCGGTTTCACCCGCGTAGATTTTGTTACAAAGGAATATCGGAAAGATTTACATACTAAAACCTTCCTCAAGAATTAATCTATCTACTAAAAAAACCGCATCAAAATCCGTTGCGTAGTTTTAAAGATTTAAGCATACATCGGAACATAGGGACAGACAAAGAAAACGACTTTGTTTTATACTATATTGTGAAGAACTAATACTTTTTCTGATCAAAGACATACTCTACTTTTTGGGCATCGCAGTTTTCGGGTAAAATTACAAAGATCGAGGTTTACAAACATTCGAGGAATCGCAACAGGTGGGCCTTCCAGGGGCAGAACAGAACGAATCTAAGCAAATATTATAAGCAGTATCTTGCCATTAAAATGAAACCTTGGCCAAAAGCTTTAACAATATATGTGTTTTAGCACTGATCTTGTGCTAGGGAATACTAATCTATACATATAATAAAATTGTAGAAAAGTCAAAACTGTACATTGAATATTTTTTTAAAAGAATACTTGGGGCGTGGTTTTTTAGAATTTTTGTCTGTTTGTCTGTCCAGGGTGAACTCAAAAAGTACTGCACGAATTTACTTCAAATTTTGCATGAATATTACTAACAGGCGGGTGTGGCCGCGTTTCCGATCCGGTAGTAGTTTTTAAAAAAATATGTTGACGTGTCAAAATAACTTGTAAAAAGTTTTATTGAATAAAGTATTTCTGATTTCTGATTTCTACATATATGCTACATATTATCACGCTATCACTTACGGGGGAGGAGCTGTGCGGAGTAAACGAAGTCCGCGCGGGCAAAGTCGTGGGCAACAGCTAGTAAACTATAAGCAAAAAAAATTATACGACTATATTCGAACCATCTTGACTTAAAGCCAACATTTTACCGAGTTACATGTCGGTGGTTGAAAGTGTCGAAATTCTCCTTTGCTTTGTCATAGATTCCGTCGATTGTACTAATCATTAGATAATATATTAATACGAATAAATAAATAAAATACGACAATCATGTACTAGTTAATGAGTTCATAATTGCTGATGAAATTCACATTGATAATGTATAAATCATGTACTAGTTAAATGAGTTCATAATTGCTGATGAAATTCACATTTATAATATGAATCTATACTTTCGTATTTCTAACTAAATAATTATGTGTTTTAGCACTTATCCCAAACTTAAAATCATTTTAAAACAAAGAATTTGAAATGAAAAACTTCTTCTTCTTTATTATACGAATGGCAATCATCAGAGAATTCGAAAACTTAAATTTTCTAATCACGTTATTTGTCGTGTACTTGACACTGACACAAAATGGCGATTTTTAAAGGCGTCTGTCTAACGCGCTGTGAGTACAAATGACATTTCATTGTCAATTGCGCAAACTTCAAATATAAGGCTTAGGAAAATAGAAGACAAGTGACTAAATGTTGAGGGTCACTAAGACAACGGTAACCTTTTATTATTAGGCGGCATTTTTAATAAAAACTAAGTTGTATAATAATCCTTTTTTTCTTATTTCCCAAATACTCCGGCGAGACGTTGCGGAACATCTAGTAAACACGATGGTAACCCATATGCAGATTGCAGATAGTATTTTCTTCAAAGGGAACCTGAGCCACCACGGGAAAATTATTTAGACTTTCTGGGATCTTATCAAACTGTCTGGAATCGAAGCCAAGCCCCTTTGAGTCGTAGTTAGGTTAGGTGTTGGCTCCGAGCTCCTTTGAAGAATAGACCAATTGCTGTTCTGCCAGGCAGGTCGTAAAAGGCGACCGATTGGCTAGGCGAGTCACTACCATCGTGGCTACTAGGTGGTAGAGTTCTGCATTGTCTCGCCGGGGTCTGGTACCACCGCCTTGCCTATTCCTGCTGCAATAGCATCAGTGCTTTCGCTGTCATGTTCCGGTGTGGAGGGTAAGGTAGCCGGTAAAATTATGCATGTGGCATTAGACCTCGTCACAAGATAGCAACGCACCATTAACACCTTTGATGTCTATAAGCGATGTTTGACTCTTTCCAGCAGGAGACCCATCTACTTGTTTGTTATCTTATGATATAAAAAATAAATAAAAAAATAAGGTTTGAAATGTATGTTTTACACATATAAACCTCCTTTTTGAATCACTTTGTCTATTGAAGATTAATATTAACAAAAAAATTCGTAAACGTTTCGCTCTGACTCAAAAACAAAATGGTCGTGTTAACTATATGTAATTTTCATTATTCGTATCATTTAGAGGTTCCGGTGCTATACTGTGATTATATACTAACAAGTTTCCTTCCGTACATACCACTTTCGTGGGGAAAGTGGACACGGCTGGTGATTTACAGATAACACATACTAATATAAATTACCACACCGCAACGACTTTACTTTAAAATTACACTATTTTTGACTGCCTTGGTCTAGCCTAGTTTACTTTTATTGTAACAAGTTTTCATAACTGACCCCCTAAACGAAATACCGTGTTAGTTACTGTAAAATCGACAGTTCCGTATAATATTTAACGTTATATATATTACATATTGGCTATGCATGCACGCAATCTAACGCTTAGCACGCGCAACTATTCGGGATTATGTCAAATATTTACAATTAGCTGACCCGGCAAACGTTGTTTTGCCTTATATATTAGGAATCCATAGCGGATAAACAATGTGACACGTAATTTATATAAGACTACGGGATTGTCCTTCCACGCAGGAAAAATGGCATTAAACTTTATATGGTGGTTAAGTATTTTTAAATTTTCTAATTTTCCGCGCAATTTTTTTAATATTTTCTTTTATAAGAACCTTCTCCTTACAATTACAAACACAACAAAAAAATTACCGAAATTGGTCCAGCCATTCAGGCGTGATGTCGTGACCAAGGAAAATAGGAATTGATTTTTATATATAGATTTTTAATATTTTCTTTTATAAGAACCTTCTCCTTACAATTACAAACGCAACTAAAAAAAATTACCGAAATTGGTCCAGCCATTCAGGCGTGATGTCGTGACCAAGGAAAATAGGAATTGATTTTTATTTATATAGATTTTTGATAATGTTTTCTTTATAATATTAATTATTAGCAATAAATTAACTTATTTATCCAAAATATTCATCTAGGTATATCTATGCAAATCACAAATAAATAAAATTGAAATGTCTCTTTTTAATATTAAAATAACCGCTTTTTACTACGGTACATATACCAAAATAACACATTTTACAATTTTTGTCTGTCCGTCCGTCTGCCTGTCTGTCTTTTGTTTCGGCTAATCTCCGAAACGGCTGGACCGATTTTGTCGGAACTTTCACTAGCAGATAGCTGATGTAATAGCGAGTAACTTAGGTTACTTTTATTTTAGAAATTTTTCGACGCGGACGAAGTCGCGAGCACAGCTAGTTAATAATATGATCATTAAATTAAAATAAATAAATTTTATATTATTATAATAAATAGCTAAAAGTGAGAGAGGGTCGGAAAGAAAGTGTCAGTGTAAAAATACGAAAGTGCATGCTCCGTTGGTTCAGACATTTGGAAAGAATGGCAGATGGAAGGTTAAAAAAACAATAATACACTAGGTGAATGTGTAAGTATGTAGGTACCGGGGAAGACTATGATCAGATAGATCGGGTACTGCTCGAAGGTGGTGTCAAGAGTCTTCGCAACGGGCTTGTTTGTATGGAGAGAGTCATTAATGTGGAGGAATGTGTGTACCCGTTATTTGACGTAAAGATATATTTTTTTATATCATAAGATAGTAAACAAACAGATGGGTCTCCTGATGGAAAGAGTCAACCATCGCCTATAGACACCAAAGATGTTAATGGTGCGTTGCTATCTTGTGGCGAGGTCTAATGCCACATGCATAAGTTTACCGGCTACCTTACCCTCCAAACCGGAACACGACAGCGACAAGCACTGACGCTATTGCGACAGGAAAGTAAGGCGGTAAGGCGGTGGTACCAGACCCGGGCGAGACAATGCAGAACTCTACCACCTAGTAGCCACGATGGTAGTGACTCGCATAGCCAATCGGTCGCCTTTTACGACCTGCCTGGCAGAACGGCAGTTGGCCTATTCTTCAAAGGAGGCCGGGACCAACACGGCGAAAATATGTGTTTTTGTATCATAAGATAGCAATAAAGCAGATGACAATCATCGCCTATAGACACCAAAGATTTTAATAGTGCGTTGCTATCCTTATGGCGAAGTCTTAATGCCACATGCATAAGTTACCGGCTACCTTACCCTCCAAACCTGAACATGAAAATGATAAGCGTTGACGCTGTTATGGCAGGAATACGTAAAGCAGTGATAACAGACCCGGGCGAGACAACGCAGAACTCTACCATCCAGAACTCTACCACTCAGTAGCCACGACGGTGACTCGCACAGCCAATCGCTCACCTCTTACGAATTGTCTGGCAGAATGGCTGGCGTTTTATATTTCAAAGGCTCGGGATATGTGAGCATGTTAAATATATTTTATATTGTGTCTGTAAGAACTTAAATGGACCATTGTAAAGGCAGTTTCGTTTAGTTATTATTATGCTCAATTTTTAACTTCCCGCTACGTATGTAGATAAGGAAGTTACTGATTTTGGTCCGATTTTCGAAAATCAAGTTTTCACAGATCTCTACGTATTGAAGTCCTAGGAACCTTTTTCGATTATTTTTACGATGAGGTCAATATGTCTGTATATATGTATGTGTGTGTATGTAAACATCTCATAGGTTTTGAATGGCTGGATCGGTCGAAACTTGGTTGATGGCATTCGATTGTATTTCACTCAACTTAGACTTTCTGAAAATTTGCACCAAATTGGCCCAGGAGATTTTAAGAAATTTAGAAAAAAATCCAAAAAAACTGTTTGCCGAAACAGTATTTATTTAATATTTATGTACCGATTGAGTACAAAACTAATCAGCTCTATTTCTCAAGAAACTACGTCTAATGGATGAATTGCTTCAAAGTCAACTTGTCCGTTTGGGGCTAATTGTAGACGAAAAATTTTGAAAAAAGTGTTTTTCGACATAACTTCGAAATGTTTCAAATGTTCACCTTTTGGTATTCTATAATATTTAAGTACTAAAAACTACGTCGAATGCCGTTTCAAAAATTAAAATTGAATCTAATTTTTAAAAGTTACAGATTTTCAAATATAAAAATTATGTTGTGTTTAGAAAAATTACTTAATATTTTTGAAATAACCTTCAGGCTACCCTGATTGACTTAAAAATCTTATCAGTTTTTTTCTCCTTTAAATACTGGGTCAGATACCGTTAATTGGATCAATATCGGTCAATTTGTTTGGGATTTATCCATGACGAAAATTTTTGAAAAATGTTTTTTAACACTGCTTCGAAAATTTTCAACCTATCGATTATTTCACTAAAGCAATATTTTAAATCTCAAAAATTAAGTTGAATGCCATTCTAAAGAACAAAATCTATCATCCATTTCCATATATGTATTTTTTTTAAATCATAATAATGCTATTTTTAACAAAATAGATGTTTAAACTTTAAACTTAAAATCTACGCTTATATATTTTACTCTTTTGAGCTTAAAATACCTTAATTTAGCGGGAAGTTTCAGGGATGGCTTGCAGGGTCAACCGTTTACAGATTTTTTTATGTTTTATAATCAACCTGTACATATGGTTTACAATTTACAACCTGATCAACTTAATCGGCCATTTTGTAAAGTGTACAACAATAATATTGCTCAATAAGCGTTCTCAGTCTCGAGATAATTAAATTGTTTCAAGTTCGCCGTAAATTAGATTAATCATTGTTATTCAACAATACTATCTGTCTGTTTGATCGGTTCAGGGCTCTTCTGTTCTATATATTATCATAATTTAAATTGTTTCATAGCGTTAAAACTACAGCCACGAAGTAGAGTTCTGCAAAGTCTCAACCGGGTTTGGTACCATCGCTTTACCTATTATATTTAAAAAAAACCTATTAAAGAAATATAACAAATTTGAAATAAGAAAAACCGGCCAAATGCGAGTCAGACTCGCGCACGAAGGGTTCCGTACCATCATCTATAAAATAAAATCACATTCGTTGTATGTTTACTTAAATATTTATTTTATGTATTAGGTATTTATTTTTGTAGTTAATATATTTCCAAATACATTTTGTTTGAAAATATTCAAGTTTCTACCTGTTTATTAAAATCGAGTAAAAAATTGCTTTAAAAATTACGTTTGTTGTATGGGAGCCCCCCTTTAATATTAACTTTATTGGAACGAAGTTCCTTACGGCAGGCTCGGAGGGGATAGGGATTTTGCTGCGCGACCGAACTGAAAAAATGTGATAGTAAAACCGTAAAAAAAATGCGTGGAATAAAAGCGTTAAATGAGACGTGCGCAGGCGCGACAGTCGCGTACACAAGCGAGTAGTGCCGTTTAGCCGAAGGAAGTTTGTTCCTACCTGGTGTCCCGCGACACCACATCATTTTTTTTAATTTAATTATTCAATTTGAAAAGTAATATACAACTAAATATTCTGTGAAAATATTAAGCGTCTACCTGTTACCGTTATTAATATTGAGCAAAAAATACAAAAAAAACACGTTGATTCTATGGCGACCCCCCTTAATATTTTCATTTTTAATTATAGTATTTATTGTTATGGCTGCAACTGAAATACATGAATTTCAGCTTTCTAACTATCACGGTTTATGGGGACAGCCTGGTGACAGACAAACAGACGGACAGACAGACAGCGGAGGCTTAGTAATAGGGTCACGTTTTACCTTTTAGGTGCGGAACCCTAAAAAGGTATCTGGTAAGTAAAAGTAGCGGACCCGAGCAAGACTTTGTGGAATTCTACCACCTAGTAATTACGATGGTACCAATTGCTCGCCTTCTATGAACTACGTGGCAAAATATCAGATGATAATAATATATGATTCATTAACCAATGTCATAACATAAATGTTATATTTACTTTTGGAATCTTCGGTAGCCGATTTTGAGCATTTCTGAAGATTTGAGTTATAATAGAGTTGGCCATATTTGAAATTTATCAACTCATATTTAGTTTAGTTATGTAACCATAATATCTATTTTTTGCACATCAAGTTAATCATTTGATTTTTTTATCTCGTACTACCTGTTGCCCACGACTTCGTCCGCGCGGACTTCGTTTACTCCGCACAGCTCCTCCCCCGTAGGTACTAGCATGATAATACATAGCCTATATATTGACTCAACCTATTAGTAATATTCATGCAAAATTTGAAGTAAATCCATGCAGTACTTTTTGAGTTTACCCCGGACATACAAACAAACAAACAGACAAACAGACAATAATTCTAAAAACTACATTTTTGAATTCGATATCGATTGTAGATCACGCTCCAAGTATTCTTTTAAAATAAATAATAGTTTAAAAAAACTAAAAAACACGCTTTTTATAGAAAACCGAACTAAAAAAATAGAAAATAAATATTAATAAATTTAAATTAAGAACAGTGTTAAAAATTTCAATAATTATAAATTAATAATAGTGTGAATAAAAAAAATAATTTTATTTAAAAAAAAGCGTGGGGTGCATGGTGTCAATAGTTATAAATATTTTATTGACAGATATGAGTACAGTGATTATCATTTCGGTAATATCTTAAAAAGCACCCCACGCTTTTTTTTAAATAAAATTATTTTTTTTATTCACACTATTATAATTTTTAAATATTTAAATTTTTAACACTGCTCTTAATTTAAATTTATTAATATTTATTTTCTATTTTTTTAGTTCGGTTTTCTATAAAAAGCGTGTTTTTTAGTTTTTTTAAACTATTATTTATTTTCTACTTTTTAGTTTGGTTTATTTATAATAGCTTGTTTTTTTAATTTTAAACTATTGCACGACTCATGATGCGAAGCATCAGAGAGTGCTTTATGATCGAAAATTTTTTTTCATACATACATATCTTCACGCCAGATCCCTTACGGGGTAGGCAGAGAGAACCGAGTGCCATACATCACGATCCTTGCAGGCTTGTCTCGCTTCCTCCACAATCATCACTCTTTTCATACACACGCGCCGGTTAAGAAGACTCTTGACACCACCTTCGGAAATTTTTTTCGCCTTATTTTGGAAACTATTTTTAGTATTATAGCTTTGTTAGTTAACGAAATCAAGATATTTTGCATACTATTGTCGAGATAATTTAATGGAGATTAATTCTATACTTGCTAAAAATTAATTTAGTGCAATAGAAACGGAAAAAAAATGAAAATAGGTCAAAAAATTTTCTTGTCTGTCATGTATGAAACTCCGGAAACACTGTAACTTATGAAAAAATCAATTATTTGAGTTATTTTTTTAATTCTAATCGGCAATTGTAGATCATCGAATGCGAATGGCTAATTAATACAGTGTCGTTTAATTATAATTAATAAAAAACGAAAACTACAAGACTGTATATCGATATATATCCATGTAAAATTAACATGGATGGTGATATATCTATATCTATAAATATTATGTACATTTATTTTGTTTTTTTGTTTCTTTTTTGTTTTATTTTTGTTTTTTTACTCAGTCAATTAAACTCAGTCACATAGACGGTGGCGGACTCTTCGTGGCTCGTGAAATCTAAGTTATATGCGCAGACACTGTTGCAAACTCTAATGCGCATACCTAGTCGAGTGCCGCGGTAGAAGCACGGAACTACTTACACGCTTTTATAATTAGTTTCCACCCGCACCAAAGTGCTCGTCAACACGAATCAAATGAGCCCAAACTCGATAGAGTTGTGTTATTTAATTGCTGAGCTCCTATAGTCACCTTCTAGCTTCATCATCGGACCCTGTAGGATCTTAGTTATCACCAAGTACCAAAGTGCTCGTCAACATCAATCAAACAAGCGCAAACTCGAAAGAGTTCTGTCACTTAATAATTGAGCTCCTATGGCCACCTTCTAGCTTCATCGTCGGACCCTACAGGATCTTAGTTAGCACCAAGCACCAAAGTGCTCGTCGATACGAATCGAACGAGCCCAAACTCGACAGAGTTGTGTCATTAAATTACTGAGCTCCTATGACCACCTTCTGGCTTCATCATCGGACCCTACAAGAACCTAGTTACCACCAAGCACCAATCTGCTCGTCAACATCAATCAAACGAGCCCAAACTCGATAGAGTTCTGTCATTTAATTACTGAGCTCCTATGGCCACTTTCTGGCTTCATCATCGGACCTTGCAGGATCCTAGTTACCACCAAGCACCAAAGTGCTCGTCAAAATGAATCAAACGAGCCCAAACTCAATATAATTCTATCATTTAATTACTGAGCTCCTATGACCACCTTCTGGCTTCATTGTCGGACCCTGGAAGATCTTAGTTACCACCAAGCACCAAAGTACTCGTCGACACGAATCAAACGAGCTCAAACTCGAAAAAGTTGTGTCATTTAATTACCGAGCTCATATGGCCACCTTATGGCTTCATCATCGAACCCTGCAGGATCCTAGTTAGCACCAAGCACCAAAGTGCTCGTCAACACTAATCAAACGAGCCCAAATTGGATAGAGTTGTGTCATTTAATTGCTGAGCTCCTATGACCATCTTCTAGCTACATCATCGGACCCTGCAGGATCCTAGTCACCACCAAGCATCAAAGTACTCGTCACCATGAATCAAATGAATCCAAACTCAATAGTCTTGTCATTAACTGATTTTTAACCATTTAATTATTAAGTTCCTGTGGTCATCTTCCGATTCAGATTCATCAGATCAGCTCCATGTCATAATAAGGTTTCATTGTCATTCAGTTAACATACGTATACAAAATTTCAGCTCAATCGGTCACCGGGAAGTGAATCAAATTTACTTGCGAGATTTGATTTCAGACATCGAGATAGGTACAATAAATAAAAAAATGCTCATAAAACAAAAACTACTGGGCCTACCCGAATCAAATTTTTATGGGACCAATTTGAAACTATTCTGCATCAAACAAAAAAGAATCACGTAATTCGGTTCAGAAACCTCGGAGAAATCGGTGTACATACATAAAAAAAATATACCAGCTGAATTGAGAACCTCCTCCTTTTTTGAAGTCGGTTAAAAATGGAATAATTTTATCAAATTAGTGTATTGTCATCGGTCTTCGATAAATCTACAAAGTTTGAACGAAATCTGGCCGTTTAAAGTGGGTCAAAATCGCGCCCAAAGAAGTCGGTTACAAACAAACATACAAACATACAAACATACAGGTGAAGCTAATAAAAAGCGTGTAAAAATATTCAATGTACAGTTTTGACTTTCCTACGATTTTATATTTTATTATATGGATAGATAACGGGTTAGCTGGCAGAAATCTCTTTAAGAAGAGATAAGCTTTGTTGTTGTACTTATGTTTATTTTTTTCCTAATTGTGCCATTTTTTGTGAAAAATAAAGTATGAAATAAATAAATTATTTATTCTTCAAACAGGTCACAAACCAACACGGAGGAAACGTGATAAGAAATATTTATAAAAAGAAATTATTTTGTTGTTGTGACTTTTTTATATATATATATATATATATATATATATATATATATATATATATATATATATATATATATATATATATATATATATATATATATATATATATATATATATATATATATATATATATATATATATATATATTTATTTATATATATATATAGCAAACAAGCAGATGAGCCTCGTGATGGAGTCAGCCATCGCCTATAGACATCAAAGATGTTAATGGTGCGTTGTTATCTTGTAGCGAGGTCTAACGCCACATACATAAGTTTACTGGCTGCCTTACCCTCCAAACCAGAACACGACAGTGACAAGCACTGCCTCAGTGCTTGTCACTGTCGTGTTCCGGTCAACCTTCGCCTATAGACATCAATGGTGCGTTGCTATCTGGTGGAGGGAGAGGTCTAATGCTACACGCATAAGTTTACTGGCTACCTTACCCTCCAAACCGGAGTACGACAGTGACAAGCACTGACGCTATTGCGGCAGTAATAGGTAAGGATGTAATACCAGACCCGGGTGAGACAATGCAGAACTCTACCACCTAATAGCCACGATGGCAGTGACTCGCGTAGCCAATCGGTCGCCTTTTACGATCTGCCTGGCAGGACGGCAGTTGGCTTATTCTTCAAAGGAGCCCAGAACCAACACGGGGAAAAACTTGAATGTTTTTACTGAGTTCCACGAGAAAGGTGTATTTTTTCAATACAAAAACAAATCTATTCCAGACTATAATCTAGTTATGTACCAAATTTTATTCAAATCAATCTAATAATTGTTATCACCTCTGTGGTTTAATGGTCCGATGTTGTTATTGAGCACATGAGTTTCGGGTTTGATTTCGGGGTCGGTCAAAAAATATATATTTGTCAGTTTTCTGATAAAAGCAACGTTGCCCGGGATAACCAGCTATCATATTATAGGCTGGCCACCTATCAAACTATGGGACTAAGTACCTATCTTCGGCTACTTGTGGGTGAACTGTTTGTACCTCTGCCCAACTTTTCGTGGTATGGGCGTGAAGATACAATTTAATAATTTTAGAAATAGATATAACAAATAAACTCACTTGTACTTCCAGTTCACATGAATCTATACTAATAAAGAGGAAAAATTTGATTGTTTGTTTGTAACGATTTTACTCAAAAACTACTTGACTGATTTTCAAAATTCTTTTACTTTTAGAAAACTATATTATCCCGGAGTGACATAGGCTAGTTTTTTACCTGACTGAGCAAACAGAAGTAATGTTTTTTGGTCACGCGGACGAAGTCGCGAGTGACTGCTAGTTTTATGTAATTTTAAACACCCAACGGTTTCGTTTGTCACAGCATCATCAGGGATGTTTTACACAGGGATATGTTCTCTATTTCAAAATGTAGTTTCACCAAGTGCCGACGATGGAAAGTATCCAGTTTAATTATTTTGGCTTAATTATGTAACAAACATACAAAATTTCACATTTATAATATGGGATAATCTCCTAAGCCGGTGTTTTTCATGATTGCTTAACATAAATTACACAGAAAGTTCCTTACGTCACGCGAATACATATTTACAGTCTACCCTAATGGAGTGTTATTGGAAATGAAAGTCATGGAAAGCTCTGCGCCGGCGACAACGACCGGTTTTTGCGGATATTCTGACAAACATTCCTAATATGAGAGTCTCTGATACCATGTTGATATTAGCATACTTATATGGTTTTTAGGGTTCCGTACCTAAAAGATAAAAACGGGGCTATTACTAAGCCTCCGCTGTATGTCTGTCCGTCTGCCTGTCTATCACCTGGCAGTATCTCGTAAACCATAATAGCTAGAAAGTTGAAATTTTCAAAAATTATATATATATTATATGTTGTACATATGTTGCCGCTATAACTATAATGCTGTGGTCTAGTGGTCCAGTGTTGGCGTTGACCACATGAGGTCCCAGGTTCGATTCCCGGGTCGGGCACTTTAAAAAAAAGTGTTTTTTCAGTTTTCTGAGAAACACAAAGTTGCCCGGGATTGGAAAGTGCCCGGTTGGCGATAGGCTTGCCACCTATCACATTTGTGGGACCAAGTATCTTCGGCTAATCGTGGGTGCACTTGTTGTACCTCTGCCTACCCCTTCGGGGATATGGGCGTGAAGATACTTTTTTTTTTAAATTATATATATATATATATATATATATATATATATATATATATATATATATATATATATATATATATATATATATATTAGGGGGATCCCCATACAGTTAACGTGTTTTTTTTCGTATTTTTTTGCTCAATATTAATAACGGTAACAAGTAGACGCTTAAAATTTTTACAGAATAGGTACTTTATATATTGCCGTTTAAAATAAATAATGAAATAAAAATAAAGTAAATATCTAAGGGGGGTTCTCAAACAACAGCTAACAAGCGTCATGTTTAAGCAATTTTTTACTCGATCTTAATAAACAGGTAGAAACTTGAATTGGGATGGTACGGAACCCGTCGTGCGCAATTCCAACCCGCACTTGGCTGGTTTTTTATTATTGTCATATATTTTTAATCTAGTAGCGATCGCCTTTAGCCGGAATTCGACCATAGACTAAACAATAAATTCTCTTTCGAAATTGACGACTGACTTTTGCCGCAAATAAAATAGTTTAGTATGTTTACACTTGTGTATAATATTATGTATGTCATATTAATTTGACAACTGACTTTTCCTGTAAGTAAAATAGTTTAATAGGTATACATGTGTGTATAATATCATGTATGTCATATGAATTTGACAACTGACTTTTGCCGTAAATAAAATAGTTTAGTAGGTATAGGTACATATATGTATAATATCATGTATGTCATATGAATTTGACAACTGACTTTTGCCGTAAGTAAAATAGTTTAGTAGGTATAGGTACATATGTGTATAATATCATGTATGTCATATAAATTTGACAACTGACTTTGGCCGTAAATAAAATAGTTTAGTAGGTATAGGTACATATGTGTATAATATCATGTATGACATATAAATTTGACAACTGACTTTTGCCGTAAGTAAAATAGTTTAGTAGGTATAGGTACATATGTGTATAATATCATGTATGACATATAAATTTGACAACTGACTTTTGCCGTAAGTAAAATAGTTTAGTAGGTATAGGTACATATGTGTATAATATCATGTATGTCATATGAATTTGACAACTGACTTTTGCCGTAAATAAAATAGTTTAGTAGGTATAAGTACATGTGTGTATAATATCATGTATGTCATATGAATTTGACAACTGACTTTTGCCGTAAATAAAATAGTTTAGTAGGTATAGGTACATATGTGTATAATATCATGTATGTCATATAAATTTGACAACTGACTTTGGCCGTAAATAAAATAGTTTAGTAGGTATAGGTACATATGTGTATAATATCATGTATGACATATAAATTTGACAACTGACTTTTGCCGTAAGTAAAATAGTTTAGTAGGTATAGGTACATATGTGTATAATATCATGTATGACATATAAATTTGACAACTGACTTTTGCCGTAAGTAAAATAGTTTAGTAGGTATAGGTACATATGTGTATAATATCATGTATGTCATATGAATTTGACAACTGACTTTTGCCGTAAATAAAATAGTTTAGTAGGTATAAGTACATGTGTGTATAATATCATGTACGTCATATGAATTTGACAACTGACTTTTGCCGTAAATAAAATAGTTTAGTAGGTATAAGTACATGTGTGTATAATATCATGTATGTCATATGAATTTGACAACTGACTTTTGCCGTAAATAAAATAGTTTAGTAGGTATAAGTACATGTGTGTATAATATCATGTATGTCATATGAATTTGACAACTGACTTTTGCCGTAAGTAAAATAGTTTAGTAGGTATAAGTACATGTATGTATAATATCATGTATGTCATATGAATTTGACAACTGACTTTTGCCGCAAATAAAATAGTTTAGTAGGTATACACTTGTGTATAATATTATGTATGTCATATTAATTTGACAACTGACTTTTCCTGTAAGTAAAATAGTTTAATAGGTATACATGTGTGTATAATATCATGTATGTCATATGAATTTGACAACTGACTTTTGCCGTAAATAAAATAGTTTAGTAGGTATAGGTACATATGTGTATAATATCATGTATGACATATAAATTTGACAACTGACTTTTGCCGTAAGTAAAATAGTTTAGTAGGTATAGGTACATATGTGTATAATATCATGTATGACATATAAATTTGACAACTGACTTTTGCCGTAAGTAAAATAGTTTAGTAGGTATAGGTACATGTGTGTATAATATCATGTATGACATATAAATTTGACAACTGACTTTTGGCGTAAATAAAATAGTTTAGTAGGTATAGGTACATATGTGTATAATATCATGTATGACATATAAATTTGACAACTGACTTTTGCCGTAAGTAAAATAGTTTAGTAGGTATAGGTACATATGTGTATAATATCATGTACGTCATATGAATTTGACAACTGACTTTTGCCGTAAGTAAAATAGTTTAGTAGGTATAGGTACATATGTGTATAATATCATGTATGTCATATGAATTTGACAACTGACTTTTGCCGTAAGTAAAATAGTTAAACAGGTATAGGTACATGAATGTATAATATCATGTATGTCATATGAATTTGACAACTGACTTTTGCCGTAAATAAAATAGTTTAGTAGGTATAGGTACATATGTATATAATATCATGTATGTCATATAAATTTGACAACTGACTTTTGCCGTAAGTAAAATAGTTAAACAGGTATAGGTACATGAATGTATAATATCATGTATGTCATATGAATTTGACAACTGACTTTTGCCGTAAATAAAGTAGTTTAGTAGGTATACATGTGTGTATAATATCATGTATGTTATATGAATTTAATATGTGTAATATTTATTTTTACTAATTTTATATATTGGAAATGCATGTTATGTAAAAATCATGGGTGAGAATGTGTAAGTTTGAAACAGATTTTAACCGTAAAGGAAAAGGTATACATGTGTGTATATTATCATGTATGTCACATGAATGTAGTGTGTGTAATGTTTATTTTTATGAATTTAATGTATTTCTAATGCATAATGTTTAAACATATTAGGTTTCTGCAGTCCCCCGCAATGTAAACTTTAATTGTGCCAAATTCCATATCCCACCGTTCGCGCAATTGCCTTAAAAAGGGGTCCAAAGTTTTCCCTTCACGTATTAACATATAATTATAATTTAAAACTTTAAAACCACTTTTAATATTTATTTATTATTTCACAGTGTAAGTTAGTTACAAAACAATCGTTAATCATTGTGGACCCAGCAGGGCACAGCAAACATTTTTAGGAGACTGGACCTCTCTCCTAAAAATGTTTGCTGTGCCCTGCTGGGTATATACTGGATATTATACAAAAATTTTATCTTCTTCTTCTTCTATACTAATAAAGAGGAAAGATTTGATTGTTTATTTGTAACAATTTATCTCAAAGACGACTTGACTGATTTTCAAATTCCTTTCACGTTTATAACGCTATAATAACCCGGAATGACATAGGCTACTACTTTACCCGAATGAGTAAACGGAAGTAATGTTTTTTGATCACGCGATCGAAGTCGCAAGTAGCTGCTAGTATTTTATAAATGTCCTTAACTAACAAGTGTGTTATAAGACGATTATATTTAAATTATCATTAAAAATATGTTATAATATTTTAATAATAATTATTCAATAAGTTTTGAAAAAATTAAGTCGCATGTTTATTAACTTTAAATAAATTATAATTATTTTATTTAATTTTTTTTTTTAAGTAGAAAAATATTGAGATTAAATATAGCGGCCATTGATAGTAATAGGTTTGGATATTATAACTGTAAGAGTCACTTTTGTTTATCACACATATCGTCCCGTAGTGGGAAAATTAAATAAGTCCGATTTTAGCGATATTGACTTGATTTTTAATGTATTATTTAGTTATAGTGAAAGGTAGAGTTAAGTTTGTTTGTTTTAAATTACCTACAGTAAAATTGTCTCACATTTTTTACCAAATGTACATTAACTGAAAAAAAAAATACTAAATCGCGTTTATCTCAGAACTATAAAATCAGAGTTATTTATTTTTCCAAATACGGGGACGATATATTCCTCTAAAGTTGATATGTTTTTTCTATTAAATATTGTTTTAGATTTTTAATAAAAGTTCTTTCATTTGTTTCGTTTTGTATATAATTAGCTAAAATATTTAAATCCGCAAAGTAACGCCTGAATCTATTCAATTTTTTTTGTCAAATTTCAAAATTTTTGTCATTTCGAAAATTTTTGTCCGTCTGTATGTCTCATTATAACCGACATATAGACCGACCTTGATGAAAATTGGTATACTGAAAGAAAACACGATTGTAATATTACAGGCTATATGTTTATAAATTTAACGTCTTTCCGGCTGCACGTTTCTTAATAACTCAAAAACAGCTAAACTGATCGTGAATTCGCAATTTATGATATGCCATATAAGTTTTGTCTGTCTACCTATTTATATAGTCTTGCGTTTTACTCGAGAACGGCGGTATAATGATGTTAAAAGGAAAACTATTATGGCTTAGAAGACTTTAAAAGTTTTTAAATAATAGTCGACTAACTTGTAAAATGTACATGAAGAAGTTTTTATAGTCGGTGAACCCGTGGTGCGGATATATCTGCCATCGTATAAAACAATAAAAGCCCTCTTCTTAATTCGCATTATTATGATGGGCAACTTCGGAACGCTACATTGCGCGTAGCCCGACATGCACTTTACCAGTTTAGTTTATTTCGGACTAACTGCAGCGTGCAGCCCACTACATTATAAAAGTTTTTGGCGAATCCCGCGGGACCACCAACATTTTCCGGGATAAAAAGTCATCGTCTACCTGTGTGTCAAATTTCATTCAAATCTATTCAGTACTTTTTGCGTGCTTGAGTAACAAACATCTATCCAAACATCCAAACTTTCGAATTTATAATATTATAATATGAATTGCATGCTAAGAATAAAAAAACTTATACAATTACTTAATGCAACTCATTTTTATCTCACATAAGATCACTAGTGGTTTTATAATACATCCGGTATTTGTGTACTAATCCGAATTATCTGGTAACAATGTTACAACGGGAGAAAGTTGACATGTCTAACGATTTTTGTATTAATTATAAATTTGTTTTGAAGTAACTATTCGACAGTTAACTTTGGCTCGAGTTATGTTCTCAGCCAGCGTTTAAAATTAAATTTGAGCTACTTACGCCCGCGTCAAAGGCTGTCTTCTGTGATTCCAGACCTTGGCTTGGCTTGGATTAATCATAAATATAATAATAATTTAAGAGACAATTGCACAATATGTTAAAAACAAAGTCATATTATGAACTTAATGATTATTTTAGTGATTCCACATTATTATAGGCATAGGATAGACATAAATTAGATGTATTTTTATTAACATTTTAGACATTGTATACTTTTTGACATATTTGAACATTTTATGCCATTCCAAAATAGGTATATTGACAAAGATATGAAAGAAATCTGCATTTAGTCAATTTTCTGCAATTTTCAACACAATTTTAATGCATTTAGTATTCAATTTAATGACATAATGAATGAATATTAATAAATTAAAAATATATGTATAATTAATTGTGAAATAAAACTAAAATTATATAAAACGCCTATAATAATTTTAATAAATTGTAATACATAAAATAGTGAAATTATGTTAATATTTAAATAATGTACTCTATATTCTGGAATCTGTACGCCAAAAGGCAGATAGTGGAGATTAATTATATATAAAACCAACTTTGTATTTACCCGTATCACAGAAATAAAATTTAAAAAAAAAGGCAGGAGTCGTGGTATTACATGGTATTACGCTCCGCGTTAGGAGCGGTTTGAAAAAGTAGTCATTGTAGTCGAGATTGGTGACGAGTGTCGTGGTATCAAGGGATAGCGAAGCACAGGATAGAGCCTATTAAACCTGGGTATGGCAGCCGCATCGGGATCGTAGTTTGCCGCGATCATTATCAGTGGGTTTGAATGATTTTTTACTCCCTCGGAATAAAATTTTAAGAAAAAAGATATTGCATGATGGTTGGAAGCTTTAGATCCCGGTGAAGGCCTACTTTGCGCATGTACCACGGACAGCCAGTCGCCGAGCGCATTTTAAAATAGGTGTCACACACGTTTTGTAACGTGTTACATTTCCGAATATTCTAAGAGCCCGCGTTGGCCAGAGCTTCGTAATTTCATTAAACCTGTCCCCAACCCAGGAACTGAGCTTTAAGAACGATTAGGAACTATGAAATTTAGATGATGGTTACTTTGGCAAGTAACAAATTACTAACAATGGTTACTAATGAAAAAAGGACCTACCTTAATTTCGTTAAAGTACATTACTCAGTTTTTTATTATTTTCTTTGGTATGGTATTAGAAATGACGACATCAAATGCCGGGCGCTTAATACAGTTTCAAGTCCTCATTAAATATCCCTAAAGTTTTATAAATTACTAGCTGAGCCCGCAACTTCGTTCGCGTGATAATAATTCAAAAAAAAGTAGCCTAACTTACTCCCTATCACATCAGCTATCTGCCACTGAAAGTCCCGTCAAAATCGGTCCAGCCGTTCCAGAGATTAGCCGGAACAAACAGACAGACAGACAAACATTGTAAAAAAAAATGTTATTTTGGTATATGTACCGTGTATACATTAATAATTAATATACAATTAATAAAAAGCGGTTATTGTAATATTACAAATAGGCACTTCAATTTTATTCATTTGTATAGATAATATTTTGCTGGGGGCTGAATTTTATATACGTTACTTAGGGGAATACTAGAAACAGTCAAAAGCCAGACAGTTTTAATAGTTTTAATCTTGTTTTTATCCTCTTCATTTTAATCTTAAGAGGCAGTTTACAATTTAGACCACCTTTTGACGAGAAATCAAATTTCATAGCTCCTAATTTTTTCATATTATAAGGTACTTTTATTTAATTAAATGGTATTAGATAGACTGACACGTCGAAAGCCTACAATAGCTTCGTGAGCAAGGCATGTATATACACGAGCGCGGATGCCTGTGCGACATTGATTACGCTCTACTGCGATTTTTACTGCGTAATATCAGTCTTCAGAAAAAAATTAGAGAAAAAATATATGCAATTGTGATGCAAAAACTCGTAACCCATTTGTCATTGTGCCAGCCAATTCATAAAAAGCGAACGATTGCCTATAAGCGTCACTACTATCGTGTTTACTAGGTGGTAGAATTTCGCAACGTCTCGTCTGAGTATATGGTACCACCGCTTCATCTATTCCTGGCGCAGTAGTGTCAGTTCCGGTTCGGAACGGTAAGGTTGTGGGTAAACTTATGCAAATGGCATTATCACCTTGCCAGATAGCAACGCATCATTATCATCTTTGGTGTGTATAGGCAACGATTGTCTTTTCGTCATAAGAGACATCTGCTTGTTTGTTATCTAACGATATAAAAAATAACGATCTATCCACGAGAATAACTTTTCATCATGGATCACGTGAATGAATTTTCCGACCGCTAGTTATGTCTCAGGTATAAATAATTATCTTAGCGGTTATTAACAAATTACTTTTATAACAAACATTTTTCTATAATACTTTACTTCTATAATAAAACTAGTCTATATAGCCGGGTCAACTAGTAACTATATAAACTTTTATGGTGTCAAATTTCAACTTCCCATTCAGCGCAATTTTTGTAAAACAGGATATAAAGTTTTCGCTCCACATATTAATATATCCTAGCGAGCGATCTGTGCTCGAAATTCGACGTTGGATTAAACTTGAACGTTTAAATTTGAAACAGATTTTAGTCATAAAGAAAGGGTATACATGTGTGTCACATGCATATATACTGTGTGCAATGTTATTTTTATTAATTTAATTCATTTCTAATGCATATTATTTAAAAACTAGATGAAAATCCGGCTTCGCTCGGAAGTCTCATAATACGCAATCTTATATACTAATTCAAATAGTAGACATTAAAAAGTAGCAACATTGTAGTGACGTCTTCTTTCAACTATTCCGTTGGTTTAATAAAGACAACACTATAGTGTTGCTATTTTTTTTAATTTCTACTCTTTTATGAACGAAGAGAAAATAAGTTTCACGATAGTCTGCGCTCCGTTCTACAATACTTTAATAAATGCTCACGCCATCTACACCACATATTTGTAACCTTCAAAGAAATATGGCCGATTTGTCTGTCAGCACCGTTAGAATTTTTAATCACTATTTTAACAAAATACTCGACAATGCAAATTTTGCGGATATATTGTCTATTCAAAATTGTTATTTTTTACGCTGTATAATTTAGGTAAGGCTTCGATTGAGTCTACCGTAACCCTTGACGAAATTATTAATATAGAAGATAGGTATTAGGTTTTTGCAGTCCCCTGCTACGTAAACTTTATATCTTTGCCGAATTTCATATTCCACCGTTTGCGAAATCGTCTTAAGAAGGGGTGTAAAGTTTTCCTTTCGCGTATTAACATATAGATATAAATATTATAAAATGAAAACATAAATTTTTACGACGAATTAACTCAAAAACGATTGGACCAATCTTAAAAAACTCATTATCATTCTATTCTATAGGAACTTATTCTATAGGAAGCTACACACTATCCAGGACTAACATAGTCTATTTATTATCCAGGAATAATAAAGGCTATTTTTTACCCGATTGTGGAAAAAGAAGCAATGGTTTTAAGTCACGCAGTTATGGGTATCAGATAGTTATAAAATAAAATAAGAGAAGTCTTGATAAGTCTGATATGGACACCGAAGGCTATATATATTTAACCAAATCGCATATTATAATTTCACAAATAAAACATTTAATTATTTAAAAATGTGAAGTCCAGAACAATTATAGAAGTAATTTTGTTTTATTATAGAAGTAAAGTATTATAGAAAAATGTTTGTTATAAAAGTAATTTGTTAATAACCGCTAAGATAATTATTTATACCTGAGACATAACTAGCGGTCGGAAAATTCATTCACGTGATCCATGATGAAAAGTTATTCTCGTGGATAGATCGTTATTTTTTATATCGTTAGATAACAAACAAGCAGATGTCTCTTATGACGAAAAGACAATCGTTGCCTATACACACCAAAGATGATAATGATGCGTTGCTATCTGGCAAGGTGATAATGCCATTTGCATAAGTTTACCCACAACCTTACCGTTCCGAACCGGAACTGACACTACTGCGCCAGGAATAGATGAAGCGGTGGTACCATATACTCAGACGAGACGTTGCGAAATTCTACCACCTAGTAAACACGATAGTAGTGACGCTTATAGGCAATCGTTCGCTTTTTATGAATTGGCTGGCACAATGACAAATGGGTTACGAGTTTTTGCATCACAATTGCATATATTTTTTCTCTAATTTTTTTCTGAAGACTGATATTACGCAGTAAAAATCGCAGTAGAGCGTAATCAATGTCGCACAGGCATCCGCGCTCGTGTATATACATGCCTTGCTCACGAAGCTATTGTAGGCTTTCGACGTGTCAGTCTATCTAATACCATTTAATTAAATAAAAGTACCTTATAATATGAAAAAATTAGGAGCTATGAAATTTGATTTCTCGTCAAAAGGTGGTCTAAAGTGTAAACTGCCTCTTAAGATTAAAATGAAGAGGATAAAAACAAAATTAAAACTATTAAAACTGTCTGGCTTTTGACTGTTTCTAGTATTCCCCTAAGTAACGTATATAAAATTCAGCCCCTAGCAAAATATTATCTATACAAATAAATAAAATTGAGGTGTCTATTTGTAATATTACAATAACCGCTTTTTATTAATTGTATATTAATGTATACACGGTACATATACCAAAATAACATTTTTTAAAATGTTTGTCTGTCTGTCTGTTTATTCCGGCTAATCTCTGGAACGGCTGGACCGATTTTGACGAGACTTTCAGTGGCAGATAGCTGATGTGATAGGGAGTAAGTTAGGCTACTTTTTTTGAATTATTATCACGCGGACGAAGTTGCGGGCTCAGCTAGTAATTTATAAAACTTTAGGGATATTTAATGAGGACTTGAAACTGTATTAAGCGCCCGGCATTTGATGTCGTCATTTCTAATACCATACCAAAGAAAATAATAAAAAACTGAGTATTGTACTTTAACGAAATTAAGGTAGGTACTTTTTTCATTAGTAACCATTGTTAGTCCTCTCTTCTTTACCTCCTCTACTTCTGGTCGTTTTTTTAGTAACTATATAAAGTTTATATAGTTACTAAAAAAATGACCAGAAGTAGAGGGGAGTCGTAAAAGAGAGTAAAATAAGATTGAGAAGCTCTGGTTAAGTCTATGGTCAGAGTCATAGTTTGTGCTTGATAGATATTTGTTCTGTTTAACATTAATAAAATTCGTATCGAGTTTCAAGGGCGTTCGCTAATTTAGATATAGTTATTGGATATGAACGGTTCTCTTAACTGTGGGTCAACAAGTCTTATTATATACTACTAGCTGTTGCCCGCGACTTCATCCGCGTGGACTTGGTTTACTTTGCACAGCGCCTCCCCCGTAGGTGATAGCGTGATAATATGTAGCCTATATGTTAACCCGACCTGTTAGTAACATTCATACAAAATTTGAAGTAAATCCATGCAGAACTTTTTGAGTTTACCCCGGACATACATTGACTTTCCTACGATTTTATTATATGTATATAGATAATAGGCGGTAACCATACGTTAAGTAAGTGCATAGTGCACGCCTATGTGTGGTTTTAAAATCGAAAGTGTACGCATCGGCGCGGGCGCAGTGAAAGTCGGACCTTGCACTTGAAAGCGAAAGGCGCCAACAATACATTATGTTCACAGCGATCACTCCACTATGAGGTAACGTCACTTTTGTAAAAGACCCCGGTTGAATGATGAATTGTAATGATTTCTGCCACCCGATGTAGTGATTGTTACATTCGAACTTAGTCATTTGTCATTCAAAGGATTGGATGCTATATAATGTGTTAGACCGTGGTCCTAAAAATATTTTTTTGGAATAATAACAAGTTGAATTTCTGTGAAGAGCTTCATTTTAACGAGAAATCCATCTTTTCTATTTTCGAAAAATCTCAAATCGGGTAACTAATAATGTTAGTGGGCTTCAAACATTTTAATTTGGTAAAGGAAAAATATTGATAAATAAAAATAATTTTTTTTTTAGTTTAATCGCTTGATTATTTTATGAAAAACACGAAAAAACTATTGTTTTACACATTCGATAGTTTACTGATAAGTCCTCTACTTGAAGATTCGAAATTACGAGATTTTTAAATTGTTATTATTCAATTTAAAACAGTTTATTTTCTCTCAACATCTTGTTAATTATTATTATAATTCAAGGGTTACTTTGTCGTGCACGTAAAGTGAAAATTTTTCTTAGTCCGACACTCTAAACTTTTCTTTTTTATCTATCTTCATTATTTACCCGATTTGAGATTTTTCGAAGATAGAAAAGATGGTTGTCTCGTCAAAATGATGTTTTGGTTCTTTGTGTTGTTTGAATGGTTGTTCGACTGAATTTTTGTCTCATTTTGACGAGTTGTTCACAAAAATTAGGCTTGTTATTAATAAAAAACTTGTTCATTGGACCACGATCTATATATAATTTTTACATTTTTAAGATCCCGCTAAAAAAATCTCAAAAATCAAGAATTTCTTTGATTTACACCGATTTTCAAAATTAAAATTTTTATCAGATCTCGGCGTTATGAGGTCTTAGTGAACTGTTTTTCAATTCTATTGTTTTTAAGATATATCTGTAATCTGTAGGTATATAGTAGGATCATAGATAAATATGTGTATTACTATATGTATAGATAGGCAACTTTCTAAATCTATAATGGCTTACTACTCGCGTCATCTATCTTATAGCCTGAGAACTATTTTGTTTCGGCAGCTGAATATAGGTACCTACTTTTTTATTAAAATTTTAATAGTAAATAGGAATTTATCAAACACTATACAGCGTGCCATTCAAACAAAATGTAACTCTGACAAGTCCTTTTGCAACTTCGTTTGATTGCCACGCTGTATAATGTTATATATTCAGAATAAAAACATTCATAATTTAAGCCTTTATTAACTCACAATAAATAGCACAATATATTAGTTTTGTGTCACGATTAAGCAATCCGGAGAATAAAAGTTCAAACTCAACGAAAATAACACTAATACACACAAAACAAACTGAATTTCAATAATAAAATGCGCACGAGTATCAACATTTAACACCATAACAACGCCATTTGTAATTGTGTGGTTTTTTGTTTGATAGATTGGCCAAACTTTGTTATTTTGAAAAATAAGCGTATTTACCATAAAACAATATATGTTTATAGTTCAGATAGTCAAAAATTATAATGTAATGTGATATCTTATTTAAAAATATATATTTAATACATTAAAAGGTTATTTTTAATATTCGTATGCAGTGGCAAAAACCTTGAATCCAGATCTTAAGTCTTTTGAAATAAAATCTTTTTCAGTACGTGTCCTAGATGACGCTATTTTCAATACAATTATCAAATATTTTATAGTACTAAATTACCATAGCATGAGTAGGATCGTCAGTATATCTGTATGTGTATAGGTTCTAATAAACTTAGATTTAATGAAAATTTAAACAGATTCGACCAAGTAGATTTTAAACTTATAAAACACTTAGAAAAATTTGAATAACTTCCAAATGAATGTACCTACTGATTGATTCCGAAGTCTTTTCAGTTCTTCTACAAAGTTGCGTTGAATGCCGCAAATTGGATCAATTGCAGTTGATTTGTTCTAGAGATACCGTTGAGATTATTTATAGGAGTGTTTTTTCGTCACAACTTCGACATTTTTTTTTAATAATTCACGAGACAAATTACACTTACCGATCTAACCCCAAAGTAAGCAAATTATTTGCTTGTGTTATGGGTGTTAGTCAACGATACTAATATACAGAAATACAAATATAAATACTGGAATATATTTAATAAACACCCAAACCCGGAAATAGAAACATTTATGCTTATCACACAAATGCTTGTCCCCGTCGGGGAACGAACCCGAGCCCCGTTGATTGCGTGGTCAGCGTCGCTAACCACTCGACCAACGGGGCGGTCGACATTTGCAATCAATCTATTTGATAGACATTTTTAGAGCTTAAAAACCAACCAAACCGTCACCTTCAAAAGCTACATCTGGTTTTTTTTCCTCATTTTTGATATGCGATACGCGGCGTAAAGTAAACTTTATAAAATAAAATTTTACAATTCACATTATGTAATTCATAATTATTATAATACTACTGCACATAAAAGTAGTTTCTCCAATTAAATTATAATTTATTCAGCGCAGTTCCGGCTTATTGTTGCCTAATTTAAAAAAATATAAGCTTCATGAAACAATAGGTATGCGATAATTATCATTATAAGCGAAAAAATTTAATCGCACTAGAACTCCAATCGACATTAGTATACTTACAATTGAATTTATTACGTCGTAGTTTAGATTATCCTATCCAGCTAATTTTAAGCAGCGAATATTCAACATATTAGATACATTCGCGATCTCGCAAGACTGCTAACTTCTAGGGAAAAAACCAATACGTAAAAATTAATTTGCAAACCAATATCTTAAGCAAAAATAAGTAAAACACATTATATCTCAGCAGAAGCTTTAAAAAATACTGCTAAGACATTGATATGAAAAACCCAAGATACACAATCAGTGTGTCAAAAAGTCCTCCAAAAATAAGCGCACAATTTTAAATTGTGCGCTCATTTCAAATAGAATCGCGTCGATCGCGTAACTGTCAATTTTATTACTTTTCGTACATTGCTTTGTAAAAACAACTATAAGTCGTGCACTTAAGGTTGGATATGCAAAGACATATGTTTTAGCCATATCTATAACTACTTAAATGAAATTAGGGACACTTTTGAGTGTCAGTTTTGTTCGAGACTGTGCATCTTGGGTTTTTTATATCAATGCGCTAAGATCTTTAAGCGCGAAGAGCTTTTTGACTGCTTTGAGTTTAAAATAATTGCCTCGTGATAGTCCGGCTCCCTTTTAAAGAAAAAAATATCTGCCTTTCTCTCAGGCAGTCCGTAAAAAGCAGATGATTAGCTATACTAGTCACTTCCACCGTGACTACTAGGCGATAGAGTACAGCAATATCTCATTTGGGCCTAATACCATCGCCTTACATATTCCTGCCGAAATAGCGTCAGTGCTTGCCACTTTCGTATTCCGACTTGAAGGATACGGTAGCCTTATCCTCCCTTTTGCATATGGCATTACTATCCCACCTTTAACTTATGCATTACTATCCCACTACTTGGAGAGCAACGCACCATTAATATCTTTGGCGTCTATAAGAGATAGTTTCTGTTTTCATCAAGAAAACCATCTACTTTGTAATTTTCCTATGATATAAAAAATAACTTAACTTAGCGGGAAGTTTCAGAGTTAGCCTACAGGGTCATTTTTGAGGGTTACAGATATAAAGTTGTTGAAATTTTAATTTGCAACAAAAATGTTCTTACAAATTTTCTGGGCGACGAATAGATTGCTATTCGTCAAAAAAAATTCTAATACAGGGTAAAAACCTTTTTGTAAGATGGCGGCTACAGGACAAGCGTAGATTTTATTTCACATTTATCTTTTATAAAACTGCCTCATGGTCAAGGGGTTAGCCTATTTGGCTTAGATTATGAGGTCCCGGGTTTAATCCCCGTGTTAGGCAAAAGGCAAAAATCCAAACCTCAGCTCGGAACATGGTGGTGGTGTGTTAAGAACCCTGTGCCACATTTGAGCACGTAAGACTGTCCGTCCCGGTTACCACTAAAATACGAGAAAGCTGTATTTGTTACCTTTTTTATATCATAAGATAGCAAACAAGCAGATGGGTCTCCTGATGGAAGGAGTGAACCAACACCTATAGACACCAAAGGTGTTAATGATGCGTTGCTATCTTGTGGCGAGGTCTAATACCACATGCATAAGATTACCGGCTACCTTACCCTCCAAACCGGAACGCGACAGTGTCAAGCACTGGCGCTATTGCGGCAAGAAAAGGTAAGGCAGTGGTACCAGACCCGGGCGAGACAATGCAGAACTCTACCATCTAGTAGCCACTATGGTAGTGACTCGTATAGCTAATCGGTCGTCTTTTACAACATGCCTAGCAGAACGGCAGTTGGCCTATTCTTCAAAGGAGCCTGGGATCAACACGGGGAAATCTTGATATCAAATGGATGGGAATCATCGTTACCGACGGGACGGTGAATCGTGATGAGCCGGAAAGTCTATAAACATTTCGTTCACGTTTGCCTACCACGCAAGAGAACCGGCGTGATGAATATGATAATACTAATCTTTTTTGACATTCTAAAACAAAATTGCGTGCTGTGACTTTTGCAATCCAAAATGTAACTTTGTAATTAAGTAAAATACATAACCCACAAAAAAATTAGGATTCTTATCATAAGATTAATTAAGAATTTTCGGTAATAATTAGCAGCTTTTTCAAAGATAGTATATTCTTTCGACAATTAAATTTCTATTTTGAGACTGACTTCTAAATTAGATATTAAAATCCAGTACAAATCTGTGCAGGACGACGAATAATATCTTTTTAGCCTATTCTGGATAAAAACCCAAACCCACAAAAATCGCAAAAAAATTGGACTCGTCGTTCTTGACTTACAAATGGTGTAGCTGTTTTGTCTGTGTTGTCTGTCTTATAAGTAACTGTTGTCTCATTAGTGGTGTAAATGTTTTTTACTATTTTTTTATTAATGAAAATAACATTATTCAAAACGTTATTTCTTCTATAAATCAGCAATATTTTTGAACAAATATTTTTTTTGCTGACATTACTAATTTCACACTTGTGATATGAAGTTGATAACAAGCGCGATCCTATTCTTAGATCCTATTCTCTTTATTGCCCCCTAAACTAAGTGGTAATCACTGACATCCAGTTAACAATGCGATATTACTGAAATTGGAAAATCATACTCTCTCCATTGTTATACACTTCTCACTTGCGATCGTTACGATAAATCACTCTAGTTAACGTTACTTTCTAACAAGTGTACTCAACAAGCTCTTGGTCTTTACTCAGCGGGTGCTATTATCTTACGCAGGGGCGTAGCTATATCTGCCGTATCAATTATAGGGGACTCCAACTGCGTAAGGAAAAATTAATAAAACTTCCCAAATGGCAAAAGTCAAAAAGCAATTTCCTTTTCTTTTCAACAAAGACAAGGTATTTTTATACCCTTGCCTTTTTTTGAAAAATTTGAAGTTTGTAAAAATTTTCGAAAAAGTGACAGATAATTATGATAAATAAATATTTGTTTTAATTTTATGCAAACATTTTTTTTCTTTTGTGAGAAATCTCTACCCTTCTTATGAAGGGGCACGGGACTCCGTATAAAAAATTTTATACGGAGCCCCGCCGCGACGAGTCTCTGCTCTTAGGACCGAAACTTGAAAGGCATAGTGTCAATATATCCCTTGACGAATATTAAAAGACTAGCAGTTACTCTTAACTTCATTCGCGTGACCGTTCCTCCCCTTTGCTTATTCGGCTAAAAAGTAGCCTATGTCACTTCTGGATAATATAGCTTTCTAAAGGTGATAGAATTTTAAAATTCGCCTTAGTGTTTTTTGAGATAATCGTAACAAATTAAGAAACAAAACATCAAATTTTTCCTCTTTATACCTAATATTAGTTTAGAAAATCACAAATAATACAAATCCGAAAATTTTGTGTACATTTTTTTTTTTTATCATAATATAGCAAACAAGCAGATGGGTCTCCTGATGGAAAGAGTCAACCATCGCCTAATAGACACCAAAGATGTTAATGATGCGTTGCTATCTTGTGACGAGGTCTAATGCCACATGCATAAGTTTACCGGCTACCTTACCCTCCAAACCGGAACACGGCAGCGACAAGCACTGACACTATTGCAGCAGGATTAGGTAAGGCGGTGGTACCAGACCCGGGCGCGACAATGCAAAACTCTACCACCTAGTAGCCACGATGGTAGTGACTCGATAGCCAATCGGTCGCCTTTTACGACCTGCCTGGCAGAACGTCAGTTGGCCTATTCTTCATAGGAGGCCGGGACCAACACGGCGAAAATTTGTTGTTAAACATGCATACCTACACATATAGTTGTCCGTTTTTTTGTCGGATTTAGATGAAATTTGGTAGACCCATTTACTTTTTTGTTACCTTCTTACATGAAAACGGAGATGGTAGTGATGGTACTTGACATATGCGAGACGTCGCGGAATTCTACCACTTAGTAATAACGATGGATGTATCTCGTTCAGCCTGTTCACTTTTTACGATTTGCCTGGCATGAAGACGCATAGTTTATACTCTAAAGGAAACTTTGGAGAACATAAAGAACCTTCCTACGTTTATAATGATATATCCATTTCTACTAATATTATAAATGCAAAAGTAACTTTGTCTGTCTATTCTTCACGCGTAAGCCACTGTACCGATTTGGATGAAATTTGGTACATAGATAGGTTAAGATCCGAAAAGGAACAAAGGATAGTTTTTGTTCCGGAAATCCCACGGGAACAGGAACTATTCGGGCAAAACCCTAGACTTTTATTTTAGAAATTTATCCACGCGAACGATGTCGCGGGCATAGCTAGTATCTAATAAATTTACGGAAGTTTAACAATAAGTTTCCGCAATATGAAATAGCTACTTTTCCTAACACATTCCCATGGCGGCGACAATCACTTCATCATAGTGATTTCCAATTCCCATGATTGTCTAATCTAAAAACAATAAGTAGGTGAAACGATTAGCATTTCTTGCTCTTGATTGTGTAGAAACGAAACCTAATTCAACAGTAATAAAGGTTTTGTAACGTGTGTATTGGTAAGAGATATTTCATAGTTTCTGGTTACTAAGGTACGATTCAAACTGATGGGCTTGCATCGGCTCGCGTCGAAAGGGATGGTACGCATGGCGCGTAAGCCGTAAGCCACAACTTTTAAATGTAATAGAATTTAACAATATCTCAATATTGGACTATTGGAAAGAAGTTCCTCATCGCGCGTTGTGAAAGGGGGCTAGACGGAAAAAATTCTCACGAAAAGTTGTAACGACACTTTTTGCTATAGTAAGCTATTGTAAGCTGTGCGGCGTGCGCATGTTTCTCTCTCTCTCTCTCTCTCTCTCTCTCTCTCTTATAGAAAGCAAGCCAGATTTACATTTTATTACAATTTAAAATTTTATTAAAATTCCTTCACTAATTAATCGAAAAGAACTTCGTTCCATCCAGGTGTCCCTTGACACCTCTCAACTTTTTTATTTGAAATGTCATCATACTTCGTTATGGACAGATGAATTATGACGTAATGTCCCTGAATAATCACTCAATTTACGTAAAAACTATTTGCTAAATACAGGATATTGGGTAACTGAGACTAAAGTGTATCAAATTAAATTTGAACGTCAGACATAAATTGTAGTCAAGTTTCAATAAAACTGTAGCGCAAACTGTCACCAGGCATCTTTTGTGCTGGAGACTATTAAATAAGTGTAAGCAATCAATCATAACTAATTTTAAAACGCGTGTCACGTACCTTCATTATGTCGTTGCGCAAGAGTCTAAGGAAACTAATGCTTGCGCTCGCTGAATAAAGTTGTGGTACAATGGGATATCTTTTTTTTTTCATTTTAAGAACGAGAAAATGCTATTTAAATAACAGTAAAATTCAAAGTATAAAAAGACATTAGAATTTTTACATCAAGAACCCCGTGTTGGTTCAGGGCACTTTTAAAATTGACTATCACCATTTTGCCGGACAGTTCATTAAAGACAAACGCTTGGCTAAACGAGTTATTACAAGGGGTGACCTTTTTTAATAAAACGTTGTTGTACAACGATGTGTGTCATTGTTGGCGTCATCCGAAGCCGAAATGTTCAAAAACGGATTTTAATGTTTTGCCCATTTATTTATGTTAACTCTTATTAATTCTCATAAATGTTTTTACATTGAAGTACGATAGTATTACAACGTTTATAAAAACGCCAAACTATACACATTTAACATGTTAGATGTTCCCCGGCCAGTATACAAGTTGGATGTCTCACACCGGTGTCGGAAATAACGGTGTTGCCAACGAGTGCCATTAGCGAAATAACAATGTACATCGATGTTGAAAAATAACAAAAATGCCCATCGCTAGTTATTACCATTATGACTACAAGGTGGTAGAGTTCTGCAACGTCTCGCTCTGATGTGGTTGGTACCACCGTCTAAAGTATTCCTGCCGCAGTGGCGTCAACGGTTAACTAGCAAAAAACAGGGCTTTGTAAGGGCTCGCAAAGTTATACTAATTAGTAATATTGTTAAGAAAGTATTTTTATGAGAATTACATCTTTTAATGTATGGCCTTTATTTATAATTATCTAACCTAAAAAAAAGCGTATTTTTACCCAAAAATTATATTCGCATCAAAAGCATCCTCAGGCTTTGGTCTAGGAGAGCGCAGTAAAATAAAACCAAAATAAAAAAAAAACATGTTTCTAAGACTAAATTTTTTTACTACTTACAAGAAAAATTCTTTAAAATTTTCTTGATTTATTAAAAACACGTTTTTTATTATTATCAATGTTATCTACACTGAACAAATAAAGGTTATATACTAAAATTTTACACCATATTTTCTGGTCTACCTATAATATAGTACGATCTACCTACAATATGTAGCAACTCAAGATCTATCTCGCGCGACTACTTCGCTCTTAAAGTCTAATATTGGTAGTAATTAAATTTTATTTATGGTGGCTTTCTTGTAAAAGAGTTTTCAAGGAAAAACGAGTGTTGAAAATGAAAGTTGATCTTATAAAGAAAAACACATTTTTAACAGTTCGCTAAGATAAAACGTTTTTTTTTTTATAAAATCGGGAAGTTCCTGGTTTCACATCGATTTTCGAAATCAAGAAATATTTTATTTATATACAAGGAAAGTTATAGGTATATAGGTATACGGAAAAAAGTTGATAAGATTTTGAATTCAATCGGTATATTAGCCTGAAAGTTATTTCAAAAAAATATCAAGTAAGTTTGCTAAAAACAACGTAATTTTAATATTTAAAAAGCTATAACTTTTGAAAATAAGTTTCGATTTAGATTTTTAAAACGGCATTCGACGTAAACGACGAAGAAAAGAGTTGATTAGTTTTTATACTCAATCGGTATATTGATCTGGAAGTTATATTAAAAAAATCTGTTTCGTCAAACTTTTTTTGGGTTTTTTCAACATTTCTCAAAATCCCGTCAGCCGATTTGGTTCAAATTTTCAGGAAGTCTAAGTTGAGTGGAATCCAATCGAATGCTATCAACAGCATTTCGATTGGTCCAGTTGTTCAAAAGTTATGAGATGTTTACATACATGCATACACAAATACATACAGACTACAGACACACTGACGTCATCGCGAAAATAGTCGAAAAAGGTTCCTAGGACCTAAAAACGTGGATATCTGGTGAAAACTCGATTTTTGAAAATCGGAGCAAAATCAATAACTTCTTTATCTACATATATAGCGGGAACTTAAAAGTACAAGTGTTAATACACTAATGTTATTAAGTGTTATTTTTACTAATGTAGATTAATATTGTATTATTAAAATAAAGTGAATGAAAATGAATTAAATCTACCACGCCAAAGCTCAAACCACTTATACCATATTTTTTCAGTAAAACATACCACAAAAGGGTATCGTCATAAATATAGATTGTCGCCTAGTGGAGCTTTGGAGCATTTTAACTCGTGAGTTTTATAATAGATGGCGGTAGTAGTTATGAAAATTCTAATACAACATGTATCTTCTATTTTTTTAATGTTTATAAAATGGTATTTTAATGGTAGATTATATTGTGATATTTCGTCTAATTTTTCAAGAAAATTAGTGAAACTACATTTATTTTATGTATTTACCAGTTACCCTGCAGCCCATTGCGTTATAAAAGTTTTTTTTGTAAATCTAGTGGGAACAACTTGTTTTTCAGGGATAAAAAGTTTCCCACATTCCATTCCGTCCTATATATATCATCTACATGTATACCAAATTTCATCCAAATCGATTCAGCCGTTTTTGCGTGATTAAGAAACAAACATCCATCTATACATCCAAACATCCAATCTTTCGCATTTATAAATACTAGCTGTAGCGCCGTGCAGCCCGCTGCATTTTAAATATTTTTGGTGAATCCCACGGAAACAACTCATTCTTTCGGGATAAAAAGTATCCTGTGTGCTATTCCAGGACTTCATCTATATGTGTGCTAAATTTCATTCAAATCAGGTGAGCCGTTTTTGCTGATGGAATAACAAACATCCATACACCTAAACATACAAACTTTCGCATTTATAATATTAGTATAGATTGATTTTCTATTTCGGTTTCATAGCTTCGCCACTTTACTATTCTATAAATATTAGCGGCAAGTGTAATATTGCAAGCTATCTCGCTAATAACATCCCCAGTATACCTCGAGCCTAACATGTCGTGTTGGAGAGAAAGCTCATAACGCATATTTGTTAATTACGTCCGTTGACTCGTCGACAAATGCGGTTCCATCGCGTAACGTTCGCTTTTGTCGAGTATACATATTACCTCATATTTCTCATTTATCTTATTTAATGTCGACGCGAAAGCCATCAAGATTTTTTCTTTGTAATGGTACGTCAGCACTAAATATTGAAGAAAAGATCATCTTTCATTCTAACAGACAATTCGTAAAAGGCGAATGATTTGCGAACTGCGGACGAGTTCCGTAACATCACATCAGGTTTTTCGGTACCACAGTTTTACCTATTCCTGCCGTAATAACGTCACTGACTGTCGCTGCCTTGTACCAGTTTTTAGAGTAAGATAATAGCAACGCACCATTAACATCTTTAGGGTATACGCGATAGGTGTCTCTTTCCATCAGGGAACCATCTTCTTTTTTGCTACGCTTATGATATATAATATACAAATGACTTAGCTAGCTTAAAGTCATCCCTCAAGATGTAAATTAAGTGTTTATGTAACTACTTAGGAAAATCAGCTAGATAAAATTTTGTCGACCGATGTTTTCTCGTCATTGAGATATTATTTCTATTTACTTCCGTATTTTGGATATACAATTTGACTAAATGCTTCAAAATTATAAATAACTAGCTGTTGCCCGCGACTTCGTTCGCGTTTCGTTAGCGTGATAATATGTAGCCTATATGTTGACCCGACCTGATAGTAATATTCATGCAAAATTTGAAGTAAATCCATGCAGTACTTTTTGAGTTTACCCCGGACATACATTGACTTTCCTACGATTTTATTGTATGTATAGATGATGACTTTTCTTGTCAATTGTCGTTTTGTCTAGCGACCTAACATATTGCAATCCAAAAAGAAGCCTCCTTAAGGCGATAACATACGCCAAACTACGAAATATACTTCTCTTTGAAAGCCTACTTCTCCTAAACCATTAATCCAATAATTAAAAAAAATATACATTGTACGTAAAATATAATTAACTTTAAATTTTAAGTTCGTTTTTTCAAATTTCATTGTTATTTTTGACGAAAAAAAAACGAATATCTCTCTTATTTTTACGCAAGAATTTTCTTATAACTTCTAAACTACTGAAACGATTTTGGTGATTTTTTCACTTTGTTACAGACAATTTATTGCTTTATAAAATTTAAGTTCAACATTTTACAAAATCATTATAGTGTGCCATTAAATCAATAAAAACCTTATTATTTCATTCGCGGACAGCGCTCGCTCCGAAAGTCAGTCTCCCGATAGCGTTTGTACGAGGAGGCTGTGTCGCACGTCAGCGTATACCGCTCTCCACATTAGAGTCAAAGAGTAATAATACAGATAGTGCGTTTGGCACAGTAATAAGGTTGTGCTGTTTAAAAATTGGACATTTCGTTTACGCTTGAACGTTTTTTATAGTAGATAATAAGTTTGGAGCGGGAAAGCTGATTTTTTACAGAGGTTCTTCTTATGATGTAATTTAATCCCTTAAAGAGGTAAAAGGGGCGTTAATGATTGTTTTAAAAAAATGTATATTACTTAAAATTTAGTATTAATGCTTTTTAATACGATTAAATAAATACCCATTTTTGAATTTCATCCCATAAAGGGGTAAAAGGAGAGTTAATTTTTGTATGAAAAATGAATTGTTTGTTGTAGAAATTACTAAAAATTTAGTATTTATGCTTTTTAATACAATTAAAGAAATTCATATTTTAGATTTTTTTTTAATTTCATCTATTAAAAGGGTAAGTGTATAAGTTTGTATTAAAATAAAAAGTTTATATTATCTAAACTCTCATAAAATGTAGTACCTGCTTATTCAATTCAATCCAAATTAAAGAAACATGCGCGTAATGAAGTTCGGAGTTTCATCCCTTAAAGGAGTAAAAATGGGTGTTACAATTCATATGAAAAATTAAACGCTTATGGTCAACATAACTTGAAATTTGGTACTTATGTTCTTCAACACAATTTAAAAATTATATATTTAGGGATTTCATACATTTATTCCTTAAAAGGGTAAAAAAAGCGTTTTTGTTTGTATTAAAAAAATAGATTGTTTATTGTAGAATATTGTAGAAATTATTTAAAACTTAGTATTTATGTTTTTTAACACAATTAAATGAATACGAGTTTAGTGTTTTTTAAATTTCATCCCTTAAAAGGATCAAAAATGTGGTTAAGTTTGTGTAACAAATAAAATTTGTTTCATCAAAATCTTTTCAAATTTATTAGTTATGCTCTTTACTTTAATTACATAAACGTGCATGTAAGGAAACTTTGAGTTTTATCTCCTAAAGAGGTAAAAGAGGGTATTAAGGGGCTGAAAGCACTCGCACTATTGCACTCGGTTCTCTTTGCATACCTCGTAAAGGGACTGGCGTGAATATATATCGTCGTTGTTGTTGTTTTAGCAATAACCAGGACTGACTACTTTATGTGCTCATCCGAGGCATGGAAGTGGTAACACACCAACCGCCAGACTCCAAGCTGCTACTGAGATTTTTGATTTTTCGAAAAATACCTTAAACCAAACTTTAGGTTATCCCCTTGACTACGAGGCAGTTATTATAATCATTAGTTATTTTTTTCGACCTTGGTTTTTTGCAACACATCAACCCGGTTTTGGAACTACCGCGTTACATATTCCTGCCGCAATAGCGTCGGTGTTTTTAACTGTCGTGATTCGGTTTTGAGGGCAAGGTAAGCATATGCATGTAACATTCTAACCCTGCTACAAGAATAGCAATGCACCATTAACATTTTTAGTGTCTATAGGCGATGTTTATATGTTTCTATCAAGAAAACTGTTTACTTGTTTGCTATCATAAGAAATGAAATAAATATAAATTAAATATATTATACATACAAATAGTCTAAATTAATCAACCTGTTTAAAACTTTCCTTTTAATTTAATTGAAAGCATACAGATATGGTTTCAATTAAATTAAATCTCTACTTTTTCTTATGAGATTTCTAAACAAAAACTTAAATTTTTAAAGGTTATTTAAGAGATCACTTTTTACAAAATCACATTTTAAAGGTTTTGTTAAAATTGTTAATTGTATGTATTAAAATAAAGTGCTACACGAGATGTATTGTATATTATAAGATAATGGGATACGTAACAGTCATGATTGTGTAAAATTGTCATATAATAATTCTTTTGTCGATTTTCGATATTTACTGTTTTCTCTTTCGATATTTATCGTTTTTATAAAATGAATCGATAAACGACCGATTATCGGTTATGGGTTTTGAGTTTGCTAACATTCATTTGATTCATGATGATAAAAGTTCATATAGGTAAACAAAAATGTTAAAACGTATCTGCACCCACTGTATATACTCTTTGACTTTTGGAGATATCGGCGTGCGGAATAGTATTTACGCTGCGCCTCTCACTAACTCAAGGTCGTTCGCAGGTGTAATCGCCTTAATTCCATTTCAAGAAAGGATAACACGTATCACTTCTTAAGTTTACTCAACACTGGCAGAATCCTCTAAAAATTGCCATTCGTATAATTCGAAGAAGAAGACCTAACATATCTCTGTAATTATATCGAATTTAGCATTGAGACAAAACCCGTTATTCGTATTTTCGTAATTGCAACGAAATTCTAAGACAATACGACAACAGAATTTAGTCATAAACATAATAGTGTACATGTGTGTATATTATAATGTATGTCAAATGAAAGTAGTCTTTGTAACGTTTTTTATTGGAACGAAGTTCCTTACGGCAGGCTGGAGGGGATAGGGATTTTGCTGCGCGACCGAACTGAAAAAAATGTGATAGTAAAACCGTAAGAAAAATGCGTGGAATAAAAGCGTTAAATGAGACGTGCGCAGGCGCGACAATCGCGTACACAAGCGAGTAGTGCCGTTTAGCCGAAGGAAGTTCGTTCCTACCTGGTGTCCCGCGACACCACATCATTTTTAATTTATAAAAATATTAGCTTTGTGTAAACTTGTAACTGTGCCAAATTTCATACTCCATCGTTCGCGTATTTTTCGTAAAAAGGGGCACAAAGTTATTGCTTTACGTATTAATATATAGAAAGATAGAAAATACGTTTATTGATCGGAGTCTTTGGCCGAAAAAACAATTCTTATGTGTAATAGATTTTACACTTTCAATCGTCCGCACTTGGTCAAATTCCATTATTTTTAGTTAAAACTAGTTTATCGCACACTTGTACTTTTATTTCACTATTATTATACACTAAATTATTTAATTTTATCGAACGGTTTCGCTTTTTAAATCATCTTCAGGACGTAATATTCTTTAGTTATTATTTCAGTAAAGAATATTACGTCCTGAAGATGCTTTAAAAAGCGAAACCGGTCGATAAAATTAAATAATTTAGTGTATAATAATAGTGAAATAAAAGTACAAGTGTGCGATAAACTAGTTTCTTATGTGTAATGTATTATTCAAATAATTATCTCTTAGAAACTTACTTAGACTCTATAGTCTAGTATCTATTGGGATTCTAGTCAATTATATGTTTTCAGCATTCAACTTTCGCTGTCTTTCAAAATAAATAAATTTAAGTTTCTCAATTACTTCTTTACCTTTATTCTGCTTTTATAATCAAAGAATTATCTTCACGCCCGTATCCCCGAAGAGATGGGCAGAGGTACAACACGTGCACCCACGATTAGCCGAAGATACTTGGTCCCACAATGTGATAGGTGGCAAGCCTATTGCCAACCGGGCACTTTCCAATCCCAGACAATGTTGTTTTTATCAGAAAATTGAAAAACACATTTTTGAATTGCTCGACCATGGAATCGAACCCGGGACCTCATGTGGTCAACTCCGACACCGGACCACTAGACCACAGAGGCGATGAATGGCTTTTATAATCAACTTCCAATAAAGGTGAAGGTTTTCAATTCAAGCCATATATGGCTTCAAGATTGCAAGAATTATTTTCTATTCAAAACCTTTTTAACCTTTCTTGAAAGGTAATGTTTGATAATCAATCCGCTCTGCCTACATTGTAAGGAATTTAGCGATAGAAATATCCGTGCTAACATTATAAATGCAAAAGTCATGAATATTATATCACTACATAGTATAAAACAAAGTCGCTTTCTCTGTCTGTCCCTATGTCCATATGTCCCTATGTATGCTTAAATCTTTAAAACTACGCAACGGATTTTGATTCATTTTTTTTAATAGATAGATTGATTCTTGAGGAAGGATTTAGTATATAAACCTTTCCAATATTCCCACGGGAGCAAAAGCTACGCGGGTGAAACCGCGGGCATGTCACTAATATGTTATAAGTTGACCAATCGATCGAGTTTGTGAAACAGCTCTACTGTGTAAGAAACAAGGGCGTAATCAAAATTATTGATTAAAAAAACTTTACTAAGGTATCTTTAGTAGACTGTGATAAAAAATTGCATTCTTTATTAAATTATTCTAAATTAACTAGGCGAAAAAGTTATGGCGAGTTTTCATCAGTAAAGCTAATGAAAATTCGCCATAACTTTTCGGCTAACCTCATTCAAATGCTGTATTGGAAACTCTGAGTCACTGTTTTGCCTCATAGCTTAGCCAATCATCTGACATTTACTAACTGCCTGGTAAAAAGACAACTTTTATTCTTTGAAAGAGGCCTGGCCCAGAACGAGAGCAGGCCTTTGCTTGATCGGCCAAATATAGCACCAGAGTTTTGCTCCATCTCATATCATTTCTAATACAAAATCATTAGCGCTACTGACTTTTTTATAATTACTACCGGACCGAAACGAAGTCACCTAAACTTATGTATATATAGCAACTAGCTGACCCGCGCAGCTTCGCCCGCGATTATATTAATAAGTCGTCCAAATAGATTTTAATAAAAATTTCATCCCCTATTTCAGCTCTCCAGGGACTGATTTTTGAAAAAAAAAATTAGCCTTTGTTTGACCGCGGATCTTCAACTATATCCATGCCAAATTTCATGAAAATCGGTCCAGCGGTTTAGCCGTGAAAGCGTAACAGACAGACAGGCAGACAGACTTTCGCATTTATAATATTAGTATGGATACACCTCTACACGGACTGCAACGCACCTTTAATAACTTTGATGTGTATATGCGACGGTTTTTCCTTTCATCAGGACAACCGTTTTGTTTACTTTCATACAATATATAAACGCGTTATACCGAAAAATGAAAGCTTTCGATGTAATTGTACCCGCCTTAATTGAAAAGTCAAAGCTTGCCCAACGGCTTTCACGCGGGGGCAAGTTTCACCGGCATTGAATACACGTAATGTTTGTGTTGTGGTGTACTAGTGTTTACCATTCATTTAACTTTCTTTGATCAATTATTTCCTAGACTAACTACTCGACCTACGATTAGGTCGAGTTCAAACTTGTTATTAAAGGCCGATTAATGTTAGTTTCAATTTGTTTTGTTACTCATTTGATAATGTGTTACATTTTTATTTTTTAAACAAGATACACCAATGTTTACTATGTAGTAGTAGTAGTATCTTCACGCCCATATCCCCGAAGGGGTAGGCAAAGGTACAACAAGTGCACCCACGATTAGCCGAAGATACTTGGTCCCACAAATGTGATAGGTGGCAAGCCTATCGCCAACCGGACACTTTCCAATCCCGGGCAACTTTGTGTTTCTCAGAAAACTGAAAAAACACTTTTTTTAAAGTGCCCGACTCGGGAATTGAACCCGGGACCTCATGTGGTCAACGCCAACGCTGGACCACTAGACCACAGAGGCGATATGTTGTTTACTATAATCTGTATTAATTATTTAATCTATATTAATTTTATAAATGCGAAAGTTAAGATGTTTGTATGTATGGGTGTTTGTTATTCAATCACACCAAAACTGTTATGCGGATTTGGATGAAATTTGGCACACAGGTTGATGATGTCCTGGAATAGCACATATCTTACTTTTTATCCAAGAAAAATGAGTTATTTTGGCGGGATTCACTAAAAACTTATAATACAGCGGCTGCAGTTATACAATTTTGTCTAAGCAAAGATGGATAGACTAAATTTCATCCAAATTTATGCTGCCTTTTCTACATGAAGGTGTTAGTAGACCCAATCACAAAACTATGGGGCTCGGATTAATAAGTCGTCGGATTAATTCGATCCCCGATATGGACGGAACGGAATATGTTTTTATTTCTGGGTTTGGGTGTTTATTAAGTATTATATGAATAAAATGATTAAAACTTTCTTGAGATATTATAAACTAAATAATTAAAATCGGCTGCACTTACGTTTTTATCAGAGTAGGTTCCGACTAGTTTCGAACCAATATGAGGTCTCTTGAAAGCGACCCGTCTCGCAATTCGAGACGGGTCGTTTGAAGTTCGAACGGTCGGTCGAAAGAGACGGTCGAACTTTGTTTTTAATTATTTATTTATATATTTATGTATTTCTATGCATTATTATCGTTTATTAACATCCATAACACAAGCAAATGTTTTTTTTTGCTTTGAGGTTACATCAATTCGTGTATTTTGTACGTCGATTATTTTTATTATTGTTGTTGTGAAATTAGTCACTGTTTTAATAACTGTTTTTCTTCAACACAATATCCGTTAAAGATGCAACTCACATGGAAAGTATACTCAGCATGGAAAAAGCATGAAGAGAATGTTATTCCGTAAGAAACTTAACATAAATAGGTATTATGTTTATGTATAATTATTTCAAAACTTGATAAAATCGATCAAAAATGTTGACATTAGTTACATAATATAAGCTGGTACGAAGCTAATAATGAATGTTTCATATTATTGAAAACTCCGTTGTTGTTTACCCTGTTGACTATTTAAGATGAACAGTCTCGTTAAGTGAATTTTAAACATATTTATCGGGAAAATACTAATACAAAATTTTGTGTTTATTATATTTAAGGAAATATGACGATAATATGATTGACAGCGATTAGGAAGCACTTTAAACCACAGCAGGAAATCCCCGTGAACGTCTTGGATATAACTTGATTATGTCAAGAAAGTTTTCCAGTTATCTTACGGGCTAAAACAGTACTTATCTCTTTCGCGGTATTCTGTCTCACATTACTATTACATCACTTCAGAGGAAGTTATCTTAAAACAAATTTACAATTAAACTGCTATTTTTTTTCTTAGTAGTAATTGGCACCCATATAGATGCATGACGTCCCGGGATTGAATCTGAGTGCTAAGTGTGAGTTTTTCTTGTCGCAAATTATCGTGAGCGCGTTTCGAGTTTACTAGGAATTTGTATGTGATTTGTACAGCGCCACCTAGTTGTAAACTGGTTTCTCACGTTTACCACTAGGTGGCGCTGTACAAATCACATACAAATTCCTAGTAAATTCCAAACGCGCTCACGATCGAATGCGAAAAGAAAAACTCACACTTAGCACTCTGGTTCGTTTTAAATATGATTTGGTCGGCATTGGTCCGCGCCCCCTTTGAAGAATGGACCAACTGTCATTCTGCCAGGCAGTTTGTAATGACGAACGATTAGCTAAACATGTCACCACCATCGTGGCTATTGGGTGGTAGAGTGACGCAACGTCTCACCTAGGTATATGGTCCCACCGCCTTGACTATTCCTGCCGCAATAGCGTCAGTGCTTGTGTTCCGTTTTGAAGGGTAAGGTAGGCGGAAAAATTGCAATGCAAATTACCTAAAGAAACCGCTACAAGTATAGCACCGCACCAATAACATCTTTGGTGTCTATAAACCATGGTTATATTTTTCCATCAGGAAAGTCCCCGACGAATAATCCCCCTACAAGGAGTTGCTCTCCTTAACATCTTTGGTGTCAATGAGCGATGGCTATATTGTTCCAACAAGAAAGTCCCCGACTAAAAACCCTGCTACAAGGATAGCAACACACCATTAACATTTTTGGTGTCAATAAACGATGGTTATATTTTTCCAACAGGAGAATCCCCGACGAAAGACCCCGCTACAAGGATAGCAACGCACCAATAACATCTTTGATGTCAATAAGCCATGGTTATATTTTTCCATTAGGAGAACCCCCGACGAAAGATCCCGCTACAAGAATAGCAACGCACCATAATATCTTTGGTGTCAATAAGCGATGGCTATATTTTTCCAACAAGAAAGTCCCTGACTAAAAATCCCGCTACAAGGATAGCAACGCATCAATAACATCTTTTCTGTCTATAAGCGAAGGTTATATTTTTCCAACTGGAGAATCCCAGACGAAAGACCCCGCTACAGGGATAGCAACGCACCAATAACATCTTTGGTGTCTATAAGCGATGGTTATATTTTTTCATCAGGAGAGCCATTTGCTTGTTCGCTAGTTTCACTTCTACCGCGTGTCACGCTCGATTTTTTTACAATATTGTTTTTACGTGTCTTTTAAATTTTCTACTGTTAGATCTTTTAGCTTTGAGGTGTTTATTATCAAAGCGTAAAATTCCTAATTAAATAATGTCAATTCAACACGACCGAAGTCATGGGCATGTCCTAGTGTTTGATAGTTTCACTTTCAGTGGCATGTAGGAAGCAGCGGCGAGGTGCAGCCGGTAAACGAATACAAGTTAATGTCCGCGTAGCGTGATCACTGATCACTGAGATCGTTAACAGTGCCAATGAACTGCTCGGCTTTAGAAACAAGATAATATTACACTAATATCATGTTGACTGCATTATAATCTAGTGGTTACCCTATTCGCCTCAGATCATGAAGTCCCGGGTTCGATTCCTGAGTCAGACAAAAATGTTAATGAGGATTTTTCGAGGTTTTCCTCAATATTTGCAAATTTCAGTAGTAGCTCAGAGGCTGGCGGGTGGTGTGTAACCGCACCCGTACTTCAGATAAGCACGTAAATTTGTCGGTCCAGGTTATCCCTAGAAATAGTCGATAGTTGTTATCATGTCAGTAATATACAGCGATGGGGATTACCGCTCATCTCACTCCACCAAATATAAGCCCTTTATATGTAGAGGCGGGTAACTAGGGCAGAAAAAAAACAAAATTCCGATAACTTTGGCTTATGGAAATTCAGATTATATTTTTTCGTTATTTTTACACCATTTCCTCTATAATAAAAGAAAATTCAGACGCGTTCGGGGATGTCAAAACAACTTTTGTTTTGCAACTTTGTGACACTGCTACTCCCTTACGCTACTATTAAGACGCACTTCAGTGTTTCAATGTCACTTTTTATTTAACTTTTTTTTATCTGTAAATGCCCCCTCCCCCCTCTCCCCCACCCCCATTGAAATGAACACTATAAAACCTTTTACTTTTCCTATAACTTAATCTACAAAATCCAATAGGTTCCTACAACGCTCGATTAACTACCCATTTAGTATCTTGGGCTCCCCTATTATAAAGGTCTCTTCCGAAGAATAGACAATCTGTTTATTTATATTAGACAGTTCGTAAAATGCGAATGACTGACGAAACTGTTGTGACCACCAGTTAATGGATTAAGGCTAAGCTAGCTAGCTAAGCTTGCATCTCAATGGTCATTAGGAGATTGTCGTTGATTCTAGTTTAGTTCTAGTTAGTTCTAGTTAAAAGAAGTTACAATGACAAGAACAAGAGTTGAGCCTATTACCCTTAGTTACTAGATTACTGCAACTGTTTAACTAACCACAAAATAAGGAAATTATTCACTTGTAATGTGGGTCTTATTCGATGATGGTACTCTTTAATTTAGTATCTACGTAAAACAGTGTTCTGTTAGCATCACACAGAATTATGTTGGTTAATATAACGCATAGTGTTAAATTATAGCGCGCTATGTATACTCAACGTATAGCGTACACTATTTAGATTCGCATTCGGCGCTATAACATAACGCCACGCTATGTACCTAGCGGCTAGCGTAGGCCGTAGCTATACATTATAATCTACGAAATTATGAACTACGCGATCTAACGAGTAACGTGCTAGACCGTAGACGCTAATGTTATAACGTAGTTTATAGCGTTACAGCGCTCAGTCATCGCTTGCTGTATGACGTTGGAATGAGTTACGCCGTACGCGCTATCTCGGCCGGCTCAAGCGATTAGTCTTCCATTTACACGTTATAATATAGTCTATAACGTAGCGCGCTAAAAAATATAGTTTATAGTCTATAACGTGCTATCATAAAATAGTTTCTTTAAACAATATTTTACAGAACCTACAAAATGACAAAACATTTTACGTGGTTTCTCGTAATAGCTGCCTCAATTTAAAGTTAGCTACCTTTGCGGTTACGTTTTATTACACGCCAATAAAATTAAGATTACGCATTGATCGCAAATCTTATTCAACCCATAACAATGGCTGACAGATATTGCGTAAGATGTGCTAAAATATGCGCTACCTTTTCCTGTTACTGCTAACTTAAAGGTAAAAAAATATTGTTTTCGAAAAAAAAGGTTAGCTTTTTGTAGACTTCATAATTATGCTCTCCAGTTGTATGTTCTTCTTGCTTCAAAATTATAATTGCTTCCAGACAACGTAAAACGGGTCTACGCGTAGTTCTGATAGTTAGAATTACTAAAAAAAGTATTATCAGGCCCGGTACACTTGCGGGGTAGACAGAGTAAATGAAACGTCTGCAGATTTTCCAGTTCACCAAGATTCATCGGTTTACCGGTTGATGAGGTGAATAGTAATCTCCATTACCGCATTTTACCGATACCTGATAACGATTATCGACTATTTCTAGCGATAAACAGGTCCGACGACTTTACGTGCTCATCCAAGACACAGCAGTGATAACATACACACCGCTAGATTCCAAGCTGCTACTTATATTTAGGGTTTTCAAGAAAAACTTCCAAAAAACCTCAATAACACTTGTGCCCTACCCGGTGCTCGAACCCGGAACGTCATGACCTGAGCCAAATAGGCTATCCCCTAGACCACGAGGCAGTCATCAAACAGTATTGCTCTCTTTGCCGTATAAATGGATACACGTCTAATTCTGATGACTGGAATTATTAATAATTGAGACAAACATAATAATAATATTGCTCGTTTAACCCCAAAGTAAGAAAATTATTAACTTGTGGTTTGATTATTCAACAATATTAATACATAGAAATACATAATATAAATACTTGTAGCGGCTCAAAACAATCACAAACGCTACAAGAAAAAATAATAAAAAATGGACAAAAATCAATAACAAATGGAAAAAATGAAATTCAAAATAAAATCCTGAATCGCGATATCACAATTATTTATCTTGTAACACTATATACAAGTTTCAACGCTTCTCAAATGGACTTCGGTCCCCAGGCAGTACACCTTGCCTGGCTGGGAAGATCTTCCTTTTCCCCTTACTTGTTCTTGTGTGACGTCATCGACCTCCACAGTCATGACGTCATACTGACAAGAAGCTGGCCCGCTGGTTCCATCACGATGACCCTTCAGCGATACGGACCAGCGGCGCCACATACTGTTACGTCATTACATAGTATAAAACAAAGTCGCTTTCTCTGTCTGTCCCTATGTCCTTATGTCCCTATGTATGCTTAAATCTTTAAAACTACGCAACGGATTTTGATGCGGTTTTTTTTAATAGATAGATTGATTCTTGAGGAAGGTTTAAGTGTATAAACCTTTCCGATGTTCCCACGGAAACAAAAGCTGTGCGGGTGAAACCGCGGGCAGGTCGCTAGTACATAATAAACACAAAAAACCAGGAATACAAACATCTGTGCTCATCACACAAATGTTTGTCCCTGTCAGGAATCTAATCCGAGCCCCATCGATTCGTAGTTAAGTTCGCTAACCACTTGACCAGCGGGATGGTCAACGTGGAGAAAACTTACTATTACATGGTTATTATGCAATTTTCTTTGAAACTTTCAAATTTAAAAAATATCCCGTTATTACGCAGATTATTTTTTCTATTATTATGCAATTTTCTTTGAAACTTTCAAATTTAAAAAATGTCCCGTTATTACGCAGATCCCCAGCGTTTTCCGGCCCGGTGGCCCCGGCCACCTTACTGCTAGGCGTCGAGTAAAACGCGAGAGAAGGCTAATACCTGATTACCAACTGGGTAGTAGAAAAGCTCTACCGCCAGACAGTTCGTAAAAGGCTAACTATTGGCTATGCCTACACTTAAACTGACCAATATGGTCAAATTTTAATCTTAAAATGGAACATTAACGACTGGTTTCTGAAACGCAAATTAATCTTTACAAGCAAATAATCTGTTAAACACAGATTATAATACTTGTATGTTAATAAATATCTCTGGTCAATTTTACACGAATTGACCAACGATATCAATACGTAGAAATACGTATTTAAATACTCAAATATATTTAATAAACACCCAAACCCAGAAATACAGACATCTATGCTTATCACAAAAATGCTTGCCCCTGTCGGGAATCGAACCCGAGCCTCACCGGTTGCGTAGTCAGGTTTGCTTTGTTGCGTACTCGACCAACGGGGCGGCCAGTTTCAATTGCTTGTTAAAACTAATTTGCGTTTCGAAAATCGGCCGTAAGTAGGTCTAAAAAATTAAGTAATAAATTATAGGTGTTTTAGACTCCAGGATGTATCTATAATCATAAGGAGAACCGAACTTAAATATCAATGTTCCGTTAGATATATTGCCTAACTTCGTCCGCGCGGAGTTCGTTTACTCCGCACAGCTCCTCCCCCGTAGGTGATAGCGTGATAATATGTAGCCTATATGTTGCCCCGACCTATTAGTAATATTCACACAAAATTTGAAGTAAAGCCATACAGTACTTTTTGCGTTTACCCCATACATTCTAAAAACATTCAAAAACAAGACAAAAATTCTAAAAACTATATTTTTGGCTTCGATATCGATTGTAGATCACGCCCCAAGTATTCTTTTAAAAAAATATTCAATGTACAGTTTTGACTTTCCTACGATTTTATTATATGTATATATATTTTATATATATTATGTATATATATTTATGTATAATATTTTGTAAAAAAATTGTATGTCTATGAAAATTTAACATTTTTAGCACTATTTTCGTGTTCGGTTTATGTCTGAGCGAATATTTGTCAAGTTATATGAGATTACCAGCAAATTGTTATACAATTTTAAAGTCTTTACCCTTTACTGTGTATGTTTTTGGAAAACGGGACATTTTCACGTCCCGAATATATACTTGGGAACACAGGAACAGAGTAGTTGAAAACGGAAGATATAGTCACTTTACCCATTTTATACCACTGTGACTATTCGGTGGTAGAGTTCCGCAATGTCTAGCACAGATTTGATATCACCGCCTTATGTTTTCTGCAAAACCGTTAATGCTTATCACTGTAGTGTTCCGGGTTTGAGGGTAAGATAGCCAGTAAACTTATGTTTTTTTTTATTATCTATGTCATAAGATAGCAAACAATCAGATGGGTCTCCTGATGGTAAGAGTCAACCATCGCCTATAGACACCAAAGACGTTAAAAGTGCGTTGCTATCTTGTGGCGAGGTCTGGCATTAGACCTATTCATAAGTTTCCCGGCTACCCTACCCTCCAAACTGGAACACGACAGCGACAAGCACTGACGCTATTGCGGCAGGAATTGGTAAGGCGGTGGTACCTGACCCGGACGAGACAATGCAGAATTCTACCACCTATTAGCCACGATGGTATTGACTCGCATAGCCAATCGGTCGCATTTACGACCTGCCTGGCAGAACAGCAGTTGGTCTTTTCTTCAAAAGAGCCCGGAACCAACGCGGGGAGAAAAACAGATTGTTTGCTGGTAAAACATAATGTTAAATACAGAATAATTGCTTGTTAAAATTAATTTGCATTTCAGAAACCGGCCGTTAATGTCCTGTTTTTAGATTAAAACAATATAGTCAATTTAAGTACCTATAGGTATAGCTAATAGTTAGCCTTTTACGAACTGTCTGGTGGTTGAGTTCTTCTACTACCCAAATAGTAGTCGCGATAGTTAGAAGCGTAAATAGCGAAAATACGTAAAAAAAGAAGTCAAGGCTTTAAAAATACCCCTGAAGTGATTTTATTTCATAGGTAAGTATCTACTATAACTCTGTATTTCTAGGTGTTAAAGCAAGCTACATTGACAACTTAAGAAATTGTTTTAAAAAGCATATCCAGTATATCCGTGATATTAAACAACTGACCGTATTAATTTCCTGTATTAAAAAGTTGCGATGATCTATTGTTTTTATTGACCTTTCCACCAAATCGATTAACCTTGACAAATTTAACAAAGTAAAACAGATAATAAAACTATTCGAAATATTCTCGGTACAGATAAAGAATACGTAATTAGATTACAAACAAGAGAGAAAAACGAATGGTGTCGCAAAGTGCCAACCCATCGAACTGTAAACTTTCTTACACCATACCGTCCAAATTCATTATGTTGTAATAAAACTAAACATTTCTTAATATTGAAAAACAATGCTTTATAGCATATTGTTTTTGCGGTTTAACAGAATACAAATATCAGAGAACATCTTTATTTTATCCTTTTCACTCATAGGTTCACTTGCACCAAACTATGTGCGAAAACTCTTTCTACCAGGAGAGCATATAGTGTCAAAAATATGTCTTCCATGAGAACAATAAAGTATAAGTATAAAATAGTTTTTTTTTTTTGTAAAATATTTACTGAAACCGATGAAGACATTGCAGATCTCCACCGCTTCATTAGTAGTCATGATGTTGATGACACGTAATAGGCTCCTCTCGCCTTTTACTACATGCCTAGCAGTAAGGCTGCGGTTAGATTATAAGATTACCAATTCTCATTTACATTATTAATACGATTATGTCTATGTGTGTCTTTGTTTAATATTCCTTCACACTAAACTTTTGAATGAATTTGGATAAACGGACAGACAGTATAAATTCTGATTTAACATCGTCTTAAATTATTAATAATTGTGTAATTTGTCCAGTGATAATTGAACAAATAACACGAATTGATCTAAACCTAAAGAAAGAAAATTATTTGCTTGTGCCATAGGTGTTAGTCAACGATACACGTACATAGAAATACGTATATAAATACTTTAGCATACAAATACAACTTTAGCATACAAATATCTATATTCATCACACAACTTTTTATCCGTCAGGAACTGAACCCGAGCCGAAATTAGGTTCGCTAACTACTCCATCGACGCGGACGGGGCTGTAAATTTCACAAAAATCTATTTGATTTGCTACTTTGATTTACTAAAAACATACCATGTGAATGATTTTTTTTTGCTGATAAACAATCATACCGTAACTAGTTTAAAAACATCTTAAGTACAGATTTTAATTTAGTAAATCTAAATATAATAAGCACTGTAAGAATAATGTTAAGAATATAATTTGTTGATTGATCAAAATTGATTTTTTTTTATTAAAATTCGCACACCATGTAAATCTACTTATATGTATAACATGTAAAGCAACTTACGTATTTAGACATATATTGAGATAAAAACATATTAATATAATATTTGTTGTAATTTAACCCCGTAAATGCTCTGATAGAAAACATATATTCGTGTGACAGGATGGTAATGCTACGCGTGTAAGTTTACCGGCTTCTTCAGCCTCCAAAACCGGAATACGGCAGTGACAAGCACTTGACGCTATTGCGGCAGGAATAAATAAAGCGTTGTACCAAGCCCGGACGAGACATAGCAAAACTACGAGCTGGTAGTCAGGTTTGTAGTGAAAATTATAGGCAATCGTTCTTCCTTTCTGGACTATCTGTCAGAATGGTAGATGGTTATTCTTCAAAGGCGACCCGGACCAAAATAGATTTAAGATATTTGAATATTTTAAAAACTTTACAAAGAAAAATATTTGAAACGACTGGATTTGATTTAGCGACCTTGCATATGGCCGGCAAGCACTAACCAACTGAGCCACGTGTCAGTTATTAATAACACTTCAAAATTAAATATAAAAAACTATAATTTAATATTTTAATTTATCATATCACTGGATAATAACAGGAATTCATCAAACCCCAAAGTAAGCAAATCATCGGCTTGTATTATGGAAGTTAACCAATGATACTAATAGATACATATAAATACATAGATACATAGAAATACATATATAAATACCGTAACATACATAATAAACACCAAAACCCAAAATACAAACATCTGTGCTCATCACACAAATGTCTGTCCCCGTCGAGCATCGAACGTTTCTCTTTTTGCCTCGCACTACTCTGTTGTGGAATCAATTACCGGCAGGGGTATTTTCGAACGGATACGACATAGGGACCTTCAAGAAAAGAGCTTACTCATTCTTAAAAGGCCGACAACGCAACTGCAAGACCTCTGGTATTGCAGATGTTTGCGGTGATCACTTACCATCAGATGCACCTCTTGGTCGTTTGCCACCTCTTCTATAAAATAAAAAAAAAACCTGAGCCCCATCAATTCGTGATTAGGTTCGCTAACCACTCGACCAACGGGGCAGTCAATTTACAATTATTTAGTTGTTATTTATGGTAAAGTAAAACGTAAATACAATTGATTACTTAAAAACAAACAAAAAAAATAGTGTTTTCGTAGTAGCGATTGTAGTAATTATATTCGATTTGTTAAAGAAAAGCTTACGAAAATACTAGTAGAAGTGGCTGTATAAACGTAGAGTCTTTGCCCCTCCTAACAGTCTCGCGCGGTCGCGATGGCGGCCTCACGTGTACTGCCAATTCGCGCCAAATTTAAACAAATTCTAGTCGTTTAGTTTTAAGACTGATTACAATTGACTATGGACTGACTTTGGTTTATATGTGACTAATGACGATTTTACCGACTTATGACAGTGTGTGACAATTGTGACTTTACTTGACTATGGATTGACTGACAGGAATGACTTTCCTGAATTTCGTGTTATGGCGGCAGGTTTGTAGTTTTTTTTCCTTTTTAATACTTTTCTAAGATAAAATATATTATACACCTTTTCGGCATCAAATATTCTGCCTACTTATACCTACAATGTACATAGCATTTGATTATTCGTATTGCCAGAAAGCCCTGAAGGGACAATTTTCCTATTTATTTTTTAAATCAATTGCTATTCGTTCGTAGTTTTGCTAAAACTAGAGAACGGCTAATCCGATTTGGCTAATTTTTGTTTTGAATTAATTCTTGAAGTCCAGGGAAGGGATAAAAGGTGTGAAAATATAGAAAAAAAATAAGAGTAGTTAAAAAGTCAGAACAACGTTTGCCGGGTCAACTAGTACCTACCTAATATAAAGTTATTTGGTCATTACAGTATTTTGTCATGCGGTCGTTATGCGATTTGTTGTATTTCGTAATGTATCTTTATTTTGAAAAATATATAATATTTCCATACCAATGAATTTGGTCAATATAAGAATATTAAATTTATCCGTCTTCTTAATAACTATTATTGTATTAATCTGTGACGAATCCTTAATACGTGCTACACGTATACAATGACAGCAACACTGATAGTACAATCAATACTATCCATATTTATATTTTATAATATGCGAATGTAAGTTTGTTACGCTTCCACGCGATAACTACCTACTTAACTGATCATCATGAAACTTTGTACACATATTCTTAGAGGTATTAGATGTAATATTGGATACTTTTTATTCAAAAGTCTTAAAAGCGAGCGATGCCCCGGGTAAAAGCTAGTTAAATACAAAACGTGGATTTTTTCATCTTTATCTATTTTGTGTTTGTAATGTGTAGTATTTAGCTTAATATAATTTAAAAAAATGTAATGGCTTGAAAAGTCAATTGATATAGAAAGACTTTTATGTATAAATATTGATTATTATGTATGAGATGGTATTATTTAATAGAAAAAATAAAATATTTAATTTTAAGTAAAAATTAATATGTTAAAAATAACAAATTTGTATACTATCTATAGCGAAATTGGCTTGTTCACTAATATAAGTTAAGAGACCTTGTTACCCTATTTCAGGTAAATAAAGAAATTTAATTTAATTTAATTTAATTTAACGGATAAACTTAAAAACTACTTTACCAATCTTAACAATCATTGTACCACTAGAATGCTACACTTTCCAGAAGTGAAACACGCTATTTTTTACCCAACTGATTATGAGGAAGTACTTAATGATTTTGGGTCCCGCGGACGAATACGCAAATAGCAGCTAGTAAATTATATTAATAATTTAAAAACACCAACACAATAATAGAAATTTAAAGTATTTGACTTAACTTAAGTATTTAACTAAACACATATCTCCTACATAAACTACTGAACAGGAATTGGATGAAACTTGGACTAAGTTGGAACATTCTTGAATTTAAATCAAAAAGAATTATCTCTGTATGGCTTTTAGATCCCAAAAAATTTAAGGACAAACAAAAATACATACACACAAACTTAGTACACTTACTAAGACGCCTAAATATATCATCATACCAATCTACCAATCATACCAATTCTAACAATATTACATGCATATATATACAAAATACACGTCAAACTGATAACTTCAATTTTTACGTCGGTTGAAAAAACAATTCAACTATTAATATTCTTTAATAGAAAAGAGATATAAAACATAATTACTAATTAAATAAAAGGCATTTTATATCAATCGCCATTAATAACATCTACATATATGTTAATAAAAAACATAAAAAAATTAAATAAATATCTATACCTTGACATATTACACGAATAAAGTTTAACCCCAAAGTAATCAAATTAATGGCTTGTGATATGGGTGTTAGTCAACGATGTCAATACATAGAAATACATAATATATAAATACCGAAATATATATAATAAACACCCAAACCCAGAAATACAAACAACTATGTTCATCACACAAATATTTGTCCCTGTCGGAAATCGAACCCGAGCACCGTCGATTGCGTAGTCAGGATCACTAACCACTCGACGAACGGGGCAGTTTTAAAAATCATTTGTAAATGTAATTACCGGACCTTGATTTTAACGCACCTTCATAATCTCAACTTCATCCGAAGCTGTAGAAATTACAGTCATTGGTGGGTACTAATTAATCTATTTGCAAATAAATAACAAACTATGGAGATTTTACTTCTACAGATTCTAATCCAACAAGAACTAAGTGATAATATTTACTAGGCGTAGAGTTCCGCAACGTCTCGCCCAGCTATTTGCAAGGGCGGATCCAGAGGGGGTCATGGGGGTCGTGACCCCCCCTCTGGATAGATAACAATATTTTGACCATAGATAGATAACAATATTTTCTGTAGAGTCCTCCAATCGCACATCGCATTATAGCATACCAATTATAGTCTGCTCGACAAGTTGAAAATAATCTAAAATAGAGATACTGCTCTTAAAATTATGTGCGATAGCTCATTGGATCCGGAATGACGCCTAGAAAAATGTGCTAAAAGCGTGTATTAGCACATAAAAAAATTGCAAAAATTATAAACAATTAAAGATGAAAAAAAAATGTCATTTCGTTTATTGCCAATATTTCATTAACCATTAATATTTATGAAATGTCAAATAAGGATTCGGAAATAGGAGGTATTTTCAAGAAAAACTCGTAGATTTCGGAACTCTATCTCCACTATTTATAATTTTAATTTAACGCTGAAAATGGGTCTCCGCACGACATTTTTAGATTGCGCGCACAGCCTCAAAAGCGAGTACAACACAACACAAATTAATTTATTTAAGATAATTCTTTTTTAAATTTGAAAAAATTATAATGTATTCTGAACACTATAAATAGTTTATTTCCGTTGGAAATTTTACTTAAAATTAATTTTTCAACAAGTTAAACGATTGTTAACTAATAAAATTTTCTCGTAATTCCGTCTTAATTGTAAATGAAAAAAAAAATGTTTAAATAATTATCGTAAAATTTTTTTGCTTCATGGAGCCTTTTTTATATACATATTTAACAATACCACGCCATAAAAGTTAAAAAAATATTCATACTTTGCTTATAATAATTATTGTACTTTAACAACATTACGTGGATTTTTCAGTTTTTGTTCACATAATTTTAAGAGCAGTATCTCTATTTTAGACTATTTTTAACTTATCGAGCAGACTATTAGAGCTAGATATAAAAACGTATTTCTGGTAGAATCCTACGAACAATATATCTTGTGTCTTGTTTGATAATATAATCGCCTCGCCTGCTGTGAAAGTGAAATGCTTTCACCGCGCGCTTTGGTGTGGTAATCGGTAAACAAATACCGGTTGTGATTTTACATTTCGGTAATAATTAGCAGCTTTTTCAAAGATTGTACTCTTTCGACAGTTAAATTTCTGTTTTATGATTGACTTCTAAATAAGATATTAACAACGTGGTCATAACCCAGTCCACTTAGGATAGACGATGGTGATAGCCTATAATTTATTTTGGGTGCGATATATCACCTATCACTGATAGGTGATATATCGCACCCGAAAGAAGAGTAATCACTCTTCTTACGAATCTGACGAATAAGAACGTTTTCTTGAAAAAAATCTTGCTTATTCATTAGAATACGCGATCGCCCTGTAGCCAAAATTCGACCATAGACTAAACTATAAAATCTCTTTTAAGTTTAATTACGATTTAGTATTTTCATGTCACAGTTTTTTTAAACATTTTTTTATCTGTAGATTTTTTTCCACCATAGAAATGAAAAACATTATATAACTTCCCGGCCGTCCCGGCATCCTTTGAAGAATAGGCCAACTGTCGTTCTGCCAGGCAGGTCGTAAAAGGCGACCGATTGGCTATCGGGTCACTACCATCGTGGCTACTAGGTGGTAGAGTTCCGCATTGTCTCGCCCGGGTCTGGTACCACCGCCTTACCTATTCCTGCCGCAATAGCGTCAGTGCTTGTCGCTGTCGTGTTCCGGTTCGGAAGGTAAGGTAGCCGGTAAACTTATGCATGTGGCATTAGGCCTCGCCACAACATAGCAACGCACCATTAACATCTTTGGTGTCTATGGGCAATGTTTGACTCTTTCCATCAGGAGACCCATCTGCTTGTTTGCTATCTTATGATATAAAAAAAAAACTTTTTATTTTTCCTATAATTTAGTCTACAAAATCCAAAAGGTACCTACGACGCTCGAGTAACTTCCCATTTAGCATCTTGACTGTGCCAAATGTCATACTTATAATGAAGTACAAAGCGCAATTGTCACAGTAATACAGCAACAACGAATGGGTTAAAATGAAGTACAAAGCGCAATTGTCACAGTAATACAGCAACAACGAATGGGTTAAAATGAAGTACAAAGCGCAATTGTCACAGTAATACAGCAACAACGAATGGGTTAAAATGAAGTACAAAGCGCAATTGTCACAGTAATACAGCAACAACGAATGGGTTAAAATGAAGTACAAAGCGCAATTGTCACAGTAATACAGCAACAACGAATGGGTTAAAATGAAGTACAAAGCGCAATTGTCACAGTAATACAGCAACAACGAATGTGTTAAAATGAAGTACAAAGCGCAATTGTCACAGTAATACAGCAACAACGAATGGGTTAAAATGAAGTACAAAGCGCAATTGTCACAGTAATACAGCAACAACGAATGGGTTAAAATGAAGTACAAAGCGCAATTGTCACAGTAATACAGCGACAACGAATGGGTTAAAATGAAGTACAAAGCGCAATTGTCACAGTAATACAGCGACAACGAATGGGTTAAAATGAAGTACAAAGTTTTCCCTTCACGTATTTCCCCTGTGTTGATTAGGGCCTCTGACATCATGGCTAGACGATAGAGCTCTGCATTGTCTCGCCCGGGTCTGGTACGAACGCCTTAACCTATTCCTGCCGCAATAACGTCAGTGCTTGTCACTGTCGTGTTCCGGTTTGGAGGGTAAGGTAGCCGGTAAACTTGTGCATGTGGCATTAGACCTCGCCACAAGATAGCAACGCACCATTAACTTCTTTGGTGGCTAAATGCGATGGTTGTCTCTTTCCGTCAGAAGACCCGTCTGCTTGTTTTGCTATCTTATGATATAAAAATAACCTATTCCATCACACAGATATCAAGGCACCATTTACATCTTTGATCATACGTTTTACCTCGCGGCGCGGACCAACAGTGCTCCTTTAAGAGAATGGACCATCTGCCATTCTGCCAGGCAGTTCGTAAAAAGCAAACCATTAACTATACATGTCACTACCAGCATGGTCACTAAGTGGTAGAATTCTGTAACGTCTCGTCCGGATTTTGATAGCAAAAGCGTTAGTGCTTGTCAGTGTCATTCCTGGTTTAGATGATTAGTTAGCCAGTAACTTATGCAGGCATTACCTTTTCACCAAGCGAATCACTTGTATGTTTGATATCTAATCCATACTATCCATACTATCCATACTATCCATACTTTAATATTATAAATGCGAAAATAACTCTGTCTGTCTGTCTGACTGTCTGTCTGTCTGTCTATTACGCTTTCACGGCCAAACCACTGAACCGATTTGGATAAAATTTGGTACAAATATAGTTTGAGACCCAAGAAAGGACATAGGATGGTTCTTACCCCGGAAATCCCACGGGAACGGGAACTATGGGGGTTTTTATTTTAGAATGTTTTCCACGCGAACGAAGTCGCGGGCACAGCTAGTTATATATAAAAAAAACTTCAAAAATGTCTTATATAAAATATACGTTACCAAATACCGTTACTATACAATATGAATATATATCTATTTTATGTTCATTAAATATTTTTATATGAATTCCAACTTGTTGCGTAACGACTTTCACTTATGCCTGTTAATATAAAATGCAAATATATTGTGTAACGCTCGTTTATGTCAAATCATATCGGTTTTTTTATTTCACTTTCGATTCATACACAGTTAAGCTATTACATAGGCATTATGTTATATTAACTGCTTTTTTAATATAAGAAAGGAAACAAGCAAATGGCTCTCTTAATGGAAAGAGACTAGCATCGTCTATATACACCAAAGATGTTAATGTTATATTGCTATTCGTGTGACGGAATGGCAATGCCACATAAGTCTACCGGCTACCTTATTCTTGACACCTGAACAAGCATTGATTTTTTTTTCGGAATGTCTGTATTACTGGCCTTATGAGCCGTCACAGCTTCACTGGTCGCGGGGACGAGCAGAGTGCTCAGCCAGAATTTATAGGTGTAGGGCTGTACGCCCTCCGCCCTAAGTGTGTCTCCTGCGAGACCGAACCTCGGCTTAGGGTGGGGTCGCGATTTCCGATAAGAGGGTTAGTGGCATTGTTTTGTCCGTCGGCTGATCCTTGCCCTTGGGCTCGGTTCGCCGATGGGCCAAACAGGGGTCCTCGTCGCCACCGGCGGCGACAGTGTCTTGCGACAAGGATAAGTAAGACGGTATCATATATTTCCAGGCGAAACGTTGCGGAACTCTACCACCTAGTAGTCACGACGGTACAGACATGTATAGCCAATCGGTCGGATTTTACGACATACCTGGCAGAACGGCAGTTGGTATTTTCATCAAATGGGACCAACAAGGGGTAAATCTACACATATAATAAAATCGTAGGAAAGTCAATGTATGTCCGGGGTAAACTCAAAAAGTACTGCATGAATTTACTTCAAATTTTGCATGAATATTACTAACGAAGTCCGCGCGAACGAAGTCGCTGGCAACAGCTAGTTGTAGAATATAGCTTCATAAGGGGGCGTCCATAAATTACGTGAGTTTTTAAATTTTCTGTCCCTCCCTCCCCCCTGGTGAGATGTCGTGAGATTTTATTCAACCCACTCCCCCATCCCTCAATCTCACGTGAGATTTTTCAAAATGTGGGTTTCTTAAATATATAAACGCGTTGGATTATTATTGTAAAAAGAAAAAAAAATGCTTCGTGCTTTTATGTACGACTAGTTAAGACTGTATAACGTCGAAGTATGAATGAAATTATTTTCTTTCGAACGAATTAGTGATCTTAATCATATTACGATTACGCTTAAAATTAAATCTAAAGCATGTAATAATGTTAATCTGGATCTGGATTATGGACCAAAATAGTATAACTTTTTTTTGGTTTTAATCAGAAAAAAATTGCGTGATATTTGCCGAGACCCCCCTCTCTCCAACGTAAGATTATATGAGATTTGACTCAACCCCCTCTCCCACTTAAACATCTCACGTAATTTGTGGACGCTCCCTAAGACTCATTTCATTGGTCGTTAACTCGGTCGACATTCGGGGAGTCCCAGAAAACAAGTTAACCACTGCTATCTGTCCAACTGAGTGCTAAGTGTGAGTTTTTCTTTTCGCATTCGATCGTGAGCGCGTTTCGAGTTTACTAGGAATTTGTATGTGATTTGTACAGCGCCACCTAGTGGTAAACTGGTTTCTCACGTTTACCACTAGGTGGCGCTGTACAAATCACATACAAATTCCTAGTAAACTCTAAACGCGCTCACGATCGAATGCGAAAAGAAAAACTCACACTCAGCACTCTGACAGACTCGTAAGATTTCAAAGTTACTTTATTTCTCACTAGCTGTTGCCTGCGACTTCGTCCGGCGCGGACTTCGTTTACTCCGCACTGCTCCTCCCTTGTAGGTGATAGCGTGATAATATGTAGCCTATATGTTGACCCGACCTTTAATAATATCCATGCAAAATTTGAAGTAAATCCATGCAGTACTTTTTTAATTTACCCCGGAAATACATACAGACAAACAGACAGACAAAAATTCTAAAAATTATATTTTTGGCTTCGGTATCGATAGTATTCTTTTAAAAAAATATTCAATGTACAGTTTTGACCTTCCTACGATTTTATTATATGTATAGATTAATGTATTTAGACCACACATAACTGCGTATTATTTATGCATTACATTAATATAAACGAACCATATATTAGAGATTTAGATATACAAATTGTATGGATTAGCATAATATTTAGTCAGTCCTTTCTCAATCAATAAATATGATAATTTTCAATTTTATATTTCTCTTTGACTTTCACTAGCCTTTTTAAATTTAATCGCAGTCTTTCGCATTGTACACCGCCTTACCTATTCCTTTCACAATAGCACAGTATACTGGAGACTAACAGTAGTCAATCTACATACATGTGATATTCGAGCAACGCACACATAGACACCTCTCACGGACGCGATATCTCGCAATGGTTCAGTACAGTTTGTACCGCACCAGTCGGAGATATCGCGTCCGTGAGAGGTATCTATGTGTGCTATGCTCGAATAATACTTGTATGTAACATTGACTTCTGGTAGTCTCTAAGAATTTTGACAATAGTGTCAACGCTTATTATTGTCGTATTCGGGTTAAGAGGATAAGATAACCGCTAGCCGGTAGCGTTATGCATGTGGCATTGCCTTCTCGCTACATGAATAGCAACGCCCCGTCAATATCTTTGGTGTCTATAGGCGTTGATGTCTATTTCCATCAGAAGAGCCAGCAGCTGCTTCTTTTCTATTGATATATAAAAAGCTGGCTGGAGATTGCAGCTAGGTTATCATCCGCCACGCGGATGTTAATACACAGTTATCTGGTGTCTCTAGGCGAAGGATATATATGCTAAGAGGCAAAGGTGTCTACACATTTTCATCCATTGGTAAAAAAAATAAAACTGGTCAAGTGTGAGACGGACCTGCACACGTAACATTTATTTTTCTTATAGTATAAGATAGCAAACAAGCAGATGGGTCTCCTGATGGAAAGAGTCAACCATCGCCTATAGACACCAATAGGTGTTAATGGTGCGTTGCTATCTATCTTGTCTTATGCCACATGCATAAGTTTACCGGCTACCTTACCCTCCAAACCGGAACACGACAGCGACAAGCACTGACGCTATTGCGGCAGGTATAGGTAAGGCGGTGGTACCAGACCCGAGCGAGACAATGCAGAACTCTACCACCTAGTAGCCACGATGTTAGTGACTCATATAGCCAATCGGTCGCCTTTTACGATCTGCCTGGCAGAACGGCAGTTGGCCTATTATTCAAAAGGAACCCGGGACCAACACGGGGGAAACATTCCGTACCACCGAGTGATATTAACTGAAGTTATTAAATTGAGACCCATTTTGGATAGTAGAAAGTATCTTAACGGCCGTATTCCCTAAGAGGTAGGCAGAGATACAACAAGTGCACCTACAATTAGCCAAAGATACTTAATCCTACAATGTGATAGGTGGCAAGCCTAACGCCAACTTGGCACTTCCAATCCGGGGCATCATTATTTTTATCAGAAAACTTAATAATCACACTTTTTTAACTGTCCGACCCGGAAATTGAACCCGTGACCTCATGTGATTAACAATGACACCGAACCACTAGACCACAGAGGCGACGATACGTATTTTGGAATTTAACTTTTGACTTTATTTGTTGTAATATGTAGCGGCCAAAGTTTTCTGTTTTAGTTAGCATTCTATAAATATGTAAACAACTAGCTGCGGCCGCGACTTCATCCGCGTGGAATATTTTCGAAAAAAAAGTAGCCTAAGTTACTCCCTGTCATATCAGCTATCTGTTAGTGAAAGTCCTGTCAAAATCGGTCCAGCCGTTCCAGAGACAGACAAACAGACAGACAGAGACAGAAATTGTAAAAAAATGTTATTTTGGCATATGTACCGTGTATACATCCATATGCATTTAGTAAAAAGCGATTATTTTAATATTACAAACAGACACTCCAATTTTATTTATTTGTATAGATATTTCCATTCAAGAGCCTTGTGACAGACAAAGAGCGGAGCATATCAGTAGGGTTTGTTGGTCACTCTTTGGGTACGAACCCCAAAAATTACTCTATAAGTCGTTTTTTTATATCATAAGATAGCAAACAAGCAGCCCATGTGCTTCTCCTGATGGAAAGAGTCAACCATCGCCTATAGACACCAAAGTTGTTAATGGTACATTGCTATCTTGTGGCGAGGTCTAATGCCACATGCATAAGTTTACCGGCTACCTTACCCTCCAAACCGGAACACAACAGTGACTAGCACTGACGCTATTGCGGCAGGAATAGGCAAGGCGGTGGTACCAGACCCGGTCGAGCCGATGCAGAACTCTACCACCTAGTAGTCAAGATGGTTGTGACGCGCATAGCCACTAGGTCGCCTTTTACGACCTGCCTGGCAGAACGGCAGTTGGCCTATTCCTCAAAGGAGCCCGGGACCAACACGGGGAAAGGTTGCTTAAAGCTAGACTGATTACATTTTTTTATTAGCAGGGATGGATACGATGATAAGTTGGAGAGTCGCGAAGGTAGCGTGTTTTTTGGACCACACGCCCTGCGACAGTCGCCGCTGTTAGAAGAATGCCCATTACGTGGGCCCCCCAAATGTCCACCTGCTTCCAAAAGGTAATAAATTCAAAAATCATATATGGACACTACTTCTAAGGCGCCCCATAGACCTGCAGTAACATTGCGCAATACTTTTATTGTGCAATAATATGGAAATCCCCCTTTGACTCCAAACATTCAATAAATTCACTCAATAAAATTGACAAACCAGTCTGATCAATATTTTCGAGCGAGCAACATGGCTGACGACAAAGTTTTGGCGGCAACCACGCTGGTGATTTTGTTAAATAAATCTGTATACAATTCTATATACTCAAATAAAAACTCCCGTTCTTTATCTTTTATAGCATTCTTGCTCGTCAATTTGTTTAAATTGATGACACGACCATATATTAAACACCGGGACTGACCAAACGCGACCGCTCCAAACTCTGAAGTGAAAAATATTGTGCAATTTAAGCCTACACAGTGCAAGAGAAAATTTTGCGCAATAAAAACTAAACCCGTTCAAACTTTCGTTCCATCATTGTGCAATATTCAATATTAACCCTAAACGGTCAATATTATTGCACAATACGTAATATTGCGCAATATTACTGTAGTTGTATGGGGCACCTAAAGTGAAATCTTAACAACTTTAGAATGAATGTGTATTCTTTTTTATTTATTTTTTTCTTTATTTCACACTACTACGATTGCACTGCTACGCTGCCTAAAACTCCTTATACTAGTAATAAAATACAAAACTATAGCGTAATGTGTGTGATGCAAAACGTCCCGCGGAAATGTGAATTTGGTTTACGTCAATTGTGCGACAGTTTCGCGAAGTTTTGTCAATACCAAAAGTGGCTAAGATTTCACTTCGAAAAATATAAATATACAACGTCACGCATAGATCCCCGAAAAAAATGTTAATAAATCTCATGATGTGGCAGGTGACAAACCTATAAACAGGTGGCCAATCTGTGAAATAAAGCAAATTTTTCTAGGTGATAGAATACCGCAAGATGTCGCCTACTCCTACCGAAATAATGTCAATGCTTTTGACTGTCGTTTTTGTATTTTGAGGGTAAGGTAGCCGGTAAACTCATATGGCATTACCATCCCGTTACACGGATAGTAAACGCAACATTGGTGTCAACGACGGTCGTCTCTTTCCATCAAGAGAGCTTGCCTCTATCTTATGATATAACAAACATGTCTATGAACGTCTTTTAACGTTCAGTGCGCTTTTCTCACCCATTTAAGTAACTGGCGTGATGATATTTATTTTTGAAGTGAACTTGTTTAGTTGAAACGAAACTGAGCCACGATAAAAAATGAACACAAGAACGTATATGACTAATCCGGGGATAAAGTAAGATAGAATATAATATGAAGCTTAAAGTTGTATTATATCTGGAGGCAGCACTTCTAATACCTACTTGAAATACAATTTTAAATACAGCTGTCATCTTCTGAAGTCTTTTCCTGTCTTTCTAATCTGTATAAAAAGAGATGGGAAGACCTCATAGACAGAGATATAACGTAAATATGTGTTTCAATTGATTAATATGAGTGCTAGCTCCACCTATACCTAATATTTCATGGTTACGAAGTAGGTATTTTATATTTAAAATATCATCTATTTTATGGTTTCAAAACTAGCCTAGACACTAGACACAAGCAGTACAACCAAAGAGAATTTACTGCAAGTTTTTACTTCTAAAATACGAAAAATCGTTTTCCTCAACTCCTTCAATTTATTTTTATTCCCTTCTTTCCTTATTCAACCAATAAGAAAATCTTCAATCAACCGCTATCTTTCTCTCTGTCACTCTGTACCTCCTTCTCTTTGTGTGTGTGTGTGTGCACGTGTACGTGTGTGTGTGTGTGTGTGTGTGTTATACAGTGTATTCATTTTATTCTCTTACAAATTAACTAGAATCCAAAGTTTCACTTTAGTGCTCACACTCGATTTTTTAATAATATTTTTTAGATATAGAACACACGATGGCACTTGTAACAACTTGAGTCGTCTCCGATGGGGTTCCACCATGACCCCAGTCCAGCGATTCCTCGAACCAGTCTACTCCGATGGCATCCAAGCTCCTAGAAGATCAATATTTGGCTCCCAACTCCCCTCCGCCCGGGAAGTCAGTGCGCTTGTACACGAGGATAAAGATGATGAGAATGTTGGAATAACTCACCTTCTAATGCAATGGGGACAATTTCTGGACCATGATATCACCTCGTCATCTCAGTCAAGAGGCTTCAATGGATCTGTGCCAAGATGTTGTGTGGATGGTGGCAGAGATTTTGTTCCTAAGGAGTTTATGGTAAGAAAAATAATTAGACCTTTGTTTTATTTTAAGCTCTTAGCCAGATCTTATAATGACTGGAACACTTTAGTCGGGGTCCATATTGAAGTGTGACATCCACGTGAGACGAATGAAACCCATTTGCTTATTAGCTACCTTACCCTTCTATTTAGATAAGCGCTGATGTTTTGGCAGAAGGAATCAGCAAGATGATGGCACTTATCCAAGTAAATTGTGTCGAGATTTGATCTCCTCGTGGTCACTTAATATTTGTAACACAGCTTTCATTTAATTATTACATGATTTTGTCAAAAAGAGTATAAGTAAGTTTCATAGATCGGCACGGACAAACCTATCCGTAGATATTTACCTAGTTTTGTAATAACGGTACTGACGCATATAATTCTGGGCTTTCCCCGGGTCGGATAAATCCGGTTTCCGACTGCTTTTACATAATTGGGTAACTGCTTCAGGACATTTACCATAGTTTTATAGAGTTTTTTTTTTTATAATTGCAACATTTTTTAGACTCTTACTATATACTAACGCGTTTACCCGAATCCAAAAAAATAGTAACAGCCCACCTCACGATGGTATAATAAATTCAGTTTATGCCTTATTACGGCAATGAAGCAGCTAAAGCGCAAGCTGAGCCTAAGCTTCTTTAATGTGTAGACATTAATCTAATGCAGGAATGTATTCTTTCTACAACATTTTGTTCATTTTACTTGTAAAACCTTTTAATTGGCATTTTTAATCACATCATCATAAATTATGTTTGTAAAACTAGCTGAAATCAATAAATAAAATAAAATAAAATGACAACGTCTAAGGCATCGAAAAAAGCATTAATGGAGACTGCCGAAGAAGAAAAAGAAGTGAAAGCTTAAATAATATCCTACGCTACGCTACCTAAAACTTTAATCAATAAAACTAAGGTCACGAGATGTCTGAAGATGAACATGACTTAGCTTACGTATATAATGTGACGGCCATACAAACCCATAAGTTTTGTCTTTTCGCCATTAAAGAATGTCTATAAGCAATGATTGTTTCTTTCTGTCAGGACAGCCATCTGCTTGTTTGCTATCTTATAATATAAAAAAATCTTTAAATCTGTTGAGCTACGTTTAGTAAAGATAAAACTTATGGCTTGGCATGGCCGTCACGCTATATACGTTAGCTAAGTCATTATGCAATACAGATATCTCGTGACCGTATAAATTTTACCGTGTATTCATCTTTATGTTAGCGCTACAATGCTATCCGTGTGGCGAGATGTTAATGCCACTTGCATAAGTTTACCGGCTACCTTACCCTCCAAACCGGAACACGATAATGGCAAATAGAGGCGATTTAGTACATAGTAGAGTTAAATCTCATAATGTGGTTTATATCAATTTATGTAACTTGACCATTAATATTTGCAGCACCCTGAATGCTTCCCAATACCAGTACCTCCTTCGGACCCCTTCTACGGTCCTTTAGGGGTCCGTTGTTTAGACTTCGTGCGATCATCTCCAGCGCCGCACGACGACTGTGCTCTTGGCTGGCGAGAACAATTCAACCAAGTATCAGCGTACATAGATGGATCGCCACTGTACGCCAGCTCAGCCAGGCAGTCGGACAACCTACGGCTCTTTAGGAATGGTAAGAAATCCAAGTCACTTATTTGCTCAAATTATTCACAATTAGATTATATAATTTTTTTGTCAACTTTTCTTCCGTAATTCTTTCTACACGTCCATGCAACATGACCCATTCTCATTTATACACTGATAAATTCTTTCAAACTCAAACCCCTCTCTTAATAATTTCATTTCTACCGTGTCAATATTATATTCATACCTTACCTAACTCATTCAGTTATCGCTTCCATGGAATGATTTTCTCTTGTTTGATTGCTTTAACGTTTCAACTATTTTAACAGTCTATTCACTCTGTCTCCTTTATATGCTCTTTTTTCTATATTACTATTTTTCTATCCGTTTTAAGGACGTTATCCACTTCTTTGAACATATAATCATCTTACTTTATCTTTACACATGTTTTCTTCAGTTCTAAGATCATCTGCATTAATATTTTATCTTTCATATCTATGACAAGTGATTCTAACTCAAACGGAATGGACGCAACAAGTACTGCACCGTTTATGTAAAATAGTTTACAACTAGGTCACATTCATCGATCTCATCTTTGAAGACACTTAATTAGATATAAAATTAACACATAAGTTTATATTACATTGGCTTGTTTGCTTTAACTGACGTCACGTCACAGGCTATTTATAGCCGTCCACCTGCATCTGCAAAAATATATAGATTTCACGGAATATATCATGGACCCATCATTTGTTACAAAATTCCAAGGCTATTTTCGTGCAATTAAATCGAATGCTTTCCGTAAATTTTTTAAATTTTTTTTAAGATAGCAAACAAGCAGATGGGTCTCCTAATCCACGATCGCCTATAGACACCAAAGGTGTTAATGGTGCGTTGATATCTTGTGGCACATGCATAATTCAACCGGCTACCTTACCCTCCAAACCGGAACACGATATTGACAAGCACTGACGCTACTGCGGCAGGAATAGGTAAGGCGGTGGTACCAGACCCGGGCGAGACAATGCAGAACTCTGTTACCTAGAAAATAAATTAATTCACAAAACCAAAAACTTTCTAGCCTTATATTTTCATACGTTTTTGCGATGTTTCAAAATAAGAAAACTCAATCCATACATATTTATTTTCCATAATAAACATATCCAACTGAATCCATACAAATCATGACAGAATTGCCTCTTTAAACTGTCTTGAATCCTTCTAAACCATATTATGGTATAGTATATTGATTCACTTATATGCAATAACTTGTAACACCTCATGTTCTTGCAAATAATGAGTCTTTTACTCTTTCTTTGACTCTTCCACATGATGAGCCATTGTTCTTTTTTCATATGGAAGGCCCGGCATAGGGATCCCGTAAAAAGCTTCAAACAAGAAACAAGTCATGCATCCAAATATATAAGCAGTTTTTGACACATGATATGATGCAATTAAGCCTCAAGTAAGAAAATTTCGTGGAACAAGTAGTTAATACATTTTAGGACCGTAAATATAGTTACTGTTAAGTAAAAAAGACTTGGGTTAAGCAGTCTATGTGTAAAACAAATTACATGATCAAATACATGCATGGAGGGTTATGAAGGATTAGGACTCATGGATTTCAGTTTTATCGCAGATTATCAGAATATGATTTGATTCAATTTGATTTTCTTGTGTTGGTTTGGGTTCATTTAGAAGACTAAATTATCTGTTTTCTTGAAAAATCAGTAGTTCTTAATGGGTGAATGATTAATTATCTAAACATTTTTTTAGTACTAGCGTAACTACTAGACGTAATAAATAAACCTTTATCGTCCCACTCGGATTTATATTTTTTTATAAGATAGCAAACAAGAAGATAGCTCTCCTGTTGGAAAGAGAAACCATTATTATAGACATCAAAGATTTTAATAATACGATGCTTTGGATATGACGGGATGACAATGTCACTTGCATAAGTTCATCGGCTAACTTACTCTCCAAACTAGAACAGGACAGTGACAAATATTGACGCTACTGCGGCAGGCATAGGTAAGGTGGTAATATCCAATACCTGGGCGAGAAGTTGAAAAATTCTACCACCTAGTAGACACGATGCTAGAGACACGTAAAATAAAACGCCCTATTCTTCAAAGGGAGCTAGACTAACATGCCGGATATATAAAAGTTAAATTAAAATATTTGCATTAAATGCTTCTCTCCTTTTTATAATAACCATGTTCCAGTTGAGTCCAGTCCAATAGTTAGTAAGCTTGTATTTTGTATTACATCCCTGCCACAGTGATGGACACACACCATTAATATTTTTAGAGTGCATAAACGACGGGTGCCTTTTACAATTTGTAGATTATGTATATTAATATTATAAATGCGAAAGTTTGTAATGCAGTGGGCAGCACGTTGCAGCTAGTAATGTTATAACTACGGCCTACGCTAGCCGCTAGGTATATAGCGTGGCGTTATGTTACAGCGCCGAGTGTGAATCTAAATAGCATACGCTATACGTTGAGTATACATAGCGCGGCATAATTGAACGTTATGCGTTATGTTAACCACCATTAATTGTGAAGTATAAAGCTGGAGGTAGGAGCACAGTATACTGGAGACTCAGTAGTCAATCTACATGCATGTGATATTCGAGCAACGCACACATAGACACCTTTCACGGACGCGATATCTCGGGATGGTTCGGTATAGTTTGTTCCGTACCAGTCGGAGATATCGCGTCCGGGAGAGGTATCTATGTGTGCTATGCTCGAATAATACTTGTATGTAACATTGACTTCTGTGTAATATGTGTGTGTGTGTGCGTGTGTGTGCAGGCATGCTGCAGTACGGGCGCGCGCAGGTGCGGCGGCCGCAGTCGCCGGCGGAGCGCGAGGAGCTGTGCCGCGGCGGCGCCGTCTCCACCGACTGCTTCCGCTCCGGCGACGCGCGCGTCAACGAGCACCCCGGCCTCGTCGCCGCGCACATCGTCTGGCTGCGACACCACAACAGGTCACACACACACACCGCCACTACTGTACCGGCAACCTTACCACTGTGCTACCTACCACATCACACAAGGGAAAGGATACATCTACAAAAAATACACATGAGACGAAGAAGCGTCGAAACTAACGTATCTAAAGCGTTACAAGATAAATAATTGCTTAAACACGATTTAGGATTTGGTTAGTAACAAAGTTAAACTAATAGTGTTATAGCATTGAAGATTGCTGCAATATCCTGCAATAATTATACACAATCTTCAAAATCTCTTCAAAATAATTGATATATCTACCATCCAGATAGCTCGTCTTAGCTTAGGACAGTCTTTAGTGGCATGCGGTCACATTCTTTTCATTTGAGACAAACAGTGACAGCATACTACTTAGGATTTTCCTAAGCTGAGATAATGTTAGTGCAATTGGCCATTAACGTATCACAACTGTTATAACCACTAAATCGAAGGTGACTAAACAGGCCTAAAAATGAGTTCCCAAGATGGCAATATGTAAGCTTTCAGGTGATCAACATCATTGTCTTTCAAACGTCAACTATCATAAAAATAATACGTCGTGATAAAATAATAATAACGTCCTGAAAAGTCTCACATAAATTTCATAACATCACCTTATTTATTTTGACCTTAATCTTTTAGAAATTGCACATTAGTAAATAATTCTTTACCTACTGAATACCCAGAGCATACAATATTGTATTATAGAAGTCAAAATATAACATTAAGCCAGAAACAAAAAAAGAACTAAAATATTAAACAATTCGAACCACACAAGTCCGTATGATCCTTTGATTTGAAGTATACCATGAAATCTTTAAAAATTTAAGTATTCTCTTTAAATTCATTAACTAATTTATTGATCTGTATTAAAGCGGCGTTACAGAGTCACAAAATGTCAGCAACAGATTTATAATTCCCAATGAGAATTATAAGTTTTTGTTAATTTGTTTTAACTGATTATTTTATTATCATTACTCATCAGCTGTTTTTAGAACACATAAAAGGTGTAAATCTTTTTACCTTATACACATTTATGACATACGACACTGGTCAGTAAATTCAGGGATAGAGAAAACATTAAAATATATAACCTCCAACATAACCTAGAGGTCAATTCCTAAAAAGCCAATACTGAGTCAAAATTTACAAGTTATCAAACGTATCATTTTCTTGAAAGTATCATGAAAAAATTGTAATATTTCTCTTCTAGGATGGCCCAAGAACTAACGCACTTAAATCCTCACTGGAGTGACGAGAAGATTTACCAAGAAACAAGAAAAATTGTTGGCGCCATGATCCAACACATTACGTACCGGGAGTTCCTGCCGATTGTTCTAGGTACCTTTACTTTTCTTTTAATACACAGACTTCATTATGATTAAAAGAGAAATACTTACAAACTTGAAAATTCTGCAATTTTGCCAAATTTTAGAAGAGAATAGAAATAGAATAGAAAAATATTTATTCCCAAAAGATGATACACAAAACAAAGTAAAGATAGATAAAAAAAATAAGTATTTTGTAGGATACTTAACTACTAGGTATTTAACTTAAGAATAAAACTAAAACTATAAGTAATTAACCTAAATAACATTATTATATCACTTTAGGGAAAGGGTTACTGACTCAGCATTATGTTACAGCACAGACTGTAACGCTGGTATTCTGTCAGCACCTTGCCGAAAAGAGCAGCGGCTTAAGTATATAACCAATATCATATTATCATTATGTAAAGATGGATTTGTGGAAAAAAAGAAACCGTAAAGTGTATTTTACCCATAACAAAGCTTAGTGAAAGCACATAGCATTCCATCACATTTAATTACCTTATAAATAGTAAGACCACTGGGGAATAATAAATATGACGCTTTGATTGAAATTTGTAAGAATGAACACATTTTCAAGTCAGAGAATACACAAGATCGGAAAAAATTAAAACGACAGCAGAAGAGCGAATGATGAATCGAAGAAGAAAGATTTGTTTTTGATTTTTTTTTTTGCTAACGTATTGTGTACCATTAAATTTGTGTGGTTTAGTGCGTTTGTTGAGTAGATTCACACTCTACTCACATCCCAGCCAAGTTGGATGGATAAATTTGACGCCATGTTTTCATTTCTACGTAGGTACTGAAGTAATGCATCTGTTCGAACTGGAGCTCCAACGTAAAGGCTATTGGCGAGGTTATAGTCCCAAAATAAACCCCAGCCCGGCCAGCTCGTTCGGGTCAGCCGCCTTCCGGTTCGGACATAGTCTGGTGCAGCGGTCGATGGTGCGTTACAATAGACTGCATCGACCCATACCCAACAGTGAGTTTACATACACTAAATAGTTAAAAAACTATAAACAAAATTATCACCAACCAATAATACGAAGTAAATATGAGGATATTTTTATAATAAGTCATTAATTTTCAAAAAGCATTCACGCTTTTTGAAAATTAATGACTTATTTTGGAATTGAAAAAGTGTTTAATAGCTGATTTGTATCTTATTAAATTAGAAGGACCAAAGAACTCTTAAAAGCATTTACATTTCTGCTATTCCATAATACAAAATCACTTACTAAACTAAATTATTACATCGCCAAACATGGATACAATATACCATATACAACATATAAAATGACCACATCACATAAATCTGTTGCATTTGTAGTACAAAAATGTATCGTAAAATTCGGTTCATTTCTGTATTATTTACAAAGAACCCAAAGGCATAATCTTTATTTGTTTATTTGTAGATGTATCCCTCCACGACGAATTAACAAACCCATCAAACATATGGAGCATGGGGGCAATGGACCGACTTCTTTTCGGAATGATGAACCAGCCCATACAGAAACGCGATGAATTTATCACTGAGGAGCTCACCAATCATTTATTCCAAACCCCACACTTTAAATTCGGGATGGATTTAGCAGCAATAAATATTCAAAGGGGTAGAGATCATGGAGTACCACCATATACAGCTTGGAGAGATCCGTGTGGATTGTCGACGATTACCGAGTTTGACGATCTGGTGAGAGTTATGCCAGCGAGGGTAGTTCGGAAATTGAAGATTTTGTACAGGTAATATAAATTCTAGAATATAATTAACACAGCACAAAATTTCTCTTTTAAAAGAGTAGGATAGCATATGATTATACAGCTTTCATGAGGAGAAGAAACAATCGTCACATCTATGTATATACGATGGACACCAAAGATGTTAATAGTGTTAGTGTCTAAAATCTATCTGCCAAAACCCCATACTGGAATCCAATACAGTGGTTGTATCGATTCCAAATAAATTACACACATATATCTTCATCTCTCATCTACCTACACTCCAAATCACTTACGGGATAGATGGAAAGATTTGAGTGTCATAGATTATAATTATATACTACTAGCTGTTGCTCGCGACTTCGTCCGCGCGGACAACGTTTACTTCGCACAGCTCCTACCCCGTAGGTGATGGCGTGATAATATGTAGCCTATATGTCGACCCGACCTGTTACTTAATATTCATGCAAAATTTGAAGTAAATCCATGCAGTACTTTTTGAGTTTACCCCGGACATACATACAGACAAACGGACAAACAGATAAACAGACAAACAGACAAAAATTCTAAAAACTATATTTTTGGCTTCGATATCGATTGTAGATCACGCCTCAAGTATTCTTTTAAAAAAATATTCAATATACAGTTTTGACTTTTTTACGATTTTATTATATGTATAGATAAGATTCATAAGTTAACCTGTATTTAACCACACTGTCATGCATCATCATTTTACCCATATTATATCAATATCTAAACTTCTATACTTAATATTATAAAATTGTAGAGTTTGTTGGAACGAAGTTCCTTACGGCAGGCTTGGAGGGGATAGGGATTTTGCTGCGCGACCGAACTGAAAAAATGTGATGTTAAAACCGTAAGAAAAATGCGTGGAATAAAAGCGTTAAATGAGACGTGCGCAGGCGCGACAGTCGCGTACACAAGCGAGTAGTGCCGTATAGCCGAAGGAAGTTCGTTCCTACCTAGTGTCCCGCGACACCACATCATTTATTTTTGTTTGTTTGATTGTACGCGCTAATCTTAAAAACCGCTAAACCGATTTAAATAATTGTTTTTGAGTTGGATAGCCTGTTTATCGAGGAAAGTTATAGGCTATATATTATTAAGCTACGACTAACAAGATTTACCCTTTTTCGTTGAGACCCTTTAGACCACATTTTTCGTTGATACTCTGATCAACGAAAAATGTGGTCTAAAGGGTTTTATTTTTCTTTTGAGAGCTTTCCTGGCGTGCGCTGCGTTAACGGTTAAAGTTACGCAAAAATTATGTATGATCGAATTGTTCATTTTAAAAAGTTGTAAAAAAGTCTTTAATAGTTTACATCTATCTATTAAGGTTCACATTTTATGGCCGTTTAATGGTAATCAAAATTGTTCTAAAATAATTCATTATTTGCGACAGTGTTTGAATAAACATGGTATTAATCTTTATCTAAAAAAATAGTTATTCGTCACTAGTATTTAATTTTGAATGAAATCGCCCTTTGCTTTATTTGATTTCAACCAAGAACTTAGGAGATATCACAGTTTTAAGAGGCGTGCGTGCATAGGAAGAATGCGTCAAAGTCGAAGTGGATGTGTCAAAGGGCAATATTGGCGGCTGTGTATGTTGTGTGTGTGTGCGTGTGTGCGTGTGTGCGTGTGTGCGTATGTGCGTGTGCGTGTGCGTGTGCGTGTGCGTGTGCGTGTGCGTGTGCGTGTGCGTGTGCGTGTGCGTGTGTGTGTGTGTGTGTGTGAATAGTGTTGACGAAATTAATGACGAAATCAATACTGAGTAAACTTCCAGGAGATAGCGTAAACTACCTATATATCAATTGACACCCCAGTAGCCGACGTTTACTCATGTTCCCGTGCCATAATCATGCCGTGCCGTGTCATGATCATAGTGGGATAGGCTTTGTCATACTCTTATCTACAAACATTGCAAACTTGGGTACAAACTGTCCTGTTTTTATTAGCACTGTAGGTATGATTTTTTGTTTGTTCGTGGATTAATTAAAGTTACAGTTCCTCTAGAATGGTATTATAGGCCCCTATGACCTACTCCCTCTTATGTGACGTAGACGAAGTTGCGCGGGTCAGCTAGTTTATACATAAGACCATAAGAATGAAAAATTGCCAAAACATTGCAATTTGCCGTTTACATTGCAAACTGCCAAAGATCAAATAAATATGATTAATTAAGATCTTTTGTAACCCCTATTTCATGCAAATAAAGAATTATTATTATTATTATGGTGTCAAACCCATGTTAGTTAGATTACATTACTATGCGAACATTTGTGTAAATGCGTATGCGTTCCTTACATCTGAAACAAGTATTAACTTATTATTACATCTTTCAGGCATGTTGATGACATAGATCTTTTTACTGGAGGAATGGCTGAACGCCCTGTAGTAGGAGGCTTGGTTGGACCAACATTTGCTTGCATCATTGCACAACAGTTCTCCAACTTAAGAAAAGGTGATCGTTTCTGGTATGTAGAATTCAATTTTTAAAACTTTTATTTATTAACATACTCTTAAGACATTACTTTAATTACACGGGGATTTGATTTCAGGTATGAAAATGGGGAATTCGAATCATCATTTACACCAGCACAACTACAGCAAATTCGGCAAATATCTCTGGCACAAGTACTCTGCCGAACCTTAGACACAATTGAAAGCATTCAACCTTTTGTATTTCTCTCTCCTAGTCACCCAGATAATCAGAGAATATCATGCTTTGATAGCACACTTAATGATTTTGACTTATCACCGTGGACAGAAATCAATACAGAATCGAACAATGTTAGAAAATCGGACGATGAACCAGTTCGACCAAATAGAACGAAACAATCTACAATGAAACCTTCTTCAACAACAAAGAAATCTATAAAAGGAACTACAACTTCTAAACCAAACAGAAAACAAAGCCTTGCAAACAAAGCAGAAAAATTAACAGATATCAAAAATGAAAACGAGAACAATACTAAAGTTAATGCGACAATACAACGCATAGATGACAAATTAGATTTTAAAAATAAATCCTTACGTTTTAGCGACGATTTTTATGACAGAAATAATCCTCCCAGACAATACAATGACTATGACGACGACGTTCATAGCGTTCAATCAGTAGTTGTAAATAATTCTCCACATAAAAGACCATACAGACCGTATTTAACTGTTACAGAAAATGTTGACAAGTACACTTATCTTATAAACTACGTTCCCAGACCAACACAATCCTGGCGACAAACAACGAAACGTAACTATGACCGAGACGTTGTAAAAGTCACGTACCAAAATTACGATGACACTTATAGAAGACCTAACAGACCTTATTTTAACAGACAAGACATGAACGATGAATTTGAATCTAGACATAATAGACCTAAAACTGATAATTCAGAATCATCTGCAAGATCTAATAGTGCACATTTAACGCTAAATCCAGACCAAACTGAACGGACTACTAATGACTTAAGACAAACAACACCTAAACTTGAAACAGTTGCTACTACTTCAGAAAACAAGTATAAGTTGACGACTTTTAGTTACGTAGGTACATATAGAGGTGACTTAACTAGATTTGACAATAACGACTCTAAAGACTCTAAATCTGACAATATTAGTAAAGACTTTTCGATAGAAGATTCAGCTATTAATGACAAACTAGACATTAAACAAAATGAAAGACTTTCTACATTCTTTACATATGACACTGTTACAAAACCTTATAACTTGACTCGACCAATACGAAAAGACGATGAAGAACATACAGACATGCATAGTAAATATTATTATGATCATAATGTATTACATAAATACCCAGATAGTAAAACAGAATCTCAAACTCAATATGAAAGCTTAGAACAAAGATCAGCGGAAACAAAACTTCCAATAAATGCAGAGCGTCCAAGAGATTCTCAAATAAAAGCTAAGAAGACATCCAGCTCAGCGAAAACTCCTTCTGTGGCATTTCAAATTATACCTAGTGAAAATAGGTGAGCAATATTTTTTTTTTTTAATTGAACTCTATTTTTGGAAGAATGTCTACTATCATTTGATCAGTATATACGCTTTGTAACAGAATCCCGGATCAATTTTCATCAGCTTAGCAATTTCGGATACTGTATTTATTTGGATGGGTGGAATTTGCTAACCGAAACAGAAATTTAGTTGTCAAACTTTTACATAAAGTCAAGTTTCCATCTGATAACAAGTGACGCGCAAATTATTCCTTATTCCAGTTTATGGACAATATGCAGATTATCTATCTATATATATAAAAATCAATTGCTGTTCGTTAGTCTCGCTAAAACTTGAGAACTGCTGAACCGATTTGGCTAATTTTGGTTTTGAATTAATTGTTGAAGTCCAGGGGAGGTTTAAAAGGTGAGAAAATATAGAAAATAAATAAGAGTAGTTAAAAAGGCAGAACAACGTTTGTGTCAGCTAGTATTTGATAAATATTTACCGCCCCGTTGGTCGAGTGGTTAGCGACCCTGACTACGCAATCAACGGGGCTCGGATTCAATCCCCGACGGGGACAAGCATTTGTGTGATGAGCATAAATGTTTGTATTTGCGGGTTTGGGTGTTTATTAAATATATTCTTGTATTTATATATGTATTACTATGTATTATTATCGTTAACTAAACACCCATAACACAAGCAAATAATTTGCTTACTTTGGGGTTAGATCAGTCAGTGTAAATAGCCCTGTGAATATTTGTTTATTTATTTGATCGATTGATTAATATACTTAGTATCTCTTTTGCTTAGCTATTCTCCTTCCACGATTCACTGCTTTGTGAACTACAACCTCCCAATTTATATATTAGTGAAATTTCTGCATACGTGTTCTCGTAATTATTCTCTTCTTAATCGCCATGACCGATGTAAATGATTTTTTTATACTTATGAGGTCATAAATTTAGGGCATTATTTATGACTCGTTAAAGTCCATCCCGAGTCAAATATTGTTTATAATTTTGACTACAGCTTGACTCATTGTTTGATGCTGAGATGCTGTGGACTGTAGTCGGGATCCTAAGACAGACATGTGATGTGCCTACCAAATTTAATTTATGCCTATGCCCATGTTAATATTACGTAAAACCCTCGCATACCCCCCCCCCCCCCCCCCCCCAATGTTAATATGACGCGCTCAAGTAAATGCCAAAATCTAATTAATATTTCTGTACTAAAAATAATCCATTTTGTTTAGCCCGTCCCTATGGGCGGTATATGAAGAAGATGATGATATACCAGAGAGGCTGCCCCCACTACCTCAGATTACGTCAGATCCGTACGCGCTCAGAGAAGTACCCAAACCCATTTTAAGACCACGACGGAGACCTGGATTTTGAATGTAATAATAACAACCTGAGCAGTTAAATAATGGAATTGAAAATTATGAGGAAAAGAAGTGCAATTATAAAAGACAATTTTAGTAAAATTTACATACAAATGATAATATTTAATGGCACCGCTGTTACTGTTTCAAGCCAGCAAGATGGCAGCACCATATATGAATGGTCGAATAAGTTAATGTTTAAATTCGAAGTAGTTTACAGAGCAACACAACAGCTCACCCGAGAGCGGTGCCAAAGTCAGCTAAATCATATTGTAATAAAATAAACTATCATTGCGCCAGAATGTATTCATATGGCCTTTAATGTTTCGATATGAAGACAAACCAAACCGAGATAGTAGAAACCTGTTCAGAGATTTGTATATACTCTCATTTAAAAATACATACGTAAAATAATCTCTTATTACAAAAGGATTAAAAATATATTAATGATATTAATCATATCAATGATATTATTCGTCAGTTACTTATCTCATAATAACAAACTCATTATTTAACTGCGCATTGATAAGCTACTTAAAACATGTGTGTTGTTGCCAATACACGTGTTTGAGTAGCTTATCAATGCGGAAAATATGGACTTAAATGTCTAACGTGATATAGGTAATTTGCTATAGGTAAACATAGTAAAATGCAAAAAATATGTGCTTAATTAGAAATCATTACTAAGAATTGACAATTTAACCTTATTAAAAAATATTTAATTTTTAAACAATCGGGTGAAAACGTAAGGAAGGAATTCGACCGAGGCAATCTTACATGAATCGTTTTAATTATGTGGAAAAACAGAAAATATTTTCAAATAAATCTATTATGTGTTTGTATATAAGGTCTTTCCAAAATATATGAACATATTTTAACACGGCGTTCGGTACGTCTAACCAAAGATTTCCACCCAAAAAACAATGTGATTCAAGGGACTAAAATATTTTGATTTTTACGAATAAAATAACTTTGTCTCAAAACACTTTACGCTCTTCCGTATAAAATAGTCCGCGAGGTTATTTACCTTAGTACTCACAACGTTCTTACATTGTGCGTAGATAGTAAGGTAAATAAACTCACGCTATATCTGTGAGTCAGACGCATTATGCTTTACGTCATATTACGTCAGACGCGGCCTTATCAGCTGATTTTGAGAAAATTAGAATCAACCATATTTACAATAACTATTACAGCTGTCAGCCGATCAGCTGATTAAACAGCTGGTAAATAACTTCGCGGATTATTTTATACGGAAAGGCGTAAAGTGTTTTGAGACAAAATTATTTTACTCGTAAAAATCAAAATATTTTAGTTCCTTGAATCGCATTATTTTTAGACTGGATATGTTTGGTTAGACGTACCGAACGCTGTGTTAAAATATGTTCACCTATTATGGAAAGACCTTATATATTATTGAAGTGAAAACTTCTTTAGGCGCGTTGAGCGTTTTGGTAGAGGGTAAAATCCTCGGTTCGCGTCACCGACATGCTAATGATAATAGTATATCTATAGCTATGTTTTGCATATAGTTTTAATTACTCTCAACTTAATAGTTCCGTTTTCACTTCTATCGGCAGTCCCACGACTGCTACTGTTTTTTTTATTATTATAATTATTTCCATGCTTGCGAACCTCGGAAAAACCGTAACATATGTACGAAATTAAAAAAAGAGATTATTCAAATGTTATTTTATCGTCACTTTGACTAGAAACTCATTCAACATAACTCGACAAGGACGAATAATTGACCTAATGACCTGAATTTTTATTTAAGGGACTTATTTAACAGAACGTAAATCACAGTCGGTTTCTGAAACGCACATCAATTTTAACAAGCATTTAATCAGTGTATAATGTAATTTTTACAAGTAAATCATCTGTTAAGCACAGATTAATTGCTTGTTAAAATTAATTTGCGTTTTAGAAATCGGCCATTATCCTTGTACAGTGAAAGCATATACCTACTATTTTTATATTTGACTAGCCAACAAATGAACTTAAAAAAATAATCAACCTGATAAATAATATGCAGCCTTATTACCTCATATAGTTTCAAAATTAAAATAAATTAGTACTAGCAAACCAACAACAATTATATTAAAATTTAAAAAAAACTTTAAAGCATTAACTTGACAACTTTCGTACTGACTTGACCAATGATTATACTAAGATCTAGATATTTTTTTTGTATTTATATAACCACATAATTAATTTGTTCTGTGCATATAATACTCCAATTTGATAACTATGCAACACATATGTCACAGATTTTATATATTTAATGTTTGACAAGACTGTTTTACTGTGTGTGTGACTGTTTTTTGTCATTATATAAGTGTACAATAAAGTATTAAATAAATAAATAAATGAATATAAGTAAACGTAACTTTGTTAACTTATTTAATGACTTAAAAATCTATGATAACTTTTTTATAAAATTCTACTAATAATTTTGACTATGACAAGAACGTAAATTTTATAAATTACGAAATTTGTTTTATTTTGGTAATTTAGAGCTCAAAAGAAAAAATGACTAACAGTTGACTAAAATTACGACAGACTTATTAATAGTTTGTAATAAACTAGACCGCAAAATCTTAATTTGACACTTCTTACCAAAATACAACTTTAAAGGTGACGATCCTGACTTTTCCATTAAATTACACGTACTTACCCACTAAGTTATAAGATTAATATCGCAATTATTATGTTTAGTAAGTATAGCCGTTTAAAATTATATAACAATGACTAATATTTGGTTCTAAAACATAAAGTAATACATACCTACATATTTGATAATAACTACGAAATTTAAATGAACTTTGAGGTAACTTTGCAAATTATTGCCCTGATATTTTATATGTAAAATATATTTATGCTTCCATCACATACCTATCGTAATAGAAATAACTAACGACACATTTTTATAATTTTGACCTCTTTATCTGAACTCGTTGATTTTTTTTTTCGATTTTTTTACGACTATATTTTACAAATGACATGACATTTATTGATCGTGATAAATAGATCTTAAGAATAAAGCCTATTTATCATAGGTACAGTGAAATAGTTTAGATAATTTACGGAATACGAAACATGACATTGAAATTATGAAATATGATACAACAGTGAAACAACATTTACTGACTATTAACCTGACGTGACTATTGACATGACAGATTTTACTCAAACTAATATTATCTGCAAAATACTCGTTGGACCAGACTATGGTAGTATAACATAATATTACAATGACATGAAATGACTATCACAAATATGTATAATATTTGGGGTAATCTAAAATTAACTACATTTGACTGGTTTTTTGACATGAAATTTGACTTAATTTTATTTTCTATAACCACTGACTTTATAATATTTTAAAAATGACCTGACTTTATTTTTACAATTCTTACTATATATTTATGACTCTAAAGCCTTAATATGAAGATTAATTAATACAAGACTAATTAACATGTCGGCTACGAAATTTTACTGACTAGCAAAATCATGAAACTTATGTAATTTTTCTTATTTTATTTATAAAACCCACTAACTTTAGAATATTTGTATAATGACCTGATTTTATTATAACAATATAAAAAAATATATAGCATAATTTAACATGACAATGACAAAAAACTTTAAATTACGTAGTTTGACATAATTTTCTATACTTAATCCAATTAATTTACAATATTTTAATAATGGCTTGACTATATATTTACAGTATTACTCTATATATTAACACCTGATACCTTGCCAAGAAAATTGACACAAAAACTTAACGGCGACAGAATATTTTATTGACTTTCAGTGACTTATTGACTGAATATTATTTGACTAAATTTTATTGACAATCACTGATTTATACACAAATATTCTATTTAAACAATGACATGACATTTACAGTACTTACTATATATTTACATTACAGTGACGAAACATTACTGACTGTTGAAATTTTATATATTTCGTGTAATTTATCTTAATTTTATTCATGACAACTACTTTATTTATGACAATACTTTACAATATTTGAATAAAGATTTGACTATATTCTAAAAATACTTACTACTAAAAAATATTTTATAAGAAAATTGACACAAAATGAATTAACCCAATGTATTGATTGTATTGATTCATATTTGATTATTAAAATAATGAAATTATAAAATAGACTAAATTTTATTGACAGCAATCACTGACTTTATAATATTTAAACAATGACCTAACGTTATATTTATAACGCTTGCTATATATTTATAATTGTATAGATATAAAATTGACATAATATTAATCATCATGACAGCGAACAAACATTACTGATTTTTACAATTATTTTATTCGTGTTATTTATTTTTATTTTATGGATAACTATCACTGACTTGAGTATATTTGAATAATGACCTGACTTAATATGAACAAGATTTACTATATATATTATTTACATATGTATACATACAAATTTACGGGTTTTATATGAAAATTGACGCAAGATTATCTAACATAACTAAAATTATTTGTTTTTTACTCTGATTGTATTGATATAAAGTAATTATATTTCATTTTATTTACAACAATCACTGCCTAAATAATCTATGATCAATGACCTAATATTATTTTTACTATATATTAACAAATAAAGAGATTTTATATAAAAATTACATAACATAAACTAACATGACAGTGACTGAACATTAATTACTATTAAATTTATGTAATATATAATTTGATTTTATATTATTTATAACAGACGTTGACTTATGAATATTTGAATGACCTGACTTTATATATTTTCAATATACACCACATCCACATATTTACAACTTGATAGACAATATGAAAATTAACACAAGTTTAATTACTATGACACTAACGAAATACTACAGCCTATTAATATTATGTAATATTATGTTGACTTACCTAATATTATTTACAACAAACACTGACTTAAGGGCATTTGAATAATGACCTGACTATATGTTAATAATACTTTCTATACCTTTATTATAGATTGAACATTGACACGAGGTTGTTAACACGAGAGCTACGGAATTTTACTGACTATTAAAATCAATTAATTACTGACTTTTAAATTTATTTACAACCACTGACTTTAGTTACCTGACTTTATATTAAAAAGATCTAGTATACAATATACATAGTGCTGACTGTACAGACTTAATATTTGAGAATCGACATGAAAATGGACAACGTGACAGAAACGGAACATTATTAATTAATAAATTCATATAATATGTAATTTATAATATTTCAATAATGATTATTAATAACAATTAGTGTATTACCTATTTATTTGATGTGTTACTAATATACTATATTGTATACATGTAGGTAAATTTTTTTATAAAAATAGCATAATATTAAATGTAACTAAATTTCATTTTATGGCTTTTATACTAAAGTTTAATAATCAATCATTTAAATAGATACTGACAATCGACTGTTTTTTAACAATTAACTATTCTCTATACTCTGCCTAGCTACATATCTACATACATTATCAATAAAATACAAGATGTTGTTGGGTATAAGTCCCATTCATAAAACATATTTTAATAAGGAACTAATTTAACATTAACTATGAGTAAATAAATTTCAATGTGACATTATGTAGCTATCTGTGTAATTAACTATTGTCATGTACTATTTATAAACAATAACTACCTTACATTTATATATTTTTATTGATGAATTATTCATATTAATATTGTTTATTGATTGATGCCTATTTTTTAAACGAATAAAAAATGGCAATATCAAGTAACCATATTGCCTGAGTAATACGACTACTACCAATGATTATACTCATAAATCTTAATTACTCATAACAATGTCCTTATAAAACTTATTATAATTATATTAATTTATTTAATTTAAAAAATTAAATACATTATTAATGCTCATATATTAGTGTTTAATATTATGTATTTAAAGCACTTAACAATATTTTTTATTATATGCGAATATTCATTATTTACTTGCTGAGGTTATGGTGCTTACAAATTTTCCCTGATTTATTTACTACATACATGTACTATTAATTCTATCACCAAGTTAATACTAAATAATCTCAGTTCGCGGATTACAATATTATTTTACTTATAAGACTGACTACAATAACTGCCGTAAAGAAAATGTATTAAATCGATCTCAACTAATATATAAAATTATCATATTATATTATAAACAATGTGCTTAACTTAATTCAGTACTTACATAAATATATAAAAGTATATATTAACTAGACTAAATGGACTTACATAAGACTAAAAAAAATGAGTACTTATGAATGACTTTAGAAAAAAAACAATTTTAAACTTAATAATCAACAAAAATATTAAAGAAATGCATTTCAAAATATTAACACATATTTAAATAGTAAAATTATTCCTAACCACTAAAAATTTGACTTATTGACCACTGACTTTGACATTGACTACTACTTCTGACCCAAAACAAAAAATTACGATGTACCTACCGAAAAGATGTAAAATATATGTAATATTACTTATTACTATGTATTGCAGTAGAGGTATGACTTATCTGTCTTTAAATTTTCGTTTTAATGGCGATTTCACAACCTGTAAAATATGACTCGACGACGACGAAATACTACTTGAATCCGTACGCATTGTACACAATATGATTAATGATTATATTCCATTAAGCGACGACTATACATGACAGAATAAATGCTTTAGAGGAATTATTACTTTAAGTAAAAAATTATATGTGACTTATTGCCGCTTTAATACTTTGATCCATACTTAAATTCTTTTGACTATAGATGACTTTATAATGTAAAATATGACTTGTTGACTTTGTGACTACAATCAATAAGATTAATTTTTGAATGTCAAACGACATGAAAAAGACAATTAACCTTATGTAATTACGATTAAAGACTTAAGAAGAGACCTCTAATCAAAAACAAATACTGTATGTAGATAGGACATGACATGAATATCAACATACTTAAATGATTGCGTTCGAAGACTAAAGGCTGACCATATGACAAGACAAGAGTTGACTACATTACTGACCGCTGAATTTTGATTAACCTGATTTACTGACTGCTGAATTTTGACAAACTTGACTTACTGACCGCTAAATTTTGACCAACCTGACTTACTGACCGCTAAATTTTGACCAACCTTACTTACTGACCGCTGAGTTTTGACTAACCTGACTTACAGACCACTGAATTTTGACTAACAGCTTCAATGAGAGCCAGTATTCCCACATTCTGATTAGATTGACGGCGACGGCGTTTTTTTAAAAATATTTAATCAAAAATATGCTTTTGCTGTCACATATCTATCTATACCGTATCAGGTAGTGGTACTATAGGCACTGTATAGTAACTACTCTTAATTTATTATTATATATATTTATTTTATTAGATTAAGTAAGAGTTAACTGAAAATAAAGGTGAATAATATTGTAAAATTATAATCTGGTTTTATTTTGTTCTGAAAGTGTGCACTACAGCCGGGGGAGCCAGCGGACTGTAGATCTGTTTCTTCTTTCTTCGATGCCCCACCAGCCGTAGTGCTTTGGTCGAGTCGAATCTGCCGGGGAAATAATTGAGACCACAACTTTTCTTTGCAAAGGTGCTTTATTGTAACGAAATAGCAATAAAGCTAGCACCGTTGCAAATATTTGACCTATTCTAAGGAGAGCCAGTACTTGCCCTAGCACTGCCCTACTCTAAAGCCGGTACCTTATGGATATATACTAAAGCCCAGGAACTTGTCTGGGAAACTTATTGAGTCGTAACGAAACTATTACTTTACTGGAACGGAACCGGAACGGAACTAAATGTATGGCCGCGCTCTCCGATATTTATAGTGCGCGGCCAGACGGTCGGCGGAAATCTACAAAGACAATCGGCGCCGGGTGTGGCGCCACAATGTCTGGATTTGTTAAAATCCTACTTTTTGCAATCTAATCTTAATAATTTTACCTTAGGTAGCTTTTCCTACCTCTAATTAACTAGTGTGGCCCTCTAGCGAGTGCAACGGTACTACCTTTTTACAAATATACACAAAACAAAGTACGTAATGCCCTAAGACCTACCGAAAACTAATTACAATGTATTATTTCTTATTTACATACAAGGATCTAACACAAATACACTTATACAATAACAAACAAGAGTGTTATATACATTGTACGTTCTCACAGGACCTCGGAAACTCTTACAATTACAGAGTTGTACGCCTTTTCAGGTCGTACTATCCTGTTAACTATCTTTATAGTACTGAAAAGTGTCTAAACATATGCCTTAGGCTTATACTTACATTATACATACTATTTACGAACTAAACGAAAACTAAACGAAACATACCTTCTATCCTGCCTTACTATCTATTTACATTAATATTTACAACAAAACATGTCTGTGCTGCACATTCTCCCGCCTATAACACGCAGTGTTATACTAAATATGGTGCAGCCAGACTAACTTCTTAACCGGTCTTCGCATGACTCCCGCAGCCGTACGTACGTCAGCCACTCGTACCACGCCGTCTGCTCCAGGGTGTACTGCCTCGATGATCCCCGTTGGCCACGTATTTCTTGGCAGCGCGCCGTCAGCGATGAGGACGATGTCGCCGACGCGCAGCTCTGCTCCTCTTCCGTGAGGCTCCCGCCGCTTTTGGAGTAGCGGAAGCGCTTCTCGTACCCAGCGTGACCAGAAGTGGTTGGCCAGCTGTTGTGAGTGCCGCCAGTGGCGGCGGCCGATGGTATCGCCTTCGGAGAACGCGCCCGGGACAGGCACGCGTGATGGTCCGCCCAGCAGAAAGTGATTGGGCGTCAGTGGTGCCGGGTCTTCTGGTGAAACCGACACGTGAGTGAGAGGTCGGCTGTTGAGCGTGTGCTCGACCTCTACCAGCAGTGTGTGCAGTACCTCTTCTGGTGGATGCCGCTGTTGCAGCACGGCGAACAGTGCAGCCTTGACAGAGCGCACCATGCGCTCCCATGCGCCTCCCATGAAAGGCGCGCTCGGCGGGATGAACTTCCATTTGATTGAGTAGTTGGCTGCTGCTTCTTTGGTGGCGTCTAGTGCGGCGCGCCTCAGTTCTGCATCAGCGCCGCGCAGGTTGGTGCCGTTGTCGCTCCAAACCTCGGTGGGGCACCCGCGGCGCGACATCATGCGCCGCAGTGCCATTACTGCGGAGTCCGTAGTCAGGTTGGCGGCTATCTCCAGATGAACCGCCCTTGAAGTAAGGCAGGTGAAAAGCGCCACGTATCTCTTCTCGTGGCGCCGCCCGATGGTCACGCCGTATGGCCCAAGAAAGTCCAGGCCCACGTAGGTGAAGGCTCGCTGATGGTGCGCGACCCGGGACTTCGGTAGGTCGCCTGTAGGCGGCTGTGGCGGGATAGCGCTTCTTCTTCTGCAAAGCGCGCAGCTCTTTATTATGCTACGCACGGTGGGGCGAAGCCGTAAAACCCAAAATTTCTGTAATATTTCACTCGTAGTTGCTTCCACCCCGCTATGGTGAAGACGCCGGTGTTCACGTTCTATATAGAGGCGGGTGTATGGGTGACGGCCATCTAGTACGGCCGGTTCTCGTAAATCTTCACTTATCTCTTCTGCCGCCGCTATTCGTGACTTTATTTTTAAAATTCCTTCTTCATCGATGAACAATGATAATTGCTTCAACCGGCTGTCTCTTGCTATCGCGCTCCCGCCCGTAATAGCTTCTATTTCACTAGCAAAGCTTTCTTGCTGTGACGACTTTATTAACAATTTCTCGGCGCTAATGATATCAGCGCCATCTAGCGGCAAGTATTGTCGTTTTTCTTCCAAACTTCGTGGCTTCTTAATTTTCTCTATTTTCTTCGAGCTTTTCGTATACTTTTTTCCCCAATCTTCATCATTGGAGGCTTTCGTAGCTGTGCGCTTACGCACACCGGCGACACATTTCTTATTTGGTCTGCAGAGCTCTATGAACTGCAGCACGCGCGCTGTTGCACGCACCAATCGAAGCCACGACGAAAATCTTGTCACATCCGGAAGTGCTTCTGTAATACATATAATTTTTCTAACGTTATTTACAATATTTACATTATTTACAGCTGCCGACGGTTTTTCTTCGCCTGTTAATTCGCTACTGGTAGCGACATCTTGCGGCCATTTGTCCTCTTCTAAGTATAGGAAGGCCGGACCAACGAACCATCTATGTTGGTCTCCAAATTCTTCCGGGATATGGCGAGTAGCATCATCAGCTACATTGTCGCGAGACGGCACCCATCGCCACTCTGCGACCTTCGTAATATCTTCAATTTCAGCTACTCGATGGGCAACAAACGGCTTAAATGCTCGCGAGCCTGTGCGTAGCCACGATAAAACTGTGCGGCTGTCTGTCCAGTACACCCTGCGGCTTGGCTGATACTCGTACTCCTCCATGACGTGCTGAGCTAGGCGGGCACCTAGTAAAGCTGCCTGAATTTCTAACCTTGGTATGGAGGTAAACTTGAGCGGGCTGACTCTTCCTTTGGCTGCTGCCAGGCTGACGCTGACTTCGCCATCCTCGTTGACTATGCGCCAGTAGACCGCCGCTGCATAGGCAGACTCACTGGCATCCGTAAAGATGTGCAGCTGCCGATCTCGCGCTCGCGCCAGGTTAGAGTGTGCGCGAGGTATTTCCAGGTTTTCCATTCTTCTCACATCTTGAAGCCAGCTTCTCCATGTCTTCTCCAAGTTCGCAGGTAAAGGCTCGTCCCATGGTAGTCCGATTCGCCACGTTTCTTGAAGTAAATGTTTCGCGTGAATAGTTACAGGTGTAATTAAACCTAAAGGATCGAAAACAGACATAGCTACCCGTAACGCGTGTCTCTTCGTAGGTGTTTTATTTTCATCGTACACCGCTTTAACATTGAAACCTAGCTTATCGTTGTGAGGTTTCCATTTTAATCCCAAAACCTTCTCGCTTTCTGTGCTTAGTTCCCAATCGCCGCCCAGAGATGGCGCTACTAGTAGCGTTTTAGCTACGGCCGAGTTGTTCGTTTTCCATCCGCGCAGCTGGAAATGCGCCTGTTGATGAATGAGGCTAACCTGCGAGGCTATTCTGATGGCATCTTCCTCACTATCGAAGCTCTGCAGGTAATCGTCCATGTAATGGTTTCTTACCACGGCTGTAGCGGCGTCGGGATAGAGGTTGGCGTATTCTTGTGCGTTCTTATTTTTTACGAAGATAGCGGTGCTTGGTGATGACGCAGCTCCAAATACGACGCTGGTCATCCTATACTCACGTGGCGAACCTTTTCTATCGCTTCCTCGCCATAGGAAACGTAATGCGTCCCGGTCTTGTTGTCGTACACGTATTTGCAGAAACATTTCTTTTATGTCTGCTGTCACGGCGATAGGCAGCTGTCGAAATCTCATTAGCACTCCGGGTAGGTTCTGCAGAAGGTCTGGACCAGCTAATAACATGTCGTTGAGACTTACTCCATTCACCCGCGCAGCTGCGTCGTAAACTATTCGCGGCTTAGGTTTTGCAGGATTCACTACTGCAAAGTGAGGCAGGTACCAGCTGCTTTGGCTAGGTGACTCGTAGGCAGGTTCGGCGTAACCACTATCTAATAAATGTTGTACCTGTTTCTCGTATGCCTCCTTTAGCGCGGGGTCCTTGTCCAGACGTCTCTCTGTATTGTATAATCTTTTCATAGCCAGGCCGCGGCTATCAGGAAACTCGCGGCTATCTTCTTTCCATAATAGCCCTGCCTCGTAGCGCCCGTCAGGTAAGCGCTTACACGTACTTTCTAAAATCTGCAGGGCTCGCTGCTCGTTCTGGTTGATGGGCTGGCGCGGAGTGATGCCGACACTGTCCAAATCGAAATAATTTCTTATTACCTTGTCTATATCTTCATCCTGTTCGGCATAGGCAGCTCTCTGCACTAGGTGGACTCGCTGCTTGTGGCGGTAGTCCACACCATGTAGCACCCAGCCAAGGTGCGTGAGCGATGCTACTGGTTGTCCACGTCTTCCGCTCTTCACAGCCCTCGTCACGATCAGGTGCCAGTTGTCCTGGCCGATGAGCACGGTTGGCACGGCGCGCTCCATGATGACATCTTCTTCTATATCTTCCAGATGTCTGCAGTTGTTGACGATGGATCTATTAACAGACTGTGGCGATAGGTTAAGGTTACCTATAGTTCTTCCTATTATCCGATGTCGCTGATGGTGATGAAGGCCCTTGATGGTAACTGCGATGCGGCGCGACCTCTCTGCGTTGAGTCGCGTGCCGCCAACTGTCTCTATGCGGAACGGCTCTACCGGCCCGCGAGCTCCTATTCGTGCAGCCACCTTCTCTTCTATCAGCGTGACCGTAGAACCTTCATCCAATAGTGCGTATGTGTTCACGCTGCCCCTGGAACCTGTCAGGACAATCGGTACAACTTTAAGGTAGGCGCGTGGTGCGCTTGACTGCGTTGACGTCACCACGGCGTCGCTGTCTTCTGCTTGATCTTCAGGTGTCCTCTTCGTATAATTGTTGCGGCTATTATGTAGCCGCCGATGATGCGAGCTCTTGCACCCGTCGATACCACATTGCCGAACCTTGCACTCGTGGTTTGGCCTTCGTTTTTGCAGACACCTGAAACATAAATTATTACGTTTTGCCATAGCCCACCTATCGTCAACACTAGCTTTCGTAAACTGTTCACATATAGAGCTAGTATGTGCATCTTGACATATCGCACATTTATCTCTCTTCACTTGCGGTTCATATTTCTGTGTGTGTGTTCGCTGTGTTTTCTTAAAAACTGGCTGATTTTCTTTTGTAGGTTCATGTGGCACCAACGCAGCACACATCTCGGCTTCTTTCATTAAAAATTCACTAATCATTTGTAGATCGGGTTTTCTATCTTCCCGTCTTGCGTACTGGAACCAACTGTGCTGCAACGTATAATTAAACTTCGCTAATAAACTATTCACTGCCACCGTATCGTGTAGATAGCTCTCTCTGTTGAGAGCTCGAATCGTAGCGACGATATTGTTCACTTTACTGGTGAACACACACGTTTCCCGCGCACTTTCTTTCACTCGCGGCAATGACTTGATTTTTTCTAATTCGGCGTTCACTAGTGCGTCGGGCCGACCAAACTGTATTTCCAAATGGTCGACGATCACACTTGGGTCGGTTTCCCCATAAAACATGCAAGCGACGGCTTCTTTGGCGTTTCCACGTAAACATCTTCGAATTCTTGCCCGATTTTCCGCCTTGCTAAAATATTTCTCCGTATCTCGATATGCCGCTTTAAACTGCAACCATTCTTCACCAGCGCCATCGAAACTTGGTAACTCCATACTATAGCGCGGCGCCCCTCGTGATGCTTCTGCCAGGGCGGACGCGAGCGCGGTGATATCTGCGGCCTTCAATGCACCAGACTCTTGTTTTGGTGCCGTATTTTCAGTAGGCGTCGAAATCTTCGCCTTCTCTACGACGGACACATCATCTTCCGCCGGACGTACAGCGCGCGCTGAAATGCCCGCCGACTGCGCGGGCGATGTAGCTTGTGGCGCCTGGGCCACCTCTCGTGGTGCGGGCGACTCATGGCCCGCCGAATCTTCTTGGTGCGGCGCGTGCGCCGCCTCTTCGTATTGCGGCTTAGGTGCCGCCTGTCGTAGTGGGTGTGGCATAAGTGCCACCGAACTGGTGATTGCCAGCGGCTCTGGTGCCGGCTGGCGATCCGTATGGGTTGGCCGAGCGGAGTCCATCCAATCTTCGACCCTCGTAATGGCAGTTGCTTGCCCTTGTTCGTAAACAGCGCGCGCGAGTTCCGTCCGTAAGCGCGCCTCTTCTGTTCGTAAGCGCGCTTCTTCTAACTTGGCGCGTAGATAAACTATACGCGGCGACTCGACTGCGGATGGTACCGGCTTTTCACTATTTGCAACGGTGCTCGTTGTGGTCTCGGTCGCCTCGGTGTTCTCTGTTGTAACGCTAGTCTCCGTAGCGGACGTGGTGGTACCGCTCGTTTCCTCCTCGCGACTAGCGGCCTCTTCTTCTCGGCGACTCGACGTACTCCTCGTCTCGATCGGCATGGCTCAGTAATCCGGCTCGAATGCGACCAGAAAATGTGCACTACAGCCGGGGGAGCCAGCGGACTGTAGATCTGTTTCTTCTTTCTTCGATGCCCCACCAGCCGTAGTGCTTTGGTCGAGTCGAATCTGCCGGGGAAATAATTGAGACCACAACTTTTCTTTGCAAAGGTGCTTTATTGTAACGAAATAGCAATAAAGCTAGCACCGTTGCAAATATTTGACCTATTCTAAGGAGAGCCAGTACTTGCCCTAGCACTGCCCTACTCTAAAGCCGGTACCTTATGGATATATACTAAAGCCCAGGAACTTGTCTGGGAAACTTATTGAGTCGTAACGAAACTATTACTTTACTGGAACGGAACCGGAACGGAACTAAATGTATGGCCGCGCTCTCCGATATTTATAGTGCGCGGCCAGACGGTCGGCGGAAATCTACAAAGACAATCGGCGCCGGGTGTGGCGCCACAATGTCTGGATTTGTTAAAATCCTACTTTTTGCAATCTAATCTTAATAATTTTACCTTAGGTAGCTTTTCCTACCTCTAATTAACTAGTGTGGCCCTCTAGCGAGTGCAACGGTACTACCTTTTTACAAATATACACAAAACAAAGTACGTAATGCCCTAAGACCTACCGAAAACTAATTACAATGTATTATTTCTTATTTACATACAAGGATCTAACACAAATACACTTATACAATAACAAACAAGAGTGTTATATACATTGTACGTTCTCACAGGACCTCGGAAACTCTTACAATTACAGAGTTGTACGCCTTTTCAGGTCGTACTATCCTGTTAACTATCTTTATAGTACTGAAAAGTGTCTAAACATATGCCTTAGGCTTATACTTACATTATACATACTATTTACGAACTAAACGAAAACTAAACGAAACATACCTTCTATCCTGCCTTACTATCTATTTACATTAATATTTACAACAAAACATGTCTGTGCTGCACAGAAAGTATACCCTGTATGAATAAGAAACTAAAAAATATATACATACAAATGCATATCTAGCGATCAATACAATCAACGGAATCGATGGCAAAGCAAAGAAGAATTTTGCTACGTTGAACCAAGTGACTGTAGGCTCAGTTGGTTAGATGGCTCAGGTGGTTCCTAACTTAGAACGTGCCCGCCAAAGACAATATCGCTGGTTCCTTTTTCTTTATACCTTTTATATCATTAGATAGCTCTACTGGTGGAAAGGAAAACCATTGCCTATAGACACAAAAGATGTTAATGGTGTGTTACTATCCGAGTGGCGGGATGGCCACGTGCATATGACTACCGGATACCTTACCCTTCAAACCATAAGTAAATTTGTGTCCACTTAGAAAAATTAGTTTTTTTTCAACAATTTATAAACTGTTATACATCGTAGGTACAACCAGTGTTTTTTTTTGTCAATTCTAACGTCCTTTACTTCGTTCTCTTTTAGGAACGTAAAATTTACACAGTATATTTTTTAATATTGCTCACTAAATATATCAGAAATCAGAAGTACATTATTCAATAAAACTTTTTACAAGTTATTTTGACATATCATTGACACATCTTTTTTTTAAACTACTACCGGATCGGAAACGCGGCCACACACTGAGAAGATCCGGCGGAAGAAACTCGGGTATATAGAGTCTGAATTTGATTGTTTTCCAGTACACTGTTTGGTTGTCGTGGTATGTACGGGAGTGTTCCAGTTAAAGACAACCAGCCTGTGATCCGAGTGTAATTATTATAACACTTCTACTCAACGTAACTAAGAGCTACGCCTCGTAGCAGTGCTACGTATAGTGTAAGCTGAATTGGATGTCAAAGCCCTGTATCTGGTAGGCTCTGAAGCCACAACAAAGCTCAAATTTAATCTGTCAATGATACTAAGTAGCGTTCTGTGATTCTGTCATACGGTTTTTTGGGTAATATTACCCGAGCAAGTGCCTACTGTTAAGTTCACCCGCTAAGAAGACCGAGTCACCCATACTGACGTAAGTCATATTCCATTAAGACTTGCGAGACACAGTTTCAATCAAATACTAAATACTGAAAATACTAAATACTAAATACTGCAAAACTCTCTCGGCATTCTTTAGGATTCGCCAGCAAACTAGAAAGAAATATCCTCCTACCGATCTGCGAGTCACTTTTGCCACAGCCACTACTGCTACGTCTTCAACAGGTTAGCGTTGGTGGACCCGATACATTCCTTACCATTACAACGTACAACACACTACCATACACAACAATCGTAACCACCCCACCGTCGCACCAGCCTTCCCTCTTTCTTATTTACTATGATCTAAAAGGTGGACCAGCTCTCAGTGGAATTAATTCTAATTTTGTTAACATCTAAAGCGTTTATATAGCCCATTACAGCCGTGTAATAATTTATATGTTCTGCAGAACCCTTTAGATGTGTTTACATAGAACCACGGATTTGTGCATAAAATTAAAAATAACTACGTTAAAAAAACCGACTTCAAAACAAAAAAGTAAAAAATAATAAAGATTTAATATTAATTATATGTGCTATTTACTAATAGGTTTGAAGTCGGTGCCAAGCCAATCCGGCACGCACGCGCGGGCAGACGTCGTTAACGGGCGTCTTGAATATATAAACTTTTTGAAAGAAAGAAAATATGTATTTGCAAGAATATGGGTGTTACGAGTAGTTAAAAATTAATTAAGCTTCCAACATATTATTCTACCATTATATGGTAGAATATGGTTGGCGTTGACCACATGAGGTCCCGGATTCGATACCCGGGTCGGGCACATAAAAAAAGTGTTTTTTCAGTTTTCTGAGAAACACAAAGTTGCCCGGGATTGGAAAGTGCCCGGTTGGCGATAGGCTTGCCACCTATCACATTTGTGGGACCAAGTATCTTCGGCTAATCGTGGGTGCACTTGTTGTACCTCTGCCTACCCCTTCGGGGATATGGGCGTGAAGATACTTTTACTCATTATATGGTGTAAATTTTAAATTAAAAATTTAGATGCGGTTTAGCTTAATTGGTAATTCTACATTAATTCACATGACCATTTAGTTTAGAAATTCTGTTGAATACATTTTCGTAATAATTTTTTTCATTATTCTTCGTATTGATTGAAGCTGCTTATAATATTAACATTTAATTGCTCTTTATTAGGTTTATTTACGCATCTTAATCTTTAAAATAGGTATTTCATTGAAATAATTTGCTCGTATTCATTTAAGTGATTAAATATTATTATTTGTTTAAGGCTTGGCACCGACTTCAAACCTATTAGTAAATAGCACATATAAATAATAGGTAGGATTTAATTAATATTAAATCTTTATTATTATTTACTTTTTTGTTTTAAAGTCGTTTTTTTAACGTAGTTATTTTTATTTAATACTTTTTAGTGTATTGTTGTATTGTCAACTATTTATGGGTAGACCTTCAACACATGCTGCGCGCCTTAACAAATATAGATCTCTAGAAATCAGAACGAATAAAAGTAGTCGTCTCCGTAAAAATGCTCATCAAAACACAATGTCACGTTCTTGTGAGACTATTAAAGATCATGAAAAACGTTTGTTGGCCATGAAAGCATATATGAAATCATGCTAACGTCAAGAAACTTTTGAACAGTATAATTCTAGACTTGGTAAGATCCAAGAGCGTCTAGCGAATGAGTCTTTTGAGCAGAGAGGTAATAGACTTGGTCTCATTAATGAGCGTCTAGCGAACGAATCTGCCGAGCAGAAGGCTCACAGAATTGGTCTCATTAAGCAGCGTTTAGCTAAGGAGTCCGCCGAGAAGAGAGCTCATAAATTAGAAGTGATACGAAACCGTACAGCAACCGAGTCTGCTTAGCAACGTGAGAACCGACTAGCGGCAGCGCGTCAGACGTCACAAAGACTTCGTTCAATGACTAAGCGTAATTTTATAACCACTATAAATCAATATGCTGAAGTACTATGTACAATCTGTAAGAAATTATTATATACAAAACAACAGACGTCATTAGCCACAGCACGTTTTGATTTCCTTCCATAAAAAAAGAAAAGTTCCTTTACAAGCCTACTGAAACAACATGGAGTTATGTTTTTACCTCCTGAACTGTTCGACTTGACAGACGTAGAACAAAGACTTGTCAAGAATAGTTCCTTTTATAACCAACCCCAAGAGTAGTTCCTTTTATTATCACCCGCACCAAAGTGCTCGTCAACACGAATCAAACGAACCTAAACGCGATAGGGTTGTGTAATTTAATTACTGAGCCCCTATGGCCACCTTTTGGCTTCATCATCGGACCCTGCAGGATCCTAGTTACCAGCATGCACCAAAGTGCTCGTCAACACCAATCAAACGAGCCCAAACTCCACAGAGTTCTGTCATTTAATTACTGAGCTCCTATGGACACCTTTTGCATTCATAATCGGACTCTGCAGGATTCTAGTTACCACCAAGCACCAAAGTGCTCGTCAACACCAATCAAACGACCCCAAACTCCATGCAGTTCTGTCATTTAATTACTGAGCTCCTATGGCCACCTTCTCGCTTCATAATCGTACCCTGCAGGATCCTAGTTACCACCAACAACTAAAGTGCTCATCAATATGAATCAAACGAGCCCAAACTCGATAGGGTTGTGTCATTTAAGTATTGAGCTCCTATGGACACCTTCTGGCTTCATCATAGGACCCTGGAGGATCCTAGTTACCATCAAGCTACAAAGTTCTCGTCAACACTGATCAAACAAGTCCAAACTCGATAGAGTTCTGTCATCTAATTACTAAGCTTCTATGGCCACATTCTGGCTTCATCATCGGACTCTAGAGGATCCTAGTTACCACCAAATACCAAAGCGCTCGTCGACACGAATCAAACGAGCCCAAACTCGATAGAGTCTTGTCATTAAACGATTTTTAACCATTTAATTATTGAGTTCCTGTAGCCACCTTCCAATTTCATCATCAGATCAGGTCTATCTCATTATAGGTTTTCATTGTTATCCAATTAACATACGTATACAAAATTTCAGCTCAATTGCTAACCGGAAAGTGGATCAAATTTACTTGCGAGATTTGATTTCAGACGTCGGCATAGGTAAAATAAATAAAAAAATGCTCATAAAATAAAAACTACTGGGCCTACTTGAATCAAATTTTTATGGGACCAATTCGAAACTATTCCGCATCAAACAAAAAAGAATCACGTAAATCGGTTCAGAAACCTCGGCGAAATCGGTGTACATACCTTTTTGAAGTCGGTTAATAATTTGATAATGGCAATAACCTTGTGCAAAAAATAGCTAAAGTATCTACCACTACCTATTTACTTTCTCGAAAGATTGTTAACATTTATAAATAATGTAAACAATCTCGGTAATTATCATTGCTGTCATTTACATAAATACTCATAGTCTTAAAAGATAACGGTTAATATAAAGCAAATAAGAATACCAGCGTCTCGACTCGAAGCCTGCTGCGTCATCTAAGATCACAAGCGACGCTCACAAAGGTGAGCGTCGCTTGTGATCTTGTGGTAGCTATCGTTGCCAAACCTCCAAACACATATATATCACAAGTACTACACTGTCTTCCCCACCAGTCAATTGCGACGAAGACTATTCCACAGTATACTGGAGACTAACAGTAGTCAATCTACATACATGTGATATTCGAACAACGTACACATAGACACCTCTCACGGACGCGATATCTCGGAATGGTTCGGGACTAATGACGTGTATAATGTGGTAATATTATACATGTCATTGTTCGGGACAGTTTGTTCCGCACCAGTCCGAGATATCGCGTCCGTGTCTATGTGTGGCGTGTGCTATGCTCATTTATTACTTGTATGTAACATTGACTTCTATTCTCTAAGTATTCTGCGCTATAGCCCAGCGGCTAAAACAGAGCACAATGCTAATATTTCTCATCCATCGTAATTAACCAAACGTCACTCTAAGCCGAGGTCCGGTTTCACAGTAAACAAATTTTACTGCGGGCTCACGCCAGCAATTAACATTGCCCAAATTTAAATTAATACTCGGGCGAAGTGCTCTATTCGCAAAGCCCGGTGTCACGAGGAATGGGCAATTCGAAAAACTGTAGGAATGTTATATACACGTAGTGGTTAACCCACGGTTAACCGATGATCTTCTTACTCTCTCAAACAAAAATTGCAGTGATGAGCATTAAACATTAATACTACTAATGTAGGGTGGGTAAACGGAAAACAGGGCAAAGTTTAGACAAAACTGACGTTCATTTTACCTGATTAAACTATGCGAGGTAATTAGTGTGGGAAATTTTTAATTTTTTGACGACATTTACCTCAATTTTGTTGTACTGGTTATTCTAAAAAACAGAAAATTTAAATAAATACACAAACTAAGCAATATATTATGCGCAACATATATGGCTGAGTCGAGAGTACTCCGCGGGCGCGACGAATCCAAATAATGCAAGAAGCTTGCATTCGTAAAAGTAAGAAAAAAAAATTAACGCAAATTTTGCACTCCCCACATAAAAGGAATTGCCGTCGTAACAACGTCAGAATGACATGTTTCTTAAATTTTACGGTGCACCGCTCTTACATGATGCGCTACAGAGGATGACATAGCCGGTATATAACCTTATGAAAAAAAAATTGAAAAATTCCCCTACTGAAAAATCAATATTCAAATCAATATTGAAACAGAAATTATATACAAAGGGTTACTACAGCATCTCCCAGTATTTAGATGAAAAAACACCTTGGGATTAGTTACATAATTATAATGATATAACATGACTTACATATTTATTTTTATTTTATTTATTTATTATATATTTATTTATTTTTTCTTGTTTACTATTTAATTCAATTATTACTTTTTTTACACTGATGTAATTAATTTATTTTAAATTGACTATTCTTAAATTTTGACTTGCATCTATATATATATATATATATATATATATATATATATATATATATATATATATATATATATATATATATATATATATATATATATATATATATATATATATATATATATATATATATATATATATATATATATATATATATATATATATATATATATATATATATATATATATATATATATATATATATATATATATATATATATTTTAATTATTAGTATTTTAAGGTATGACATGGTCTCTTGATTGTTGTCGACGTAGTCAAGTTTCCGGGAGCGAAAAACTACTTTTTAAAAACTAGAAAATTTATTAAACTCAAACTTAATTAGACAATTTAAAAGATTTAATTCTAAATTGTTACAAATTATATTAGTGAGACAACCGAACAGAATTGGATGTTCTAATTGAATGAATTCATATGTTACATGTAAATCATAAGACGTTCCTAGTTCACACGTAATATAAAATCCCTGTGAATACAATAAATGCTGTCTAGGCATTAATTTTTATGGTAGGGTTGGCTGAGGCTAACATAACTACGTTTATCTTAAATTATTACAACATTGTATTGCATTCAATATAAATATACGTGTATTTTTTTGTTTTCCCCACGAACGGGGAAACACTCTTAAACGTCGCTACTTTTTGCGTACCCACTTTTATTCAATATGTAAAATTATTAATGATGTTTATAAATATTTCAAATGTAAAATCTAATCTTTGTGTACCACAAATATTAAATGATTTTTTATTATAAATATTATACGTATAACAGAATGTATGTAAGTATAACGAACTAATTACGTATTTCAAGTGTAATTTTTACTTACGAAATAAATATATTTTGAATTTATGCATGTCGTAGATATCACACTCCACTCCATTATCTTTTTTTATATCATAAGATAGCAAACAAGCAGATGGCTCCCCTGATTCTATATATGGTGTATATACACCAAAGTTGTTAATGGTGCGTTCCTATGTTGTGGCGTAGGCTTATACCACATGCATAAATGTACCGACTACCTTACCCTCCAAACCAACAGTGACAAGCACTGACGCTATTGCCGCAGGAATAGATAAGGCGGTGGCACCAGACGCGAGCGAGACAATGCAGAACTCTACCACCTAGTAGCCACGATGGTAGTGACACGCACAGCCAATCGGTCGCCTTATTGTTGGTATTTACTAACTAGATACGTTCGTATGTATTTACGTTAAAATAAATAAAAAAATATCTACGAGTACGTCATATTGAATGTATTAGAAAAATAAAAATATTTCCCTGTATTAGTCTAAGCGGGCTTAGAAAAATAAAGCTTCTGCCGTTCTGCCAGGAAGAGAGTAAGAGAGTAACGATTGGCTATGCGAGTCACTACCATGGTTGCTACTAGATGGCAGAGTTCTGCAATGTCTCGCCCGGGTCTGCTACCACCGCCTTACCTATTTCTACCGCAATAATGTCACTGCCGTGTTCCGATTTGGTGGGTAAGATAGCTGGTAAACATACGCATGTAGCATTAAGACCCCGCCACAAGGAAGTCGCCTCTGTGGTCTAGTGGTCCCTTCGGGGATATGGGCGTGAAGATACTTCCACAAGGAAAACACCATCGTCTTTGGTGTCTATAGGCTACAATTTGTCTCTTTCCATCTGGAGAGTCATCTGCTTGTTTGCTATCTTATGATACGAAGATTAAAAATCCTCATTTCCCTTGCGGGGTAGGTACAGTGAATTAAATGTGAATAGACAACGATCTGTCGCATTGTCGTTTGGCGAGATGTTTTTTTTATTTCACGTTAACTCTCCTAGTGGAAGAAGAAACTAAGACCTTTAGATTTAACTTCGTGTCAACTGCGCGTATAGTAAGCGCAATCGGGAATATGCAGGTAATTTTTTTATTTTTTTTATTCAATATTCATTTCATTTTGATATAGAAAAAAAAATAAACATAGCTGTAAGAGTAGTAATTATTTTTTCATAAAACCTTAAAAATATCGGTTTAATTTGACAAATTCAGACGCTCCTATTTCTCGCGCGGTTGAGGCGTGACGTCATAGGCCACGTCCTGTCAGTTTATTGTTTGCATTGAGAGTTAGTTTGATAGTTAACAAGTGGCAGTGGAATCACAGGTGACTGACAGGACCTATGACGTCACGTTTCATTTCGAACAATGGTGGGACATTTTACAAATTTGAATTTCGCTCGTAAATTTTTCACTTTTTGATTTATGTTTTAAATAATTAAATACATACTAAATTAGAAAATAACGAATTGAGTGTAATACTAGGACCTTAAAAGCTCAGGGAAAAAATTTTGGGAACTCAGGGAAAAATCATTCCCTATTGGCATAACCACAGACATAACCTTCAGAAATTACCTACACTTACATAATTTTTCGCATTAAAAAGTTTGATTAAAATTTAAATATTAGAATAGATATCATACGAACATATATACCTTTTAAAAGTTGGAAAACTAAAAAACATAACTTTTTACAATATGTAGACATCAATCAACACAGCAATTTATTTGAATCATAATTATAACAATATTAAATGAATGAAATTACTAGCTGTGCCCGCGACTTTGTTCGCATGGGAAAATTTCTGAAAAAAGTAGCCTACGTTACTCCTTATTACATCAGCTATCTATCAGTGAAAGTTCTGTCAAAATCGCTCCAGCCGTTCCAGAGATTAGGTGGAACAAACAGACAGAGAAAAATTGTAAAAAAAAATGTTGTTTTGGTATAGGTACCGTGTATACATCCATATGTAGTTAAAACCGGTTATTTTAATATTACAAACAGACACTTCAATTTTATTTATTTGTATAGTTTTATATTATAAAATACTTATGTAATTAAAACGCTAATAAAATTGGGTATTGAAAGCGCCAAAGTTAACTCTCCTGGTGGGAGGGGACAACCATGGCTTTTAGACACCAAAGTTAATGGTGCGTTGCTATCCGTGTGGTGGCTCAATTCCACATGCAAGAGTTTACCGACTACCTTACTCTCGGTTTAGAGACTCAACACCGAGGTAAGGTAGCCAAGCCAGAGTAACTTCGGCTCATGTTTAGTGAGACGTAAAACTTGATTTGAGTGCGTACCTAAACTGTGTGTTATTGTGCTTGCAATTGTTGTGGTGTAAGTATGGTGGAAGAGCGTGGATAATAATGGCGCTGGGGTCTTCTTAATTTTTCAGGCCTGCGGTGACTTTGTTCCATTACTTACACCATTTTTTATTTCCCCTTTCAGTAGCATTGAAAGGGCACGTATGAAAGTTTGCGGAAATTTGCACATTAAATAGTTTTCTTCGTTTATGACCTATTTCTAGAGATAACCGGGACCGATAGCGGTAAGTGCTCATCCAAGGCACAGGCGTAACACCAATCACCATTCACCAACTATTTAGTTAGTCCATAATTTTCTTTTTTAATTCATAAGATAGCAAACAAGCAGATGGGTTGCCTGATGGAAAGAGTCAACCATGCCTATAGACACCAAAGATGTAAATTGTGCAGCACAGACATATTCGATGTAAATATTTAATGTAAATAGATATTAAGGCAGGATAAATTGTATATTTCGTTTAGTTCGTAAGTTTTTTGTAATAAATAATGTTCGTTTTCGTCTTTTATTCGCCCTAAGACCTACATACAGCTTTGTTGTACAGAGATAATAAAGCTTTATGTAGTTTAGTTGTTTGCCTAAAGGCATATTATGAACAAAAGGGGTTCCACGCAGTCGACAAATTACGAGTCGACTCTTGCGAGTTTGTATTTATATGCGGGAATCCAGAATTACGAAAACCCCGAAAAGTGCAAAATTCTTTGTTAAAATGAATGTTTATCGATTGTAAATAGTATGTACAATGTAAGTATTAGCCTTAGGCATATATTTACGCACTTTTCGAGTATATAAAGATAGTTAACAGGATAGTACGACCTGAAAAGGCGTACAACTCTGTAATCGTAAAAGTTTCCGAGGTCCTGTAAGAACATAATATAATGTATATAACACTCTTGTTTGTTATTAAATAAGTTTATATGTGTTAGATCTTTGTATATAGATAAGAAATAACACTATGTAATTAGTTTTCGGTAGGTCTTAGGGCATTATGTACTTTATTTCGCTTATATTTGTAAAAAGATAGTACCGTTGCACTCGCTAGAGGGCCACACTAGGTAATTAGAGGTAGGAGAAGCTACCTAAGACAAAATAATTACGTTTAGATTACTAAAAGTAAGATTTTAACAAATCCCAGACATTCTGGCGCCATGCGTGGTGCCTATCGTCTTTGTCGATTTACGCCGCCCGTCTGGCCGCGGGCTATAAATACCGGAGAGCGCGGCCATGCAATCAGTTCCGTTCCAATCAAGTTACAGTTTCGTTACGACTCAATAAGTTTCCCAGACAAGTTCCTGGGCTTTAGTATATCTATAGGGTGCCGGCTTTAGAGTAGGGCAGTGTTAGGGCAAGTACTGGCTCTCCCTTAAAATAGGAACATTTGCAACGGTGCTAGCTTTATTGATAAATTCTATTTCGTTACAATAAAGCACCTTTGCAACGAACAGTTGTGGTCTCGATTATTTCTCCGGCACATTCGGCTCAACCAAAAAGCACTACGGCTGGTGGGGCGTCGAAGAAGAACCAGATATACAGTCCGCTGGCTCCCCGGCTGTAGTGCACATAAATGGTACGTTACTATCTTGTGGTGAGGTCTAATGCCACATGCGTAAGTTTACCGGCGACCTTACCCTCCAAACCAGAACACGACAGTGACAAGCACTGACGCTATTGTGGCAGGAATAGGTAAGGCGGTGGTACCAGACCCGGGTGGGACAATGCAGAACTCTACCACCTAGTAGTCACGATGGCAGTGACTCGCATAGCCAATCGGTCGCCTTTTACGACCTGCCTGACAGAACGGCAGTTGGTCTATTCTTCAAAGGAGCCCGGAACAACACGGGCAACCAATCGTGGTACCAAATCGTGGTGAAACTGATCGTTTATTGACACTCAGTTCACTCTCCCTACATCACACACGGTATGGTAGCTCGTGTGAAATTATGTTTCATATTTAGAATTAATGAGTATCATTTTATATAAATAATAATTTTAATAATAATAATACTTTATTTTCAGATAAAACATCCATAGCTTTATTAGTAATAATTTATAAACTTAATGTCTATCTTAGTACTTATATGTAAATAATTTAATCACATTTGCAGAAAATTTTTAATAATTTATATAATATGTCATACCTATATGCATACACACATATACTTACACATGCATATACACATACTTACATACACATACATCCGTATACATATACATACACATATGCACACAGTTTATATGACATACTATACAAATCCTCTCGACGATACATCCTTTATATGCATTTTAATCCACTTCTGAAAAAATGGATTTTCCACTTTATAACTTTATGTCTTCAGAATGCCATTAGTACTCCCACGTAATTTGTTCATCATCGTTGCCGTTTACTTTCTCATGACAGCATAAAAATCATCCACATGATTATCTGCGAACATCTGAGATGCACTACAGAAACGCGGTAATCCCATTAGCATTCTGAAGCCATTATTATATTGCACACGTAGATTGTAGGCCCTCCGCGTATATTCGACCCACAGGCTGCAGGTGTAAAAAGTTTGGCAATATGCTTTAAAGATAGTAACTTTTACATTTTTGGTACAACGAGCAAACCTGCGGGCCATCATATTGCAACGGACCGCCAATGCTCTACGCTCCCTCTCTATATCTTTAACATCGGTTAAGTCTTCTGTCACAATATGTCCTAAATACCGGAACTCTCTTACTCTTTTTAGTGCAACTCCATTTAGATACACCGCAGGGACATCATCTACTGGGTTATCTTTGCATTTGAACACTAACAGCTCACTCTTTTTTGTATTATATACGAGCCCATGCGACGCCGCGTAGGACTCGCATATGTTCAGTAGTTTTCTAAGTGCGCTTACCGATGGACCATGTCATCCGCGCAACTCAAGTTATTTATAATTTTTCCATCAATTGAGCAGCCAATGTCCGTCTCGCTGAGTTCATTAATCAGCTTATTCATGTACAGGTTAAACAGTGTGGGAGATGTAAAGCCACCCTGCCTAACCCCACACTCTAGCTTATATGGGGACGATCTTGCACCCGCCCATTTTACCCAGTTTATTTGCCAACTGTACCAGTATTTTAGTATGCTTATTAATTCATGCGGACCACTCAAATTATACAGTTTTTCCCATAACTTTTCATAATTAATTAACGAGGTCAAACGCCCTGGAAAGATCCAGAAAGGCTGCATAAACAGGCGTTTTTCTATTGGTATAGTATTTAACTGTCTGCTTGAGAGCCAGTATTGCACTCTCCGTAGATAAGCCATTTCTAAACCCAAACTGGGAATCATTAAGGGCTACATACGTGTTTTTACTTCTTTAGCATTAAAAGAGATGGAAGGTCCCAGATCATTTACATTCTTTACTGGCATATGCTGTGTTGAACTCAAGGTAGAGTGAGCTCTAAATTGGCCTTTAAATAAATCTGCTACACATGCTGCATTCGTCTCCCCATTAACACTCACAGAAAGGCCAACCTTCGGGGGCCTTCCTGTGAGTGTTAATGGGGAGTTTTGTATAGATATTTTTATTGTATAGATATTTGGAATTTTGTATAGATATTTTTATTCAGCTTTCAAATAGATACAAATATTAACAATCTGATAATAAAAACAATATGATTCTTAAGTACATCATTCAATTATACTTATGAGCATGGCATTGTTTAATTTAATTAGGTACATGTACTTACATAATTATAAATAAGTAAGAAATTTGTTCACATGAGTATAATTTTTATGGCTCATTGTTTTACCCTCAGCTATCTTTACAATACCACTAGCATACTTTAAGTATATATTTTATAATTTTGTAACTTATACACATATAATTTCCAAACATTTATTCTACATATCATAAATAGGGATAATAATGTCTGATCATCTAATTTATGTAACCTTGACACTGGCATACTGTTTATAAAGCCCTAAAAATACTTGAAACCATTTAAGATATAATTAAATTAAATACATAGTTTTAATAAATAATAATTCCTATTAAGATATCAAAAATTACCCGTTGTAGTTCTGCCCTGCCAATTGAAAGTGCAGTCATTGATATTTTTACTTTTTGCAGAAGTGGCGTCCTATGAGGTTAATCTATACATAAAAGAATTAATATTATACATTTTTTAAGTGTAAATATGTTTTTTACTTTGCTCAAAATGCAGTACTTGCACAAAAACATTGCTTTTGCTAACGTGATTTGCAGCATTCAACGTGTACTAGAAGGATTTGCAGTACCTACTTGCGTCGATTACTGCAGTTTCATTTAGCATAAAACTTTATGACAACGAATGCTTACTAAAGCCAAACGCAGTATTCTACTGAGTGCTAAGTGTGAGTTTTTTTTTTTGCATTCGATCATGAGCGCGTTTCGAGTCTACTAGGAATTTGTATGTGATTTGTACAGCGCCACCTAGTGGTAAACTGGTTTCTCACGTTTAGTAATATAGTTACCATCCTGTACTACCATTTTGTGGACTTATGTTTAACTATGTTGAATTATTTATTCAATTACTGTCAGGAGATATCACAAAACTTCAAAAAATACTAAGTGCCCTTAATTTTGCTTGAAATATTTCAGACCAATGATGTTGAGCTAAAAAACTAGTCTAAGACTTAACCAGACATAAGGATACCCTATAAATAGGTAAACAAGGGTCAATTTCTAACAACAAAACAATTATTTCACTTTTTTACAAGAATTTTTAAGATGTAGGAAACAAAACACCTGTTAGCTAAGTGTAATTTTCATAACAGTTTAGTAATGATGGAGAATAAATCCAACTATAAATCTATATTGTACATAATAATCGATATACCAGGGAACAATGTGTTTTTGCAAATAAAATAAATGTAACTACAATATCAATGCAATTCGCAATTGACATAGTGATCTATGCTCACCCTAGATGAAAACGTATCAAAAAGTGCAAATTAGGATATAAATAAACAATTATAATAATTAAATTCCACTGCTATCTTCACCCATAAAATGTATGCCTTTTTCATATCATACCATTATCAGTCAGGAAAACTGTTCATTAACTTAAACAAATGGTATTTTTTTTAAAAATACTAAGTTCAATAACTAAGTATAAGTTATCATACAAAATCACGTTACATTCAATCCCCATATACTTCATCTAATTATATTATTAGATAAAATATTTAAGGATCAAATGTAATGCACATGAGAGTGCAAAGGAACACTAAATTCTTACCAAATACTACATAACTATAACTTGTCATAATAACTAGTAACATTTCTTGAATATTCTTTATTCACTATTCTTTTTTATATATTTATATACCTAGTAGATATAAACAAAACAATTGTGAGATTATCTATACATATAATAAAATCGTAGGTAAGTCAATGTATGTCCGGGGTAAACTCAAAAAGTGCATGGATTTACTTCAAATTTTGCATGAATATTACTAACAGGTCGAGTCAACATATAGGCTACTTATTATAATGCTATCCCCTACGGGGGAAGTGCTGTGTGGAGTAAACTAAGTCCGTGCGGACGAAGTCGCGGGCAACAGCTAGTAAGTAATATAATCATTATAATATACAAGATTATTCTGTTAACTATACTTCTTTGTCAACCTTAGGTTAAAATGCCTGTATCCAAATCCCCCAATTTAAGTTATTTGAAGCTCAGTTAATCAGAAAAATATTCAATCAAAAAATTTTAGGAGGACAGATCTATAGTTTTTTTCCAATTAAGCAAGCTTCAAGACTTGTTAGATGTTTGATAATTGCATTTTAGTTAAATGATGCCACTTTTGTACTGTCTTACATGTTTCATTTTAAAAAAATTAGATGAAGTTACTATATAGGGGCTCAGTATCCGGGGTGCAATCCAGCACCCTGGAGAAGCTAATTGGACCGAGGTGGGTGCTCTCGAAACCCTCTTCTTGATGAAGGGGTAGAGGTGTGCTGCTCCTAGTACAACTTATTACTTGTATTAGTAATTGCAACTTACAGTAAAAAATACAGTAAAGTTATGTTTGTCTATTAATTAGCTTTACATCATAATAATAATCTACTAGCCTTTTACTACAAAGAAAAATAAATTTTCTATAATTTGTGGCCAATTGAAAAATACATTTCAATAGAGAAGGTTAGTATAATTTAATCCCTATCTGGGTATAGTTGATATAGCTCCCCAGCGATTTCCTGAGCTAGCTCAATAGAACTTGCACATAGAACTCTACGTGACAAGATATCAAAAGGTCCACCAGACGGGTCAATACAAACTCCACCTGCCTCCCTCACAATAATATCCCCAGCTGCAATATCCCATGCATGAATTCCAAACTCAAAATACACATCTGCACCACCCAAAGCAACCATAGCCATATTTAATGCAGCAGATCCTAAAGACCTTACACCTTGGCTTTTTGTGAAAATCATTTTAAAGTTCTCAAGAATAGCCTTCTGCCTCTCGCCATCACGACTGGTTCCAGCTTCAAATGATACTAACGCTTTTGATAATTCTTTGACTTGAGATACATTAATTTGTCTATCATTTAAAAATGCCCCTTTACCTTTTTTCGCAGTGAACAACTGGTTTAGAATAGGATTATAAATAATTCCGGCGACAGATTCTTTTTTAATTGTAAGTCCTACAGAAATACAGCTGTTAGGATAACCATGTACAAAATTTAGTGTTCCGTCTACTGGATCAATAATCCAAGTAGGATCATCTGTGAGGACACATTTCACACCTCCTGCAGTTGATTCTTCCCCAATAAACTTATGTGACGGAAAATTTTCAGAAAGACCTTCGATTAAAAGCTTTTCAACTTTTTGATCAATTTCAGTTACCAGGTCTATGTCCGATGATTTCAATTCATAAGCCTGGCAGCCATTTATATGCTCAGTTATAAGGTTTCCGGCCGTTTTTACTAATTTTAGTGCCACTTCAAAGTATTCATCAAGTTCATTGCATGAAGACATGGTTGTGTAAAAAACGAAATTAGTAAATCTTATATTTCGTAGTAAGTTACGTATTATAATCCTACAGCGTGAAATTTTTTACCTCGAAAATATACTTCTTTACCACAGAATTATCGGAAAAAACTGAACTTCATAAATCATAATACAATACACTAATGTAAATACAGGAAAATTCAAGGAAAATCTATCAATTGTCAAATGTCAATTGTCATCTGTCAAGCCCAGTGTTGATAGACCAACGAAGAATTATTATTGAATCAGAGTAAAATTTATTGGCACACCATCTTTTATTCATAATAAGAAATATTCACTCAAGGTTTATAGCGGAAAATACGTATAACTTCAAACATTTTTTAGAAAAAAATATATTTATATATTAGCTGTGATTATAATTATTGTATTTTTCTAGGAATTGTATGCTTAGGATTGAAAATATTGTGAAATATGGTATATATACAATAATTATTGTACGTGTAACAACACTGGACTCGTGACTCGCATCGCAACACAACAATCGACATGGACAAGCAATGACGTGTTAAGAATGCCGCATAAGAATGTTTAAAAACCACGAAATAAAGAAAACAACGGAATTGGCAAGTACAAACATTTGTATCAGGACCGCGATCGCAACACTCACACATAAAATAAGCATTATTGCATATAAACTACTAATGCAAACATTGTTTCATTGGTCGTTTTCATTTTAAGCAACAATAATCCGAAACACACAAACAGAACATTTAAAAATATACCAAACTGCGTTACAATAAATTTTATTTCGCTACAAAAAAAAAAGAGTATTTACGTCCTTTTGTAGTCTATTCAAAATAGACTCATCTATTTGTACAATAGTGAAACTTAAGATTGTAATAGTTTCGCTATTCTACAATAGATGGCAGCATTGATTTTTCCGTAGTTTTCAGTTGATCATATTTGAGTAGAGAACTTTCTAGAACGATATACGTAATGACTGTCATTACGTATATCTTTCTAGAAAAATTAGGTCAACCTAAAATGAACTTTATACGTAAGGTGTACGGCTGATTTTAGCTTGACTTTCTATTATATCATTAGAGATTATATTAAATCAGGAATTTAATTAAAATAAAATGAAAATTGTACTTTCGAATGATATGAAATATTTCCATTTTTAATCATCTGTATTCTACTATCATTTCTGCATTCAAGGATGGCACAATACGGCATAATTCAGTGTATAATAGATTTTCGCACGACGACTATCTCCTAATGATATGGTATCACTAAGGCAATTTAGAGTAAAAGCGCATAATAGTGACGCACGCGACACGCCCACTCTTCACTTCCCCTTGTTTTCTTTATTTCGTGTTAAAAACAAAGCTGTACAAGTACATTTGAATCCGTTTCCAGTACACTGTTAAATAGCGGCGTTAAATACTTATGCTTAGCACTTCACACCGTTTACAATCGTAAATCGTAGCTACCAGGTGGCTACCAAGTGGTTTATCGTGGCTACCAGAGTTCTACATATTCTCACCCGTGTCTGGTAACACGGTCTTTCGTAATCATGCTGCAATAACGTCAATGCGTGACACAGTCGCGTTCCGGTTCGGAGGGTAAGCTAGCCGATAAAGTTATGCATGTTACATTAGACACCACCACAAGTAGCAACGCACCATTAACATCTTTGGTGTCTATAGCCGATGGTAGTATCTTTCCATCAGAGGACCCATCTGCTTGATTGTTATGACATAAAAAAGTTTATCCTAAACCAGCGCCATTCTGAAAACTTATTTTCAGTATAGGTGCACACTGGACACTAACAACCGTTAAAACGTCCTCTTTACCTAGTTTCCAACAGTTCGTAAAGGGCGAACAATAGTTGCTGGTAGGAACTGCTAGTGGTATTAGTACGTACTAACGAGGTAGTAAAATCCTACAACATCTCACCCGGATTTGGTATCACCGCCATACCAAATTCGGCCACAATACCGTTGGCAAAGCGCCAACGGTACTGTGGTATTCCTCAAGAGTAGGTTCTCCACCATATGGTTGGTAAGTGGTAACACACAACTTATCATTGGCATCAAAAGAATAAAATATCCTGGCCGAAACGGATCAAATTTTCAGAAAGTCTTAGGTGCCCCATAGACCTACAATAATATTGCTCAATATTACAAATTGCGCAATATTATTGGCCGTTTAGGCTTAATATTGAAGATTGCACAATAATTGAACGAAAGTTTGAGCGGGTATAATTTTTATTGCGCAATATTTTTTTTCTTGCACATATTTTTCACTTTAGAGTTTGGAGCGGTCGAGTTCGGTCAGTCACGGTGTTTTGTGTGTGGTCGTGTCGTAAATTTAAACAAAATGGCGAGCAAGAATGCTATATAAGATAATGAAAAGGAGTTTTACTTGAATGAATAGAATTATATAGAGATTTATTTAACAAAATCACCAGCATGGTTGGCAAAATCTTCGTCGTTAGACAATGATTTCTGTGGTTAGACATGTTGCTCCCTCGAAAATATTGATCAAACTGCTTTGTCAATTTTATTAAGTGAATTTACTTAACGTTTGGAGTCAAAGGGGCATTCAATATTATTGCACAATAAAAGTAATGCGCAAAGCTATTTTAGGTCTATGGGGCGCCTAAGTCGAGTGGAATCCAATCGAATGCCATCAACCACGTTTCGACAGTCCAGCCGTTTAAAAGTTATGAGATGTTTACATACACACCCAACGCACACACATACGTATGTACATACGGACATACTAACGTCATCGTGAAAATAGTCGGAAAAGGTTCCTAGGACCTCAAAACGTGAAGATCTGGTAAAAACTCGATTTAATGTAGTAGTTAATTAGTAAACGTAGCGGGAAGTTAAAAAATAATTAAAATTGAGAAGCTGTGACATACTGAGTATAATGACGGCATATGACGTTTCTAAACGGTATCTGTAAGTGTTCCAGACAAAAACCCAGTAATCTGAACAACTTAAGTTTACTAAGGGCTCAGTTTGGCCGAACAGCAAACACGCCCATTTTGTTATTGCGCCTAAACGGCATGCGGCAATGGTGTTTGAAAAGGAATACAAAATAAAACATCGAATAATAAAAATCATGAAAAATTGTTTAATTGGCATACCAACTGATAACTTGTTACAACCTATGGCCAATTTTACAATTATCAATATTGTTAATAATTAAATATAATATTTATGTAAAATATGTTTATGCTTCAATGGTTTACTTACATTTAAATTTTATATTATTCGGAAAAAAAACTATAATAAAAAAGGAGGTCATTACAATATTCAAACTTCGTTATAATAGTGTAAAAGTTTATAAAGTTGATACATTCATATGAAACAATGTGGTTTAGGTGTTGGTAAAATAGGGAACATTCGTCCGCAGTAAAAAACCTAAGGCCACAATTTATTACTAAGTTTAACCTAAGTCTAGATATATCAAGCGCTCCTCTACTGTGTAGTTGACACTGGTAATATATGCCGGTGTGACAATGTACACTTGCCAACGTTTATATACACTTCGCTGGCGATTCAAAGCTGACACGAAAACTGAATATTTTTATCAATATTACAAATATTTATACGATGTTTTTGTGTTTAATACAAATAAAGATATTCAGTAACAATCTGAGAGATATGTTAGAATATTTCCTAGACAATCACATTTTTTTTAAGTCACATCATAGATAAAAAATAGAAAAATATTTCAGATACAACAAAAACAATTTTTTTCTACCCACGGTAAGTACAACGCAACTAGTAAATGTACTAACATATCTCTCGGATTTGTTGGTTAGTTTACTTAAACTAGGAATAATTTTTATGGCAACTAAGCGCTCAGTGCACCACACTGATTATTTACATCAAATATGAGCGAAATACAGATGGAGTACAACATAATCGATACATTATTGTTTTATTAGATGGTATTAAGTATCCGAGCAAACTCTACGGTGTTTCAAAATCAGATTGTTTAAAAAATCGTTTAAAACGGTCATGTGTTAAAATGTCGCAACAGTCTTATTCGGTCGCTTTAAATGCATTACCAAAAATCTACTTTTTGCCACAAATCATAATACTTATTTTAATTTTATTAAAATATCACCCAATAATTATTTTTTATTATACTTCGCCGACTAAGTCTATAATTGAAAACATGATTGTATAGGAATGTCTCATTATTAATACTGGTATGGGAGTTTCCAATTCATTTCGGGTGAATGGTGTACCAAAGTGTAGTTTTGGTACACTAGGTTATCATAAATGCATTATAGGCAAATGAGCACCAAAATTGTTCATTTCAAAAACCATGTGACCCAATCACATATCGTTTTTATATGTAAAAAATGCGTATTTAAATTTAAAACGTTCTGAATTGACATGTGAAAGAACATGATTTTTTATCTGTATTTAAATTATCTGTCATCTGTCATGATATATTGCCAACATTATTTATGTTGGCAATACAAAATGACATAATTTTTTTAAAGTGTATAGTATTTTATGATCTACAATCATATTGTATTCAATCAGATGACTTTTCGATTTCATTATATAACAAAGTTTTACTTAAATATTAAATACAATAATTATGTATATGCACAATACAATGTTAAGGTATTTTGTCGCGAATAAATTATTTGTGTTTGATAGATGTACATTGAATCAGTGAGTAATTTGTTGTGTGTTTTGGTTTTTGGTTGCATGAGTGACTTCATTCGCAATGACAAAACCCCTGTCTATTCAACTTCAATGAGAATCATCAGAGAGGGGATTGGTTCGTATGCCTGAATAAACAATATCCGATTGCCATATTCCTCCAGGCCTAGTTATCACTCGTATGCAACAATTTGTACTAGGACATAACTTATATGCAGAAATAAAAATCCTAAAATTTATTTAAAATTTACTTACTCCACAACAATATAATAATGTTCTAGTCAATAATGTATTGTTACTTGATTTAAAAAAACGATCAAATGTCATAGAATAAAAATATTTTTATTAATTATTATATTGGTAATTTTGATGAAAAAAAAGGGAAATGTAATAATAATTTAATATTGTATTAACGTCTTTTATTCAGTTCAAATTTCGTATATACTTAATACATAAATAATATTCGTTTATTTTTTCGTAACATTCAGTACGAATTTTGTTTAAATTTGTACGTAATTTAAATTTTGACGGTTTATTTATGAGTGGCTGTCAAAGTTTCTGACATGTATATAATCAGTTATAAATATATATTTTATAATATGTTACGAGTTGTACTCGTAAAATGTATTTATTGTCCTAGTAATTATGACCCTAGTACATAATGGTCTGAATGTCGTTTTAGAAACTTACAGTTGAGAACTTGGATGTTCCAAGTAAGTACAACAACAAACTACTCACTAACGACAATAAGTTCCTCATCTGTGACTAAAGTACCCGTGTGTAAAATTTCGACAGAAGTATACTCTTGTGGTGAAATATTTAAGAAAACTATCGTCCAATTGAAAAAGAAACACCAAAAAATGTTACCATAATTTTATAGAATTGGGGACATTGCTAAATAATCACAATGAGTTTAGTCATTTTCTTAAAAAAGTATAAATTATCATCTTATCATACACATAATTTTTTCAGATATTCCACTTGAGTATACATTGGTTCACGATATCCAAAAAGAATATTTTACAGCTTAGGTATCCTAGGCACAGAGTGTACGAGTCAGGTAAGTTTGCCGTCCAGAGGCTAATACTAGCACGTTTGGGGATAGGCAAACTTAACTGAAGTAGCGGTGGAGGGGGAGGGGGAGGGGGAGGGGGGAGGGGGAGGGGGAGGGGGGGTGTTACTCGAGGCTGTTAGCGACGTCGGTGCCGTCGTCGAAGGACTCGTCGCCCGAGGCGGCGCCCGCGCCCGCGCCGGCCGCCAGCGAGGAGCGCTTCACGCGCGACGACGACGACGAGCCCGACAGACCGATGGGGCCGCCCTGTCTCCTGCATTACACAACATTATCTTATATTTTATTGATTCAGGCGTTACTTTGCGGAAATACATTATTAAAAAGATGAAATTAATTAAATTTGCTATTATCCACTGTGTTTTCCGCGATGGCATCAAAAGAACGTCGTTTTAATCACTTCATAGTATAAAACAAAGTCGCTTTCTCTGTCTGTCGCTATGTGTGCTTAAATATTTAAAACTATGCAACGGATTTTGATGCAGTTTATTTTAATAGATAGATTGATTCTAGAGAAAGATTTTAGAGTATATAAACCTGTCCAATATTCCCACGGGAACAAAAGCTACACGGGTGAAACGGCGGACACGTCGCTAGTAAATGGCTAAAACATACCAATGGTCCGGATAAAAATGAAGACCCCAGCGGCACAATTGTCCACCCACATCTATCACGCTTTTCCACCCACGTCCCACGCCGGCACCAATCACAAAAGCACACAATTTATGCACTCAACGCACGTTTCACTTCGTAACCAAAGCATCTTTAGGAGTAAGTAATACTTACACTTAATTGAATAATACTCACACTTGCGGGTGGATAATTGTGTCGCTGGGGTCTTCTTTTTTATCCGGACCATCGGTGAGTTTTATTCATTTATTAAAACAACGTCTTTCTTTTTGGTGCCACCACGGAAAACGCATAGAACAGTTCGCGGATAATAACAAATTTATTTAATTTCATCTTCTTAAGATTATCTTAGACCAATACTCAAAATGATGCAATTGAATTTTTTATTACTATTGTTCATCTATTAATAATCAATATAAATTGTAAAAGTACTCCTTATTTGTGTATTTAAAAAAAATGCAATATTTTGTTATTTTTGATATGAAACATCTAATGTGGGGGGTTAATCCAGCTGATTGCAAGGCGATGCGTCGTGGCGCCATACATATTATGCATGTATATCTATGTATATTAGGATGTCAAAAGTCGTATTTTTTAACACTGTTAGCTTAAAATATTTTAATTCATAGATTGCTGATTCGTATCCGACTCGAAGGACCATTTAATAACATATTACAGATTTTTGTTAATTAATACACTATTAGATTGGTCAATGAAATATGAAGATTAGGTACCCTTTGATGGGTTTTATTTTATGTAAACTTATTGTACGGTTCGTGAAGACGCATAGCCCTCAACAGGGCTGTATGCAAATTGTCTTATTTTATGAATGAAAATATCGTGTCGTGTAAAATGATGAATTTAAATATAAAACGATTGTACCGCGCAATAGAATGTGTCCAAACAAAAATTCTGTTGAAAGGGCATCTCATTATTTCAATTTTAATAAACTCATTCATTATTTGAATTTTAGTCATTTTTCCATCGATCCTAAAGTTTACCCATAGAAATAATACGAGAATTGTTACTACTTTTACATGGTTAACCTCCACAAGTCATGAAGATTTTAGTTTTTACTAAAATAAATGATACAATTACATTAAAATCGAAGGTGGTGTCAAGAGTCTTCGCAACCTTCGTGTGTATGAAGAGAGTGAAGAATGTGGGAAAGCGAAACAAGTCTGCAAGAATCGTGATGTATAGCACTCGGTTCTCTCTACCTACACCGTAAAGGATCTGACGTGTAGATATGTATATTAAAAGCAAAAATTAAAATACATATAAATGTATGCATATATGTTATATGTACACATTTATCTATGTACTAGCTGACCCGGCAAAGCTGTCCCGCCTTTTTAACTACTCTTATTTTTTTTTCTAGATTTTCTCACCATTTAAACCTTCCCTTTACTTCAACAATGAATTCAAAACCAAAATTAGCCAAATCGTTTCAGCCGTTCTCGAGTTTTAGCGTCACTAACGAACAGCAATTGATTTTTATATATAGAGATACATACATACATACGAGTAGATAAATGTGTGGGTCTGTCCGTACACGGACTGCATGTTGCTAAATGCTGCATTTCATGTTTCATATTAATATTCACGATAATTCGGCACACCATTCAGCACTACTTGTAATTTTATCGTATTAGTAAAATAAATTTTCAGTGTGATGTCAGACGTGTTATTTTTAAACAATATAAATCTCAACATTCAACAAAATTGACAAACAATTTAGAAAAGTCATATTGCTTTCCAGAAAGAAATTAATATACTTGAGTGAAATAGTAGTTAATGAATAAAGAATGACATGTTGGTGTTAATATCTTGTTATTTGTGCTCGGTACTATAAATTGAAGAAGAGTCGAAGAATCGTTGCAAAGAACAACGAGTTAATACCAATTTTTAAACGAACGCAATCATAATTAGTCAGAAAAATATCTGGTAAAACATGATTTAACTTCAGACAACGCTAATTAAACCTAATTATATTATCCTTTTTTGTATATTATATTTAGTGACATGGCAATTTCAGTGGAAACATGATGTTATCCACCCAACTTGCAAACATAATAAGAAGAATGATTTCGTTTTAACAGTACAATAAAAGATATCATTTACATCTTTTTTGAATCATAAATATACTACTTCAATTTGATTCAATTTGTTAGAGAGTTTACAAAGAAAACTCTTTATTGAGGTTAAGAAGTTATTAAAACATCAACACATATTATGATTTCATTATTTTAAATGCGTTGATTTTTTTGGAAAGATTACTTTCGCTTCTATTTTTCAATAAAAATACTAGTGCTAGAAAAAAGATCACATGTTAAGGTGTTTGATAGAAAGTCCGTTCAAATTTAAGCCGTAAAACGTAACAATATTTGGTAATATTTACACAAATACACGCAAATATTTATGCGTCACATTGTAGGTATATAATTTTTCATCACATCTACGGCAAACTTACAAATCTGCAAAAGATGCCGTTTTACAAGGAAGTGTTTTGAAAGCATAGATAAATGTGTTTTTGTAATAGTGGTTTTAGAGAACCTTTATATAAATGCGTAAGTTTGCCAAAGTGTATACCAAATAAGGGGTCATCCATAAATTACGTCACACGTTAAGGGGGAGGGAGGGGGTCGAAGAAGTGTGACATTGTATGACAAGGGGTAGGGAGGGATCCCAAATTTTGTGACAATCACATTTTTTAAAATACAATACCTGTATAAATAAAAAATAATCAAAGGACATCATTTTTCAATGTAAAATTGTAAAATATGTGACATCACACTAGGTAGGGGGGGGTCTCACAACTGTGACCATCAGTGACAAGGACGGGGGAGAGGTCAAAAATCATGAAATTCGTGTGACGTAATTTATGGATGGCCCCTAAGTTAGTTTTTCATAAAAATACCGATTTTACTAAAATTCGTAAGTTTTCCGTGAATGTGAAATTTTGTAAAATGTGTTAAGACTTAATAAATGTAGATTGGTATTAAATCGTTGTATTTTTTATCAGAAATGCAAATTGATACTAACAATAAACAAAGATTGCAAGCTTCATCACATCGCATATCACATCTTACCTATGATTTAGTCACTATCATCGAATGGCGGCCTGAGAATATAGTACATATATTATTATATTTATATGAAGGGGGTCATGAATGTGTAAAAAAATGTCTAGTTTTCGCCTTCTAGCGCTGTACCCATTAAATTATTTAACGTGAATAAATGTATAGTAGTGCAATAAAAATAAGTTACATCAGCCTTCTCAGGTGACAAGGGTAAAAAAGCAAATTCAAAATGGCGGACGTCCTAATGGCGCGCAAATGTTTAACCAATGGCCTAATGCCGATTTTACTCACAATATCTGGTTGACCGAGCTTTGGTCGGTGTGTCACATACCCATATCTTGGGAACCGAGCTTTTCTTGGACCTGGAACCTTGATAAATCGATTCATTGACCCGAAAAACCCCTAATTTGTGACTTTCATGAAAATCGTTGGAGCCGTTTCCGAGATCGTTGATATATATTTATATATATACAAGAATTGCTCGTTTCAAGGTATTAGATTAGATAAACGCATGACCAAAAATCAAAGTCAAAATTGTTTTTTATTCAAAATAGAATTAGTTTACAATCACGTTTTGAAAGTCATCTTAAAATATTTCCATGCAACATATTAGATTAGTTTACAGTAAATATAATCCTATATATGTCTAATAATAATAAATAATGTCTGACGTAAAATCTAATATGATATTCAGAAATCTTTGATAAAGCTCATCAAACTCAAAAACCTCCGTATCCGAGCCCCATTTAAAGAATAGATGTCCCGGAATAGCACATAGGATACTTTTTATCCCAGAAAAATATGTTGTTTCCGTGGGATTCATTAAAGACTTTTATAATATAGCAGGCTGCAATGAGCACACAGACATTGGACGAAGATGAAGTGTACACTGACCTGAGCTTGTTCCTGAGGTTGCTGCACTCCCTGGTGATGGTCTCATGCGTCTCCAGCAGGTCCTCGAGCTCGCGCTGCGCCTTGCGCTTGGCCACCTTCTCCCGCTGCACCTCCTCCTCGGCCTCGTCCAGCTGTCTCTTAAGCGCCTTGACCCTGGCGTTGGTCTTCTCGATTTGCTCCTTATGCTGGTCCGCGTGTCGCCGCTCCTCATCCAGCTGCAGCGCCAGTTCCTTCATTTTCTTGTCCAGCTTGCGCGATGCTTTTTGTTGTGCCAGTCGCTCCCGGGATTCCGCTTCCAATTGCTCCTCCAGATTGGAGACCTTTAGCTCCAGGGATGTGATTAGGCCCTGTAATATACACAATTGATTTTACAATAGGATTCAGCCAAGTTTTCCGCTCTCAAGTCCTTGACACACCAGAGTACTAATTATGTCCTCCTAATCATTGGTACAAACCTACATTTTTGTACAGTCAGCACTAAAGTTGTCTGACATCATTCGTACATTCAGAACCAGAATTGTCTAACATAATTTGTAGAGTGAGCACCAGCACTGTCTGACATCATAGTACAGTCAGCGGCAGAATCGCTTGATATAATTTGTGCAGTCAGCGCCCGATTTGTCTGACATCATTATTACAGTCAGCATCAGAATCTGCTGACATCATAGTACAGTCAGTGCCAGAATCACCTGACATAATTTGTGCAGTCAGCACCAGATTTGTCTGACATCATTATAACAGTCAGCACCAGAATCTTCTGATATCATTAGTACAGTCAGAGCCAGAATCACCTGACATAATTTGTACAGTCTTCTGAAATCATTAGTACAGACAGCGCCAGAATCGCCTGACATCATTTTTGCAGTCAGCACTAGAATCGTCAGACACCATTTGCAGTCATCAACATCAAAGTCTAACATAATTTGTACATTTGCATAGTAGGTACCAGAATTATCTGAGTGACATCGATGTACGGTCAGGAAATAATCATGTGTCATCATTTGAACAATCAGCACCGGAATCATGTCACCCTTTATTATAAACAAAACACAGTGTTAAAATTGCAGTGACATTCCATCTGTCTTGTTGCTAAACTGTACGTAAAAGGCAAGTGATGGTACAAAGTGTTACGAAGCTCATTTTTTAACTCCAAAACCTACTTTTTACAAAAGAACCATATAAATACTAAAATACAATATGTGGATTGACAGAAGGGACAGTTTTGGAGCAATAAATCAAGTTTTCAGCCACGCCGATTTTTGGTTCAGGTGGTACTTTATGATTATAATATTGGTTATTTGCTATACCTTAGGCTGGAATTATAAAGTTCCAGGTATGATCCCCAGTCAGTCCGTCTAGGATAAACAGGCACACTGATAAAAGTAGCCAAGTAACCAAGTGTATCAGACGTCCTGCAACGGCTCAAGTTTTTTTTACCTATGGTTTCAATACGGATTACAACTAGCGGGCACACTTGAAAACATATGCGGCACACTGGTTGGAAACTGATGGTATAACTTGTCTTTTGAATTTTGTTTTAAAAACGACGTCGACAATTATTATGTGTACTCACGTCAAATAAAATTTTAATGGTATTACGTACTAAGCATAGAAATGATTGCTACTTTTAATTCAGTTTCATTTGATACCATAAAACAAAAAAAAACGCAATGATTTCACATATGAAATTTCACACGCAATGATTTTCACTCATAAAGTTATCTGAACGTCAAATGACCACAAGCTATTAAAAATGAAGAATGAATGAATAGCTCACTGCCGTTCCAATATGAGCTGGAAGATTTCATTTAATGTGACATTTCAAAGACCAAATGAAGGTAGCAAATGCGATGTATGAAAATGAACTTCATATGATATGTAATATTTTATCACTTATACACTTGTACTGTTTCACAATAAAGCTATTATCCCTTATTACCAACCGGTTTCGCTTACACAAGCATCATCAAGGCAATTTATAGTTACAAACTAAACACAAAAATAAATGTCAACAAAATAACAAATTTGAAGGCAAATGCACAACATACCCTTAAAATATTCGTTGCCGTAACTGACGTAGTGTTGTCAACACTATTGGTAACAACTTCCCCACGAGTAGGGAAAACATCAATGTTCAAAAAATTACTTCAGTTCATATGATATTTCACATGCTATTTGTGAAATGTGCCATTCCCATGAGGTACACACCAAACAACACAAAGATGTAGGATAGGTAGGTAGGAGATGAGGAACAATTACCTTGGTTTTGGAGCGGCCGGCGGTCTCCAGTTCTGCGAGTTTGGCCTTCAGTTCCTTATTCTGTCTCTCGAGCACCAGTTTGTCTCTCTCCAGTTTCTGAGAGGCCGCCTTCTCCGTACCTAGCTCCATTGTTAGCTGATCGATTTGAATCTGGAATAATTATAACATTAAATATATGAATATTAGGAACTCAATTTATTTGTCTTGATCTCTTATGAAGAGACTGTCTGCTTTCCGTCATAGTATAGCACACAAGCAGATGGTTATTCAGGTATAGTGAGAAAACCATCACCTTCAGACATATTATAATTTTGCGTTATGTATCCATGCGTCAGAAATGTAACATCATATGTATAAGGTTGCACGCTATACCTTACCCTCCTAACGGAACAAAACATCGATAAGCACCAACACCGTTGCAGCAATAATACATAATGGTGATACCAAACCCAGACACAACATTGTATCACTCTACCACCTAAAGTTACTACTCACAATGGAAGAGATAATTTAACTTGTTTACAAGATGTCATATTTTATCATTCTGTAAGCAAATATTTATAATTTAATATATTTTCTATCTATAAGATTCCGCTAAACACAGCAACCACTTTAAATAAACACTACACAACACAGCTGGTATTCAATACTGACAAGCGACTTATGATGATCGTCAAATAATGAAATTCTGTTACAGACAATATAACAATATAGAATTCGTGGTGTAGGAAATTTATCTAAGAACTTATGTGACTAACTTCGCCATGCCAAAATAGACTGTATTCTAAACAAGCAAAGATTTAAAATGAAACGGATTGTGGACTCCAGAGACCAAATGGTGGCCGATCGAATGCGTGCTTACGTATGGTTTGGTCCCTAGGTACACAAACTGTACACAGAAAATTTGTACCATCCAGATTATTGCATGCAAAAAATAATAAACATGACTCTTAATTACTACGTCTTCTACTCTCTAGATCTTTTCATCAATTCAAATAGGCACCATTGCCATATCTATTTCTGTCAAAATGGCGTCAAAACTTATAACCGCATTTTTTCCTTATTTTCCGATTTGGTGGCTAAATATATCCAAGTGACATTACCATCTCGTTATACATATAACAATGCACCATTAACATGTTTGATGTCTATAGACGATGGTTTTCTTTTTTCATCAGGAGAATATCTATTAGTTGGTTATCTAATGAAATAAAAAATAGACGAACCTGTGATTTTCTAAGCCTGTCGTTGATTATCTCGTTGTTGGACTGCTCCTCGTCTAAATCTTCTTCTAACGCTGCTATTCTGGCCTCTAAACGTTTCTTTTCGTCCACTAGAAGTGTTATCTGCAAAAGAAAAATATTAGTTTTATTGGTCGTCATCATTTTTTTTATATCAAAAGATAGCAAACAAGCAGATGGGTCCCCTGATGGAAACAGTCAACCATCGCCTATAGACACCAAAGATGTTAATGGTGCGTTGCTATCTTGTGGCGAGGTCTAATGCCACATGCATAAGTTTACCGGCTACCTTACCCTCCAAACCGGAACACGACAGTGACAAGCACTGACGCTATTGCGGCAGGAATAGGTAAGGCGGTGGTACAAGACCCGGTCGAGCCGATGTAGAACTCTACCACCTAGTAGTCACGATGGTAGTGACTCGTATAGCCACTCGGTCGCCTTTTACGACATGCCTGGCAGAACGGTAGTTGGCCTATTCTTTAAAGGAGCCGGGGGCCAACCCGGGTGGCTTTGAAATAGTATAGCAGCAAAGGTAGAAAGACTAGTGGAAGAATAGAGCAGGCGGGATCGTGTAGTGCATCTAAAGGAAGGGTAGAGTAGGTAGGATAGGAAAGCAAAGGTAGGAAGGGTAGTGAAAGGGTAGGGCAGGCAGGATAGTGTAAGAAATTCAATGGTAGGGTAGGGTAGTCAGGATAGGTGAGCAAAGGTAGGAAGGGCAGCAAAAGGGTAGGTTAGGTATATGGTATAGCGTAGCAAAGGCATGGTATGAAGTGTAGTAAAAATTCAAAAAGAACACAATAATTCGAAAGTTTCAAGTATATTATGTCGTGCGCGCGATGTGTATCGTGCGTGCGTGCATGCGCGTGCGTATGTGCGTGCGTGTGCGGGCACCTTGACGTTGGCAGTAGTGAGGTCGTCGCGGTCACGTGTGTGTGCGTGTACCTTGGCGTTGCCGGCGGTGAGCTCGTCGTCGCGGTCACGTGTGTGTGCGTGTACCTTGGCGTTGCCGACGGTGAGGTCGTCGTCGCGGTCACGTGTGTGTGCGTGTACCTTGGCGTTGCCGGCGGTGAGCTCGTCGTCGCGGTCACGTGTGTGTGCGTGTACCTTGGCGTTGCCGGCGGTGAGCTCGTCGTCGCGGTCACGTGTGTGTGCGTGTACCTTGGCGTTGCCGACGGTGAGGTCGTCGTCGCGGTCACGTGTGTGTGCGTGTACCTTGGCGTTGCCGGCGGTGAGCTCGTCGTCGCGGTCACGTGTGTGTGCGTGTACCTTGGCGTTGCCGACGGTGAGGTCGTCGTCGCGGTCACGTGTGTGTGCGTGTACCTTGGCGTTGCCGGCGGTGAGGTCGTCGTCGCGGTCACGTGTGTGTGCGTGTACCTTGGCGTTGCCGGCGGTGAGTTCGTCGTCGCGGTCACGTGTGTGTGCGTGTACCTTGGCGTTGCCGGCGGTGAGCTCGTCGTCGCGGTCACGTGTGTGTGCGTGTACCTTGGCGTTGCCGGCGGTGAGGTCGTCGTCGCGGTCACGTATGTGTGCGCGTGTACCTTGGCGTTGCCGGCGGTGAGGTCGTCGTCGCGGTCACGTGTGTGTGCGTGTACTTTGGCGTTGCCGGCGGTGAGGTCGTCGTCGCGGTCACGTGTGTGTGCGTGTACCTTGGCGTTGCCGGCGGTGAGCTCGTCGTCGCGGTCGTCCCGCTCGGCCTCGGCGTGGCGGCGCGCTCGCTCGGCGGCGGCCAGCTCCTCGGCGTGCTGCAGCGCCTCGGCCTCGAGCGCCTTGACCCGGCGCTCGGCCTCGCGCGCCACGCTGGTGGCCTCCTCGCGCCCCGCGCGCGCCTCCTCCGCCTCGCGCACCGCCTCCTTCAGTTGCACCGTCAGCTTCTTCGCTTGCTTTACTGCATCCTCTTTTAACTACAAACCAATATCTAATTTAAAACAAACTAGTTACAAAGTCGTGTCAAAATATTCCAGACTAGGATTTTTAGCAGTTTTTGTAAAAGTTTTCGCTTAGAATATACTGAGAGCGCTTCATAAACCTTAATATCACCCAATGCAGGCAATAAAAAAGGAGCGGCAAACATCAAAGAAAGCGTTTAAAAACCTTTATAAATTAATTTATTTATTCAATACCCCATAAGAAAACCAGTATTTTTGAGGTTAAGGCAAAATCAAACCTTAACAAAATATTCATTATATACTGATTGAGGTTTTGAAAATTAACTGGTAAATAAGCTAGGAGATGTTTTTTACAAGATGAGCTGGCAGACGAGTACATGACCCACCTGATGGAAAGTAATCACCAATGCCCATCAACATCTGCAACATGCGAAGAGATGTGCAGACAATTCTTAAATTTATATCGTCTCTTAAAAAATCTCATGTCATATACTGCTCACGAAATTCTGATTTAAGGAATTCAATTCATAATTTAGTAACGCAAATTAAAAAGTTCCGACAAACCACACCGTCGATTCACACCATGAATCGAGATATTTCAGGCGTTACTTTGGCATTGTTCAAACGAAGAAAACTAGTTATATTGCATATTTGACCGCCCCGTTGGTCGAGTGGTTAGCGATCCTGACTACGCGATCGACGGGGCTCGGGTTCGATCCCCGACGGGGACAAGCATTTGTGTGATGAACATAAATGTTTGTATTTCCGGGTTTGGGTGTATGTATATTAAATATATTCTTGTATTTATATATGTATTTCTATGTATTAGTATCGTTGACTAACACCCATAACACAAGCAAATAATTTGCTTACTTTGGGGTTAGATCAGTTAGTGTAATTTGTCCCTTGAATATTTATTTATTTATTTATTTATTTATTATTTATTTCCGCGAATTTTCAAGCATACCTTTGCGACGTTTTATATGTTTTCCCCTTTCAATGACATCGCAAAGATACACTTAAAAGTTCGCGGAAATTTGAAAAATAACTAGTTTTCTTCGTCTGGACCATAAGTCCAAGTTAGTGTGGTGAAGCTTCTGGCTTCGACGAGTGGTCAGTATCAAAGCTAAACGGCTCCTCACAACACTTTCCATTATAAAATCGGTAAAGAACACATAGAGCGCAAACATCTGTTCTCAAACCAAGAACCTCACCAGGTAAAAGAGGAGCCCGTTGCTCTTGTTCATAATGCACTCAATTGCAGTTTGTTTTAATAGATAGGTTCATTATGACCGTATCCATACTTAATATTATACAATATATAATATTATAATATATATTATAATATAATATTATAAATGCAAAAGTCTGTCTGTCTGTTACGCTTTCACGGCTAAACTGCTGGACCAATTTTTATGAAATTTGGCATGGATATAGTTGAAGATCCGGTGTCAAACATAGACTAATTTTTTTTTCAAAAATCAGTCCTTGGAGGGCTGAAATAGGGGATAAAATTTTTATTAAAAGCTATTTGGACGACTTATTAACGTACTCGCGGGCGAAGCTGCGCGGGTCAGCTAGTTGAATATAAATGTACAAAATACTTTCAAATTAGGGGGCAGAAGTGCCTCTATCTTGGGAACGCCGTTTCGGCTTTATCTCAATAATCGTGCATTTGGGGCCAAAAAAAGATAAAGACCTTTATTGTAAGTAATTACTTTCCTATATTTTTCTATAACATTTACTGTTAACGACTTCTAAGATTGTTACTATTTGACTTTTGTTTGCGAAAAACCTTTTTCAAATTGTTTGCATAATTTTGTGTAATTATATTCCGTACGTCTGTCTGAACTTATCTATGTAAAAAAAAATAACTGCAAATTTAGTACAGGAAAATTTCCTCTATTGACTGTTCCAGCTAGTCTCTCACAAGCATGGTCCTAGGTGTGCCCACCTCATTGGCCATGTGCAGCGCCTCTACAGCCTATCCCCCCTAGTGTCCCCGGGGCTTGGTGTGGTGTGGTGTGGTGCGGTGTGGGGTGGCGTGGTGTGGTGTGGTGCCCACCTTGTTGGCCCTGTCCCCCCTGCAGTGTTCCGGTGGTGTGATGTGGTGTGGTGTGTGCGGGGTTACCTTGTTGGCCATGTGCAGCGCCTCTAGTCTGTCCCCACTACAGTGTCCCGGTGGTGTGATGTGGTGTGGTGTGCGCGGGGCTACCTTGTTGGCCATGTGCAGCGCCTCTACAGTCTGTCCCCCCTACAGTGTCCCGGTGGTGTGGTGTGGTGTGGTGTGTGCGGGGTTACCTTGTTGGCCATGTGCAGCGCCTGCTCGGCGTCCTTGAGGTCGGCCTCGAGCTTCTTCCGTGTGGCGGCGGCGGCGGCGCGCTGCTTGCGCTCCTCCTCCAGCTCGGCCTCGAGCTCGCGCACCTGCTTCACGATGCCGCGCCGCTTCTCCTCGCCCGCCTCCTCCTTCGCCTGCACACCATAAACAATACCATAACAACGGGCCGTCAGTAATACAACAAGAAGAAAAGTCGTTCAAAATTCAACAACAATTCTCATTTACACAGGACAGGAAGACGGGACCAACAATGCCAAAACATCTGCTGAAAAATAATATCAATTAGACAAGGAAAGACTTATGTAGTCACACTGAACAATATTTCGTAGGAACTTATGAGTCACGTGACACAGACGTTAGTAACGTAAACCAAATTCAAAGTATCATGAGACATGTTGCACCACAAACATCTTGTCTGGCTTCCTGCATGTATGTGCACATTCATAACTCTCTTCATACAAACACACCGGTTTCTCAGACTCTTGACACCATCTTCAAACAGCACCCGACCAATTTGATCATAATGTGTCAATCTTGGTCTCCCCCGATACCTATATATTCATATTCGCATTGTATATTTATTTTGTCAATCGTTCACCTGCCATTATTTCAATATGTTTGAACTGACAAATCATGCCCTTTCTCATTTTTACACCAATACAGACAGTATTGGTGTAAAAATGTTTGAACTGACAAATTATGCCCTTTCTCATTTTTACACCAATACTGTCTTTCTATCCCAACCTCCCTCCCATCTCAGTATTACGATTGTAATCCACAAGTGTTATACCACAGATTTTTGTAACCCTCTCATTTTGATTGTACTACTTTTTAGTCTTAAATTTAGATTATCTTCTGAATAACTCATTCTATTTTCAATATTTTAACATAAAACTCCTCAAACATTAAAAAAAATCAAATGGAATGACCACTTACCTGCAAGTCCCTTTCAAACTGCGTCCTCATGGCCTGCATATTGACTTCCAGTCTTAGTTTGGCGTCCTCCGTCAACTGTAGGTCATCTTCTATTTCCTCGTTTTGTGCTTTCAATTCCGCCAGCTGAGACTCGAGTGCCCGTTTCGCCTTTTCCAATTCGTGTACATTTTTGTCCGCTGTGCCTTGTGTGTTCGCTAGTTCATCTAGTTCCGATTGAAGGAGGCGTTTCGATCGTTCTAATTCCTCAATCTAAAAAAATTAAGTAAGATTAGAAATCTATTAATATAATTATATCCACTCATACTAATACTGTGAATGTTTGTATTTAAAATTCTGTCCATCTGTCAGTCTGTTTATCTGTTACGCTTTCACAGCTAAACCTTTGAACCGATTTTGAAGAAATTCTGCAAGGAGATAATCGAAGAACCTGGGGCACCTATGGACTTTATTTTTTCAAAAATCAACCCTTAAGGGACGGATATAGAAGATGACAGCTTGTATATTTTTTTTTTTTATATTGACGACCTGGTAAGATAAGAGTATCTTATCGCGGGCGAAACTTTGGATGTTGGCTAGTATCATATTATATGAGTGTAAATGTTGAAAAAAAAGAATGGAACGTTTTTAATTGTGCTTTGGTATCCGTATAGCTGGGTGTGTGTGTATGTGTGTGTGATGTCACCTTCTCGGCGGCGATGTCGAGGTCCCTGGTGAGGCTGAGCACGCGCGTCTCCTTGTCCCGCGCGTCCCGCTCGGCCGCGTCCCGCTCCGCCGCGAACCGCTCCGCCACCGCGCGCTCCTCGGATACCACCTGTGGGACACACGCAATGACAATAATTACTAATCAACTCCCTTTAAATCATATGCTGGACATAATGTAATGACCAAAGATTTCTATGTACCAACGTACTAAACAAGCCATACATCACACCACTTGTGTTGCACAAAGGTGCAGTCCACTGCGCCATGAAAATCACTGTCTGATGATGACATTATTAAATAAATATTTTTTTATATTCTGCACACTATTTTAAGGCAGTTTTAGGAGAAATAATTATCAGAATAGTTTTTCTTTGGTTTTGTATTAATTTATTAGAGTATTTGTTATCTGTGATGGCAAATTACCTTGTCGAAGTTCTTTTGTTTCTTCTCCAGTTCCATCACCTTCGCCCTTTGAGCTTCCAATTCGATATTTGTGTCTTCTAATTCAGCTTGTACTTTCTTTTTACCTATAAAAGAAACGAATGTTAAACGTACATTTTTTTATACATGGAAAGATTTACATTTTTATAATCAATACTTTTATAATTTAGTAACCACTGAAAAACTTAATTTCAATATAATTCTGCGACACTATACTCTGAATTTTTCAATGTGCATGAACTATGTGCCGTCCTAGTATGACTACATTATCACCCTATCCCGAAGGTTCGCGTTATCACGGTATGTATTACCAACCAATTCGCTAAATCACGATTCTCCAGGTTTTCTACCGCGTTAGCCCCGGTAGAAAAACTGAAGGAAGAGACCGATCCAAAGAGAGGTGAACTTGAAGCTTTACCTTTCTTTGGATCGTACGCATCGCAAGTTAACCTTTTGTCGATTCGCTCATTTGTCATAGCTCAAGCACAAAGTTTTATTGCGACAAAACACCACAAATCTTAGAGTGACAATGTAGCCCCGACATAAGAACAATTCTGAATTAATTAATTAGACACAGTTCCATCGTATTAGCTTTTTGACATTTTCGAGCTTTTCAGTTAACCTGATTAACACCGGATCTCATGCCGGTGGATCGTTTCACGAAAGGTAGTGTATGCTCATTCTTGTCAAGATTTTGTCGAGATTATCTCCAGATCTCAACTAGTATATCGTGTTATGAGTGAGCGCGTATGTTGTGTCTCATTCTTGTCGAGCTCATTTCCAGATCTCGCATCAGTGGATCATCTCATGTGTTTATGCTTATTTCCAAATCTTTGCTTCGTGCTGATTCGGGCTCCTTGATGAATCGACATGCCGTTATGCCTGGCAGTTCGTAAGAGGCCAAAGTTTGCTATGTGCGAATCCTTACCACTGTGGCAACTAGTTGAAAGATTTATGCATTGTCTCGCCCGGGTCTGGTAACCACCGCCTTACACATTCCTGCCGCAGTGCTTGCCACTGTCGCGTTCCGATTTAGAGGTTAGGGCAAATTTATGCATGTAGCATTAAGACCCCGCTGCTACAAGGATAGTAATGCACCATTAACATCTTTGGTGTCTATAGGCGACGGTTGTCATTGTTACATCAGGAGACTCATCTAATTTGGACGTTTCTCATGCCAGAAGGTTGTATTTTGAGAGGAAGTGAGTATTAGTGTGGTTTAATCCGAAGTCGGTATATAGTAGTATTAGTGGAATAATGTGTGGTGTAACTCACTCTTGTCCAGCTTGTCGTTGGCCTGCTGCAACTCGTCGATCTGTCTGGCGGCAGTCTCCAGATCGCGCGCAAGTTTTTTGCGCGCCTCCTCCAGAACTAAAGCCGCTTCAGCTTCTTCTTCAGCCTTCTTACGGGCCTCGGCTGCCTGCAACGTTAGGGCTGCCACCTGGAACACGAGAAACCACATATTACCATCCACATCATATACCATCATTGTGTCACAAAATCCCCCCCTCCCTCATAATAGCTTCTCCTTTGTAGTAGTGCAGGATTATACAAGACGACATATCACAGTTTCCTCTGCTTCAAGGCATAATCTTAGTGATGACGCCAGTTACTTATCAGTATACTAGGCCTACAATGCCTATTTTGTTCAGGCAATTGTTTAGCTTGTAGTGGTCGGATTAGTATCCTGAGTTCGTTTCTAATTTTTTCATAACATGCAAATTGGCTCCTATCGAAGTGAATCTGGTGCGAAATCCATCAAATTAATGATTTTTAGAATACTTGGGGCGTAATTTACAATCGATATCGAAGCCAAAAATTTAGTTTTTAGAATTGTCTGTTTGTATGTCCGGGGTAAACTCAAAAAATACATTACAGTACAATGCATGGATTTACTTCAAATTTTGTATGAATATTACTAATAGGTCGGGTCAACATATAGGCTACATATTATCACACTATCACCTACAGGGAAGGGGCAGTGCGGAGTAAACGAACTCCGCGCGGACGAAGTCGCTGGCAGTAGCTAGTAAAGTAATAAAATTATAGAAAATAATGTATTCATTTAATTTACAATATGGACAGTTATGGTATGTTACCTGTTTCTCGAGGTTTTTCTTGGCCTCCTCCTCCTCGTCGAGCTGGTCCCTGGCCTGCTCCAGCTGCTGCTCCACGTTCCGCAGCCGACTCTGCAGCGCCAGCTTCTGCTTTGTCTCCTCCTCAAGCAGAGCCTGACATGCACACGCAACATTTATAAACATGTTTTTGGAATTAATGAGCATGTTGTAAGTTGTAACCTTTTATTATATTCTGACGTAAAAGAAATAAAAATCAGTAAATGTCAAACTATGACACTGTGTTTCTTTTCAATTTTCTCGTTACTTTCAAAATTTCCAAATTATTTTAAATTTCATAATTATTTTTTTTCTAATGTAACAAAACTATTCAAACAGGTTGTGTAAAATAGCTTCAGGTTAAAGATAAAAAGCTGTGTTGATGTTGTGGTGTTGTAAAGTGGTGGTGACGTTATGGTATAGTAGTGTGTTGTAGGCGTTGTAGTGTGTTGTAGGTGTTGTGGTGTGGTAGTGTAGTGGTGGTAATGTTGTGGGTAGTGTGGTTGTGGTGATGTGGTGTGGCGATGGTGTTGTGTGGTGGTAGTGATGTGGTGGTGTGGTAGTGTGGTGGTGGTGTGTGGTGTACCTGCAGCTCGGCGTGCGTGGCGTTGGCGGCGGCGGCCTGCTTGACGGCGGCGGAGGCCTTCAGCTCGGCCGCCTCCAGCTGCGCCAGCGCCTGCTCCGCCTCGCCCTGCAGCTTGATGCACTTGTCCGCCACCTCCGACCTGCCAACACCACCACACCAATCACTACTGCCGTCATGACACACATCGATTTCTTTAAGCTCCGGGCTCCTTTCGAGTTATAGATTCATTAGCATTCCAGCTAACCAGCTTGGCAGCAAAATCCTACCAGCGAAGCGCTGGCAGTACAGTATGCAATAGTCAATGGTCTCATAGTACCTGGTGCGCTCGAGCTCGGCCAGCTTGGCGGCCAGGTCCTGCAGTGCCCCGGCAGTACCGTGGTGAGTGTGGCAGTACCTGGTGCGCTCGAGCTCGACCAGCTTGGCGGCCAGGTCCTGCAGCTGCGCCGGCAGTACCGTGGTGAGTGTGGCAGTACCTGGTGCGCTCGAGCTCGGCCAGCTTGGCGGCCAGGTCCTGCAGCTGCGCCGGCAGTACCGTGGTGAGTGTGGCAGTACCTGGTGCGCTCGAGCTCGGCCAGCTTGGCGGCCAGGTCCTGCAGCTGCGCCTCGGCCTGTTTCCGTCGCCTTTCCCCGTCGGCGCGGGCGGCGCTGGCCGCCTTCAGCTCGGTGGCGAGGTCCGCGTTCTCCGCCTCTAGCACCGCCTTCGCCTTCTCCAGTGCTGCAATTTTACACAATACACACTACACACTTCGTCACTCTACAGATATTGAACTGCCGTTAAAAATAGTTTTTATTCATTACAATATCACCCATACTATACTAAGAAATGTTACAGATTATACGATAGGTGTGTTCAACACAACTTCTTATCTCAGAAATCTGTTTTAGATAGTCAAAGTATACAAAATGTTATTCAGAGCATCTGAGCTCAGCAGGTTTCAGTATAGCCACTATCTTTAACTGTTAAAACCACGGATTAAATGGATAAGCCTTTCAAGACAATTTCTTAGTTTGTCGATGTAGCTTACAATTAAACACAAAAATACAGGGTTATACTATTTAGTATTTACCGACGAAATAAAATCACTTCAAGGGTAATTTTTAAACCTTATCATCTCATTCTGTACAATAAAACAATACAATATTGTTTACTAGCTGTTGCCAGCGACTTCGTCCGCGCGGACTTCGTTTACTCCGCACTGCTCCTCCCCCGTAGGTCATAGCGTCATAATATGTAGCCTATATGTTGACCCGACCTGTCAGTAATATTCATGCAAAATTTGAAGTAAATCCATGCAGTACTTTTTGAGTTTACCCTGGACATACATACAGACAAACAGACAAAATTCTAAAAACTATATTTTTGGCTTCAATATCGATTGTAGATCACGCCCCAAGTATTCTTTTAAAAAAATATTCAATGTACAGCTTTGACTTTTCTACGATTTTATTATATGTATAGATTTCTATTTTTTCACGTTACGATATATCTACACATGTATTCCAGTGATAGGAAAATTTGCTCATATGCGCGGCGACACGTTTCTTTTCCTACAGTGTGTCTATTATTATTCATTAGTTTGTGGTTAAAACCTATAGAGGAAGTGACAGAACGTCTTGACTTACAAATAAAATAGCGGCATTGAAATGTTTGTAACTATCTATAAAGTGAAAATCTTACCTCAGAATTCTAATTCAGATTTCTGAAATTAGGAGTGTCCTGAACGCATCCAATTAGCAACAAAAACCCTATCCAACCCAAAAGAGGCATTTAGAAAGGTCAGTAACATTATGAACTTCTACCGATTACTTATCTGATACTTTACACCACCGATTCCCAAAGTGGTCAAGGTCCCAGGGGTCCACCGGAGACTCGACGGGGGTCTACATTGTCGTGACCAAAATGGAAGTCACAATTAGTAAGCGAAATAAAAATATCAATTATCCATTCAAATCTCACATTTTTCAAAAAAAAAAGTTTGGGAACCTTTGCTTTACACTTTACATTTTTAGCACTTTATATATAATACTAGCTATTGCCTGCGACTTCGGCCGCGCGGACTTTGTTTACTCCGCACTGCTCCTCCCCCGTAGGTGATAGCGTGATAATATGTAGCCTATATGTTGACCTGACCTGTTAGTAATATTCATGCGTTTGAAGTAAAGCCATGCAGTACTTTTTGAGTTTACCCCGGACTTACATACAGACAAACAGACAAAAATTCTAAAAACTATTCGTATCGATTATAGATCACGCCCCAAGTATTCTTTAAAAAAATATTCAATGTACAGTTTTGACTTTCCTACGATTTTATTATATGTATAGATAATAAAATAATTAATGCACTTAACTTTTATGTCACGTTACACATCATAGTTACATACACTTTGGCAAATCTATCAACTTGTTTCGCTTTTTAAAGCTTCAGGAATCAGGATGTCACTTGCTTCATTTATTGTTGTAATATTTTTTGTACTTTTTGATACACAATAATACTTGCCAATTTATTTTTGTAACAAATTCTAATTACTAGCTGATCCGCGCAGTTTCAACCGTAAATAGAGAAATATGTCGTCAATATTATTTTTCATACAAATTTTCATCCCCTTAGGGATCGATTTTTAAAAAAAGTAGCCTATATTTGAGCCAGGTTCTTATTTATTAATTTAAACTCTATTGCATAAAGTACAGAATAGGCGAACTAATAATTATTACGATTATGCGCTTGTTCAGACACGGCGGGAATCTTGCGGTTTTAGGATAGCATGGGAATCGTGCGGTCATATTTATATAAATAACTATAGCTGACCCAGCAAACGTTGTTTTGCCATACATGTTAGGAATCCGTACCGGACAAACAACGTGACCCGTAATTTATATATAAATACGGGATTGTCCTTCACGCGTGATGTCGTGACCACGGAAAAAAAAAAAAAAAAAATATATATATATATATATATATATATATATATATATATATATATATATATATATATATATATATATATATATATATATATATATATATATATATATAACCCTTCATTCGTTACCGCGCGGTTATTCGAACCGCAAAAAAAAATATGAAATCGTGTGGGCGCCCGCTCGTTTCTATTACTATAGAGCCCTTTGTCAGCGTTCAGTTGCACTGCGGGAACTGCGCGCCAGTTCAGAGACCAATTCAGAGATATTTATTGAAAAGTCCTGCTATATGGAATATTCAGTATGAGGATTACTCAAATAAAAATCGCCTTTCGTTTTTAAACTGACGCTAACTGTGTACATGAACCGATGTATTCTGAATACAAAACACAATTTTGAGGTTTCAAACCGTGCGGTTTGTAATCGCACGGTTTCTGCATGTCTGAACGAGCGCTAAGTTACTAACATCGACAATGCCAGCTTAAATCATTTTTCCGTTCGAGTGGCGAGCCATTGCCGCACATGTGCATCCAGTAATCTCTCGCGGTATGAAATCCATTATCGTCCTCGTTCGGCACACATTCCTCGTCAACTTCATAGTTCTCCTCTTTCGTTAAACCAAATTTTACGTTTTTTTGTTTTCGCTCTTTAATATCGGCCATAATAAATTACATAAAAAATTTCCTGTAAATGATGCAACAAAAATCTGTATGTGACAATTTTTGAAAGCTGCCAAACAACATTTTGTATTTAAAAAATAATGTGATCTTGACACAAATTTTTAAGGAGGTTTAAATCGTACCATTATTATAAAATAAAAATAATAATTATTGGCTTTAATCATTGATATATAAAAACCCAAGATACACAATCAGTGTCTCAAAAACGTCCTCTAAGAATGAGTGCACAATTTAAAATTGTGCACTCACTTCAAATAGAAGCCCGTCGCTCACGTCACTGCCCGCACGTCAAAATTACAGAATTGTTCTGATAAATTGTAAAATACAACAACCTGAACGTTAAAAAAATTTAAGATATTGTATTTTCGGTAAGTATAAGAGTTTATCGATTTATTTTTGTCGTTTATATTACTAAATATAGGGTGTAATGTATGATTTTCATTTTATTTGTCTTAAAAATGTACTCGACGCTCCGAATATAATACGACAAAATTTCAATGGTCACTTTTTCAGTAAAAGGACAGTGCATTACAAACTCCTTTTAATTTAGTCGAATAATACAAATTGATCCTGTTATTATTAGTGGAGTCGATTTTTTTTTCATTAATAAGTTATTTTTTTTTAATAAGATTTATTTTTTTCATTAATAATTTTGAATACCTTTTATAGTTGTTAACCAACTGCCAAAAGAGAAGAGGACATCAATTTGACGATTTTAAAATGTTTGATTATATTGATTACTTATTTTGAGGACCAAGTTAGGTGATTCTTTTTATTCTATTTGTACAAATATAAAATAACAATATATAATTGTGATTCTTACGATGAACTTTGGAGATATATTACGAAACTTTTAATATAACAATAGGAAATCATAACTAGCATCGAATTTTGTTCGGTTTACACGTGTTGTTGATAACGATTTCTTAAGTGGAAGGCACAGGTTGCATTAAGAATGTTTGTTTTTTGAATTAATTTATTTTTAATAAAATGTTGTTTTTGATTGCGGATATCTTATACTATACATATTATAAATGTTAAAGTTTGTATGTTTGGATGTTTGATAATCAATCACGTAAAAAATGGCTGTACCAATTTGGATTTGGACTCGGATATAAGATGACCTGGAATAGCACATAGAATACTTTTATCCTAATGCAGAGATCTGCAGCTAAATTTTAAGTGACTGTTTATATGTACGAGTTGTTTAATTGCATACTAGCTGTTACCCGTGGCTTTGCTCGCGCATATTTACTTACTTTAGAACTTATTTAACCTTTCTTTATTTTATTAAAAATCTCCACATTGCCGCGTGGGCCGCTAGTACGTTAAAAATAATATTTACATATTCATCTTAATTATTTATATACGACATTTTTGTTATTAAAATGTAAGTAAAAAACCTAAGACCTGAACTTCCTATAACTTCTAAATTTTCTATACCTAATATCATAACTAACTATACCTCAAACTAAAAATACCTATTAGTAACACACCTATCGAAAAAATTAACGTAATTATAAAAAAAAATATAATTAACAGGAAATATCAAATCCTTTGGCAATAATATTATATGTACTAAACTATTCTCCAAACTAAATATACGTGTCAATTAGGATTTCTGTGTATGTAACACACCTATGTAACCAACTAATGTAACTATATTTAAAAAATCTGTGAGCTGGTTGACCCTACAGGCCACCTGAAACTTCCCGCTAAATTTAAGTATTTTAACCTCAAAGAAAAAACTATGCCTAAGCACAGACTATTGAATTAAAAAAGTTCAAAAATCCAAAGTTTTTTTTTTAATGATACTTAGTTATTCAGTATTTGAAAAGATGTATATTTTTTCAAAATCATCAACGAGTTTGATCTTCCGAATAACATTGAATACAATTTTTTAGCTCTAAATTGTTTTATTGGAATTTTTTATACGAGGGTCAATAAAATTTTCAGAAGCCGAAATCGCATTAGCAACTAACCTATTGTGTTTCAAATGTCTATGGGCAGTATTCGCTCGTACGTCTGCAGATACTATAACTAAACAAATGTTCGTTTACATAATACTGCAAAAAAAAAACAGAAAATCTGAAATCTAATTCAAAACGAGAATTCTACGAAAAGCTAAACTTATTTCTAGGAAATTAATGCGTTTCCTTACTATGTTGTCGATACATTACATAATAAGTCTGAAACAAAATCATGTCTGTTATCATGTAAGAATCTATGAACTTTATAACGTAGTCATAGTCACCATTGCAGTAAATTTCCTATTTCAGTATATTCTAAATCTATTAGACTATGCAAACTAAATGTATCAATATCAAGCGTCAAATACTACATGGCTATAAACCCACAGTTTGCCTATATGTGTAGGTTCTGTGTAATACAACCAATAATCAAAGACCTACAAAAATATATAGACGGAGCCAAGCGCTCGTATCGTGAGCCTATAACGTTTGAAATATAAAAAAATTATTTTAATGGTCATTATTTGTTTTATTGATATGTAAATGTTCTACGCAAAAACAGATTTTCGACAAGATTTTTTTTAATGTAAATTTTACAAACCCTTAAAATACTACCTCAATGCATAAAAATATTTATATTCGACTCCACATGTTCCTTGTCCTACCGGTTAACTTAAGTCAACAATTTTATTGCTTTTTGTACATTGTTTTTTAAAAATGACTTTAAATCTTGCGTTTAAGGTTGAATATGCAAAAACACGTTTGTGCCATAACTGTAAACTTTTTAGACTGAATTAGCGACAGTTTTGAGTGTCAGTTTTGTTCGGAACTGTGTATCTTGGGTATTTTATATCAATGGCTTTAATACAAATTTTAAGAAGGTTTTAATAGTACCATTAACATAAAATAAGTTTGTGTGGATGGATGTTTTGGGATTCTTATGATAAAACAAAAAAAAAGTTAAAAAGAATACGAATCAAAAAATTTATTCTATTCGTTTTAGCTTAAATATCTTAACAGCAGTCTAATCTGGTGGTGGTATGTTAATACTGCCATATCTCGCTAAGCACGTAAAATTGTTATCCCATGTTAACGCAAATAAAAAACAATAAATCTGTCACCACAGAAATATTGTAATTGGAAAGCACACATTGAATCTCTATGTAATAAGATTGATAAATTTGTCTATGTCTTGAGAAGACTAAGAGAAGTAGGAAACGCAAAAGCCTCCCTATTAGCATATCATGGATATGTCTCTTCCAATTTACAATATGGAATTCCTATTTGGGGAAATTCTGTTGAATTGGTACGAATTTTTAGAGTCCAAAAGAAATGTATTCGAGTAATATGTGGTGTTAATCAGTTACAGTACCCGGCGATAAATATTGCACATCGAACTTTGGAAAGAGACAATCGGATAATTTCGGCTTCGTAAAGCGTTATCTCTGTCCCACACTACCTATGTGACGTTTAGTCAGTCGTTGTTCAAGTACGATAGAGTGCAGTCGCGTCCCGAAAAAAAATATATATTTAGAGTTGATAACACCCACAAATTTAAATAATTTAAAGTTGTAATATGGCATCTTTCGGAAAAAGAGGGAAACCTTTACGAGGTCAGTCACGTGAAATTATCTACAATGTTTATAAATACTTTGTAAGCGAAGCTGATAGATTTAAAAAAAAAGTAGATGAAAATGTAAGTTGTTATTTTAAGAAGATTCAAGAGCGAGTTGCAAATGCCACTGGAATTTCAAGAAGAACTTTGAACAATATATTAAACGAAGTCAGTACTGAAACACATTCGACTGGAATTAAGTTCAGCACTCCAAAAAAAGGGAGACCAAAAAAGTAATTTCGTTTGGATATGGACGATTTTGATTACGATGTTGTTCGAAGAATGGTGTATGATTTTCACTTACGATTTAATGAACTGCCAACAATAAAATCATTAAAAGCTAAGTTATCTGAAGCTATTAATTACAATGGGTCTGAAAAAACGTTGAGAAAAATACTTCATGACATGGGATTTCAGTTCACTAAAATGGAAGATAATCGAAAAATTCTAATGGAAAAGCACGACGTTAGTCTCAAACGAATGGAATACCTTGATAAAATACGCAAATTTCGCGAAACAGGAAAAAATATCGTCTACATGGATGAGTCATATATACATGCATCCCACACTAAAGGGAAATCTTGGAGTGACGATAAGAAAAAAGGAGTAAAAAAGCCAATTTCAAAAGGTCAACGTTTGATAATAGTTCATGCGGGAAATGAAAAAGGCTTTGTACCCGGTGCTTTTTTAACGTATAAATCCACGGACACTACAGGTGACTATCACAATGAAATGAATAACGATAACTATGAGAAATGGCTGGTTAACCAATTAATCCCAAATATACCCAGTGATTCTGTTCTAGTTATCGACAACGCACCCTATCACAACAAGTATGTTGAGAGACCCCCCAACTCAAACACCATTAAACGGGAAATGATCAACTGGTTAAACAGACATGAAATTCCAGTTGATCCAAAATTAACAAAAACCCAGATTTACGCTATTATATGTCAGCACAAGGAGAGGTATACAGAGTTTTCTGTGGACAAAATACTTGCCGAACATGGGCACACTGTGTTGCGATTGCCACCATATCATCCGGATTTTAATCCAATTGAAAATATATGGTCTCAACTGAAAGGCTATGTAGCCTCTAGAAATGTGGGTATGAACTTAACTACAGTAAAAACATTATTGACTGAAAATGTAAACATGATCGGCGCTGAAGAGTGGAAAAAGGTTTGCGATCATGCAATCAAATGTGAGAATGAATATAGAAGCATTCAACACAGTTTAGACAATTACACTGATAGATTAGTAATAAATACGGCTGATAGTGACAGTGATATTGACCTCTTTGAGAGCACAGATAGTGAAATGGAAGTAATTGAGAATTAGAATTATTATTATTTTTATTGCAATGTCTCATTTTAGCAATAGGTATAATGGTGTTTATTATGTACACTAAAGCTGTAATGTTCCAAAATAATTAAATACGTAAACATAATGTAAAAATGTTTTTTTATTTTATTTTACCCCAACCTAAAGCCATCACTTATAGAAAAATTAGTGTATTTTATACAAAGAATAAAAATATCAAAAGAAGCAAATCATACTTGTTTTAACAGCTCCTAATAGGTACCGGACTGTTTGTATTTTGTGCGACAGAGATAACGCTCTACGAAGCCGAAATTAGCCGATTGTCTCTTTCCAAAGGTCGATGTGCAATATTTATCGCCGGGTACTGTACATTCCTGTAAACTACTTTTCAAATCTCTTAAGGTGTTTGTATATTTTAGAGGTATGCGTATTTGTAAAAAAGCACCAAATTTATTTAAAACAAATGCTGAAATCATTGTTGACTCATATTTTAGGAATAGTAGTAAATTATTTGTGCCTAACCAAAAATTAAATATTTTTTACAAAAAATGTGTATTGTATGTTTATTATTATATACAATCATATTCCTGATAGTCTTAAATCATTGCCTATAAATAAATTTCGCAAAAAGTTGTTTGCTGTTAGATAAAGAATTTTTATCCGATACAATTAAATGTTATTAAATAGAAATATAAGTTTGTTGACTTCGCCTTTTAAAATTTCAATGTAATAAAATTTTGTAAATAGTGAAATAACTTTGTTATTTATAAAAAAATTGATTACACAAAAAATTTTATAAAATTACTTATTAATTATAAAAATACTTTTGTGATACGATATTATTCTTGTACATTAGTAATAAGTACGTAAAGTAGAGAAAAAAGACAAGCTGAGTTTCTTCCGCCGGATCTTCTGAGTGTGTGGCTCGCGTTCCGATCCGGTAGTAATTCTAAAAAATCGATACAATGTTTTAAATGTAATATATAATATTGATAAAATAATGATAATTTTTTAAATATTTTCACACCACATAATGGTAGAATATGTTGGTAACTTAATTTTTAACAACTCGTAACACCCATATCTTTAAAATAAATATTTTCTTTCTTTCTTTCTTTGTAACACAATCGGTTCTAACAAATTCGTTAGAATATTAGCTTGGTAGCAAGTTTGAAGTAGCAGAGGTGTGTGGTTGAGTGGAGAGTTAGCGCTCAGTGTAATGTGTGCTAGTGTAGTGAGTACTGACCGGCCTTGGCCTTCTTGAGCTGGTCGTGCTGCTCGTTGAGCAGCTGCAGCTCCTGCGAGTGGCGGTGGCGCTGCTCGGTGAGCGCCGCCTCGTGCGCCGCCGCCTCCTCCTCCAGGCTGCGCTTCAGCACCGCCACCTCCTGCTCGCGCTTCGAGCGCAGCTCCTGCTGGGCTGTCACCACAGACTCACCTTACTGTCACCGTCACCACGGACACACATACATCACACCGAGGACAACCTGACATCCTTACCTTCCACTACTCATCTGTTACATTTCATAACATTATCGTTCAAATTTTTTAACAAAATACTTAATCACTTTCAAACCAAGCGCCACAGTATAGTGACAACTCTATTTTGATTTGTCAATATGCAAAAATAATCTGTTATTTTAAATCACCATTTCGAATAGTTTCGCTAAATATACGAAAATTTTTAGATGATGAATTGTTAAACTTTTTAACGATTACGTCGTATAGTAGGCCAAATAGGTTTTGTCGAACGCAATACATTAACTTCATGACAAATGAGGTATATAGTCATTTTTATGATATTAGATATATTTTTTTATACCTGGTAAAAAAGCCAGGCCAGGGGTTGGCAACCTTTTGAGTCAGAAGAAACAAAAATTACAATTTACAAAATTTCAAAGTTTTTAAAGAGCCACAAAAAAAGTTCTTGCCAACAATAAACAGTAAGAAACATCCAACAACGGCGTCATTCGAAAGCTTCCAACGGGGGGCAATTGGCTGAGAGAAGGAATGGTTAAATAAATAATATTTGCGCATAAAACCGAAAAACCAGCCGCAAATTCACATCCAAAAAGCCACATGTGGCTCGCGAGCCACAGGTTGCCGACACCTGGTCTAGGCCATTTAGCCTACTTTATGACGTCATCAGTAAAACGTTTAAAATTGAGCAAAAGAATTAACAAAATAATTCAGACAGATATTCTCTAAGTAATTGAGTTCTTCAAGGTCTCGACCGGGTTTGGAACCATCGCTTTACTAATTTCCGCACCAATAGCATTTGTGCTTGGCGTTGTCATGTTCCGATTTAGAAGTTAAGGTAGGTAAACTTATACATGCGGCATTCAAATTTTGCTATACAGATAATGAACTATTAAGAACTTTGATGTCTATAAACAATTGTTATCTTTTTTCATTAGAAAGTCATCACTTTGTTAACTATCTTATGAAATAAAACAAAAAAGTTAATAGGTCATTAAAAATAGTTTCATCCTTATGGTAGAATATAAAAGAAAATTATTAAGATATTCATGCTAGTGTGTATCAGTATACAACTCAAACTAAATATAACATTTGTATAAACTTTTTTCTGAAAAATAAAATAAATTTAATATGTGTGTGCCGTGAACGTTTTACTTGCGGTGAAGCGTTGGATATGATACGTCGATAAGAGGCTATCTCATGCGCATGTCTATGTGTGCAAGTAAAAGGAGTGTGTTTTTATACGTTTACAGGTGATACACGCACGTATTTGAGTGCATGCGATACATGTGTGTACGTGTATAAGTGAGAGGCGTGTGCGTATGTGCATAAGTATACAGACGGTACTTGTAGCGTGTATATGTCTAAATATATAGATAATAATAATAATAATAAATATCGCTGAAATAATTACACAAATTGATCTAACCTTAAATTAAGCAAATTCATGGGTCTATCAAATAGATGTGTCATGTATGTGTGTAATTCCCCATGTTGGTTCCGGGCTCCTTTGAAGAATAGACCAACTGCCGTTCTGCCAGGCAGGTCGTAAAAGGCGACCGATTAGCTTTTAAGTCACTACCATTGTGGCTACTAGGTGGTAGAGTTCTGCATTGTCTCGCCCGGGTCTGGTACCACCGCCTTGCCTATACCTGCCGCAATAGCGTTAGTGCTTGTCGCTATCGTGTTCCGGTTTGGAGGGTAAGGAAGCCGGTAAGCTAATGCATATGGCATTAAGACCTCGTCACAGAATAGCTACGCACCATTAACGCCTTTAGTGTCTATAGGCGAGGGTTGACTCGCTCGTTTGATATCTTATGATAGAAAAAAAAGTGTAGAGATGTGTGTGCGTGTGTGTACGTGTGCAACCGGAATGTGTGGGCATGCGTGTGTATGTGTGTATAAGTACAGACGGAACGTGTGCGTGTGTGTAGGTGTATAGATGGGTAGTGTGTACGTGTGCAGACGGGTAGTGCATGTGTGTGCACGTGTACAGACACAGTGTGAGCGCACGTGAACGTGTACATACGGGGTGTGAGCGCGTGTGTACGTGTACAGAGGGGACGTGTATGCGCGCGTGTGTGCGTTGTACCTGCGGTGGAGTCGAGTGAGTCGAGCAGCTCGCTCTTGAGCGCCTCGAGCTCCTCGTTGAGGTCGCGGCGCAGCTTCTCGGCCTTGGTGCGCGCGGCGCGCTCGGCCTCGAGGTCCTCGTGCGCCTCGGCCAGCGCGGCCTCGGCCTCGCGCGCCGCCTTGGCCGCGGCGGCCCGCAGCGCGCCCTCCTCGTCCGCGCGCGCCGCCGCCAGCCCCAGCTCCTCCTCGCGCTTGCCTGCCACACACACACACACACTTGTAGCACTACCCTCACACGCGCTACACGCTACCTACACGGGACCCCCAACATTATTACTTCCTTTTCTTAATCGATAAAAAGTAACCTATGCCACTCCTGGATAATGAAACTTTCCAATAGTAAAACATTACTAAAATCGCTCAGGTGCAAAAATATAAAAATATGTGTGTTTCCTCTTTATAATATTATTACTACTCGCTCTCGATCGATCTTCTGATTTCTTACTTAAATAAAAAAAATCAGAGGGTCGATATTAATGGAAAAAGATCCGCTGGTGCTGCTGTACTCAGGGGTGTTCCGCAGGGCTCTATACTTGGTCCATTTTTTTTCTTATATACATAAACGACTTGCCTTACTACGTAGGGCATAAGCATGGAATCGTACTGTTTGTGGATGACACTTCACTTTTATTTAAAGTGAAAAGACGAACTGGTAAGTATGACCAAGCAAATAATGCGATTTATAAAGTTGTATACTGGTTCAGTACGAACAATCTTTTATTCAAATTCAAAATGTCTTTATTTCGTAGGTAAAATTTTTACACTTGAAATATGTCAGTAATTAATAGTTTATGCAAAATAAAGAAAATAAAAAAAACAATACAATATCATAATACAAATAACAAAATAAAAAACAAATTAAAATATACTTAATTGGACACATCATCCCAAAAATACATTACTATGTACCCAATGCACAGATATCTTGTTTGTTTATAAATACAACTTATCAACACCCAACAGCAACATGTAAATGAAGGTAGATAGTTATATTTAGAAATATGATAGGTATGACAAAGTTGCAGCGATTAAATAGTTCCCTGAATTAGGGGGAAATTCAATGGTAACAAAGCTGTGTTAAATTTTCATTGTCTAATGTAAGGTTTCAATGCCTAATGTAAGGTAAATTGCCTTGTAAATACTAGCGTGCAACTGGATGGAAACAACCTGGATCTGGTAGATTCCACTGTGTTTTTAGGTATTACTTTAGATAAGAAATTACAATAGGAACCGCACATTAATAATTTAGCAAATAGACTTAGTTAGGCAGCTGACACAGCATGAATAGTATACTTTAGTTACTTCCACAGCATTATGTCATATGGAATTCTTCTCTGGAGAAATTCTACTGAAATAAATACTATATTTGTATTGCAAACAAGAGCTATTACAGCAATTTACAATCTTAGCCCGAGGGTTTCCCTGAGAGAAAAATTCAAAGTAATCAATGTTCTACCTGTTATATCCCAATATATTTGAGAACTTGGTGTATATAATATTTATTTGTTTAAAAAAATGGTGACGTACGCTTACAACAAGGAACAAAAACAATCTTGTTGTGTATGCATCTCGTCTCCACAGAATAAGTAACTCTTTTATGGGGCAATGTATACGTTTTTACAATAAACTTCCTGAAACTGTAAAAAATCTACCAGTTAAAAAATTGAAAAAATGCGTTAATACAAAACTAGGTAAAAAAGAATATTATAAAAAATCAGATTATTTACAAGAGAAAAAACCCTGGGATTAATTGCTCCTCACACCGATCTTTTTTTTTTGTAATATTGTGATATTGTAAAAAAATAGATGATATGAAAAAAAAGCCCGCTGAGTTTCTTCCGCCGGATCTTCTCAGTGTGTGGCCCCGTTTCCGATCCGGTAGTAGTTTTTAAAAAATATGTTGACGTGTCAAAAGTTTTATTGAATAAAAAACCTCTGATTTCTGATTTCTGACCACATTAATGTGATTTGTATAAATTATCCAATTCATGACTAACGAAATTTTCAAGAAAAATATGAATCATTGTTAAATACTTTTTATAAAAAAAGTGCTTCTAACAAAATTTACACAAAAAAATTTTGGCAAACAATCGTATTTTACAAAATTAAAAATGTATAAAAATAAATAAAAAATACACAATAAAAAAACAAAAAATATATAACTTAAACAAATAATCAATGCAGATTAACTTAATGTACTAAAGTGTCTCGAGTAGTTATCTACTTACATTTGCTTTTTTTTTATATTACATAATATCCCTTTTTGGTTATGCATTATACATTAATATGCATATGGCATTACCATCCTATCACACGTGTGGTAGCCCACCATTAATATATTTTGTATCTATAAGCAATAATTACCTCTTCATCAGTACAACCATCTGCTTATTTGCCGGGGTATAATAAAGACATCGTTCACAAATATAGTGCGCACGGAACTAGTTGGCCGCGCGTTAGGTATGTGAACGGTGGGGCGGAGAGGCAGGGGCGCTTGCTGTCATTACTCAGTGCGGCGCCGTACTTTGCGACGCCAACACGCGTTGAAAGTTCCGGCTAGTTTAGACAAAACGCACATAAGATTGCAATAGCGAGATGAGTCCGCCGATAAAAAGACAATCTAAGGAAATAATATTTAAAGTGCATACATTTTTTAATAAACGGAAAGCCGATGTCAATAGTTTAGAATATAAAACTGATGCGAATATACATAAACTAGTAGCAGAAGCAACAGGGATATCAGAACGAAGTGTTAGGAGAGTGATTGCTGAAAGTAAAAAATCGTTGCAAAATACAGGGGAAGCAAGATTTAGTTCCCACGTAGACCAAAAGAAATAAAAAAGAAAAATCATGATATGAAATTTGATACTATGATGGACCAAATCATTATAAGTTTACAAGATGATTCTGAATCAAGTTCAGAGAGTTCAGAATCAAGTGATTCTGAGAATTGAGTTTGTTTGTTTGTTTGAACGTGGTAATCCCAAAAACTACTAAACCGATTTGAATAAATCTGATTTTTATTATATAATACACATATTTAATACACATCCATAACTCATCATTATCTCGTTTCGTGGTCATTTGGAGGCAAAAGCAAAGCTTTCGTCCAAGAAACTTGTTCTGAACAGGGCAAATATTTATTCTTTTCAATAAATGAAAAAATATTGTTCACGATATCTTCAGATTGGTCATCACTGTCTAAGCTGATGTGCATTGCGAGCAGTTGACAACCCGCCCCCTTACCCCTGTCACCACATAAGGCGCGGCCAACTAGTTCCGCGCGCACTATAAATAACATAATATATAACTCACTGAGGACAATTTGTAACTCTTCAACTTGAGCTTTCCTCTCGGCTAATTGCTCTTTGCAGTCCTGCAATTCCGTTTCGATCTTTCTCTTAGCTCTCTCCACTTCTTGTCGCAGTTGGTGGTCCTGAAAAAAAAATACATTTAGAATTATAGAAATGGTTTGCCAATAGGTACTAAAAACATATCAGTTAAAAATTATAATCATAATTATAAAAGTATCAGTAAAAAATTATTAGAAATAGTCAAATTATAATTAAAAATGTATCAGTTAAAATTATAGTATTCAACATGAATTTCCAGAAAGAACCAGAATATGAAAGAACCTGTTCTAGGGATCCATACCCAAAGGGTAACAAAGAAACTTAATATGCGCCTGTCTGTCACAGGACTCTTGAAATCTCTTGAACAAAAATTGGTAAAACACTTGTAATTTTCAAGAAACGCGTGATGCTGCTGTCATTAACGCTACAAATAATAAGAAAGTTAAATCCCAATGGGGACACCCTGATAAGTACTTTTAAAAAAACTTTTTCTACATAAATAGTTAACATCGCTAGCGGCCATCCATAAATTACGTCACATGTTAAGGGGGAGGGAGGGGGTCGAAGAAGTGTGACATTGTGTGACAAGGGGTAGGGAGGGGTCCCAAATTTTGTGACATCACATTTTTTCAATATATAATATTTTATATTTAAGTATTTCAACGCTCAATTTAAAAACCTACCTGTACAAATAAAAAAATAATCGAATAAGATCATTATTCCAGTGTAAAATTGTAAAATATGTGATGTCACACTAGGTAGGGGGGTCTCACAAATGTGACCAGCTGTGACAAGGACGGGGGAGGGATCAAAAATCATGAAATTCGTGTGACGTAATTTATGGATGGCTCCTAGGTAGTAATTCCTACATGTGTAAGTCTGGCTCGAATTTTATCGGTGTTTAGTGCTATTGCTAAATCAGCTGATTCATATACAATCACCTAATAGGTTTACCACCTTTATTAGGTGGTAAAGTTCTGCAACGTCTCAACCAGGTTCTGGGACCACCGCTTTACCTATTCCTGCAGTAATAGCGTTGATACTCTTCCTTATCGTGTTTCGGTTTGAAGGATAAGGTAGCCAGTAAACTTTTGCTTTTGGCATTCCAACCCCGCCACACAGATAAGCATTAACATATTTTGTGTTTATAGTCTATGGTTATCTCTGTCCGTCAGGAGAAAAATTTGCTCATTTGCTATTGTATAAAATAAATAAATACATACATCAGCTTTCATATCTAATACCTTTAAACGAGCAATTCTTGTATATATATATATAATTGGAATCTCGGAATCGGCTCCAACGATTTTCATGAAAGTCATAAATTAGGGGTTTTTTGGGACAAGGAATCGATTTATCAAGGTTCCAGGTTCAAGAAAAGCTCGGTTCCCAAGATTTGGGTATGTGAAAAACCGAGCAAAGCTCGGTCAACCAGATATTATTACATTATATGTTGAGTTAGTTACCTTGAGTAATTTCTCTTCCAGCTCAGCGATAGCGGACTCCTGTTTAGCCTTAAGCTTGCTGAGATGCTTCGCCTTCTCTTCCTCTTGTGCCAGGGCTTCTGATAAATCGTTAGCCCGCTCTTCTAAAACCTGGAAATTAAAAAAAATTAAAAACTTTATATTGCTTTAGAAAGAAACAAGATTTTTTTACATAATAATAAACAATAATTTGGGACATATGCCAAAATATGAACATTCGATGTTGTTAACACTTATAATATATTAATATGAACTTGAAACAAAATCTTTCGGCCGCCCCGTTGGTCGAGTAGTTAGAGACCCTGACTATGCAATCGACTGAGCTTGGGTTCGATACCCGATGAGGACAAGCATTTATGAGATGAGCATAAATGTTTGTATTTCTGGGTTTGGGTGTTTATTAAATATATATCAGTATTTATATGTGTATTTCTATGTATTAGTATCGTTGACTGACACCATAACACAAGCAAATAATTTGCTTATTTTGGGGCTAGATCAGTAAGTGTAATTTGTCCCGCGAATATTTATTTATTTATTTACTAGCGACCTGCCCGCGGTTTCACCCGCGTAGCTTTTGTTCCCGTGGGAATATCGGAAAGGTTTATATACTAAAACCTTCCTCAAGAATCTATCTATTAAAAAAAACACATCAAAATCCGTTTTGTAGTTTTAAAGATTTAAGCATACATAGGGACAGACAGAGAAAGCAACTTTGTTTTATACTATGTAGTGATTTTCGTATCTGATATAAAATTAGTTCAAAACTATAAAAGCATACATTTTACAAATGTAATCTTAAATATTTTAAATATAAAAAATAACATAGTATAAATAAAAGAAACAATCTAATTTGAGTTTTTATAATATGGAAATCAGTGTCTTAAGGTTCTTTTTTAGATTCAATATTTTTGACTCTTGTGAAAATCACAAGAATGTTGTTTAAATTTTTCTTTTATTTGCTATAACATTTTTATAAAATTATAAATACTTAACTTTTAGTCAACATTGAATTAAATTTCTTTTGAGTTATTAAAATTTTTGGCTTAGCTCAATTTGTTAATTGATCTTTTTACTTTGGCGTCGAGCTGAAATCGACCAACGATCGAACAGTAATATTATGTTTACGCCGTGTTGGTCCCGGCCTCTTTTGAAGCATAGGCCAACTGCCGTTCTGCCAGGCAGGTCGCAAAAGGCGACCGATTGGCTATCGAGTCACTACCATCGTGACTACTAGGTGGTAGAGCTGTGCATTGTCTCGCCCGGGTCTGGTACCACCACCTTATCTATTCCTGCTGCAATAGCGTCAGTACTTGTCGCTGTCGTGTTTCGGTTTGGAGAGTAAGGTAACTGGTAAACTCATGCATGTGGTATTAGACCTCGCCGCAAGATAGCAACGCACCATTAACATCTTTGGTGTCTATAGGCGATGGTTGACTCTTTCCATCAGGAGACCCATCTGCTTGTTTGCTATCTTATGATATAAAAAAATGTAATTTATGAGATAAATATTGCGTAAACAAACCTTCTTCTCCTTGTTGAGTTTCTGGTTAGTGTCCTCGCTGAGGGCCAGGTCCTCCTCCAGCTTCTTGAGCTTGGCGTCGCACTGCACACGCTCCAGCTGCAACTTCTGTCTCGCGGCTTCCTCTTCTTCCAATTGTTCTTCCAAATCCTGTAAATAATCAAGGTAATTATTTCTAAATTTTATCGAGACATGAGAACTTTTATTTTTAAATCATTTATGAACAATTTAAAAATATGTAACTTTCCTTAAGCGAATGCCATTATATTTCAATTAAACTAACAGTAACATGGAATTAAAAATATTGGTATTTATATGCTTCGATCGAAAATAACAAGATTCGTCATTGCCTACATACTCGGTGCAAAACATGTCTTGAGAATGATATTCAGGGTTAGTTTTCAAGGTCGGGCCAAATTTTAAAATTAGGAACTAAATATTGAATTGAATGTTCATTTTATTTATTATTGTAATATTTGTTTAGAAATATCTCACTAAATTCATGAATTGTATGCACCGAGTCTTGTGAATGAACTCTGTAAAGCTGGCAGGGCGTAATTTTACATTTACTTATTATTACGATAGTCACTATCATGTAAACTGATGCTCTAAATACATTTTACCGATTACTTTTAATTTGGTTGAAGGCACTAAAATATTTTAGCTCGAATTTTGCGTAATTGAAATTATATCCATGCATTATATTTTATGTGCCAAATAAACATGAAATTTCAATTTCTTAAATTATTTTTTTATTACATAAATCGAACATATTATCGATTCTGAACCGCCTCTGAAAATTTGACCAGCCCTTTAAAAGTATACAGAAACAAAAAATATCGCAACGTCATCAATAAATTAATATATCAATAATAATCAACCTTAATTCTGTATGTTATGGTTTATTTTTAACTATTAACTCCGCTTTAACTATGAGAGCTAAAAAATTCAACTTTACTATCATAGCTTTAACATTTAAAATTGCCAGTCACATGCTACTCATAAGACGTTTCCTTACGTAACGCGTCGTTACGTTGACTGTCATTGGACGAAATAAGACCACACATTTATAAAAGTATCCTCACGCCCGTATCCGCAGACGTAGGCAAAGGTACAACCAGTGCTCCCACGATTAGGGGTCATCCATAAATTACGTCACACGTTAAGGGGGAGGGAGGGGGTCGAAGAAGTGTGACATTGTGTGACAAGGGGTAGGGAGGGGTCCCAAATTTTGTGATATCACATTTTATTTAAAATATAAAACCTGTATAGATAAAAAATAATCGAAGATCATTTTTCCAATTTAAAATTATAAAATATGTGACATCACACTGTGTCTCACCAATGTGACCATCTGTGACAAGGACGGGGGGAGGGTTAAAAAATTATGAAATTCGTGTGACGTAATTTATGGATGGCCCCTTAGCAGAAGATACTTAGTCCCATAACGTGACAGATGTCAAGCCTATCGTCAATCGGGCACTTATCCAATCTCGGACAACTTTGTTTTTATCAGAAAACTGAAAAAACACATTTTTTTGATTGGCCGACCCGAGAATTGAACCTGGAACTTCATGTGGTCGACTTAGAAACACATTAAATATTTTATGCTCTTATTTCATTGGCCACTTTTAAGACTGCAATCTAAAATTTGATTATTTTTAATTGAAGTTTATAGGCGATATTTATTATCCCTTTTCATCAGGATAGATATCTGTTTGTTTTCTATCTTACAATATAAATGTAGATTGTAAACCTCGACTAATATATACTGAGCTGCAGCTGCTTCCTCTCTTTGATGTGGTTCTCCGATTTGCGCAAAAGATATTCTATCTTCTGCTACAGGTTAAGAAATACATATAGCGAGAATTTTAGCTAGCATCAGATAATTTAACAGTGGTACCTGAATATTGAGCTGCAACCGCTTCTTCTCCTGCTGTAGCGCGCTACATCTCTCTTCCTCTTCCTCGATGCGTCCCTCCAGGTCGTGTAATAATTCCTCTAACTCCTGCTTGCGGGCAGCTGCACGAGCTCGACTCTCTTCAGCTTCAGCACACAATTCCAGCTCAGCCTGGAAGTACATTACAATTGGGGGTACTTGAACAGATTTTCTTTTAATAAATTTCGAAAATTTTACAAATTTTAAATTTATGCACACCATATTATGGCAAAATATGGTGATATATTTGAATTATTTGTAATAGCTTGTAACATACATATTTTGCAAATATTCTTTTTTTTCTTTATAATTATGTTTAAAAATCTGATTTATTTAGCACAAATGTAGGTTTTTGAAAGCGTTATTTAAAAAAATGCAGAAAAGGCGTTAATGTAATTTAGTGATACCTGCAATTGTTCAGCCAGTTGCGTCTTCTCAGCGCTGGCCTGCTGGTACTTAGCTTCGTATTCCTGGCAGCGTTTCATCTGCGACTCCAACCGGTCGCGGATCTGTCGCAGCTCATCTTCCTTCTGCGTTAACTTTTCTTCTTGTTTTGTTACTTCCAAGAGAGGTTTTACCTGGAATTCGTAATTTTTTCAGCTATAATAGCAGAAATAGAACAGCTATAGCTAGATATATATATAGAGTCCTCATCTTCATCAAATTAAAGTGAGACATTATTAGTGTATGGTTATGACATTAAAAATCGGTTATTACTTCTGTAGATTGTTGTATACAGGGTGTCCCAGAACTCAACCTCAAGCCGAAACGGGGTGACAGGATAGATCATAACCATCACGAGAAAAATCAGAAAAAAAATCTATCCCATGCAGTTTGAAAATTATGGGCATTTTAACAAAAACCTAGAAATTTGGTCTAACTGTACCATTTTTCGGTTATTGTGGTTAATTTTTATTATTTTTGTTTATTTAAACTTTGGAACCGTAACCCTAAATAACATCTCGAGAATCACAGTCTAAAATAATGACACAATTACCCCAAGTTTCCTAGAATTTAGATTATTTGTTAAACTATGAATTTAAAATTTTCAAACTTTGTCGACTTTGAAACACCCTCCTTTAAAAAAAATGTACTAGAGTGCCTTGGCAAGTGCCATTAAGAGTTGGCGCATTTAATCAGGATTGTAAAATGGTACAATACTTGTTAGTTTCATACTAAAAAAAACGAGTAAAAAATAAAAACCTCAAGTAACCCGATTTTTGCTAACCCATTTTACTCAGTTAAAATGTTTTTTATTCGCACAAGCCTTTAGTAGATTCTTTATTTTACGGCAAAATGATGAGAGAGATGGATAGTGGACATGTTTGCCATGAGCGAGCGAGACAGATAGTGACGCCACGCAGTGAGACGGAGATGCGTCGTTTAAACGAGTGCGAATGAAACAGATACTGGACATGTTTGCCATGAGCGAGCGAGACAGATAGTGACGCCACGCAGTGAGACGGAGATGCGTCGTTTAAACGAGTGCGAATGAAACACATACAGACGCCATACCAAGCAAATAGCTACGCTGCCAGTCTGACACCAGTTAGTACATTTCGCTCATTCGTCTACTGCGCACCTTTCCGTATTCGCTTGTGTTAATTTAGTACTGGCAACTTTGGCTTTTCTTTTTGGACTTGGATTTTTGTGAATTGGACTTGTTGATTACATACCGGCAACTTTGGCTTCTCTCTTTTGGAATTGGACTTTTGTGTTGACATCCTTGTCATCACTATGCCTACGCGCTACACTTCACAAGAATATGCGAACATGCATCTCATTTATGGGGAATGCAGATGCAATGCAAGTGCCGCCGCTAGACTTTATCGTGAAAGATATCCAAATTTAGAGCGCTATCCGGATCACCGCGTGTTTGTTAATGTGCACCGTTCACTCACAGAGGGCGGCCATTTTCCTAATCAAATACGGGCTGGAGGTAGACCTCGCTTTCCTTACGAAGAAGAAGTGTTGGAAGAGGTCGCAGATGACCCAAGTATTTCCGTTCGTGGAATTGAAGAAAGAACGGGAATACCCAAAAGCACAGCACATCGTATTTTACAAAGAGCTGAAATGCATCCGTTTCACGTACAACGAGTTCAAAGTCTTCTCCCTCGAGATTATCCTGAAAGGATTTCATTTTGTAGAACAATGCTACAGAGGCATAATGAAAATCCCCAATTCATCTAAAAAATTCTCTGGTCAGATGAATCTACATTTAAAAAAGATGGCTACATAAACTTACACAATTTTCATGAGTGGCATGTGGAGAATCCACATTTAATGCGAGAAGACCGCGATCCCAATATCGCTTTAAAGTTAACCTGTGGACAGGAATTTTAAACGGCAAAATTGTTGGGCCTTTTGAGCTGCCTGAGAATTTGAATGGCACGAATTATCTAAATTTTTTACGAGAAAATTTACCAAGTTTGTTAGAGGATGTACCACTAACAGATCGTCGCCACATGTGGTATCAACAAGATGGCTGCCCAGCGCATTACGCAGTGCAAGTAAGAGATTTCCTTGACCAAGTTTATCCGGGAAGGTGGATTGGACGTTCAGGCACTATCTCGTGGCCAGTCCGTTCCCCAGATTTAAATCCCCTGGATTTTTTTTATTGGGGCGTTCTCAAAGAAAAAGTTTATTCTAAGCCCATTGAGAGCGTAGCCGAGCTGCGTGAACGAATTTCTCAAGCTGCTGAGGACATCAACTCTCGAGGATATGCCCGGCTAATAAGTAGATCTTTTTTAAGAAGATGTAGGGCATGTGTTGAAGCTGATGGTAAACAATTTGAACATTTGTTATAATAAAAAATGTTATTTTCAAATCTGACTTTTATTCCAATAAACCTAAACAAAACAAGGTCAACATTTTTCATTATTTTATTAGTATTTTGTTGCTTTGGTAAAAGTGGCGTCACTATCTGTCTCGCTCGCTCATGGCAAACATGTCCACTATCCATATCTCTCATCATTTTACCGTAAAATAAAAACCTACCAAGGGCTTGTGCGAATAAAAAACATTTTAACTGAGTAAAATGGGTTAGCAAAAATCGAGTTACTTGAGGTTTTTATTTTTTACTCGTTTTTTTTAGTATGAAACTAACAAGTATTGTACCATTTTACAATCCTGATTAAATGCGCCAACTCTTAATGGCACTTGCCAAGGCACTCTAGTACATTTTTTTTAAAGGAGGGTGTTTCAAAGTCGACAAAGTTTGAAAATTTTAAATTCATAGTTTAACAAATAGTCTAAATTCTAGGAAACTTGGGGTAATTGTATCATTATTTTAGACTGTGATTCTCGAGATGTTATTTAGGGTTACGGTTCCAAAGTTTAAATGAACAAAAATAATAAAAATTAACCACAATAACCGAAAAATGGTACAGTTAGACCAAATTTCTAGGTTTTTCTTAAAATGCCCATAATTTTCAAACTGCATGGGATAGATTTTTTTTCTGATTTTTCTCGTGATGGTTATGATCTATCCTGTCACCCCGTTTCGGCTTGACGTTGAGTTCTGGGACACCCTGTATATATACGAAAATTTTACTGATATAGAAATAGGCGTCACATATATTTTCACTTCATCTTTAAAATATTCTATGTAAGTCTGTAAGACGTATCGAATTGAATCAATGTTTTTACTTTTATTAACTTATAATGATATGAAAAAAATACATTATTTTTTTCAAAAAGAATGTAAATAGTTGGTCCAAACTAGCATTATTTCAAAATCGGGGTTTTTGTGCGAGTACTCGCCCTAAGGATGTCTCCTGAGAGACCAAACTGCGGCTTAGCAGTATCGTGAGGATAAGTGGGAGAATAAGTGACATCAGGACCTCGACTTGTTAATACATAAGAAAAGTTAAAAAATACATAAACTTAATAAAAACAAACAACACCGTGGGGAGAAATGTACCCCCATATAGAGTGAGGGAAATAAACTTTCATAGAAATACATTCCTAACTTTATTTTACCTTCCAGTTCTACTACATCAATGTAATGAATTAATTGAATAAAAATAATATAAGTAATTACAACTGGTGTAGAATTAATCGCCCAGATAAATTTTATTTTCCTAAAAAAGCATGGCTTAAAATGAATTATTAGACGGAATCTGTTAAGAGATTGTTTTTTAAAAAAACAAATTACGAATTATTCATGTAATTCATATCTAAACTGTTTAATAATTTTCTTATGAAGAAGCAAACTGGAAGGAGTTTCACTTGAACGTAAGTGCCTATCTATACTAATATTATAAAATTTTGAGTTTTGTTTGTTTGTTTGGTTGTACGCGCTTATCCCAAAACTACTGAACCGATTTGAATAATTCTTTTTGAGTTGGATAGCCTGTTTATCGAGAAAGTTTATAGGCTATATAACATCATGCTACGACCAGTAGGAGCGGAGTAAACAAAGTCCTCGCGGACGAAGTCGCGGGCAACAGCTAGTATTATATATTCAGTATTTGTTTATTAAACACATTACACCACCAAGACATCCACGGTAATAATACAGCCTTTAGAATTATTTCACATGCCTCCATTACCATAATAATAATTTGTATAATGAGTGTTTTCAAAACATTGGAATTTATAAAAGCATAACTCTGCGAGGACACTTATAATGGAGCAATTGTTATATAACTTGGTATTTGGAATAACGCTACAGCGACCATGTAATTTATATTGATAATAAAATACCTAACAGCTGAGGTCATCATACTAGGTGGTAGAGTTTTACAATTTAATATCACAAAACAAATAGGTACAGAAAAAGAGCACTCTAGCAACATACAAATTGGCAATCTCATGGACACAATACCTCGGAATGGTTGGAAATAGAGCAAGAGAGAATGCTGTTAAATGCTTATGCCCAACACACTTCGCTTCGTCTAAAATAACTAACTTCATATCATAGTTTATCCCGTGCGAGAGCCCTTCTGAAACTTTTTTCAGTGAACAGCTGGACACTATTACAACTGCTACCCCTATATAATAAGTAAGTAAGTATCTAATCTCTAATCTAATATAAGTAAGTAAGTATCTTCCTATATCCCCGAAAGGGTAAGCAGAGGTACAAGTGCACCCATGATTAGCCGAAGATACTTGGTCCCACAATGTGATAGGTGGCCAGCCTAACGCCAACCGGGCTCTTTTCAATCCTGGGCAATGTTGTTTTTATCAGAAATCTGAAAATCACATTTTTTAATTGCCCGACCCAGGACTTCATGTGGTCAACTCCGACACCGGACCACTAGACCACAGAGGCGATATAATAAGTTGGTCCATCTTATTCATAAGACTCCACAACCACCATATTACTATTTCCTGACGCAATAACGTCAAAACTTGTCACTGTCATTTTCCGTTTTAGAGGAAAAACCATGAAGCTATATTAAATCTGAAGACAATATTTCTAATACCTACATGAAACCAAAACGCTAAATTTCTGACACCTATTTATGCTATCGCTATAGCAGCGCTGCTTGTCTCTGTCGTGTTCTATTTTTGAAGGTAAGGTAGCCGGTAAACTTATACATGCGACATTCAATGCTCCACCACATGGATAACGCACCTTTATCATCTTTGATATATGCAATGGTTATTTTTTTTCATCAGGAGAACCACCTGCTTGTTTGCTATCTTATATAAAAATGCTTCAAATATTACTAACCTTGATATACAACCTCCACCACTGCCAATTTCTAAGTTTAAGATACGCAGCGCAATTCCTTTGGATAATTCTGATTGCATTTAACTGCTGGAGTCTCTTCTGGTAGTTTCTCCTTGCGAGGTATCCACGGCAGAAAGCTTGGAAGTTTACTATCAGGTCTGTGATTTTATAGTCCCGCTCCTCTTCCAAATGTGCGAGGACTCCAGCCCTAAAGAAGATCTTGGACTGTCCAACTCTATACAAATTATGGTCCAACTCCAAAGCATCAATCATCTGTTCGCATGCCTTCTTACCATCCATAAAACCTTTGGGAATTATATTGGGTGTGAGCAATTCGTATCTCTGTCTGAACTCTTGGAAGGGTATCCTGTTCGGGAAACCTTGTCGACAGATTCGAATACCTTCCAAAACACCATTGCAGCGTAACTGATCCAAGACTAGAGGAGCCTCGATTTTCCCAGCCTTCTTTTCATGATTTGGTATGATACATCTGACGAAATTAGGGTTAGTATTTCTCAGAGTAGCCATTAGTTTCGTCAATTGTTCTTTGTATAACTGTGAAACAGTCCTGAACATACCCTTTCTTGTTCTCGCTCCGAATTGCGTATCTGTCATGGCTTGTTGAGCCATTCCAACGATTTCAGCATCTTTCCATATATGACAGACGAACGGATCCTGTGAGGACTGGAGAAGCGATACGACATTTTCATTTAATGGATCCATATTCTTCATCAACCATTGAGATGCAGAGTAATCCACTTTACCTGCATAATGAATAATGGCGAAGTCCGCAACACCACGGAAATCTGTTTTCATAAACTTGGGATGCACTGAATGAGCCGATACGAGTTTTTCTACAAATGTTTTGTCGGTTGCTTTAGGGAACCAGCACTCCTCATCCAATAACGCCATGATTCCCATAGGCTTGTCGATTAAATCGATTGTTGGTTGCAAATCCAAGCCAAAGTCGATGAATTTCCATTCAATTCCTTCCCTTTGATACTCTTCTTGTTCGAGAATGAACATTGTGTGATTGAAGAGTTGTTGCAGCTTCTCGTTTGTATAATTAATACAAAGTTGCTCGAATGAATTGAGCTCAAATATTTCAAACCCAGCCATATCGAGGATACCAATGAAGGATGCACCCTGCCTTTTCGTCCTGTCTAACGATCTGTTGATTCTGTTGACCAGCCATCTGAATAGACGTTCGTAACATGCTTTGCCAATGGCTTCCACTGAAAATTCTACCTGTTCTTTAGTTTGAGCTTTAGTCACAAAATCACGGCCTACTTTGATCCTTGGTTTTAGGAAAGCTTTTGTCATCTCCGTCACGGAGAGACCTGAAAATTAAAATTAAAAAATTGAAAATCTATATCAAAAACTTTCGTATAGATCGAGGCCACGTGTAAAGAATAGAAGGCCTGTCTTTTAGTCAGACCACCGGAACACTACCACCGCCTTGCCAATTCCTGCTGACACAGACAACTTACTAGATGTTAAAATTCTGCAAAGTTTTGCCTAGATTTGATAGTGACACCTTTACTTTCTTGTCGCAATCACGTAAGTGATTGTCACTGTCATGTTTCGATTTGAAAGGTAAGGTAGCCAGTAACTGTATGTGTCTATGTGGCGGGGATTACATTCCCGCTACATAGATAGAGTCGCACCAATAACATTTTTGTTATCTATATAGAATGTAGTTCTATAGGAATCTGTTGCCTGTTTCCATTAAGAAAGCCATCTACTTGTTTGCTAACCTATGACATAGAAAAGTATATATCACTATTACATACTCGACAAGCCGTTTTACCCGTGTTGGTCCCGGGCTCCTTTGAAGAATAAGCCAACTGCCGTTCTGTCAGGCAGGTCGTAAAAGGCGACTGAGTGGCTATTTGCGTCACTACCATCGTGGCTACTAGGAGGTAAAGTTCTGCATCGGCTCGACCTGGTCTGGTACCACCGCCTTACCTATTCCTGCCGCAATAGCATCCGTGCTGGTCACTGTCGTGTTCCGGTTTGGAGGGTAAGGTAGCCGGTAAACATATGCATGTGGCATTAGACCTCGCCACAAGATAGTAACGCAGTATGAACATCTTTGGTGTCTATAGGCGATGGTTGACTCTTTCCATCAGGAGACTCATCTGCTTGTTTGCTATCTTATGATATAAAAAAAAGCCAGAGTAGTCATATTGTGTAGGTTAAGCAGTAAAACTACGTATGTCTAAAATTAAAAAAACAAGACACGACAGAGGCATCATTGACATTTTCATCTACTACTGGTTTTCTATAATTTGTAATCAAATAATTTTACTGCAATTAAACTGCAACAACCGATATCCAAACTCCTGTATCTCTCCTTGTCCTGAATCAGCAGGCCTACTCTTAAAAACAATATAAATCTTAAACCAATATTGATAAAAACAATAAGTTTCGAATATCGTGAAAAAACGGTACTCTTGAAACCAATATTATCCACATTGATTCAGTATAGTAACGACCTAATTATTGGAAATAGATGTCATCGTTACACGTTAATCTAGTGTTACAAGTGGAAATTTTAAGTACCGTTTTAAACAAAATAACGAATAAAACCAATAATGAGTAGTTCCAAAAAAAAAATCGAAATCCGTGTGGCGCTGTCGCCGAATCCAATAATTGAATATATTTGTCCAGAGTACGAAATACTTTAAAATTCATTAAATATTCATTTAAAATTGAAATCAGTTTTCAAGAGTAGCCCTTCAGGTCTTTAAATATATAAGGGACCAAACATGTAGTATATGCTCTTCCAAACAAAAAATAAATAAAAATCCTTAAGATATGGTGAAGTTAAGCCCGCACACACATAAAAAATGTAAACATTTGAATTTGAGAAGAAATGGGGAGACCCTTTTAGAAAAGTCAGATAAAAAAGGGCAAACTCATAAAATATCATTTACATTACATACCCAACAAGTGTGCTATCTTCTGTGCAACGGTATTATCAGGCAATGTAGCTTGATCCGAATTCCTCTCCTGTTTAAACTGCATTGAACCAAACAAAAGAGTCGCAGATACTATTCTAAATATAGAATTAAAGTCTTCAATATTCATTCCCATTATGTTCATAGATTTAATTGTAGCTTGAAACTCCGCATTATCATCGATTCCTGGTACTGGTAACGCTGCATTTGAGAGGAAGGGGTAACTTTTGGGATCTTCCAAAATGTATTCAGCCTTTTGTTGTGGTGTGGCACCTGCCAGGAGCTGGTAGAAAATGTGGAATGTCCTTTCATCTTTCGCTTGTCGGATCGCTCGAGATTTTTCCAGTAAATACGTTTCAATATTTGCACCAGCGATATACCCTGATGCATCGAAGTTTATTCTTATAAATTTACCCTGGAACATAAAAAATAATAATTATTAAATAAACCAAACACAAAGAAAACCTATGTCTCAATAGTTCACTAGTTTCTTTGTGTATTATAAATTTCTGCAGTCTTGCTCGGGTTTAGTTCAATCACTTGAACTTTTTCTGTCGTGAAGAGTTAATTTTATTAATATATCATACCGTTCCATTTTGCAATAACGGTTTCCCTAAAAACGTATTAGAACCTGGATAGAATTCCATGTCAGGGAAATATAGTGAGAGATTTTTTCGTAAAACATATTTCTCGGGATTAAATGAAAACACATTTGAAGATTGGTTGACCACCCAGCCATATTTTGGAACTTAATCGTGAAAGGATTAGATTAACTTTTCGAGAATATGGACTTATCTTGGAAACCGGCGAATCAGAAAATCTCTAGACTTTCGGTTTGCTCTGGCTACCCCGTAAGAGAACCTGTGCGAATATTTTTTATTTGTATATCAATATACAGATAATAATTCTTTGAACAACGTACAAGAATTATTAATATAACCCCAAAATTGTCAAATTATCTATATATCTATACAATATATATAATAAAATCGTAGGAAAGTCAAAACTGTACATTGAATATTTTTTTAAAAGAATACTTGGGGAGTGATCTACAATCGATATCGAAGCCAAAAATATAGTTTTTAGAATTTTTGTCTGTTTGTCTGTATGTATGTCCGGGGTAAACACAAAAAGTACTGCATGGATTTACTTCAAATTTTGCATGAATATTACTAACAGGTCGGGTCAACATATAGGCTACATATTATCACGCTATCACCTACGGGGTAGGAGCTGTGTGGAGTAAACGAAGTCCGCGCCGACGAAGTCGCGAGCAACAGCTAGTTATAATTAAATTGTATTAACGTACTTATTGCTTAAACCGTAAATTATTATTAGCCAACGATAATACAAAGAAAAACATATATGTATAAACACTGAAATATAATATTTAATAAACACCCAAGTCCAAAATTTTTTTTTTTTTTTATCATAAGATAGCAAACAAGCAGATGGGTCTCCTGATGGGAAGAGTCAACCATCGCCTATAGACATCAAAGATGTTAATGATGCGTTGCTATCTTGTGGCGAGGTCTAATGCCACATGCATAAGTTTACCGGCTACCTTACCCTCCAAACCGGAACACGACAGCGACAAGCACTGACGCTATTGCGGCAGGAATAGGTAAGGCGGTGGTACCAGACCCGGGCGAGACAATGCAGAACTCTACCACCTAGTAGCCACGATGGTAGTGACTCGATAGCCAATCGGTCGCCTTTTACGACCTGCCTGGCAGAACGGCAGTTGGCCTATTCTACAAAGGAGGCCGGGACCAACACGGCGAAAATAAAATACAAACATCTGTTTTCATCACACAAATGTTTGTTCCTGTCGGGAATCGAACCCGAGCTCCAACGCTTGCGTAGTCACTCGACCAACGCTATCCGCTATAACGTAAACAAAACTAACATAATGCTTATCTCTTTAGAGATACTGAGCAACGGTTGCAGCGTAGTTTGTGCGTTTGTTATTAAACATGCTTTGTTTACATTATGATCATTATTACGGAATAATCAATTACAATTCTATATAGCCCAGCTGGTAATTAATCTATTATTATTATAAACTATTGCATCAACTGCCGTTCTGCCAGACAGGTCGTAAAAGGCGACGGATTGGCTATGCAAGTCACTGCCTTCGTGACTACTAGGTGGTAGAGTTCTGCATTGTCTCGCCCGGGTCTGGTACCACCGCCTTACCTATTCCTGCCGCAATAGTGTCAGTGCATGTCACTGTCGTGTTCCGGTTTGGAGGGTAAGGTAGCCGGTAAATTTATGTATATGGCATTAAACCTCGCTACTAGATAGCAACACACCATTAACATCTTTGGTGTCTATAGGCGATGATTGACTCTTTTCATCAGGAGACTCATATCTGCCTGTTTGCTATCTTATGATATAAAAAAAAACAATCCTTTTATCTTCGGAAACTTGCGGAATTCATTTGAACGCAGATATATTGACTTTCCCTGCGTTTCTGGAACCCTGAACTGGGTTTGTATGATACCGATGGCTGAACAGATGAATATAACAAAATTGTAAGTTTTAGTTTAATCATATGGCTATGAAAACGCCCCGTTGGTACAATGCATCGACCACACAGCCCATAGACGCCTAATGTTCGATTTTCCGTATTGAATACATTCTGGCAACTAGCTGAGCTGAGCTGCAACATCGTGATTGGCTTACTCAAGGCCACAGTGATGTACAGAGAATCTGATTGGTCGACACTGATTGGGTACTGGTGCATGGACATTTACATCGGAACTATAAGTCAGATGTGTTGACAGAACCATTCGCCTGTTATTAGGGGTCTATGGGTTGTGTGGTCGGTGGTACAATGGTTAGCGGCGCTGCAACGCGACCGATGGCGCTCGAATTGGATTCATATAGTAACAAACGTTTGTGCGATGCGCATAAATGTTTATATTTCTGGCTTTTGGTGGTTATATTTTAGTATCTATTTGTATTTCTATGTATTAATACTGTTGACTAATAACTTTATCACTAAACAAATAATTTGGTTTACTTTGAGGTAAGATGAACTACTGTAATTTTTATAGCAAAATAAATCTATATTTAAATTAGAAATACGCGTAAACATAAATAATTTTGTTCGTATTCATATAAAAACCGTGTGAATACTTACGAATCGTGATGAGTTATCGTTCTTCACAGTCTTGGCGTTACCAAAAGCTTCTAATATTGGATTCGCTTGAAGCAATTGCTGTTCTAATTCACCCTGCGAAAAATTTAAAATTAAAAATGCATAAACTCTTAGTTAAAATCATTTCATATACTTAAGTACAGTTAAGCTTTTTGTCAGTTTGATTACCCATTTGGAGTAGTGAATTTTCTCCAAATAGGTATAGAAAATATTACACATTTTAAAAGAGTACATTATGGTAGTACGTCAATAATTTTAACTAAATCTATTTTAAACACAACCTCAAATACTCTGCATCATCTGCAATCAATCGTATTGACATAACATTATAGATATATTTCGATCACATTGCGTTCAAATGTTGTGTATATGTCGCAGTGAAATTGTCAATAGCCGTTAGATTATAATCTACCTAGGGATTTTATAATTTGGTTAGGTTAAGTTAGCAGTTAAATTATAATATCACTTAGGTAAATTATAATCTAACGGTACTGACAATTTCACTGCGACATATACAACTTGTCACTGGGATTGCATTACCAAGTTTCAGTAAAGTGTTAAAGATTATGTGTTTGTGCAAACGTCACCAACATATACATACATTTCAACAATGTTTTCTGTAACTACATATATTATTATGGTTATGTGTAACCATAAATAATATTTTCTATATATACTTTTTAGTCTTTTTTTATTAGCCCGAATAGATAATCCAGCGCAGGCCTTGGGGCAAAATTAAAAATCCACAAAAACTATATCTAAAATACCTATCAGTAAAATACTTATGCCTTGGTGCAGAACGCACGGCCTCCCAAAAGAAGGCGAACTAACTTCTCGCCAATTGCGCCAATGTGTTCAGATTTAGCTTTGGCGTCTAGTTTAAGTCCAATTTGTATACCTTGTCCAACAATGTTCATGATTTTATTTTTTTAGTTTTGACCATGTTTTAAATAGAATATAACAAAATATACATTTCTATTATTAAAACAATATATAAGCTTAAAATTCCATAATCCTGAACCTGATGAGAAATTGTTCGCTACCGATAGTATTATCAATAATTACTTCTTGATTATAACACACGAATTTCAAATTAAATTTTACTAAAACATCTGAAATATAAAAATAAAGAATAGAGCAAAATGACAAATTGCTATATTTTATTTACCTCAAATGTTGGCCCATTGGTCTACAATTTAGCAGCAGCATGAAATGTATGAGATATGATAAGCTTAAGATTAATTAATAGCATATTAGTACTATGAACTAATGAGATGCTACTTGATGTTTGAAATATTTTAATGGAAAAAATACGTAACAGATGAGACTTAAAATATTTTTATGATTTATGATAAAAAGATATTATAATAAATAATATTATGCTATTACAGTCGGTATAAAACATCTATACATATAATAAAATCATAGGAAAGTCAAAACTGTACATTGAATTTTTTTTTAAAAGAATACTTGAGGGGTGATCTACAATCGATTTCGAAGCCAAAAATATAGTTTTTAGAATTTTTGTCTGTTTGTCTGTATGTATGTCCGGGTAAAATCAAAAAGTACTGCATGGATTTACTTCAAATTTTGCATGAATATTACTAACAGGTCGGGTCAACATATAGGCTACATATTATCACGCTATCACCTACGGGGGATGAGCTGTGCGGAGTAAACGAAGTCCGCGCGGACGAAGTCGCTGGCAACAGCTAGTATCCAATAAAAAGCTAAATATGAAAATAAAAATATAAATACATAACTACATAGCATACAAACCACAAAATAAGTAAAAATATAGCAGTGTGTTTATTTTAATTACGCAGGTATTTTCGCAGGCAAAATGTGCAGTACATCTAGGGCTGTCATCTGCCACTTCTTAATTAAGGGTTACCAGACTCAAAAATATGGTTCTTTTACGGGATAATTTTATATAAAATGTTCATTTTGTGAAGTAAACGAAACAACACATAAGTTAACATAAAGCCCCTGAAAACTTTTTACTTGAAGCCTCGCCTTGATGGCATCAATATAAATTCCGCCCGCCTCGCGAAAGACAAGAACAAACGTAAACCAGCTATGGCTGAATTTATAAAAATACGGAAGCTTTATTTACCCCGTATTGTGCTAATTCCGGGTCACTAAATTTTTGTAGCACGAAAACTGGGTTACCCGTAAAATACGGGACGTTTGGCCACCACAAGTGTATCGCACATTGGTGAAATGTGTGCGTACCGTTAGCCCATTGCTTGCTCCTGTTTATGCCGACAAAAGCTACTGATATAACTTATATTTGTGATACTGCTTACTTCTAATTTATAATTTAAGAATTTTCCTAATGCAACACCAACACCCACACCCATTACCAAAAAAAATTGATAACTAATTACATTAAAATGCAACCACAAGACGAATTTCGATACATTTCAAATGTGTAATCCAAACTGTTAATAAGTATATATCATATATTTCTAAATATGAAATACTAATTGTAATTTTAAGTAGTGTTAAATAGTAAAGTGAAATTGGTGACTTATGTACAACATAGATCAGGCATTGGCATCAAACTTGAAGATTAAAAAATGAGTGCGAAGTTATTGGTACAACGGACAACATAGATAGTGCTCGGGCTTGTATACAAATAAAAGCGACGCAAATACGAATAAACGTCAAACTTTGCAACATTCTTGGTGAGATTGGCAAGTTTTAGTTAGCTTGAAACAATCTCGAGGCCGATGCCTGATCTTTAATGTAAAAAAGTAACATATTATTATTACTCTGAAAGTTAATAATGTTAATGAATAATCATATTTCACATTGAAATTCAACTTACTATTATCAACTGCGGTGACGGCCCCTGTGTGTTGAGTCCAGGTTGTGTGGAAGATAGAAAATAAGAGAAAAGAATCATTATAAAGTGTGCAATTAAAATAATCGTAGTAAGATTTAAGTGAGACAGTACAGTTGTTAGCATGTGGCTCATAGTACACAGGACAAAAGAGTTGAGGATATAATATACATTAACTACAACAGAGCCGTCGTAGAAATACATGTACACAATTTTACAGACCCTCATTAAATTGTTCGTTACGATATGCTATCTAATAATTGGATTTTTTCATAAAAATTGTTCCTTAAACAGATCTCCATAGAAAAATGAATAGACATCTTCTAGTATGCTAGGAGTATATATTTCACTTTACATCTGATAGACCGAGGTCTATTATACCTACTGGATTATTAATGATAAAAAAGCAGGTTGAAATATAAATAGCAAAATGAGCTAGTAGCTCTCCATCCCGGTGTAGATTAAAGGCTGTTTCAGCTCAAAGAGAACCAACCAAATTAGTGATACCATAACATATTTATGAACACTACGATTTTTATATTATATATTTTCGCCATGTTGGTCCCGGCCTCCTTTGAAAAATAGGCCAACTGCCGTTCTGCTAGGCAGGTCGTAAAAGGCGACCGATTGGCTATCGAGTCACTACCATCGTGGCTACTAGGTGGTAGGGTTCTGCATTGTTTCGCCCGGGTCTGGTACCACCGCCTTACCTATTCTGTGCTTGTCGCTGTTGTGTTCCGGTTTGGAGGGTAAATTAGCCGGTAAACTTATGCATGTGGCATTAGACTTCGCCACAAGATAGCAACGCACCATTAACATCTTTGGTGTCTATAGGCGATGGTTGACGCTTTCCATCAGGAGACCCATCTGCTTGTTTGCTAACTTATAAAAAAAAATATGATGCATTCACAGACATGTCTTTTCACTAAGTCACAGGTATCAGCTTTATTAACAGATGGAAAAGCAGTTGTGTCCATTAAAATCGGTTTTAAAGATAACCACTTATTTTGCTTTAAGTTTACTTAATAATAGCTGTACTCGCGAATTCGTTCCTGTGACCCAAAATCATTACTTTCTTTTTCTCTGTTCGATAAAAAAGTAGCCTGTGTCACTCCTGCATAACGAAGTTTTAGAAAGGTGAAATAATTTTTAAAATCGGTCGAATTGTTTAAAAAAATATATCGTAAAAAACAAACAAACAAAAATTCAAATCTATACTTATACTTAACCAATAAAAAATATATAATAATCAAACAGATGCCTGCTTTCATGTGAACTTTTTTTGTGTACAAACATTTCTATGAAAAATCCATAAAGTTGTTTATCCTATTCCCATTCGGTCACTGTACATGCAAGACTTGAGAGTGACATGCAAACATGCACATTACGTCTCTCCAAGTTTATTAAACGTCGTTGCATTATACTCTTATAATGTATATTGTATATTACTAATAACAAAGCCACACGATAACATTGTAATAATATACATACAGTAAGACTATTATATAATAACTAATAACTATAGCACTACAACTACATACAAAACTAGTCTTAATAAAATACTCAATGTAGTGATGAATATTTAATAGTAAAATATAGTTTAGCTGTATTACAGAGTGCTAAGTGTGAGTTTTTCTTTTCGCATTCGATCGTGAGCGCGTTTGGAGTTTACTAGGAATTTGTATGTGATTTGTACAGCGCCACCTAGTAGTAAACGTGAGAAACCAGTTTACCACTAGGTGGCGCTATACAAATCACATACAAATTCTTAGTAAACTCGAAACGCGCTCACGATCGAATGCGAAAAGAAAAACTCACACTTAGCACTCTGACATCAATCAATATAATGAAATATTTTATACTAGCTGACCTGGCAAACGTTGTTCTGCCTTTTTAACTACTCTTATTTTTTTTCTATATTTTCTCACCTTTTAACCTCTCGTATGCCGCGACTCAAACAGTGACGGTACTGTAGTATGCCGTGAAATATTGAGTGATTGCGCGTTCGCGCAACATTAACTTTGACATTAAATATCTTTAAGAAAAGAAAACGTGTCTTTAATCAGATTTTTGTTTATAAAAGTCCATGAATGCTGGTTTTTATAGATGCAAAATTTATTAGAATAGCATGGATAATAAATTTATTATAACTCATTATTTCTTATGAAGAAGAAATAAAAATACACACTTTAGTAAAACATAGATAATATAAATAAAAAAAATGTGTATTATAACTTTTTCTTCTTTTTTATATTCTTTTTTATATTGTGTAAGTAATTACACTGTAAAATAACTACTCCTAGTGAAATATTTTGAAAAATATAAGTTTCTTTAGAGTACATTTTTTTAGGATTTCTAAGCGCGGATCCGCGTTCCGGCACAGCCTGGTTTATTCATGTACAGGATGTTACTTCTAAGTTGAGAAAAAATAATAAACTTATGATGTTATTCATTTTGTTATATATTTTAAATCCAATAAAAATCAACATCAAATAAAATTATATATTTATAGAGAATATATATTAATATATATTATAAAAAAAGGTGTAGTCACTGTTCACTAGGTGGGGTGTGATATTCCTGCCAGCAACGACCTACACAGAGAAAAACGTTGCACCCAGTGCACATTATATTGGTTTCTGTGCGTCTTCTATTGCTAGTGCAATGGACGCATCGTCCCCTCTTGTGCCGGTTGCTGCGTTTATTGGCCCGATCTGGTATTGTTCCATCGTCCGAGAAATGCGCAGGGAAATGGTTACCACTGTATCGCGTGGTGCCCGATGCGGCAGCGGCGGGTCTAATCCGCTGTATGTACATATTTTCTAGAGAAAGGGCCTCCGCCAAAGTGTAGCGAAACTGTCTGTGACTTAATTTTTGGACACCTTCATGGCATCGATATATAATGTAGCTGTTGAGGATGCTACAGTTGAGCAGGCGCCTAAAAACTTTAATGTACCACTTTAGTCCTCTTTTACGTTCCAATAAATACATGGAGAGTTTTTGATCTTTTAGGTCTACACCTCCCATGTATTTATTGTAATCATGGACTACTAGTGGTTTGTCACATTCGACACCTGCTCTGCTGCCTGGAGCTGTGTCGTTTTTGTGAAAAGTTGATATTAATGACACCAACTTCACGTCCTTCCAGGCCAACACTGTAACATCCCCACAATGTGCAGCAACAATGTCCCCACGTTGCATTTGTCGGTCGTTGAGGTTTTTAATATTTGAAGGGGTATCCACTCTACGGCGATTCAGCGTCCCCACAACATCTGTTCTTTTGTGTTTTAAAAAACGAGCTAATTTCACAGAATTGTAATAATTGTCCATATAAAGACAATGTCCTTTTTCCAGATAACCTTCCGACAGGTTTAAAACAATTTTTGAAGTTGCGTTGGTGAAGCCATATATCGGTTGTTCTAAGTCTTGATTTTTCCCCGCATATACATTAACTTTTAAAAGATACCCCGTTTCTGCTTCGCAGAGTTCGTAAGTTTTTATTCCAAATCTTGCTGCTTTTGTTCGTATACATTGAATCCATGACAGATGCCCCTTCCATAGCAAAAGCGACTCATCAATGCTGAGGGCTTTGCGAGGAATATATATTTCTGCGAATTTTTTATTACAATGCTCAACTATAGGAGCTATCTTAAAAATTTTTCTTTCATGACCGCGAATGTTGTCTGTGAGACCATCATTGTCAACAAAGTGTAATAAGCGTAATAATAAAAGAAACCTATTTTTGCCCATTATTTTTCTGAAGTTTGGCATGCCCAGTACTCCTGTTGTCCAATATTCGTCTAAACGGCCTCTATTACATAATGACATGTAAATTAAAATGGATATAAATTGATATAATTCTTCCACTGTTGTCTCAAACCAATCATTAAGGCGTGAACCCATGGTGATACCATTTTCGTGTTCACTGGCACGGGCTATAATATCCCATGCATATTTATTTGTTTGTGCAACTATTAACTCCAAGATCTGCCTGTTCCAAATGGTTTTAAAGATATTTATGGGACAATTTGCTTCAATAGTCGGTCCAGATTGCTCCTGGTATGTTTCTTCAATAGCAGTAAAATCCTCAAAATTCTCAGACCAAATTAGTTCTCCATCTGGAACATTCAGATCTTCAGCAGCTTCTTCTAAGCTTGCTTCTTCATTCGCCTCTAAAATCCGACGCAGATCGTCATCATTGTTTTCCCATTCGTCGATTTCGCTTCCAGAATCGACGGCTAACGATTCTACCAACGGAGGCAGTAAATATTCGTCTTCTCGATCCTAAAAAAAAGAAAAACATCCATGTAATGGGTTTATATTTAAAAAAATAACATACTATTTACATAACACTAACTGCAAGAGAATACGAAGGCCCTTCCTCGGTGAAGTCGAGTCTCCTGGGCGAAAACTCTTCATTAGCATCTCGCACAGCCTAAAAAAAATTATTAGTTTGTATAGTCACAGAATACTTAGAGACTCACAGAAGTCAATGTTCCATACAAGTATTATTGGAGCATAGCACACATACACACATATACATACTGATGCGGAAGAAACTGTACGGAACCATTCCGAGATATCGCGTCCGTGAGAGGTGTCTATGTGTGCGTTGCTCGAATATTACTTGTATGTAGATTGACTACTGTTAGTCTCCAGTATTCTGTGGTATAGTCGTCTTTAATGGCCTCTGTGGTGTAGTTGATCCGGTATCGGTCTGATTACGGTCGGAACGAGTTTATAAAAAAAAGTTTGACAGTAGCACCAAATACTATATAAATCGCCTATAGAAAAAATGAGAGGCAAGCGCTAGTTATGGTATGGACATGTGATGCGGAGGAATGAAATTCATGTACTAGGAAAAGCAGACCGACGAAAGATGGATGGATTGTGTAAGGGATATGTGCAAAAAAAAAATGTAAATATTGAGTTGACGAGTAATAGAGTATGTAATGTAGTAATGTAGTATGGAAGAGGAAGACGTACTGAGCCGACCTCAAATGATTGGGAATAAGGCACGAGAATGAGAGAGAGAAAACTAACTACATGTTTATAAATATAATTATTATTTTACCTCAAGAGTTCCAGCATTTGTTCTACGTATGAGAATTCGCTCATTTGATGGTACTCGTAGAGTACCACTTGGGGATAACTGGACCGGCAAGGCCATAGTTATCGGGATAGCTAGTGGAGGTGGGGTTCCCGACCCTCCAGAATTCCTTTCCCTTGATTCCATCTACCTAGAGGTACAATAAAACATGCTAGCAATTTTGAAGAAATTGTTAGTGCGGAATATAGTAGCATTCGTTTTTAGATAGTTAGCACATATTACCTAAGATCCCCAAGTCACATGCGGTTTGAAAAACATTGCTCTTTAGCTCATAGTAATATTAGCATTAAGCAGTGAAACAAATTGTTTAGTTTTATGAAATCAGCATATTTATTAAAATCTTTGAGGCAACTTTTTATACAACACAAAATTCGCATTCATCACTAGGATAGTGCTCATATATAGCAAACGCGCAATTTAAGCACCAAAACTGTTTTGTCTTACATAGCATTTCAAATGTATTTTTAAGAGCGGTGCGACAAAAAAAAATACAAGGTAGCCTTGAATTGGTAAGCAAGCCACACATGAAACAAAAAATCAGTTTCACAAAGTGCGTTTCCTTCCATGGCCATCTTAAATCTCTAATGCACAAGCGGTAGTCTTCAATGTTTAGATAATCGTCAACGTCTAGATAAACAACCATTTTTTTATATCCTAAAACAAATTATACATCCCTTTAGAAACCTAATATCTATGTATATAACGATGCTTTTAAATAAAGATAATAATTTAATCTAACACGTCTTGAACTTGGCAAAGATCTTGTATAACTACAAAGTATTAGTACCTAATCAATACCTTTTAAAAATATCTTATCAGTGGCTTAGTTTTAAATCAAAGTTTGAAGGTAGTTTTATAAATATTTCGTAGTAGTATAACATCGGCAGTAAACACACATGGTTTCGTGTATTTACTTTTCTTGTCGAAACTTGTACGACATACGATGCCAAAAATAAGTTTTAAAACATCCTGTATCTAAATTATACTGATTGCCGGAACGCGGATCCGCGCTCAAATTGGTTCGTACAAGTTTCGACAAGAATTTACACAAAACCATACGTATTTACTGTCGATGTTATATTGCTATGAAATATATATAAAAATGTCTTCAAAACTGCATTTGAAACTCATTTATGGTAGAATAATTATACGAAGATAAAAATTATTCAAATTTACATTTGTTGGGACAAAGAGTCAGTACTAAAGTTTGTAGCAATTTATCAGAAGGTTTTGCGAATTTATTTCTAATATTTTTATTCACTACTATACAATACTAACCCATATAAAGGAAAAAAAATGCTTTACTTACTTTTTTCAGTATATAACTCCACAACTCGAAATTAAAAACTTCACAGTCTCGTGTGGCACTGACACGGAAGAACACCGAACGTTTTTAAATTTATCGTACTTTATGGAATGAAAGTGAATGAATTGACGTGATTGGGTGCTAACTTCGCTCAGTAGGAATACAATCAAACGATTTTCGCTCTAATTTTTATGTGCTTAATGCCCAAAATTGAAAAAAAATCGGGATGGGTCGTTTCAGCGTGGATCCGCGTTCCGGCAGTATAACGGGATTGCGCGGATCCACGTTCCGGCATAGGAGAGGTTAAACCTTCCCTGGACTTCAACAATCAATTCAAAGCCAAAATTAGCCAAATCGGTTCAGCCGTTCTCGAGTTTTAACGAGACTAACGAACAGCAATTGATTTTTATATATAGGTATAGATAGGTAAAATACAATTGTTTTACTGTTTCACAATAAATTTAAAAATATTATTATCTAACCGGTTTCACTTCCATAAAGATCATAAGGGCATTTACTACTATTTATTAAAAAAAAATCTAAACATTCAAATATTTAGATAACTAGCTGCAGCTTCCCGCGGCGAATCCCGCGGGATGCCCTCATTTTTCCGAGATAAAAAGTAGCCTATGTGCTATTCCAGGTCATCATCTACCTGTGTGCCAAGTTTCATTTAAATCCGTTGAGTAGTTTTTGCGTGATTGAGTAACAAACACCCGTCCATCCATCCAAACTTTCACATTTATGGTAGAGTTCTGGATTGTCCGCCCGGTCTGGTACCACCGCCTTACCTATTCATGCCGCAATAGCGTCAGTGCTTGTCGCTGTCATGTTCCGGTTTGGAGGGTAAGGTAGCCGGTAAACTTGTGCATGTGGCATTAAACCTCGCCACAAGATAGCAACGCACCATTAACATATTTGGTGTCTATAGGTTTTCGCCGTGTTGGTCCCGGCCTCCTTTGAAGAATAGGCCAACTGCCGTTCTGCCAGGCAGGTCGTAAAAGGCGACCGATTGGCTATCGAGTCAGTAACATCGTGGCTACTAGGTGGTAGAGTTCTGCATTGTCTCGCCCGGGTCTGGTACCACCGCCTTACCTATTCCTGCCGCAATAACGTCAGTGCTTGTCGCTGTCGTGTTCCGGTTTGGAGGGTGAGGTAGCCGGTAAACTTATGCATGTGGCATTAGACCTCGCCACAAGATAGCAACGCACCATTAACATCTTTGGTGTCTATAGGCGATGGTTGACTCTTTCCATCAGGAGACCCATCTGCTTGTTAGCTATCTTATGATATAAAAAAAGGCGATGGATAACTCTATCCATCAGTCGATCTATCTGCTTGTTTGCTATCTTATGACATATAGATTTATCGCGAAACAGTACAAATGTATTTCATATAAAATATTGCATCAAAATTGAGTTCTAAATATTTAGAATTTGGAATCTAAATATTTAGATTTTATTTTTTGTCAATATATATAGGCGATGGTTGACCCTTTCTTGGTCTCCTAATGGAGACCCATCTGCTTGTTTGCTATCTTATGATATATCAAAAAAAAAATTAATAGTTATTAAATTCGAATGATGTTAAGTAGCGTTCAGCCCATTACAATTCCAAGAACAATTTGCCGAACTTAATCTGGAACTAATGTAGAAAAATGGTCGTCGAAAAAATTTTGATTCCCAGCCTGAACGACTCTCGCTCGGTAATTCGTTCCGTCTAGACTAGAGCATAAAAAACTTGAGTTATCACCGCCGTAACACCTTTTGTTTTAATATTTCATATTTGACAGACGCGCCGCCCGGCCTTTGTAATTGTATCCTTTGATATGTGTATCTACTTTCAATTGTGTTCTAAAATAGATCATGATTTTACCATATTGAATGTGACATATATCAAGAACGAGTTTAAAAAAATTAAAGCAGTGACGCTTTAAACAAGGATTTAAAACGTTATGATTTCGATATATTTGCGCCGTTGTGATTGGTTATGGTATATGATATTATGACGTTGTGTTCTAGCGCTAGTTGGGGAACCAATTACGAAACAGCATGAAACGCAGGGAACCAATCACGAAACAGCAAAAATATCGAAATTATATCGTTATAAATCCTTGCCTTTAAAACTAGTCGACAATAATCGAGATCTAATAGTTACACACGTATAGAGAGAACTAAGTACTATAAATCACAATCCTTATAGATTTACCTCGCTTCTACCACATTCGTAATTGCTCATATTAAGAATAGACCAGGCCTTTCTTTTCCGTTAGGCAGCTCGTAAAAGGTGAACGACTAGCCTAACATTTCATTGCCCTCATGATTAAAAAATTGTATAATTACAGCAGTTCCGCATTTCGCCATACTCGTACAATAACGTCAGTGTTTGTCATTGTCGTATTCCGGTTTGGAAGTTAAGGTATCCAGTAACCTTATGAATGTGATATTTTAACCCGCCACATTGATAGTAACAAACCATTATCATATTTGGTCTCATTAGGCGAAGTTCGTATCTTGCCATCAGTCGAGACCATTTACTTTAGTCTTCAACACACTAATTATTAATTGATAAATACATATTTGAAACTTCGTGAGTAGCTTCATTTACACGAGTCTAAAAAACTTTCGAAAGTGTTGCGAAACAAATATCTCATGTATAGCTATAGGTCTAAAACAACGCAGCAAGGAATGTGTAGGGCACTATGACCCTCTGATAACAGCTATAGTTATTAAACAATTCAGTAAAAATGAACTATGTATGTCCTTACACATATGGCATTTTCGCGGTGGTAAACACGGTGGTGGTAGAAGTCGGAACTTAGAAGAGAGAAGACTCAAAAAAATTGTATTTTTGAACATTTAGTTCAAAAATTCTAATAAGATGAATACGGAATATGAACAGACATTAGAATGGAAGGAACTATAGACAGTGATCTAAGTTAAAAAACGCGAAATTCACAGACGATACAAATAGAACTCATGATGACTTACTTTCTAACGTAATGATGGCAAAAAATAATATTAGTCGAAAAAAAGGAATCGTCAAAATTCGCACGTAAAATATCACAATCTCTGATCAAACTGCTTCCAAATCCTACATGATAGCAATATAGTGTATGAAAACAAGAATAATGCTGACAATATCTGCCTCATAAGCGATTGTAAGTTCTACAAAAAATTCTAGGTCAAACAATTTTTAACACCGAAAGATTTTCACTCGATAAATATTAATTGAGATTACTATAGGACTGTATTTAACCTGTTTACCTTCACTTACTTTAACAGTTAATAAAGACATTATATAAATAATGTTAATGCGTGAAGCGAAAACTTTGGATCCCTTTTTAAGAATATTACGTGTATGGAGATGTCTGAGATTTGGCACACTTAACACGTATTAAGTGCAGAATGCTAAATTTATATAAGAAACGAGAAAATTTTATTCAAATTAGCTAGTCGCTGGTCAAAACTCGACCGTATTTCTATTATTATTAACGCACAAATGTAATAGATATATTACACAAATTATAGGATGAACAAACTGACTTAGTTTGATGATAGACTCTATCTAAAACTTCTACATTTCACAACAAACTTTAACCATAACAACAAAGGAATGATAACTTTATGTATGGTGGCTGGAAAGGGGGCGGGAATAATAGAATAGCTGTTCTCGCTTAATTCGTGTGATACAAAATCATTACTTCCTTTTATTAAATCGGGTTGAAAAGTAGGCAGTAGTCTATACCACTCCTGGGTAGTTTTAGATAATCTCTTTAGATAACCTCTTACCATTACAGCTCTATAATGGTAAGAGATTTTTTAGGATCGGTCCAGTAGTCCATACAAAAATTTAAAAATGCAATAAATTACAGATGTTTTCTCTTTATAAATATTAGTATAGAAGTATAGACATACGAAAACTACAGGACTTCTTTCTTAACAAGGGAACCCTAAAAGTCACACACGTAGGTAAATTAAACAAAATATTAACAAAGTATAGCATCAACACTGAACTAGCGCTACCGGATTTGATTTTATAGTGTTTTTTAGTTTTTATAATATGAGAGGATGAGTTCAGATTTTTTATGTCCATTATACAAATGTAATGATTAGCGGTCAGTGCCTTAGCGAAAATGTTCTGCATCACTCTTTAATGACTACCTACATTTAATACTCTTACCCGGATTCGGTAATCAAACCAGGGGAATACACGCTTGGCAATAACAAAAAAAATATATATTAATGTAAAAAATAATAATTTAAACGAAGTAAAACTGCAGCATTCGTCTTCCAACTTCCTATATATTTGGAACCTTGGATCAAATCCTCACTTAATGTATGGGAGCAAGTGGGAAGTGTACCTTTCCAAACAATAAAATAATTTTCCACGTCGGCTAATAAATGACCAAGTTCTGAGGTAACAAACTTAAAAACACTGGCCAAGTCAGACATGCGCACGAAGGGATTCGTACCATCATCTATAAAAAACCGCAAAAAATTCGTTTCTTGTATGAGAGCCCCCTTAAATATTTATTTTATTTTAATTCTATAATTTTAAAGTGAATATAGGTATAACTTAATATTCTGTGAATATTTCAAGCGTCTACTAGTTGTCGTTACTAAGTTTGAGAAAAAAATGACAAAAAACCACGTTTATTTTGTGGGAGCTCCTTTAAATATTTATTTTCTTCTCTTTTTAGCATTTGTTGTTTCAGCAGCAAAAGAAATACATCATCTGTGAAAATTTCTGCTGTCAAAATATCACAGTTCCTGAGATAATGCCTGGTGACAGACGGACAGAGACATTCGGACGGACGGAGACATTTAGACGGACGGACACACAAATAGACAGATGGACAGCGGAAGACTCCGTTAAACTATTTGAAAACGGAACCCTAAAAATTACATCCAATTTTGGTGACGCTAATGTTGAAAAGTCGGTTGAAATTTTTTAAAGTTTTGTCACAAAAAAAACTTTTTACTAAAAAAACTTGTGTCCATATTAAATTGAACGTTTCCGTTTTACTTAAGTTGGAAGTAAGAGGCCGTAACATAATATCTTTGGTATTCATAAATCATATATTTAATATTAATAAATCGTGTAAAAATAATACTTTTTTAATATAACTAATAAATGGTACGTATAACTCGCGCGAATTAACATGACACCTGGCTCAAATAACACTAGTACAATTTACAGTGGGCAAAAAGGTTTATTTTCAATTTTAAAACGAAAATACACGTACAACGGTAACAGATGCTATCACTACTGCCGTCACACAGCGGTGACGGGGTGCCGCGCGGAGTAGTGAGGGGACGAGTATCGAGTCCTGAGCCAGGTGTCATGTTAACTCGCGTGAGTTGTAATAAAATCGTACGTTTATAATCAGAATGTTAAAAAATTCTATTTCTATACAACAAGATTTTGTATGGTCTCGTGAAACAGTGTTACTTACCGCGCCAGATCCTTTTGGTTTCGACGCAGCGACGTACGCCAGATACTGTATCACCTTTTTGGTGTTTTCTGTCTTACCAGCGCCAGATTCTCCTGTGCAGAGAATTGACTGGTCTTCGCGATCTGTAACATACAATCATATTGTTAATTTTAACGAAATGCGAAATGGGCTCTACATTTAAACTTAAACGAACATCCCTGAAATCTATCCAAAAAATACTCTCAATCGAATGGACTAGCAAAGAAATACGGTCTCTTTCTCATATTCATTTATAAGTATATAATAGATCGCCTATTCGTATAACGGAATGTTTTTTTTTAAATTCTTTTATTTAATAGACATTTTTTTCATATAATGAAAATGTCAATCTCATCGTAACTTATTCTAAGTTAAACTTATAACTTTGTCTTAGATCTAGATTGCTTACATAAATGTATACAGCATCCTAGCTGCGCCAGATGTTGGTTCAGCCAAGACACTATTATACAGACCCACATTATTTTTACTTAGATTATTTATATTAATAAATCGTGTACGTTTCTCTGTGTTCCTGACACATATAACGGAATGTTGTAAGTGCTACTAGCAAGGCAGTCTCATTTAAAATTGAACGCAATATTCAGAAAAAACAGGGGAATTGAAGTCAGTTTTGTAGTTGTAATGAGTTTTTTCTTTTTTTACCAGTTGTTAGTTAATTCTTAATTTTAATGTATTTTTAATCTATACATATAATAAAATCGTAAGAAAGTCAAAACTGTACATTGAATATTTTTTAAAAGAATACTTGGGGCGTGATCTACAATCGATATCGAAGCCAAATTTTTAGAATTTTTGTCTGTTTGTCTGTATGTATGTCCGGGGTAAACTCAAAAAGTACTGCATGGATTTACTTCAAATTTTACATGAATATTACTAACAGGTCGGGTCAACATATAGACTACATATTATCACGCTATCACCTACGGGGGAGGAGCTGTGCGGAGTAAACGAAGTCCGCGCGGACGAAGTTGCGGGTGTAGCCCGCAACTTCGTCCGCGCAAAGTCGTGGGCAACAGCTAGTTAAATATAAATCAAAACTAGTTATCTATATATTAATGCGTGAAGCAAAAGCTTTATACCTCTTTTTACGACATTTACGCGAACGGGGGTGTATGAAATTTGGCACAGTTAAAGTTCCAAAGTGAAGGAGTCGTTTGTGAAAGAATAGGAGGTAAATATTTTTATATTATGTGCATTAATAATAATAATCAAGCCTTTTTATTTCCATTATAAAATTAAATTTTATTAAGGTTTTTTATATATAATATGCACGAGAAACACATTAAATTAATAAAAATAAACGTTATACATATTTATTACTAGCTGACCTGCGCAGCTTCGCCCGCAAGTATATTTATAAGTCATCCAAATAGCTTTTAATAAAAATTTCATACCCTATTTCAGCTCTCCAGGGACTGATTTTTGAAAAAAAATAGCCTTTGTTTGACCCCGGATCTTCAACTATATCCATGCCAAATGTCATGAAAATCGGTCCAGTGGTTTAGCCGTGAAAGCGTAACAGACAGACAGACAGACTTTCGCATTTATAATATTAGTATGGATGCATGTTGTAACGAACAGTGTACCGAAACCATGGTATAGGACCATGCTTCCGAGAGAAAAATCGTTGGAAATTTGTGTACGCAATTTTTGATATTTTTGACGATTTTTTACGTAAACTTTTTAAGATTTATTTTAATACGCTACAGTGCTTATTATTTGAAAAAATAGTAAAATTTAAGGACATACATAAAATAAAAAATGTGTAATGTACCACGTAACACTTTTTTTTATCTATACATATAATAAAATCGTAAGAAAGTCAAAACTGTACATTGAATATTTTTTAAAAGAATACTTGGGGCGTGATCTACAATCGATACCGAAGCCAAAAATATAGTTTTTAGAATTTTTGTCTGTTTGTCCGTTTGTCTGTTTATCTGTTTGTCTGTGTGTCTGTATGTTCGGGGTAAACTCAAAAAGTACTGCATGGATTTACTTCAAATTTGCATGAATATTACTGACAGGTCGGGTCAACATATAAGCTACATATTATCACGCTATCACCTACAGGGGAGGAGCAGTGCGGAGTAAACGAAGTCCGCGCGGACGAAGTCGCAGGCAACAGCTAGTATATCATAAGATAGCAAACAAGCAGATGGGTCTCCTGATGGAAAAAGTCAACCATCGCCTATAGAAACCAAAGATGTTAATGGTGCGTTGCTATCTTTTGGCGAGGTCTAATGCCACATGCATAAATTTACCGGCTACCTTACCCTCCAAACCGGAACAATCAGTGCTAGTCACTGTCGCTATTGCGCCAGGAATAGGTAAGGCAGTGGTACCAAACCCGAGCGCAAGGGACAGCCATCCTTTCTATCTTCGAAAAAATCTCATAAAGACAGATAAAAAAGAAAACTTTAGATTGTTGGACTAAGAAAAGTTTCTACGTTACGTGTAAAGCAATGTTATCCTTGAATAACAATAATAATTAATAAGGTGTTGTGAGAAAATTAGGTTGTTATTAAATTGATTAATATCAATTTAAACATCTCATAATTCCGAAATTTTAGAGTGGAGGACTCGCCAGAAAAACCACAGAATGTGTAGGACAAAAGTTTCATCGTGTTTTTCATAATATAATCAAGCGGTTGAAGTCAAAAAATAATTATTGTTATTAATAAATATTTTTCCGTCGCCGAATCAAAATTTTCAAAGCCCCAAACTTCATAATCTACCCAATTTGAGATTTTTCGAAGATATAAAAGATGGTTGTCTCGTTAAAACGAAGCTGTTCACAAAAATTCAGCTTGTTGTTAATCGAAAAAAAGTTTGATCCTGGGATCCCGGTCTAATAGATATTTTTGTTTATGCTATGGTCAAACAAAGCTCTAGAATCATTGCCGAATTTCGACCTAAGGGCGATAGCTACTAAAAACAAAATTATGATATAAAATTCGTTCAGGAAAAAGGCTTTTTAGTCTGCAATAAATCGCGGCTAGGTTGCACTTGCTAACGTAACCGGCTGGGCGCGGCCAGACGTGCCATGGTCCCCGCCCGTCCCATTAGCAGGCAATTAGACTAAATGTTGCACCTCAACAACGGTGTTTATATCCTAGTGACGTGGGTAACAAATACTTTTTATCGAGAAAACAAAAAAATTCAGTGGTGTTAAACAAAGGTCTGCCTCGTGGTTTAGGGGTAGTTAATCATCATCATCAAATCATCGGCTCAGATCATGAGATTCCAGGTTCGATCCCCGGGTCGGGCAAAGGTGTTATTGAGGTTTTTCGAGATTTTTTCGAGGTTTTTCTCGAAAGTCTAAAATCTCAGTAGCAGCTCGGAGACTGGCGGAGTGGTGTATTACCACTGCCTTGCCTCGGATGAGCACGTAAAGCTGTCGGTCCCGGTTATCGCTAGAAATGATAGTCGAGTATTGTTAATATGTCGCCAACTTGTTAATAATCACCACTTATCTCACAAACCAAAAAACCGCTGAAACGCGGTGAACCGAAAACTCTATAGATGTTCGGTTAACTCTGCCTACCGCGCAAGTGAACCGGGCGTGATAATACCAACTTAAAAAATTGTAATTATAATGTCAATCTTTATATTAATACGTGAAGGAAAAACCTTTATACCCCTTTTTAAGACAATTTTAAGACAATTGTGCGAATAGTGAAAAAAGACAGAGTTTAGAAGCAGTAGAAGTACATTAAATTAATAAAAATTAAACATTATAACATTGATATAAAAAACCAAGATACCCAATCAGTGTCTCGAAAACGTCCTCTAAACATGAGCGCACAGTTTTAAATTGTGCGCTCATTTCAAATAGAATCGCGTCGGACGCGATACTGTCAATTTTATTATTTTTCGTACATTGCTTTGTAAAAATAACTATAACTCTTGTACTTAAGGTTGGATATGCAAAAACATATATTTTTGCCACATCTATAACTACTTGTGTGAAATTAGGGACAGTTTTGAGTGTCAGTTTTGTTCGTGACTGTGCATCTGGATTTTTTTTATATCAATGCATTATAACTACATTAATGTGAATATACATGATAATACACACATCTGTATATCTATAAAATAGAAAATATGTAGTACTAATTGCAGCGTGCAGCCCGCTGCATTATAAAAGTTTTTGGTGAATCCCGCGGGATCACCTGATTTCCGGGATAAAAAGTAGCCTACGTGCAATCCCTCGTCATCATCTACCTGTGTGCCTTTTATTCATATCCGTTCAGTAGTTTTTGCGTGATTGAGTAACATACATCCATTCAAACATCCATCCATCAAAACATCCAAACTTTATTAATATTATAAATGCGAAAGTTTGGATGTAGATTTTCTTACGGCTAAAGTCTGTTGTCAAACTTACAAGAGATTTTATTGTATAGTCCAGTGTTTTTCAATCTCTTTCAAGACACGACCCCCTTAGCATGTTACAAAAAATTTCGACCCACTGCTTTATCAAGTAAATATTTTATCTTTGTTTTTTTTTTGGAACACTAGCTAGCGTTTACAAACCCCTTGCAAAGACCTCGCGACCACCAGTGTTTTTCAAAGTGTGGGCCGCGACCCACACTTTAAAAAACACTGGTTTAGTTTAAGGTCGAATTTCAGCCACAGACGATCGCTAGTTAATTTTAAAACTGATCTTACTATCAGAAATATATAAAAGCTTACTATCAGGAAACCTAATCATACTATTCTAAAAATTATGATTAAAAGTATATCGTCCCAAATTAGTGTTGACAGTGTATCATTCAACGGAAACATCGATAAATTAATACAAGTATGTAAAAGCCCATACATTTGTTAGTCCTAATACAACGGTGAGTCGCCAGCCGCCTGATTTCTTTTTTTGTCATTTTTTTAGCTTTTTCTGGTAGCTAGACAGTACTTTTTCCCATGTTGGTTCGGTCCCTTAAGATCAGGCTTTCCCAACCTTTATTTCGCCTAGCCTCCCCTAATCAAAAGTAATATTCGCCGTGTTGGTCCCGGGCTTCTTTGAACAATAGGCCAACTGCCGTTCTGCCAGGCAGGTCGTAAAAGGCGACCGCTGGCTAAACCAGTCACTACCAACGTGGCTACTAGGTGGTAGAGTTCTGCATTGTCTCGCCCGGGTCTGGTACCACTGTCTTACTTATTCCTGCCGCAATAGCGTCAGTGCATGTCACTGTCGTGTTCCGGTTTGGAGGGTAAGGTAGCCGGTAAACTTATGCATGTGGCATTAGACCTCGCCACAAGATAGCAACGCACCATTAACACCTTTGGTGTAAATAGGCGATGGTCGACTCTTTTCATCAGGGGATCCATCTGCTTGTTTGTTATCTTATGATATAAAAAAAATTCTTATGCCCCCTTTCTATATACCTTATTTACCTACTCGTTAATATTTTTTTTGGAAATGTAATCTTACATATTACGTACGATGCCCCACTGACCTCTGGAATCGTCATTTTGGAAATGTAATCTTACATATTACGTAAGATGCCTCCCTAAGGGGGCGTGCCCCCCCTGGTTGGGAACTCCTGCTTTAGACTATCTGCCATTATAGCAGGTCCGTAAAAGGCGGATGGTTGGCCTATACGTGTTACTATCATCGAGACTACTTGGTGGTAGAGTTTCGCAAGTCTCGCCCGTATTTAGTACCACCGCCTTGCCTATTCCTATTGCAATAGCATCGGCGCTCGTCACCATCGTGTTCCAGGTTTTAGAGTAAGGAAGCCCGTGAACTTTGCAAGTGGCATTACCATCCCGCCACAACGTATAGCAACGGACCATTAGCATCTATGGTATCTGTACTGCCCTGCTAATTAAGTCGACCATAAGCGCATGTTGTGTGCAACAGAGAAAATAGCGCCCAAAAATTTGCACCTTTAATTTTGACGCTACAAAAAATTATGTAGATCAACATTTTTTCCATGTCTATAGATTTTTGGTAGCGTCAAAAATAAAGGTGCTTTGTGGGCGCGATTTTCTTTGTTGCACCCAACATGCACTTATGGGCTACTTAATTAGCAGGGCAGTATAGGCGATGGTTGTCTTTTCCATGAGAATAGTCTATTTCTTTGTTCTCTTCTTTATCTTTACAGAGTATTAAACAATTTCACATTTTAATCAATTTCACATTTACAATAACACTAGCTGTGTCCTTATGCAACCTCGTCCGTTTGAAATGTTTTTTAAAAAGTTACTCCCGAGTACATCAAATATCTGCTAGTGAAAGTCCCGTCAAAATCGGTGCAGCCGTTTCAGAGATTAGCCGAAATAAGCAGATAGACAAAAAAATTAAAAAAATATATTTTGGTATAGGTAATAGGTATGTATGTACCGTGTACATCCATATACATTTAGCAAAAAGCGGGTAGGTATCTTAATATTACAAACAGACACTTCAATTTTATTTATTTGTATGTATGTATAGAACATAGATGTATAGAAGACTAGCTGACCCGGCAAACGTTGTTTTGCCATGGTGGTTGATTTTCCGCGCAATTTTCTTAATATTTTCTTTTATAAGAACCTTCTCCTTACAATTACAAGCACAATAAAAAAAATTACCGAAATTGGTCCAGCCATTCAGGCGTGATGTCGATACCAAGGAAAATAGGGATTGATTTTTATATATATAGATTATGCTGGATAATAAAATTGGAAAGGATGAAGGTTTACTACGACATTTAATAAATAAACATTGCACATCACTATTGTCAACGTCGTACAAATGACCTTACAAGCCACTATTTACCTTTAGTCACAAAGATAGTATACAGAGATGCGGAAGTGACGGTTCACTAATGACGCCTTTGGATGTCCTGTCCACTAAAACATGTAATATGGCGGACACTTAATAGCACTTTTTATACGAGACAGGATGATATCTGCTAGGTAATAGTTATTTTTTAAATCATAGGATAGCAAACAAGCTGATGGTTTTCCTAATAAAATAACAGACGACCATCTCTTATAGACTCCAGAGATGTTAATGGTGCGTTGTTGTCCGTGTAGCAAGAATGAAATGCCAAATGCATAAATTCACCGACTACCTTACAAATCGAAACACAACAGAGCACTAACACTGTTGCGACAGGAACAAGTAAGACGGTAGCACTAAACCCGTTCACCGGGTAGTCACGATGTTAGGCTTATCATCATTACATAGTATAAAACAAAGTCGCTTTCTCTGTCTGTCCCTATGTCCTTATGTCCCTATGTATGCTTAAATGTTTAAAACTACGCAACGGATTTTGATGCGGTTTTTTTTAATAGATTGATTGATTCTTGAGGAAGTTTTAAGTGTATAAACCTTTCCGATATTTCCACGGGAACAAAAGCTGCGCGGGTGAAACCGCGGGCAGGTCGCTAGTACTGTATAAGCCTTTTCCCGCCTTCCAGATACCTGGCATCTGGCATCGTAAGTAACTCAATTTCAGAAAAAAATGTTAGATACGCCCTTTCAACTAACGAGGGCAGTAATAACAAGCCAATTGTTCTATTAACAAATCAGACTAATAGATCTTATGATAATCCGAAAGAAATAGTTCCGATCAACCCGATCGGGACATGACAATGACAAACTTTGGCGGCTGGTGCTATTGCAGCAGAAATACAACTGCATTTGTCATCTAAGACTAATGGCCTGCGCAGACGAGGGACTTTAGTCCACAAAAGTGCCTGAATCGTGAAAAAATATCTGCCGCGAACTTGCGACGGGTGTGCGATCATTTGTTGTACGGAAATTTAGTGAAGCCATGTTATGGAGGCAAATATTCTGAGATTACGTTGTGCTGTAATTTAAATCAAGTTTAAGAATTGCATTGCATTGGTCCAGAGGAAAGACTGCCTGTTTAAAGTTAATCAATCTCGAGCGCTCAACGTAGCCTAAAGTTAGCTGTGTGCGTTGTTGCCCCTTGTCACGTGAGTCCTATTTTTCAGGGACTCCCTCGTACTTTTATCCAGCCCAGTCTCTCGGCGTCCCCAGTTATTCAAGGGACATTTTGTACGGGATACTTTTCGTCCTATGTTTCTTTCCTTATTCAATAGAGTTTATTAGGGATCTATATTGGTAGACAAAAAAGTACCCCGCGGATAGTCTCTTGTCTGCGCAGACCATAACTTGGCGACTTTATTGTTTAGGCCTATTGGATTGTACGTCTTTGAAATGCCCATGTAAATGGTGTACTAAGTGATATCATAACGACGCACTTTAGATAGTGCGTCCTAAGGTTTGTTAATTGGTCTTAGATAAATACTATCGGACGGAGATACGACCACCCCTTTGGTTAAGTGGTTACAGTATGGGGAGCCCAAGATGATAAATAGGGATTTACTCGAGCGTCGCGGGGACCTACTTGATTTTGTAGATAGGATGATAGAAAAAAATTAAAGGCCATAATTTTTTTCATTTCAATGGTGGAGAAATCATCTACAAATAAAACAATTAAAAAAACAATGACATGGAAACGCTGAAGCGCGTCAGATTAAAGTATCGTGGGTTATTTGCGAGCTAAAATTTAGAAAATAATCTGATGATTTGAGTGTAGCTTAAGAGAGTGGGAGGGTCAAATATTTATAAAGAAAACGTTGTTTTGACATTCTCGAGCGGGTCTGATTTTTTTTCATTTTGAAAAAAGAAAAAGAATATTGAAAAAATTCTGATACTTTCCATTAGCAGAAGTTATTGGATTTTGTTTTCTACTTCCCGAAATGCCCGGCTCTATATACAGTGCTTATGTATTTGGCGGAGAACCACAACAGTATGAGTGGTACCCATTACTATGTTTCTGCCGCGCTCGAGTAAATCCTAAAATCCCCTCATGGCCTCCCCTACATAAATTAACATAAATTGGTGTTAAGGGAGAACATTATATTACAGGAGAATACTATGCGGCGTGTAAGGGAATTGCTATCATAACTACCACGTAAAAATTGCATGTTTTTTAAATTTTTCGACACACCATCCCTTACACTTTTCGCCGTGTTGGTCCCGGCCTCCTTTGAAGAATAGGCCAACTGCCGTTCTGCCAGGCAGGTCGTAAAAGGCGACCGATTGGCTATCGAGTCACTACCATCGTGGCTACTAGGTGGTAGAGTTCTGCATTGTCTCGCCCGGGTCTGGTACCACCGCCTTACCTATTCCTGCCGCAATAGCGTCAGTGCTTATCGCTGTCGTGTTCCGGTTTGGAGGGTAAGGTAGCCGGTAAACTTATGCATGTGGCATTAGACCTCGCCACAAGATAGCAACGCACCATTAACATCTTTGGTGTCTATAGGCGATGGTTAACTCTTTCCATCAGGAGACCCATCTGCTTGTTTGCTATCTTATGATATAAAAAAAAAAAACACGTATGTATAATTTCTTGGTGGTAAGAGATAATCACATCTATTACCAAATATGTCAATAGTGGCACAAGTTAGCCGGTACCTTCTATTCAAGGCGGAAAACATCAATGATAAGCAGTAATCTGGGCGAGTAATCGTCTACCGCCACAATAAAAGAGACATGTGTAATAATGTAACGCTCACCAGCGAGCTTGGAAAAAGAAAATGATATCTGTCTAGACCCCTCCTTGACGAGAAAGTCATCGACCAGTTCGTGCTCAGCTGAATGTATCACTACCATCATGACTACTACCGGTAGAGCTCCGCTACGTCTCGCTCGGGTTTGATACCACCTGTTCCTGCTGCAATAGCAACAGTGCTTGTAACTGCCGTGTTCCAGTTTGGAGGATAAGGTAGCCGGTAAACTTATGCATGTGGCGTTACCATCCGGCCAAACGGTTAGCAACACCATAATAAGATCTTTGGTGTTATCTTTACATATATAACAAAATCGTAGGAAAGTCAAAACTGTACATTGAATATTTTTTAAAATACTTGGGGCGTGATCTACAATCGATATCGAAGCCAAAAATATAATTTTTGTCTGTTTATCTGTGTTTCTGTTGGTCTGTGTGTCTGTTTGTCTGTTTGTCTGTTTGTCTGTTTGTCTGTTTGTCTATTTGTCTGTTTGTCTGTTTGTCTGTTTGTCTGTTTGTCTGTTTGTCTGTTTGTCTGTTTGTCGGTTTGTCTGTTTGTCTGTTTGTCTATGTGTATGTCCGGGGTAAACTAAAAAGCACTGCATGAATTTACTTAAAATTTTGTATGAATATTACTAATAGGTTGGGTCAATATATAAGCTACATATTATCACGCTATCACCTACGGGGAAGGGGCGGTGCGGAGTAAACGAACTCCGCGCGGACGAAGTCGCTGGCAACAGCTAGTAGAAAATAAGAAAATAATCATTTAGGAGAGCCATCTGCTTGCTTTCTATTCTATGATTAAAACAAAATAGAAAAGGAGTTAAAAAAATAAAAAAGATGGAAGTGAACGAAGAGCGATAAATCATACCCTGTAACATAGAACGGTAGGCGGTGTCAGTGATGGCGAACACGTGTGGTGGGACTTCATGCCTTTTGATGCCTTTATATCTTTCCATAATCTTCTCCGTGTAGATCGGGAGCTTCTTGTACGGGTTCACCACCACGCAGAAGAGCCCCGAATATGTCTGAAAGAAAAACAATGTGTTAATTATAACTTTGAATAACGACAATCATAAAAGTGATGCTGATTATAGTAGATTATAAAAGGTTTGTACGAAGTTAATTTTATAATACAGTATAACTAACAAGCAGATGACTCTTCTGATGAAAAGGAAGAACTTTTCATCAGGAGGACTTTTGTCCGCAAAAATCCGTGAATCGTGAAAAAATATCCGCTGAGAACTTGCGACAGACTCGACGCACACGGTGTACGATCATTTGTTGTCCGTTTTTTTTATATCATAAAATAGCAAAGAAGCAGATGGGTCTCCTGATGGAAAGCGTCAACCATCGCCTATAGACACAAAATATATTAATGATGCGTTGCTATCGTTACAGCAGGCAGGCTATGCCTGGCAGGGTCTTAATGCCACATGCAGAAATTAACCGGCTACCTTACCCTCCAATCAGAAACATGATAGTGACCAGACCCCGATGAGACAATGCAGAACTCTAACATCTAGTAGCCACGATGGTAGTGACTTGCATAGCCAATCGGTCGCATTTTACGACATGCCTGGCAGAACGGCAGTTGGTCTATTCTTCAATGGAGCCCGGGACCAACACGGGGTAAAACATGTATCGGACCAACATAGGGTAAATTGCAAAAGTTTGGTAAAACCACTCACTAAAATCGTGGTAGATACTTACTAGGTGGCAACTGGCAGAGTTCTGCAATATCTTAGCCAGGTTAAGGACCACGGCTTTACCTGATACTGCTGCAATAGTTTCAGTGGTAGTCATTGACGCTCTGGTTTGGATAATAAGGTAACGGGTAGACCTAAGCATTTGCATTTCAACTTACCACGCGGTTTGCACTTGTAACATCTGCTACAGGCGATCCTAGTATATTTCCATGAGAACCACCATTTAGGTGGTTATTCTATGATCATATATTTATATTTCTGTAATCCTTACCATTCGGCCGCACCTGTGTGTATCATCCCGAAAATATTAGCCCGCTATAACCCTTTGACGGCAAACGCAGTCCGAATGTTTGCGACGATAGCCGATAATAGCCGGTCACGTCTGCATGTATCGCGTCAATGCGCGAAGCTTTGTGACGATAGACATACGGATACGGAGATAGAAATACGGATATAAATCTTAGACGGATACCGTACCGCCTTGTTAGCATAGTAGACAACGATCCTGACTGTGCAATGCAATGGGATTGTGTTTAATTCCCAATATCTAAAGCATGTGTGTAGTGACCATAGATGTTTATAATCTGGTGTTGAATGTTTATTAAAGTTATATTTAAATTTTATATTACTATCTATTGCCCGCGACTTCGTACGCGTGACCCAAGAACAGTACTTTCTTTTGCTTAGTCGTTTAAAAAATAGCCTATGGTGGTCTAAAACAATCTTCGCATTATTTCCGAATTGCCTTTCAAATCAGACCGTCTTGAGGTACATCTGTTGCATGGTTTCAAAGGGTATAACGGACATAAGTAGAAACATTTTTGTGTTCTATATAGGTATAACAAGCAATCTGCTTACTTTAGGATTAGTTTTATGCGTTTTTTTCCGCGCCGTTTATTTACTCAGAATAAAAAAGGATAAGTAATAAAAACTACTAATTTTATTATGTACCGATTTCTATGTAAGATTTGATCTCTGCCGGAAGAAACTGGCTAAAAAATTATGTCATGCTAGAAAAATCTGGCTCCTAGCTAAAGGCGGTAAAGATGAGAAGCAATAAACTGATAATGTTAATATGCAATTAACATCACTGCTACATGTGTTTAATTGGATATGTCGTTAAATAGTGATCATTATAACATGTTTATAAGTTGTAAAAATATAATGGTGATATGCTGTAATTTACATGTCGGGACCCGACTGGGGTTACTGCGACATGACAGATGTAAACACGGAAGCTACGGTCACAATATGGAGCGTCAATAACAGGATCACAATCTGATAGTAAAATAACTGTCACTGGTCTTCAGGATCTGCTCAGCTTAGCTCAGAGGCCGCGACCGCGTTCCGATCCGGTTGCACTAGTAGCTATAAAACTGTCGATCCGTCTAAAATGCTTTTTTATATCACAAGATAGCAAAAAGATGATTCTCTTGATAGAAAGAGGCAAACCATCGCCTATAAACACTAAAGATAATAATGGTGCATTGCAATCTTTGTGGAGGGTTATTAATGCTATATGCATCAGGTTTCCGGCTACTTATCCTCTAAACCGGAACAAGTACGACAAAGACGCTATTGCGGCAAGAATAAATAAATAAATAATAAATAAATATCACTGGACAAATTACACGAATTGATCTGACCCCAAAGTAAGCAAATTATATGCTTGTAGTATGGGCGTCAGTCAACGATACTAATACATAGAGATACATATATAAATACTCTGACATATTTAATAAACACCCAAACCCAGAAATACAAACATCTGTGTTCATCACACAAATGCCTGTCCTTGCCGGGAATCGAACCCGGACCCCATTGATTGCGTAGTCAGGGTCGCTAACCACTCGACCAACGGAGCGGTCGAATAGATAAAGCGTTAAAGAAAGATGGCGTTTTTGTACTAATGCACTATTTTTAAAACTGAGCGATAAAATAGCTGAAGGTAAGATAGCCAAATAGAAAACTTTAATTATTTTATTCATATCATAGGACAGCAAATAAGCTGATAGTTATTCTGATGTAAAGAGACAGTCACCGCCTATCACCAGATATATAAATGGTGCGTTGCTATCCAAGTGGCAGAGATGGTATACCAAATTCATAAACCGGCTACCTTACCCTCCAAACCGGAACACGACAGCGACCAACACCGACGCTGTTGCGACAGGAATAAGTAATGCGGTGATATCAAAACCGGCCGAGACATTCTAGAACTTTACCACCTAGTTAGAAGTCACAATTTTGGTGATGCATTTTACACATACTACACTAGGTGGTAGAGTTTTGCATCGTCTCGCCCGGGTCTGGTACAACCGCCTTACCTATTCCTGCCGCTATAGCGTCAGTGCTTGTCACTGTCGTGTTCCGGTTTGGAGAGTAAGGTAGCCGGTAAACTTATGCATGTGGCATTAGACCTCGCCACAAGATAGCAACGCACCATTAACATCTATGGTGTCTATAGGCGGTGGTTGACTCTTTCCATCAGGAGACCCATCTGCTTGTTTGCTATCTTATAATATGTAACTGGCTGGCAGTAATCAGATTGATGTATTAAGCCTGAGAGCTTGGAAAAACACAGAAAAAGGCTTTTCAACTTTAAATTGGGGCTGGCAGTAGGGTGCAAGGAGGTGCGTGCACACCCCCCTGTCAGGAAAAAAAATGATGTGGTGTCGCGGGACACCAGGTAGGAACGAACTTCCTTCGGCTAAACGGCACTACTCGCTTGTGTACGCGACTGTCGCGCCTGCGCACGTCTCATTTAACGCTTTTATTCCACGCATTTTTCTTACGGTTTTACTATCACATTTTTTTCAGTTCGGTCGCGCAGCAAAATCCCTATCCCCTCCAAGCCTGCCGTAAGGAACTTCGTTCCAAAAACTTCGTTCCAATAAAATACGTAAGTATAATAAAATAATATTAAATTACTGTTTGAATAAAAATTGAAAGCAATCGCTGTCCATATTTATTCATAACCATGACAAAAATAATTTGATATCACATTTATCCACCTGTGGGTCATTTTACGTTAAGAGGGTCTATCGACGGCTTCATCAAATAATCATAGGTACATAGTTTGAAATTTTAAAGGAAATATCAAACATGTATTGTTCTATATTTAATATTACTTTATGGTATGACGCATATGCATCATGCTAAAAGTAATCCTGGGCGACGCTAAAAGTAATCCTGGCAACGCCCATGTGTATGTGTATGTGTGTGCGCACAAATTAGGCAGGAACCAAACATATCCCATTTCTTTCTTTTCATTTCATTAAAAAAATACAGTAATAACTTAAAATTAATTAAGATAATGAGTATCAGAATCAAGGCGACTATCATCAACATCAGGACTGCGGCATCAAGGGAGCCACACGTATCTTATCCGTTACAGCGGCGACATCAAAGCGCGCAGATTACTTATCGGAGGCAGATAGAGGGCAATTGTTAGTCTGAATCAATTTACATGTGACCCGTCGTCTGGAGGGCGGAATAAAGTTATGTAAACAGAATTATTAGATAAACTCGGATTCTAATGGCCGCTTTTATTAATTTACCAACTTACATATCTTCACATACATATTTACCTACATACTTCTTACGGGGTAGGCAGAGAAAACCGTGTGCCATACATCACGATCCTTAAAGACTTGTCTCGCTTCCTCCACATTCATTACTTTCTTCATATAAACACGTCGGTTGCGAAGACTCTTGACACCACCTTCGGACAATACTAAACCAATCTGATCATCGTACGTCATCTAGGACTTCCCGGTACCTACATCCTTCCACATTAGCCTTGTATATCTCTTTTGCTACCATTCTTTCTACATGTCCAACCAAGCATTTTATTAATTTAATAAACATTATACTATAGTAACTTCACACCCGTATCCCCTATACTACAGTAGGATATATAGGTGGTGGTAGTGTTCTGGCGACTTCTCGCATGTGTTTGGTACCAATGTTTTTGGTTGGTACCAACCAAAAAGGGGAGATATAGAAATAAAAAAAAAGAAATAGCTACTCCTATTGACAAACAAATAGTTGACCTAAGCTATACCATAATGAACTTTGTGGTATATGGCATAAGGTTGAAAGTAGCGTGTACTAGGATTTATGAGTCATAACTTGTTTACAATAAGAAGTGATAAGAAGTGATTCATTGTTTCCCGATACATTTAGATTTTTATGGATCCAGGTAGAACTTTACCCTGAGTATAAATAGAGATGTGTTGACAAATACAGGGCAGTTTTTATAAAGCGATCGAGAGCGATACTTGAAGTGACCAATGCGAAACCAGTGTTTAGTGATAGTACAGTGAGTGACTAGTGTTATTCAGAGTATTTAAGTATTACATTGTGTTGTGTTGTGTGTATTTGTATTGTAAATACACGGTTCAATATAAGTGGCGTTTTCTTACAATTACGAACCCGAAGTACGTAACAATATTTTACTAGGAATTTTAATACTTCTTTTTGGACGTACATAAGATCATTCCATAATAGGTGAAAATATTTTAACCCAGCATTCGGTACGTCTAATCAAAGATATCTAGCTAAAAATAGTATTTCAGGGCTGTAAAACTTTGATTGGTACGAATAAAATTTCTTATATGAATAAAATTTCATACAAATCAAAAAGTTTTAAACCCTTGAAAGACATCTGTTTTTAACTAGATATCTCTGGTTAGACGTACCGAATGCTGTGTTAAAATATTTTCACCTATTATGGAATGACCCTATATGCATAAGTGTTCGATTTTCTCACTATGATTTAACTAACCTCATTCTATTTGAAAATTTAAATTCTAGTCTCAACTGGTTTTATGAAAATAAAATCTTGTAAACAAATTATTGTTTTTTTTTTTCAAATTAACGTGTAAACACTAAAAATACGTATTTTGAAAAATCTTACGTAGAAGAGGTGAGGGGTTTTTTGTATCTCACGATATCTGACCAAAGAGAACGGGGGTGGGGTTTAAAAAAACACGAAAATTGTCCCACGTAATTACGGACGCGGTTTTATTTACTCCTGCTCTTGTTAATTATGCTGTGTTCCGGTTTGGAGAACAAGGCACTCATGATGTTACAATAACGGCTTCGTTTTGCTGAAATTATTTTAATCAGATATGGACGTGATAAAGCCATAAAGTTCACCTAACCAAAATTAAACCGCACGCGTCACCGGTGGTCATTCCAGTGATGCAACTGACTTGTCTCGTAAGTTAGTAACACGATTGACACAGTTTCCACGTTGTACTCCCCGAATATGGCGAGTGCCGTGATTTGGCGGAGTTACGCTGGTATGCACGACTTATAGGTTATGACATTCTTTTCTCCTTTAACATTTTGTTACAATTCTTAGGTTAGCAAAAGTATGATGAGGATCCACACAATGTTGATCTGTACATATAATAAAATCGTAGGAAAGTCAAAACTGTACATTGAATATTTTTTTAAAAGAATACTTGGGGCGTGATCTACAATCGATATCGAAGCCAAAAATACAGTTTTTAGAATTTTTGTCTGTTTGTCTGTATGTATGTCCGGGGTAAACTCAAAAATACTGCATGGATTTACTTCAAATTTTGCATGAATATTACTAATAAGTCGGGTTAACATATAGGCTACATATTATCACGCTATCACCTACGGGGGTGGGGCAGTGCGGAGTAAACGAACTCCGCGCGGACGAAGTCGCTGGCAACAGCTAATAATAAAATATAGATATAATATGATAATACCCTACAAATTATCACGTTGTCTAATCATAGACGTGTCATCAGGCACACGACACTTAGTTTTACGATATCTCACCTTATCACTAAAGTAACAAAATAAAAAATCGCTTGTATTTCTGGTTCTCTTTACTTTGTATAATCAGTTGTTGTCTGTTGAACGGAACGCAAAAAAGAAATATGTAGTATATGATGAGTCAGAAGATCAGTATGTGCTTCCACGAAATAATCGAATTTAAATATACAGTTTTTTCAACGAGATACATGTTATTGGTCTTCAACGCTCTTAAGGAAATTCTTAATGCCTTCGCGTTCTTAGTCCGTGTACTTATAGCGCCGTAGGGAAGGAAGGGAAGTGCGGTTAGGGTTAACAAGACCTAAAACAGAGCTGGACTAATTAGAGAAATACACCGGACATTTTAATAGCTTGCACAAATTGTATGCCTTAATTCTAAAATAATTATTTTTAAAATTAATAGGATACCAATCGAACTGATAGTTTTCCTAATGGAAAGAGACACCCATCGCCAATAGATACCAGATATGTTAATGGTGCGTTGCCATCCAATAGCTGGGTTCCGATCTAGTTGTATTGTAATTTTAAATAATTCGAGACACAAAATGTTCAAATTTTATAGAATACTAGCTGTTGCCCGCAACTTCGTCCGCGCGGACTTCGTTTACTCCGCACAGCTTCTCCCCCGTAGGTGATGGCGTGATAATATATAGCCTATATGTTGACCCGACCTGTTTAAGTAATATTCATGCAAAATTTGAAATATATCCATGCAGTACTTTTTGAGTTTACCCGGGACAAACATATATACTTACAGACAAAAATTCTAAAAACTATATTTTTGGCTTCTATATCAATTGTAGATCACGCCCCAAGTATTCTTTTAAAAAAATATTCAATGTACAGTTTCGACTTTCCTACGATTTTATTATATGTATAGATAGATAACTAGCTGACCCGGCAAACGTTGTTTTGCTAAATATATTTATAACAGTATTTCTCTACTATTTAATTGTTGTTATAATACTTATAAACCTTCATCTTGAATCACTCTATCTATTTAAAAAAGCCGCATCAAAATCCGTTGCGTAGTTTTAAAGATCTAAGCGTACATAGGGACAGACAGCGGAAAGCGACTTTGTTTTATGCTATGTAGTGATAATTTTTAAATATTCGCACATCATATAATGGTACAATGTGTACGTATTTTTTATAACTTGTGACACACTTATTCATGCAAATTAATCTATACTAATATTATAAAACTGTAGAGTTTGTTTGTTTGTTTGGTTGTACACGCTAATCTCGAAAACTTGTATATTTGTTTAATTCTTTTTGAGTTGGATAGCCTGTTTATCGTGGAAGATTTATAGGCTATATAACATCATGCTACGACCAGTAGGAGCGGAGTAAACAAAATCCGCGCGGACTATTTAACATCTTTTATTTTATTTCATCTGTGTGATAGGGATGGAATTCTAAATATATAAGTTTACCGGCTACCTCATTCTCCAAACTAGAACGACAGTGACAAGCATCGTCGCTATTACAGCTGGAATAGCAGAGCAGCAATACTGACCCATCCGAGACGTGGCGGAACTCTACAACCCATACTGCCTGCAGAATGTCACATGATCTAAGTATTCTCAAAAGGGGACCGGGACTATCAAGAAAATATTTGTGTGTATATAACTCAAAGGATGTAAAGCCATTTGAGCCATTTTAATGTAAAGAAGTTACCACCTTACACACAACATATACACAGAAATAAAACACGGTAGGTGGATTAATGTATTGGATTTCTGGATTAATGGTTTCCCCGTTCTGGTCCCAGGCCCTTTGAAGAATAGGCTAACTGCCATTCTGCCAGGCTTACGACAGATTGACTATACGAGTCACTACCATCGTGGTTACTGCATCGTCTCGTCCGGGTCTGGTACCACCGCCTTACCTATTCCTGCCGCAATAGCGTCAGTGCTTGTCACTGTCGTGTTCCGGTTTGGAGGGTAAGGTAAACTTATGCATGTGGCATTAGACCTCGCCATAAGATAGTAACGCACCATTAACACCTTTTGTGTCTAGAGGCGATGGTTAACTTCCATCAGGAGACCCATCCACTTGTTTGCTATATTATGATATGTAAAAAAACTTGAGAGATGTCAAAGGACACCCGGATGGAACGAAGTTCACACCACACTGTTCAATGCGAAATAGAAAGACGAAACGAAAATAACTGGCTTGCTTTCTATTAGGCATGGATCATTTAACAGTTAACATACTAAATTTCGTTCTAATTTTTTTTAACAATTAACAACTGTTATTTATATTAGCAAATACTGTTAAAAGTAATTTTTATGCATCACTAAAATTACCAATAACTTGATATATGGTAATATTGTTATTAAAACTATTATAGAGGACCTTGTTTGGTAGCTTAGTGTTTTACTGCTTCTAATACTTACTTATTATATATAGGCTACTGATATACTATAACACAAATAAATAACTGTTAAATATTAATTAACATTAACAACATAACAGTTAATCTAATTTAACAATAATTTCCATGTCTACTTTCTATGAGAGAGAGAGAGAAAGAGACAGACAGACAGAGAAACACGCGCACGCCGCACGGCTTACAACTATAGGAAAAAGGGTCGATACAACTTTTAGTCGCATTTTTTCCGTCTATTACCCTTTCGCAACACGCGATAAGGAACTTTGTTCCAAAAAGTTATGGAAAACACGTGTAAAAGAAACATGAAACCCTTTTTTTAACTTTGGTTAGAAACAAGTCAAAAATCAACTAGCACGCAACAGATCAGAGATAAGAATAAATAGCCATGTACATTCGCAACTTTTACGGGCATCTTGCGCAAGCGCAGCCTCGTTGCATATTACCGCTGACACTGACATGACATGCGATAATTAAAATCGCATAAAAATGCAACTTTACTCATTGCAATTTGGAAAGTGACATTTAATTAATGGCCGCAATGTTTTTATGGGTTCAAACATGTGGTGACATTGGGATATACTTAATTCGGTGATTTTAATGACTTAATAAAACACATGGGAGTTTCAGCTTGAGATGATTTAGCACATGTCGTACATGCACAAAATTTCAAAGAGGATGTTTTTTAGGGTTCCGTACCTAAAAGGTAAAACGGGACCCTATTACTAAGCCACCGCTGTCTGTTCGTCTGTCTGTCACGGGGCTGTATCTCATAAACCGTGTTAGCTAGAAAGCTCAAATTTTAACAAATTATGTATTTCCGTTGCCGCTATTACAACAAAGTATCTTCACGCCCGTATCCCCGAAGAGGTAGGCAGAGGTACAACAAGTGCACCCACGATTAGCCGAAGATACTTGGTCCCACAAATGTGATAGGTGGCAAGCCTATCGCCAACCGGGCACTTTCCAATCCCGGACAACTTTGTGTTTCTCAGAAAACTGAAAAAACACTTTTTTTATGTGCCCGACCCGGGAATCGAACCCGGGACCTCATGTGGTCGACGCCACCGCTGGACCACTAGACCATAGAGGCGATTACAACAAATACTAAAAATAAAAAAATTAAGGGACCCCTCCCCACACTATAATCGTGTTTTACTCGTATATTATATTTCAAAGATGATGGTACGGAACCCTTCGTGCTCTAGTCCGATACGCACTTGGTCGGCTTTTTATATAATAAGATAGCATACAAGTATGCCACTTTCGTAAGTAAAGCCGTATACTCGTATTTGCATGCTATCATTGATATAAAAAACCCTAGATGCACAGTCCCGAACAAAACTGACACTAAGATAGCAAAAAGATGATTCTCTTGATAGAAAGAGGCAAACCATCGCCTATAAACACTAAAGATGTTAATGGTGCCTTGCAATCTTTGTGGAGGGTTATTAATGCTATATGCATCAGGTTTCCGGCTACTTATCCTCTAAACCGGAACAAGTACTGACGCTATTGCGGCAAGAATAAATAAATAAATATCACTGGACAAATTACACGAATTGATCTGACCCCAAAGTAAGCAAATTATATGCTTGTAGTATGGGCGTCAGTCAACGATACTAATACATAGAGATACATATATAAATACTCTGACATATTTAATAAACACCCAAACCCAGAAATACAAACATCTGTGCTCATCACACAAATGCCTGTCCTTGCCGGGAATCGAACCCGGACCCCATTGATTGCGTAGTCAGGGTCGCTAACCACTCGACCAACGGAGCAGTCGAGTAGATAAAGCGTTAAAGAAAGATGGCGTTTTTGTACTAATGTACTATTTTTAAAACTGAGCGATAAAATAGCTGAAGGTAAGATAGCCAAATAGAAAACTTTAATTATTTTATTCATATCATAGGACAGCAAATAAGCTGATAGTTATTCTGATGTAAAGAGACAGTCACCGCCTATCACCAGATATATTAATGGTGCGTTGCTATCCAAGTGGCAGAGATGGTATGCCAAATTCATAAACCGGCTACCTTACCCTCCAAACCGGAACACGACAGCGACCAACACCGACGCTGTTGCGACAGGAATAAGTAATGCGGTGATATCAAAACCGGCCGAGACATTCTAGAACTTTACCACCTAGTTAGAAGTCACAATTTTGGTGATGCATTTTACACATACTACACTAGGTGGTAGAGTTTTGCATCGTCTCGCCCGGGTCTGGTACAACCGCCTTACCTATTCCTGCCGCTATAACGTCAGTGCTTGTCACTGTCGTGTTCCGGTTTGGAGAGTAAGGTAGCCGGTAAACTTATGCATGTGGCATAAGACCTCGTCACAAGATAGCAACGCACCATTAACGTCTATGGTGTCTATAGTCGGTGGTTGACTCTTTCCATCAGGAGACCCATCTGCTTGTTTGCTATCTTATAATATGTAACTAACTGGCTGGCAGTAATCAGATTGATGTATTAAGCCTGAGAGCTTGGAAAAACACAGAAAAAGGCTTTTCAACTTTAAATTGGGGCTGGCAGTAGGGTGCAAGGGGGTGCGTGCACACCCCCCTGTCAGGAAATAAAATACGTAAGTATAATAAAATAATATTAAATTACTGTTTGAATAAAAATTGAAGGCAGTCGCTGTCCATATTTATTTATAACCATGACAAAAATAATTTGACATTACATTTATTCACCTGTGGGACATTTTACGTTAAGAGGGTCTATCGACGGCTTCATCAAATAATCATAGGTACATAGTTTGAAAATTTAAAGGAAATATCAAACATGTATTGTTCTATATTTAATATTACTTTATGGTATGATGCATATGCATCATGCTAAAAGTAATCCTGGCGACGCTAAAAGTAATCCTGGCAACGCCCGTGTGTATGTGTGTGCGCACTAATTAGGCAGGAAACAAACATGTCCCATTTCTTTCTTTTCATTTCATTAAAAAAATACAGTAATAACTTAAAATTAATTAAGATAATGAGTATCAGAAACAAGGCGACTATCATCAACATCAGGACTGCGGCATCAAGGGAGCCACACGTATCTTATCCGTTACAGCGGCGACATCAAAGCGCGCAGATTACTTATCGGAGGCAGATAGAGGGCAATTGTTAGTCTGAATCAATTTACATGTGACCCGTCGTCTGGAGGGCAGAATAAAGTTATGTAAACAGAATTATTAGATAAACTCGGATTCTAATAGCCGCTTTTATTAATTTACCAACTTACATATCTTCACATACATATTTACCTACATACTTCTTACGCGGTAGGCAGAGAAAACCGTGTGCCATACATCACGATCCTTAAAGACTTGTCTCGCTCCCTCCACATTCATTACTTTCTCATATAAACACGTCGGTTGCGAAGACTCTTGACACCACCTTCGGACAATACTAAACCAATCTGATCATCGTACGTCATCTAGGACTTCCCGGTACCTACATCCTTCCACATTAGCCTTGTATATCTCTTTTGCTACCATTCTTTCTACATGTCCAACCAAGCATTTTATTAATTTAATAAACATTATACTATAGTAACTTCACACCCGTATCCCCTATACTACAGTAGGATATATTAGGTGGTAGTGTTCTGGCGACTTCTCGCATGGGTTTGGTACCAACGTTTTAGGGGAGATCTAGAAATAAAAAAAAGAAATAGCTACTCCTATTGACAAACAAATAGTTGACCTAAGCTATACCATAATGAACTTTATGGTATATGGCATAAGGTTGAAAGAAGCGTGTATTAGGATTTATGAGTCATAACTTGTTTACAATAAGAAGTGATAAGAAGTGATTCATTGTTTCCCGATACATTTAGATTTTTCTGGATCCAGGTAGAACTTTATCCTGAGTATAAATAGAGATGTGTTGACAAATACAGGGCAGTTTTTATAAAGCGATCGAGAGCGATACTTGAAGTGACCAATGCGAAGCCAGTGTTTAGTGATAGTACAGTGAGTGACTAGTGTTATTCAGAGTATTTAAGTATTACATTGTGTTGTGTTGTGTGTATTTGTATTGTAAATACACGGTTCAATATAAGTGGCGTTTTCTTACAATTACGAACCCGAAGTACGTAACAATATTTTACTAGGAATTTTAATACTTCTTTTTGGACGTATATAAGATCATTCCATAATAGGTGAAAATATTTTAACCCAGCATTCGGTACGTCTAATCAAAGATATCTAGCTAAAAATAGTATTTCAGGGCTGTAAAACTTTGATTTGTACGAATAAAATTTCTTATATGAATAAAATTTCATACAAATCAAAAAGTTTTAAACCTTTGAAAGACATCTGTTTTTAGCTAGATATCTCTGGTTAGACGTACCGAATGCTGTGTTAAAATATTTTCACCTATTATGGAATGACCCTATATGCAAAAGTGTTCGATTTTCTTACTATGATTTACCTCATTCTATTTGAAAATTTAAATTCTAGTCTCAACTGGTTTTATGAAAATAAAATCTTGTAAACAAATTATTGTTTTTTTTTTTTTCAAATTAACGTATAAACACTAAAAATACGTATTTTGAAAAATCTTACGTAGAAGAGGTGAGGGGTTTTTTGTATCTCACGATATCTGACCAAAGAGAAAAAAAACACGAAATCTGGGGTAAAAAAAACACGAAAATTGTCTCACGTAATTACGGACGCCGCTTTATTTACTCCTGCTCTTGTTAATTATGCTGTGTTCCGGTTTGGAGAACAAGGCACTCATGATGTTACAATAACGGCTTCGTTTTGCTGAAATTATTTTATACAGATATGGACGTGATAAAGCCATAAAGTTCACCTAACCAATATTAAACCGCACGCGTCACCGGTGGTCATTCCAGTGATGCAACTGACTTGTCTCGTAAGTTAGTAACACGATTGACACCGTTTCCACGTTGTACTCCCCGAATATGGCGAGTGCCGTGATTTGGCGGAGTTACGCTGGTATGCACGACTTATAGGTTATGACATTCTTTTCTTCTTTAACATTTTGTTACAATTCTTAGGTTAGCAAAAGTATGATGAGGATCCACACAATGTTGATCTGTACATATAATAAAATCGTAGGAAAGTCAAAACTGTACATTGAATATTTTTTTAAAAGAATACTTGGGGCGTGATCTACAATCGATATCGAAGCCAAAAATACAGTTTTTTGAATTTTTGTATGTTTGTCTGTATGTATGTCCGGGGTAAACTCAAAAGTACTGCATGGATTAACTTCAAATTTTGCATGAATATTACTAATAAGTCGGGTCAACATATAGGCTACATATTATCACGCTATCACCTACGGGGGTGGGGCAGTGCGGAGTAAACAAACTCCGCGCGGACGAAGTCGCTGGCAACAGCTAATAATAAAATATAGATATAATATGATAATACCCTACAAATTATCACGTTGTCTAATCATAGACGTGTCAACAGGCACACACTTAGTTTTACGATATCTCACCTTATCACTAAAGTAACAAAATAAAAAATTGCTTGTTTTTCTGGTTCTCTTTACTTTGTATAATCAGTTGTTGTCTGTTGAACGAAACGCAAAAAAGAAATATGTAGTATATGATGAGTCAGAAGATCAGTATGTGCTTCCACGAAATAATCGAATTTAAATATACAGTTTTTTCAACGAGATACATGTTATTGGTCTTCAACGCTCTTAAGGAAATTCTTAATGCCTTCGCGTTCTTAGTCCGTGTACTTATAGCGCCGTAGGGAAGGAAGGGAAGTGCGGTTAGGGTTAACAAGACCTAAAACAGAGCTGGACTAATTAGAGAAATACACCGGACATTTTAATAGCTTGCACAAATTGTATGCCTTAATTCTAAAATAATTATTTTTAAAATTAATAGGATACCAATCGAACTGATAGTTTTCCTAATGGAAAGAGACACCCATCGCCAATAGATACCAGATATGTTAATGGTGCGTTGCCATCCAATAGCTGAGTTCCGATCTAGTTGTATTGTAATTCTAAATAATTCGAGACACAAAATGTTCAAATTTTATAGAATACTAGCTGTTGCCCGCAACTTCGTCCGCGCGGACTTCGTTTACTCCGCATAGCTTCTCCCCCGTAGGTGATGGCGTGATAATATGTAGCCTATATGTTGACCCGACCTGTTTAAGTAATATTCATGCAAAATTTGAAATATATCCATGCAGTACTTTTTGAGTTTACCCCGGACATACATATAGACAAACAGTCAAAAATTCTAAAAACGATTTTTTTGGCTTCGATATCGGTTGTAGATCACGCCCCAAGTATTATTTAAAAAAAATATTCAATGTACAGTTTCGACTTTCCTACGATTTTATTATATGTATAGATAGATAACTAGCTGACCCGGCAAACGTTGTTTTGCTAAATATATTTATAACAGTATTTCTCTACTATTTAATTGTTGTTATAATACTTATAAACCTTCATCTTGAATCACTCTATCTATTTAAAAAAGCCGCATCAAAATCCGTTGCGTAGTTTTAAAGATCTAAGCGTACATAGGGACAGACAGCGGAAAGCGACTTTGTTTTATGCTATGTAGTGATAATTTTTAAATATTCGCACATCATATAATGGTACAATGTGTACGTATTTTTTATAACTTGTGACACACTTATTCATGCAAATTAATCTATACTAATATTATAAAATTGTAGAGTTTGTTTGTTTGTTTGGTTGTACGCGCTAATCTAGAAAACTTGTATATTTGTTTAATTCTTTTTGAGTTGGATAGCCTGTTTATCGTGGAAGATTTATAGGCTATATAACGTCATGCTACGACCAGTAGGAGCGGAGTAAACAAAATCCGCGCGGACTATTTAACATCTTTTATTTTATTTCATCTGTGTGATAGGGATGGAATTCTAAATATATAAGTTTACCGGCTACCTCATTCTCCAAACTAGAACGACAGTGACAAGCATCGTCGCTATTATAGCTGGAATAGCAGAGCAGCAATACTGACCCATCCGAGACGTGGCGGAACTCTACAACCCATACTGCCTGCAGAATGTCACATGATCTAGGTATTCTCAAAAGGGGACCGGGACTATCAAGAAAATATTTGTGTGTATATAACTCAAAGGATGTAAAGCCATTTGAGCCATTTTAATGTAAAGAAGTTACCAAATTACACACAATATATACACAGAAATAAAACACGGTAGGTGGATTAATGTATTGGATTTCTGGATTATGTTTTCCCCGTTCTGGTCCCAGGCCCTTTGAAGAATAGGCTAACTGCCATTCTGCCAGGCTTACGACAGATTGGCTATACGAGTCACTACCATCGTGGTTACTGCATCGTCTCGTCCGGGTCTAGTACCACCGCCTTACCTATTCCTGCCGCAATAGCGTCAGTGCTTGTCACTGTCGTGTTCCGGTTTGGAGGGTAAGGTAAACTTATGCATTTGGCATTAGACCTCGCCATAAGATAGTAACGCACCATTAACACCTTTTGTGTCTAGAGGCGATGGTTAACTTCCATCAGGAGACCCATCCACTTGTTTGCTATCTTATGATATGTAAAAAAACTTGAGAGATGTCAAAGGACACCCGGATGGAACGAAGTTCACACCACACTGTTCAATGCGAAATAGAAAGACGAAACGAAAATAACTGGCTTGCTTTCTATTAGGCATGGATCATTTAACAGTTAACATACGAAATTTCGTTCTAATTTTTTTTAACAATTAACAACTGTTATATTAGCAAATACTGTTAAAAGTAATTTTTACGCATCACTAAAATTACCAATAACTTGATATATGGTAATATTGTTATTAAAACTATTATAGAGGACCTTGTTTTGTAGCTTCGTGTTTTACTGCTTCTAATACTTACTTATTATATATAGGCTACGGATATAATATAACACAAATAAATAACTGTTAAATATTAATTAACTTTAACAACATAACAGTTAATCTAATTTAACAATAATTTCCATGTCTACTTTCTATGAGAGAGAGAGAGAAAGAGAGAGAAAGAGACAGACAGACAGAGAAACACGCGCACGCCGCACGGCTTACAACTATAGGAAAAAGGGTCGATACAACTTTTAGTCGCAATTTTTCCGTCTATTACCCTTTCGCAACACGCGATAAGGAACTTTGTTCCGAAAAGTTATGGAAAACACGTGTAAAAGAAACATGAAACCCTTTTTTTCAACTAGCACGCAACAGATCAGAGATAAGAATAAATAGCCATGTACATTCGCAACTTTTACGGGCATCTTGCGCAAGCGCAGCCTCGTTGCATATTACCGCTGACACTGACATGACATGCGATAATTAAAATCGCATAAAAATGCAACTTTACTCATTGCAATTTGGAAAGTGACATTTAATTAATGGCCGCAATGTTTTTATGGGTTCAAACATGTGGTGACATTGGGATATACTTAATTCGGTGATTTTAATGACTTAATAAAACACATGGGAGTTTCAGCTTGAGATGATTTAGCACATGTCGTACATGCACAAAATTTCAAAGAGGATGTTTTTTAGGGTTCCGTACCTAAAAGGTAAAACGGGACCCTATTACTAAGCCACCGCTGTCTGTTCGTCTGTCTGTCACGGGGCTGTATCTCATAAACCGTGTTAGCTAGAAAGCTCAAATTTTAACAAATTATGTATTTCCGTTGCCGCTATTACAACAAAGTATCTTCACGCCCGTATCCCCGAAGAGGTAGGCAGAGGTACAACAAGTGCACCCACGATTAGCCGAAGATACTTGGTCCCACAAATGTGATAGGTGGCAAGCCTATCGCCAACCGGGCACTTTCCAATCCCGGACAACTTTGTGTTTCTCAGAAAACTGAAAAAACACTTTTTTTATGTGCCCGACCCGGGAATCGAACCCGGGACCTCATGTGGTCGACGCCACCGCTGGACCACTAGACCATAGAGGCGATTACAACAAATACTAAAAATAAAAAAATTAAGGGACCCCTCCCCACACTATAATCGTGTTTTACTCGTATATTATATTTCAAAGATGATGGTACGGAACCCTTCGTGCTCTAGTCCGATACGCACTTGGTCGGCTTTTTATATAATAAGATAGCATACAAGTATGCCACTTTCGTAAGTAAAGCCGTATACTCGTATTTGCATGCTATCATTGATATAAAAAACCCTAGATGCACAGTCCCGAACAAAACTGACACTCAAAAGTGTCCCTAATTTCTTTTAAGTAGTTATAGATATGGCATAAACATATGTCTTTGCATATCCAGCCTTGAGTGCAAGACTTATAGTTGTTTTTACAAAGCAATGTACGAAAAGAAATAAAATTGACAGTGACGCGGCCGACGCGATTCTATTTGAAATGAGTGCACAATTTAAAATTGTGCACTCATTTTTGGAGGACGTTTTTGACACACTTATTGTGTATCTTGGGTTTTTTAAATCAATGCATGCTATCTTATAAATAAACAAATAAATAATAAATATTCACGGGACAAATTACACTGACTGATCTAACCCCAAAGTAAGCAAATTATTTGCTTGTGTTATGGGTGTTAGTCAACGATACTAATACATAGAAATACATATATGGATACTAGAATATCTATACATATAATAAAACCGTAGAAAAGTCAAAACTGTACATTGAATAGTTTTTAAAAGAAGTGATCGACAATCGATATCGAAGCCAAAAATATAGTTTTTAGAATTTTTGTCTGTTTGTCTATTTATCTGTATGTATGTCCGGGGTAAACTCAAAAAGTACTGCATGGATTTACTTCAAATTTTGCATGAATATTACTAACAGGTCGGGTCAACATATAGGCTACATATTATCACGCTATCACCTACGGGGGAGAAGCTGTGCGGAGTAAACAAAGTCCGCGCGGGCGAAGTCGCTGGCAACAGCTAGTATTTAATAAACACCAAAACCCGGAAATACAAACATTTGTGCTCATTACACAAATGCTTGTCCCCGTCGGGGATCGAACACGAGCCCCGTCGGGCGTCGATTGCGTAGTCAGGGTCGCTAACCACTCAACCAACGGGGCGGTCGATTAGTTGTATATGTACTGTGTGCAAAGACGGATCGTGACTGAGTCAGCAGCCAGCCGATAGCAACAGTCGTGCACGTAGCTGCATGCCAACGGAGGATAAGGTCGCATCATAATGATTACAATTAGATGATTATTAATGTAGGCTGCCACAACAGATGTGACGAGCCTGTGAGGTCGCCTGTGAGGAGCCTATCTGCATCTTACTGAATCTTTGAGAAATTACGCTAGCTTTTAGGGTTACTCAAAAACGGAACCATTATTGGATCACTTTGTTGTCCATCCGTCTTTCAAAACCCTTTTTCAGGAACTTAGAGATATATCAAGACGATTATTTTTTTTTTGACCGATTTTGATTTTTCGAATTGCATTCAATGCAATCTTTGAGCTGTAAAATGTTTTCTTATATACATAATCCATAGGGTTGAAAAATTTAAAAGTAATGTCAGAAATGCTATTTTGTGCTATTTTATATAAGGCTAATATTATACATATAGTGTGCGACACGTCTCGCAGTACCTACACTCCTACATTAAGTCATTACTGCTATCTCTTTCATTGTATTTTTTTTTATATCATAAGATAGCAAACAAGCAGATGGGTCTCCTGATGGGAAGAGTCAACCATCGCCTATAGACACCAAAGATGTTAATGGTGCGTTGCTATCTTGTGGCGAGGTCTAATGCCACATGCATAAGTCTTTCATTGTATAGATTTATATGTACTTCAGAAATCAGAAACTTACATCCAAAATTAGATTTAAATCAAATACTCGAGACTCGAGTGAAAAAATCAAACTTGTAAGTTACCGCAATCAAAAGATATGATCGTTTACGTCGCATACCTATTTTGCAATTTCACAAGAGAAATAAACCAATCAAGTGATTTTCATTGACCTACAACCATGAAATTTGGCAAAATGAAAGCACATGTAATAAAAAAAATTAAAAACCGTCAATATGTTGTTTAAACAAAAAAATGTGTAAAGGGTTGACCCCACAGGCTATCCCTGAAACTTCCCGCTAAATCAAGGTAATTTTAATATTTGGTAAGGTGTAACTTTTCAAAATTAGATTCGATTTTGATTATTGAAACGGCATTCATCGTAATTTTTTTTAGTACAAAAATATTGCAGAATACCGAAAATTATTGGTTGAAAAATTTAGAAGTTATGTTGAAAAACACTTGTCTCAAAATTTTTTGTCAACGATTACTCCCAAACGGATAAACCGATTTTAATGAAATTTACACATTAGACGTAGTATTTTGAGGAAAAGAGCTAAATAGTTTTTGTACTCAATCGGTACATTAATCTGGAAGTTAAATTTAAAAAAATACTGTTTTGCCAAAAAAAAATTTCGGGGTTTTTCCAAAATTTCTCAAAATCTTTTGAGCCGACTTATAGTGCGCGCGGAACTAGTTGGCCGCGCCTTACGTATTACGTATTACGTATGGCGCGGCCAACTAGTTCTGCGCGCACTATAGTTCAAATTTTCAGGAAATCTAAGTTGAGTGAAATCCAATCGAATGCCATCAACCGCGAATCGGTCCAGCCGTTCAAAAGTTATGAGATGTGCCAGGTAGTTCGTACAGGAAGAACGAAGTTTGGTACCTGCCTTATCTTTTGGTTCTTACACAACAACTCAAATACTTATTACCGTTCCGATTTCGTGTGCAAGGTACCGAAGTAAAATTGTGTATGTGGTGTTAACCTTTCGCCATAAGGATAGCAAAGCACCATTAACAAATTTAGTGTCTATAGGTGATGATTGTCTCTTGCAATCAAAAGAGCGATCTATTTATTTGCGACTTTTTGATATAAATAAGATTTCCGGTTAATTTATCCTCGATTGGGACAGACTGACACCATTACAGTAGGAATGCTTACTCCTAAAAGCCAGTACTCAGTAGTACCAAATCCGGATGAGAAGTTGCAGAACTCTGCCATTTATAACATCTACAATTACCTTGAGTGTTGACGTACTTGTTAACGCATAAGCTGAGGGCAATAGACGGGTCTTACACGAACAAAGTCACGTCCCCTACTAGTTTATCGCGTGAGTCATTCCAGGCATTAACATCACCATGTTAGTTGTGTACACAGTAGTTAGTGTGTAAAACGTTTAGGTATTGTTAGTTTAGCCAATTTCGTAATTTCGTACACTGGTGGGTGGAGGTTAAGCGCTTCTAATCCAATAGCGTCTCGTAATTTGATTACATTTTTGATATTGCGATGTCCTAGCTGTTTACTCTTATTCGGAATCGATGGGGCTTGTGATCTATTCTCGACAGGGATAAACATTTGTGTGATGTGCATAGGTGTTTGTAATTCTGGGTTGGGGTGAATGTTAAATATATTAATTACAGTATTTATATATGTTTGGTAGTATTAGTATCGAAATTGCGTTTTAACGACTACAGTGCATATCTGCGAAGCATGGATCTCTGAGTAGAGTAAAACTCGATACCCTTGAGTTTCGTCTTCTACGATAGCCTCCTGTACCCTAACGGGGCAAACGACAAATATTAACTTACTTAAATTAGTCTTATTTTACGTAGTTTAATTGTTGCTAGCACTTGGCAGGTTTCAAGATCGGCCGTGTGAACGTTTCGTACTATCTGGTACTCATCAGGTCAACGAAGAAGCTGACTACGTTAAATAAGTTAGTATTAGTGTCGTTAACTACTACCTACCCATATCACAAGCACGTAATGTGTTTTCTTTGGGGTTAGATTCGTTTGCGTAATATGTTTAGCAATATTTATATTATGAGACGTTCGGTTATTTTGCCTACTCCACAAGGGAAACGGTCGTGATGATACTATTAATATTTATTCCTAGCGATCGCCCTGTAGTCGAAATTTGACAATCTATACATATAATAAAATCGTAGGAAAGTCAAAACTGTACATTGAATATTTTTTTAAAAGAATACTTGGGGCGTGATTTACAATCGACATCGAAGCCAAAAATATAGTTTTTAGAATTTTTGTCTGTTTGTCTGTTTGTGTTTGTCTGTTTGTCTGTATGTATGTCCGGGATAAACTCAAAAAGTACTGCATGGATGTACTTCAAATTTTGCATGAATATTACTAACAGATCGGGTCAACATATAGGCTACATATTATGACGCTAACACCTACGGGGGAGGGGCTGTGCGAAGTAAACGAAGTCCGCGCGGACGAAGTCGTAGGCAACAGCTAGTAGATAAATAAAAAATATATCCTTTTAAGTTTGACAACAAAAGTTTAGCCGTAAAGAAAATAGTAGGTAAATAAATGTGTGTATGCATCATGTATGTCACAAGAACGTAGTGTGTGTAATGTTTATTTTTATTAATTTAGTGTATTTATAATACTTTCCCCGTGTTGGTTTCGAACTCCTTTGAAAATAGGCCAACTGCCGTTCTGCCAGGCAGGTCGTAAAAGGCGACCGATTGGATATGCGAGTCACTACCATCGTGACTACTAGGTAGTAGAGTTCTGCATTATCTCGCTCGGGTCTGGTACCACCGCCTTACCTATTCCTGCCGCAATAGCGTCAGTGCTGGTCACTGTCGTGTTCCGGTTTGGAGTAAGGTAGCCGGTAAACTTATGCATGTGGCATTAGATCTCGCCACAAGATAGCAACGCACCATTAACATCTATGGTGTCTATAGGCGGTGGTTGACTCTTTCCATCAGGAGACCCATCTGCTTGTTTACTATCCTATGATATAAAAGAAACTTATAAATGGTACATTTCTGCAGTCCTCTGTAACGTAAACTTTAACTGTGCTCAATTTTATACTTCATAATTCGCGTAGTTTCCTTAAAAAGAGGGTTTCCAAACTTCAAAGATTTTCCTTCACGTATTAATATAAAGAAAGATACCATAGTCTAGCAAAATACTAAATGGCATTCCTAATGGAAGAACTGTCGCCGTCAATAGGTACCCTTAAAAAACGTAAGTAGCCCGTTGCCATTCATATGGCAGGAATAAATGCAGGATATAATACCAAATGCACAAGCCGTCCGTGTTGGTCCGGGCCCCTTTTAAAAATAGACATTTACTGTTCCACAGTTTAAAAAACGTTAGCGATTAGCCAAACGTGTGTCCACCATCGTGACTACAGCTACCGCCTGGGTGGGATTTACTTCTATTGCTTTACCCTTTCCTTTTCGGTTTTGAGGATACCTGGATGGTCAATCTATATCCCACAAACTATAGCTCAATTTGGGCATATCTTTTTTGTGTTTCTCTGTGTCTGTGTGTGCGTGCGTGTGTACTATTTTTTTATTTATTTATTTTATATTTACCGTCTACATTACTCTCCCAATGAAACACTGCTAAACACAGATGCTATTCCAGCAGGAATATCGTAGCTGATTGGCTTCTTCTGTAATTGACGCGCGAATCTATCGTGCTTTTTGTCTCCGCTGCGAATGCGTTTTTAAAAAGAGAAACGACTACTAAATTCATTTTCTTCTCTCTCTCCCTCTAGAGAGAGAAAAATCCGTCTATATGGAATGATTTTTGTTAGGCTCGTCTTCTACCATATCAATATCTCAGGGCTTGTTAGTCGGTTAATTTTCAAGTTAAATCAGCGCAAGTACATAAGGAGCGTTTTGTAAAGTTTTGGCACTTACCTTAACCACAAAAATACTGGTTTTCATATGGAACAAAGTTATAAGGGGTTTAAATCAATAAATCGGTATAAAAAAGTTTTTCAAAAATATTTCTTTGATGTTCGCTGCTACCAATTTTTGTCCGCATTATGCGTGATCTACAATTCCACAGTTTTGGATTTATATAGGTTTTACTTAACCAGGTTTACAAAGGTTTATGAAGTGTTCTCATCTTAGATACGCTCCGAGTGAAACCTTTGATAAAAACCGCTAAATACCTCATTTAACCGGTATTTTTAAAACCGGTTTCAAGCTCTGCTACATACTGTTCCAATGGGCCAACCATTTCGCCAGACAATCGCGTATTTTTGCGCTTGTGCTAGATTTTTACCACGACTAAATTCATTTGACGTTTGCATATCACTCGTTGAAGCTAGATATACTATTGTCAACTAAGTAGATATGACATGGCCACCAAGTTCGCCGTTCACTACGAATATTCGGATGATAATGTGGCCCCGGCATACGACCTCGTTGCCCTCTCTAGCATCATAGTGTAGTCAAAGAGGACAGTAAATAGCCAAATATGGCTAACTACACGAGTCACGTACTATAAACCTTCGTTGTGTCCATAAACGACGCCGCTGACTCATCGAATATATCACAGGCTAATGTCAGTTTTAACATGTCAACATTAAGGTTGTTAATTGATTTGAAGACGTACCGGTATGTGGGTGATAGATAAGGATTACCTCGTCTGTTTTGTGTAGTTGCGAGTAATAATTAAATGGTAATAATAAACAATAATAATATCGTAAAGGTTACACTTACGGGCAAATTGGTTAAATTATAATTTAAATGCAATAAACTGGTGCCCGATTCACATAATACAACAACAATCGAGTCGAAGCGTTTAGGGCTCTTACACATTTTCTTAAATTGATGGTGGATGGATGGATTAAATGAATGGAATTGATGATGCCGCGTCGTTGTATCTATCGTATTTATGTGTAAGAAGTAAGAACCTAGAGCTTCGAATCTGACGTATGATATGTCCTCCGAAACGTAAGAATTTTTCAAATCGTTTCGTGGTTGGTGAATATACACGTCTGGAGTCGTGTAAAAAACCTTGTCAGGTATGAGTCGCATTAGCATTCGAAGGGTTCCGAACGACTATACAACATGTTTTTTATGTATTGTCATTATTAAAACCAAACAAAAGCATTGATAAAAATATTTTTCCTTCAGATTTGTTGATATAGAGACAATACTAGATAACGAGAAATGTTGGATTTCTACCTTACTTTGGTATATCATTACTTAGGCAACAAGTCAATGGTTCTCCCGATGTAAAGAGAAACTATCTTCTAAAGACACCAAAGATGTTAATGGTGCGTTGCTATCCATATGGCGGGATGGTAATCCCACGTGCACCGTTTAACGGCTACCTTACTCTCCAAACCAGAGACAGTGACAAACATTGCATCTATTACGGCAGGAATAGGTAAGGTCGTGATACCAAAAACCCAGGTGTGACGTTGCAGAACTCTACCACCTAGTAGTCACGATGGTAATGACACGTAAAGTCAATCGGTCGTCTTGTACAACCTGCCTGGTAGAGCGTCAGTTGGTCTATTCTTCAAAAGGGAGCCCGGACCAAAACGGGGTAAAACCGCTTGAAATATAGTCCTGAGACAGACGGATTATTCATCCGTTTCAAACAGACATAGGAGCCTTTTAAGACATTAAATCTTCAACATCAGATTTCCAACCTCTTATGACAAGTTTTTTTTATCCTATATTAGATGTGAAATTTATGTGACCAAACGAGAACTTTACCAAACAAAAAGAACTTTTGCAGTTCCGTCTATATACGACGGAGTTATTCAAGAACGCACCATTACATCATAAGTGTCTATAGAGTATAGGCAGCTGTGATATCTCTTTCAAACAGAAAAGCTATGTGCTTGTTTGCTATACCTGTATTTATCCATCCATACTAATATTATAAATGCGAAAGTAACTCAGTCTGTCTGTATGTGACGTTATCACGGCCAAACCGCTGCGCCGATTGTGATGAAATTTCATATAGCGAAACTTTAACGTCTTGGGATGAACATAGGCTACTTAGTTTTTTCTATTTCTAATTACTAATTTTACTCATACTTTCATACTAACCTATATTATTATTATCTACACATATAATAAAATCGTAGGAAAGTCAAAACTGTACATTGAATATTTTTTTAAAAGAATACTTGGGGCGTGATCTACAATCGATATCGAAGCCAAAAATATAGTTTTTAGAATTTTTGTCTGTTTGTCTGTTTATCTGTTTGTCTGTATGTATGTCCGGGGTAAACTCAAAAAGTTCTGCATGGATTAACTTCAAATTTTGCATGAATATTACTAACAGGTCGGGTCAACATATAGGCTACATATTATCACACTATCACCTAGCGGCCAGGTGCTGTGCGGAGTAAACAAAGTCCGCGCGGACGAAGTCGCTGGCAACAGCCAGTTAATATTATAAATGCGAAAGTTTGAATGGATGGATGTTTGTTACTCAATCATGCAAAAGTACTGAACGGATATGGATGAAATTTGGAACGCATATTATGTATGACTTGGAATAGCACATAGGCTACTTTCTATCTCGGAACAGTGAGTTGTTCCCGCGGGATTCACCAGAAACTTTTATAGTGCCGTGGGTTGCACGGTTTAGCTAGCTAGTATAACATAAACTCTTTATTTGTAGTCGATTGAAAAATTTTCTTCGGCACATAAAGCAGTACTTTCTTGCTGCAATGTCATTCAACTCAGCAGGATATAAGCCCATCACCGCGTATCGCAACGTCCGCTAGTAGATAGTGACCGATGATAATGTGCATTGCGTTCTGGCTGATAAAAAACTGGCTCTGTACTATTTTTACAACTGTGTTGTGCACAGTTCTGTGTTCTATGACGTATCGGTCTAACGCCAAGATAAACAGCATTAAATGTGAATCGGTTACGACGAAAAGATAGCGAATGTGGAGCCCCAATTGTTTTTTTTTATATCATAATATGGCAAACAAGCAGATGGGTCTCCTGATGGGAAGATTCAACCATCGCCTATATACACCAAAGGTGTTAATGGTGCGTTGCTACTTAGTGGCGAGGTCTAATGCCACATGCATAAGTTTACCGGCTACCTTACCCTCCAAACCGGAACACGACAGCAACAAGCACTGACGCTATTGCGGCAGGAATAGGTAAGGCGGTGGTACCAGACCCGGGCGAGACAATGCAGAACTCTACCACCTAGTAGCAACGATATTAGTGACTCGCATAGCCAATCGGTCGCCTTTTACGACCTGCCTGGCAGAACGGCAGTTGGTCTATTCTTCAAAGAAGCCCGGAACCAACACGGGGGAAAAATTCCTAATCTTTATGCTTTAAACACGTAAACAGTGTAACATACGGGTTGACCGACCTTTGGGCCCGATATGCTTTTGGCCCGCGGGCCCAAACAACTAATAACATTAAGATATTTTCAAACACGAAATTGAGGTATTTAATTTGCAAAATTTCAGCGAAATCTTATATAGATCTGCTGCGATGCAACTGAAACAAAAGTCCGATGTCACCGTAACGACCTCAAGTACCTGCTGTAAGTACCTAAGACTCAACGTTAGTTTTTTTTTTAAATAACTACTTACAAGTTATTTAAAAAAAACTAACGCTAATCCATTGGGAATATAGATAAAAAGCAATGCGCATAAGGTATTTTTAATCTAGAAGCTGTTTAGTTTTCCATGACTTTCAAAACGCTTTACTGATGTGGAGGCCGGAGCAGGCTGGGCAGTATTAGCGCGGTAGTTACAACAAATATTCTAAGTTATTCTATGGTCACGTTTTGTGAATGCGCCATTTAAATGTTTATAGTAGCTAACCACTTGAAGATTAGATTATGTTGTAACATAATCTCAACCAGATACAAGCGTTAGGGGTATGACATCATATTTATACCTTGATAATTAAAGCTATTTCCTTTCAAACTATGGTCTATTACAGCCTTGAACTCCCACAGATAAACCACCATGGATGCCGCATGTAATTTGGTAAAAGTACCCAAAATAAACTTAAACGACGCGGTCGTCCGATATTGTTTCACTGCGCTCGCGTTACACTTCATAATTGACAAACCAATCAATGACTGTTCTACCTATCATTTACTAGCTGGTACTCGCGACTTTATTCGCGAGACCCAAACTGGTTATTTCCTTTTGTTCATTCAGTCAAAAGTAGCCTATGTCGCTTCTGGATAGTGTAGCTTTCTAATGGTAAAATATTTTTAAAGATCGTTTTAATAGCTTTTGAGTTTATTTGTTATAAACATATAAAAATACAAACAATTATCATAAAAATAATTTTATCAAAAACTCTCATTGGTCAGTACTTAGAGTAGCTTACCACTCAGCTACCCTGAGTACGTAATTGTTGGAGTTCGGGTTCAATTCCCTTCAGGGAGAAAAAGTGTTTTTTAGTACGTGAGAAAAAATTACATCCCCATTTTACATGCTACCCTGAAAAAAATATGTTTTTCAACATTTTGTTACCACTTTGTTGACGAGACTAATATGTATCTTCGTACCAAATTACAGCTTTATAGTAATAAGGATCTCTGAGCTATCTTGCGGACGGACGGACGGACGGACATAGCGAAACTATAAGGGTTCCTAGTTTACTTCGGAACCCTAAAAAGTAGCTTTTTTATCTTTATTCCCGCTTAGTTACCGTTATACCACAACTGGGTAGCTAAACGCAAAAACAAAATAGGTACATGTGATGTTTTTACATGTTCAGTCACATTCAGTCAAACGCAATACAAATGCAGTATCTATGTAGCTTTATCTATGTGAAATTTGTTTGTGCGGCATTAAAATATCGGGCGATTGAACTTAGAATTAATAATTTAGCACTTAATGGGACAAGTTTTATTCTGTTTAACGGTAATGACAAATAGTCAAATTCCTTGATATTTCTATATTGCGAAATAAACATGTCGTGGTCGAGAACCCTCTTGGAAGGACGAGGAACGCCACATAGCTTTAATTTTATTTTGTATCTAAAATGTTTTTACCGACGCCAAAAATAAGAAAATTTATTATGACTATCTTTCCATCTGTATATATTTATGTCTATATTGTAAGCGTCTGTGAACGCTGCTCAGCGAATGAACGTAAGAAAATTTTATCGACTCTTTTTTCATAATTTAAGCCAATAATATATCTTCTTTTAGTTGACACAGCTCCACATGATTCGAATAACAGAGGGTAGCTTACCACTCAGCTACCCTAAGTACGTAATTGTTGGAGTTCGGGTATTCAATTCCCTTCAGAAGCAAGCATGTGTGATAAGCAGAAATCTTTGTATTTCTGCTTATCACACATGCTTGATTTGGATCATTATTAAATAGATATTTGCAGTATTTATAAAAGGCGATATAATTTATGTAGTTTTGTCTACCGAATATACAGAAATGTATAAAGTGTTTACGTTTTTAGGCTCTATATTTCTATAATTACACTGAAATTAGATTACAAAAAAAAAGAAAAAAGAAATTGTAAAATATTATCCATCGTTGTACTTTATATTATAGATTTATACTATAAATCTATATAGTAAACATATATGTTTAACGTTACATTTTCCAATGGTAACAAGGTTTATTTCCTAACAATTATTAATACTAGGGCCTTGCTGATTGGAAATCAAATAAAGTTGATTTTTCTTTGACTCTGACAAATATCACCGTACGCATTCTACATGAATAATTTTCATTATCTTGGAATGTATATTCAAAATAAATACGATAAGGTATCTATAATTATATATTCGGCATAAATGTATATCTCTGTTCACGATAAATTTGTTAATAAAATGAGATAAAGGTATGAGATAAGGTAAAATAAATTTTATTGGATTTTATTTACTATATCCTATTGACTGTAAAGCTTCCTATAAAAAATTATAATTTTCCATAAAAATACTATTATTAACTGTGTATCCTACTAATATTATAAATGCGAAAGTTTGTGACTTGTTTGTTACTCTTTCACGCAAATACTACTGAAGCGATTACGATGAAATTTGATATGTAGGTAGCTGAAGGCCTAGAATAACACATAGGTTACTTATTATCCCGGAAAAATTAGATGATTCCGCGGGATTTGCCAAATTATTATGATGCAGCGGGCTGTACGTTGCAGCTAGTACTCTACACTTATTTCTTACTAGCTGTTGCCAGCGACTTGGTCCGCGCGGAATTCGTTTACTCCGCACAGCTTCTCCCCCGTAGGTGATAGCGTGATAATATTGTTACGAATAATCTAAAAGCGTGAAGAGTTGGAGCGCGCGCGCGCTAACTTTCTAGAAATAAAGGAAAGAGATAGCTACTCCTATTGACAAATAAATAGTTGACCTGGGCTAGCCATAATGGACTTTGTGGGATATGGCATAAGGTTGAAAGTAGCGTGTACTAGGATTTATGACTCATAACATGTTTACGATAAGAAGTGATTCATTGTTTCCCGATACATTTAGATTTTTCTGGATCCATCTAGGACCTTCCCTTGCCTATAAATACAGAGATGTTGACAAACACAAGGCAGTTTTTATCAAGCGATCGAGAGCGATACATCAAGTGAACAGTGCGAAGTGAGAAGTGTTTTATTGTGTAGTTCAGTGATAGTATAGTGAGTGACTAGCAAGTAGAGTGTATTTTAGTATTACGTTGTGTTGTGTTGTGTAAATACACGGATTTAATATAAGTGGTGTTTTCTTACAATTGCGAACCCGAGTACATAACAATATGTAGCCTATATGTTGACCCGACCTGTTAGTAATATTCATGCAAAATTTGAAGTAAATCCATGTAGTACTTTTTGAGTTTACCCCGGACATTCATACAGACAAACAGACAAAAATTCTAAAAACTATATTTTTGGTTTCGATATCGATTGTAGATCGCGTCCCAAGTATTCTTTAAAAAAAATATTCAATGTACAGTTTCGACTTTCCTACGATTTTATCATATGTATATAGATATTACTTGTCACAACCTAACCCTGTAGTCCGCTGCATTATAAAAGTTTTTGTTGAATCCCACGGTATTTCAAAAATAAAAAGTATCCTCTGTCCTCTCTTTTAGGTTATCAGCTACCTGTGTGCCAAATTTCATCCAAATCGGTCGTCATTTTTACGCAATTGTACACAATTAACGGATTAACAATTTTACAGCTACTACCAGATCGGAAACGTGGCTGCAAGATCCGACAGAAAAATATATCCCCGTCTTGAGGGGAGGTCGCAGGTTCAAGTCTTAGCGTGTCGAAATTTTTTTTTCAAGTTTTCACAAGCACGGGATAGGTGCTAAAATACACACTACACTAGCTGATTCGCGCAGTTTCGCCCGCGAGTAGAGTACCTTACCTACATCGATTTTATTAGTAAAAGACTATCTAAATACAAAATTTCGTGAAAATCGTTAAAAACGTGTTGGAGAAAATATACAAATATACATTAATCGCTAGTTAAAAGTATGGGATTTAAATCATGGTCGAATTTCAACTACTAGATGATCACGAGCGTACATTCTAGCATTTAACTCGTAATTGCCGGTAAAGCTTTATTTGAACAAAATGTTTTTTGATTTTAATTTTAATTGCATACATAAAAAGTAAATTAAAATGTTAACTTTTTAACCAATTAAATTTTTTTAACAAGACTAGAAAAGTTTTCCTTAGCGCGATGATCGATCGATGTAAGTACATAAATGAAAAACACATACATACTAAAAATCTTATACAACTATACAAAAAAAATCAATTTTGTAAACAGGTTTGTAAATTTCCACAGTATTTAGCGTGCGCCAGACAGAGCAATGCACCTGCTGGAGGGTCCGCCACCTGCCGCCGGAGGGGCTTGAACTAAAAAGGGCCACTTACAAGACGGAGATTGATTAAAAAAAGAAAAAAATCTATGCAATCTGTATTCTTAAACATAAATCGTTGTTATGGTTTATAGAAAACTGAATGAACTTAGAAATCAGGACCGGACAGAACAGGACAGGATCAGCTCAATGAGGACAGAGCATATAACAATGTGTTAATTAAACAGACCGCTCTGTTGATCGAATGGTTAGTGACCCTGACTATGCGCAAACGATGGAGCTCGGGTTCGATTCCCGACAAGTACACGCATTGTGTGATAATTGTTTCTTCTTCTTAACTTCTATGTTTAAGTTTTTATTATTTATTTAACTATATGTCTATTCCGGCTAATCTCTGAAACGGCAGGACCAATTTTGACGGTACCTTCACTGGCAAATAGCTGAAGTAATAAGGGGTAACTTAGGATACTTTTATTTTAGACATTTTCCACGCGGACGAAATCGCGGGCACAGCTAATAAACACTAAAATGTCATAAATTTCACAACAAATAGTATATTAGTTATTACACACGTGTGTAATTCAAATGCATGGTGGTGTGTGTAATATTTATTTTTATTATTTTCCTTTATTTCTAATACATCTTATCTTAATATATGTAAACTAGCTGTTGTCCACGACTTCGTCCGCGCGGACTTCGTTTACTCCGCACAGCACCTCCCCCGTAGGTGATAGCGTGATAATATGTAGCCTATATGTTGACCCGACCTATTAGTAATATTCATGCAAAATTTGAAGTAAATCCATGCAGTACTTTTTGAGTTTACCCCGGACATACATACACAGACAGACAAAAATTTTAAAAACTATATTTTTGGCTTCGGTATCGATTGTAGATCACGCCCCAAGTATTCTTTTAAAACAATATTCAATGTACAGTTTTGACTTTCCTACGATTTTATTATATGTATAGATTACGTGTCAAGTTGTTTGTCCGCTATGAATTCCTAAATTACTGAACCGATTTCAATGAAATTTTGGAGATATCTACTGTTTGATCCGACTTAAAACATTTTATAGTTTATATCTCAATTAACGCCTCTCCCCTATCAGGTACTCCAACATAATATTCAATACAGGTAATTTTTAGCTGTATTACAGCAGCAGCTGTATTACATAAAAGTATAGTTTTACGCACTTCCTCATCATATTATAAACGTTTACTATGCCAACTTCCATATTCATCAGTCCGCGCAATTTTCATAAAAATGGGTATAAAGTTTTCGCTTCACGGATTAATATAAAGATTTTTATATTTTGCTATAAAGTTTACCTTTGACTGGATCGTGGACTAGGGGTTACCCTATTCGGCTCAGATCATGAGGTCCCGGGTTCGATTCCCGGGTCGGGCAAAAGTGTTATTGAGGCTTTTTCGAGGAATTTCTAGAAAATCTAATGTCTCAGTAGCAGCTCGGAGTCTGGCGAAATGGTGTATTATCACTGGCTCTCGGATGAGCACGAAAAGCTGTCGTCCCCGGTTAGAATTAGTCAATAATCGTTAACAAGTCGGTAAATGCGGCGATGAGGATCACAACTTATATAGTCCACCTGACAATGACAAACCGGTGAGTCGTGGTAAACAGGAAAGTCTATATACTTCGGTTTCCCTTGCCTACCCCGCAAGGGAACCGGGCGTGATGATACTTTATAAAGCTTAAATAAACTTGAATGATCTAGTACGAACCGTACTTTTAATTATTATTGTTATGCTTCAGTGTATGTCCCATTCATTGTAAAAAATGATTGATCAAATTACGCTTTAGTCTGATGAAGCAATCTGTATCATCGGACACGCCAATAGAGATTATTAATGAGCATGGCCGAACAATTGCATGGACGCGTGTAACAGATATTACAATATGTGATATGTTAATTACTGGTCTATTGGAGGACGTAATTGGAGACACGGGATACCTCTAATGGAATGCGTTTCGTTGGGTTTCATTCATAGGATACAAGGGACGCCTAAAGGAGGGTCTACCGAAAATGGAAACCATGGCTTTGGACCAAGATTCCGAGATGAAAACCTTTTGAAATTTGCGTGAGAAAGTTTTTTTTTTTACCTTAATCCATATTCCATACTAATATTATAAATGGGAAAGTTTATGTGCGTGTTTGTTTGTCCGTCTTTTACGACAAAACAGAGCGACAAATTGATGTGATTTTTTAAGTGGAGACAGTGAAAGGGATGGAGAGTGACATAGGCTACTTTTTGTCTCTTTCTAAACCACACTTCCCTGAAATGAATTTAACGCGAGCGAAGCCGCGGGAAAAAGCTGGTTTTGTATAATTTAATTTATAACAATATTATAGTGTTTTTTTTTAAATAGTAAAAAATAAGGAAATACACAAAATAAGCAATGTATTATGCGCATATACCGCGCAAAATAAATGAGTGGTTCGAGAGTCCGCGGACCAAATATACTCATACGCTTTACATTGCGTAGTGTGAAAATAAGAAAATATAAAACGCAAATTTGCTTCGGGCTTGTAACCCCAAACGCCAAAGTTTGGGCTTTTTCTTTTGTCCAGCAATGTAAAGTACGGAAAGTATCCCTTGTAGACTTTATGTGTTTACCACGATTCCCCGATTTGTCAAATGGCGAGATGGGTGGTGATGCTTAGTATTGGACTATACTGGCCTGATAACGATTATCAGGCCAGTATAGTCCAAGTAGTCGATACGATATGATTAGAAGTTTTACGCTATGACTGGGATCGGCAGCTGTACTCACTCATCGGAGACATAGTGGTTTTAAATAAATAAATTAATGTCACTAACCAAATTACACGAATTGATCTTTTTTTATTTATTTTTTATAAAAGTCTTGATCTAACCTCAAATTAAGCGAATTTTTTGTTTGTGAAATGGATTTTAGTCATCGATATTAATACGTAGATAAACACTGAAACATCTATACATATAATAAAATCGTAGGAAAGTCAAAACTACATTGAATATTTTTTTAAAAGAATACTTGGGGCGTGATCTACAATCGATATCGAAGCCAAAAATATAGTTTTTAAAATTTTTGACTGTTTTGCATGAATACTAACAGGCAGGGTCAACATATAGGCTACATATTATCACGCTATCACCTACGGGGGAGGAGCAGTGCGGAGTAAACGAAGTCCGCGCGGACGAAGTCGCTGGCAACAGCTAGTGCTTAATAAACTTAATAGCAGGTGAGCCCTAGATGCTAAATGGGAACTCGAGCGTCGTAGGGAACTATTGGATTTTGTAGATTAAATTATAGGAAAAATAAAAGGTTATATGGGTGATTCCGTTCTAACTGTGATATAATGTCAGTACCGTGTCATGTCTATTTTTAGAATTTATTTATAAATTGTTAGTTTTTTTTGTCGTAAACATTAGAATTTATGAGGTAATTAGTTTAAATCATTTATTACGACAAAAAAACTAACAATTTATAAATAAATTCTAGAAATGGACATGACACGGTATTGACATTTAAGTGATATATTGTAAGTTTTCTGTAAGTGGCAAGTTATATTATATGAAAATAATGTTGAAATATGTTTATTATTTTCCAATAAGTACAAAAATTTCATAAATTAATTATTAATTAACGACCTGTGAGAACAAACAATACAGGACATTGAATATCACAGTTAGAACGGAATCACCCATATATGTTTTTCATTTTAATGTTGGGAAAAATCTACACATAAAAAAATGTGTTAAAAGAACGGTGACATGGAAACACTGAAGTTTGAAGAGCATCATGATTAAGGTGTGGTGAGTTTAATAGCTAAATTTTAGAAAATTTAGCGAATGACGATTTAAGTGTAGCATAAGGGAGGAGGGTCACTCCCAAAATCCCTTATAGGGCTGCCCTACTACAATAATAAAATGCTCATCACATAAATGCCTGTCACTGTCGGAAATCGAACCAGAGCCCAGCTCATGTCGTGATCAGTTAATAAGCACTCGACTGAACTACACGGTGTCGGTGTTGACCACATGAGGTCCTAGGTTTGATTCATGTTTCTTTTTAGTTTTCTGATGAAAACAACTTTGCATGTGAATGAATACGTGCCCGGTTGGAAATAGGCTTGCCACCTATCACATTGTAGGACTAAGTAGTAAGATCCCCGTGTTGGTTCCGGGCTCCTTTGAAGAATAGGCCAACTGCCGTTCTGCCAGCAGGTCGTAAAAGGCGACCAATTGGCTATGCGTCACTACCATCGTAGCTACTAGGTGGTAGAGTTCTGCATTGTCTCACCCGGGTCTGGTACCACCGCCTTACCTAATCCTGCCGCAATAGCGTCAGTGCTAGTCGCTGTTGTGTTCCGGTTTGGTGGGTAAGGTAGTCGGTAAACTTATACATGTGGCATTAGACCTCGCCACAAGATAGCAACGCACTATTAACATCTTTGGTGTCTATAGGCGATGGTTGACTCTTTCCATCAGGAGACGCATCTGCTTGTTTGCTATCTTATGATATAAAAAAAATATCTTCGGCTAATCGTGGGTGCACATGCTATAGTCGTGAAGCTTCTTTTTACATTTTTTGTAAAATCCCGATATTGGACCCCTGACCCCACGAAAAAAACGGAACGGTTAGGTCTAGAAAATTTGAATAAAATAAAATGAATGGTAAATGGTTTTTCTCATATTTCTACGTGATTCAGTTGTCGCTCTCGTAACACGTAAGAATGGGACTTTTCAACTTTCGTAACATGAGTCACCGGAATGCGGGTATGCCAAAACATCGCTGACGCACGCCCCGGCAATGCCTCCTTTCCCCTGCAGCCTTTGAATATTCATCCTCATATCCGTTTACTTGTTTCGTTGGTCTTATTATAGTTAGACGTTAGTCTCTTCAACAATATATATCTAATATCCTAAATATGCGCCGTGATAAAAAAAATCTCGTCGTTAAAAATCTTAACGTAAGAAAACCGAAACAACCGACTTCCAACCCCTCTGGAATTCTAAATTATATCTTCACTAAATTTACACATATATATATGTATATGGATATATTAAATTGGAAGTTTTGGAATCCGACTGGTTCATCCAGAGATTAGTGCAAACAAAAAACTCTAGCTTCATTAGGGTCAGCTCATATTGACGCGTTGAAGCGAAGAGACGCGTCATGTTTTTTAAACGTTAAAGAATGTATATTCATTTCTACTTCCATTAGGTAAAGTATACATTGTTTTATACAATTAGCTCGACTCCAATAAAGCGACGATATGCGAAGTCGCGCGTCTTGTAACTTCAACCGACTTCCCATTTCCCAAAAAGAGTAGATTATCGATTCGGCTATTTAACATTGCTTGTTACCTCAGAATCCGATCAGTTACGAACCAATTTGGAAAATAATTTTTATTTAGAAAGGCAAGTTTCCCGCGTGTTGGTCCTTTTTGATGTTTTTTTATATTGAAAAGGGGGCAAACGGACAGGAGGCTCACCTGATGGCATGTGATTACCACCGCCCATGTACAACCACACTATCAGAAGATTTGCAGTTGCGTTGCCGGTCTTTTAAGAAAGAGTAAGCTCTTTTCTTGAAGATCCCTAAGTCGTATCCGCTTGGAAAAACCCTTGCCGGTAATTGGTTCCACAGAGGAATAGTGCGGGGAATAAAGTGCCTCGAGAATCGCAAGGCTGTAGGTTTCCAGACATCGAGATGGTGAGGATGAAATTTTGAATTTAGACGCGATGTCCGATGGTGAAATTCTGCGACAGGAATTAATTCAAACAGTTCTTCGGAACACACCCCATGATAGATTCGGTAGAAGATCCAGGGCGAAACCTCATCTCTATGTAATGCCAAAGAATCAATCCGATCAGAAATAGTCGTTATTGACGCTTCACTTCGAGTCGCTCCACATTGAATGCAGTCAAAAGGAGGTACTGAGGAATTGTTATCCAGGTTTCAGAGATACAGGAAATGGGAAGTCGGTGGTTGCAGTTTTTCTGCGTTTAAATTATACAACACAATCTTGCATGTTAAGTAATCGGAACAGAAATGAACATTATTTAATGTTACGACCACTAACACGACGGACGGGCCGCTTCGCTTCGACTCCGCGTCAATGTGAGCTACACCTTATATAAATATAGATAAGGTAATATGTCTTCAGTAATGTTTTGATCCGAATATGAATCATATTTCTATTAAACGCTGCTAAATATATTTCTGTTTGTTGAATTCATAAATTAATGATTTGTATATTGTACAGTAGATATTGGATTGTATTCGACGTTCAGCTGGATAATTTCAGCAATTTAAACACGCTTATTTCTTGTAACAGTCTCTATAAATATACTTAAATTTATCATCATCAAGCCGATCGCCACGCGGGGTAGGTAGAGTAAATTGAAAATATACCGGAACAACTGATCAGTTTGTCGATTAGCGAGATGATTTGTGATCCCCATTTTACAGACATCATAACGATTATCAGTAGAAGAGACCGCGAGAGACCGACATTCATCAATTAGATAAAACGTGAGACATATTTTTTAACCGACGAAAACACGGAGGTCATTAGTTTGACATGTATGTATGTAATATTGTTGGAATTGTGTAATATTTGAGTATGATGTTATATTTAGGCGACCAAGCACGTCTATGAAATTTCGTAAGTGTATATATGTATGTTTGTATTATTTGTATGTTTGTCCACGAATTTCTCGAAAACTAAAAGCTATGTCAAGAAGGGAACAGTATAAATTTCACCAAAATCGGTTCAGTAGTTTTTGAGATATTCGTCGGTTTCATTTTTAAATTCAATTATAATTAAATTAATTATTTAAATCATTTTTATTCGGATCTTTCATTCTTGATAACCGTAGTTTCAACAAATAGTTTTTAAAATATAGAACATGACTTAGTAGGCTTGCCTAGAGCCTAATTATGTTTCTCCATGGCTACCTGTCATTTAGCCATGTACCGATATGTTAAAAAATAAAAATTGGTATCGGAAGAAAGGTAGTTTAATTACAAAAATAACCGTATAGGCTTGCCTTAAAAAAACCGTTCATGGAATATTATTGCCATGCTTCGAAATAATCCTATAACACAACATCGGAAAAAATGTGTCTCATCTGGTTATCAGACGGGTCACGGTCGCTCTCTCCCCGTCTCTTAGACCATATAGATTGATTTTCTTATAACTGGTATCGTCAGCTTAACGAGCTCCTTCGAGGCTCAAGGGTGTCAAAACGCATCACTAGAAAAACGACAGGTGGTCTATTCTACAAACTCCAGCCTTCAAACTGCCAGGCAGTTCGTAAGAGGCAAACAATTGACTATACGAGTCACTACCATTTGGTTACTAATTGGTAGAGTTCATTGTTTCGCCCGGGTCTTGTACCACTGCCTTACATATTCCTGCCGCAATAGCGTCAGTGATTTTAGTAAGGCAGCCGGTAAACTTATGTATGTGGCATTGAGCCCCTGCCACAAGGATAGTAACGCACCATTAACATCTTTGGTGTCTATAGGCGATGGTTGTCTCTTTCCATCAGAAGAGCCATCTGCTTGTTTGCTATCTTATGTGTAAAAAACACAGTGAGAACTACCAAGGCATTCTGTGAATTTGTATGACCATAACCAAAGATAGCTATGACATAATTAGCGAACATAATACTAATAATCGCAATTCAAAGTAATTTGAAAACGAGTACCTAATCGAAATGACGTACGAATTACCATGGGTCGGCACTATCTCGGCTGCGCGTACGCAGAAATTTGTATTGGGGTCGATGACTAATGTTTTAACATCACGTCATTTACTTAACGATAATTCGGTAAACTGGTTTTTATTAGGGATGGGCCGAAATTCGTTTTACATTCGGTTTAACCGAATTTCGGCAGCTTGAACCGAACTTCGGCATTCGGCCGAAATTCGGTTTAAATGCCGAACATTCGGCACTAGAAAAAAGTATCTTCTTGCACTATTTTGCTTGAAATCTACGCTAATGTTATAAAGAGGAAAGATTTGTATTTTTATATATTTTATCATCTAAACTCAAAAACTACTTAACCGATTTGAAAAAATCTTTCACCATTAGAAAGATATTAAAATCATTCCCGAGTAACATAGGCTATACTATACTTTCGAAAAAAATCCGTAAAATAGTTGACCCAGCAGGCCATCCCTGAAACATCCCGCTAAATAAAAAAACATAAAAACAAAAGTGAAAAAACTTCAGCATAGATTTTTGAGTTCGAAGAGTTCAAAAAATATGTAAAACGTTTGACCCGGCAGGTCATCCCTGAAACTTCCCGCTAGATCTTTATCTATATCTTAGCATATCACAGATTTTTTTCAGAGTTAAAATCTTAAATTTGTTACAAATATTCATTAGTACATAGAAGTCGTAAATAACAGTAATTTCAAAATTTTTAAAATGCTCTATATTTTAAAAACGATGATTGATTTTGGTCTTTCGAATGGCATTCAACGCAATTTTTAACCTCTAAAATGTTTTCATAGCTACGTAATCTACAGACTCAGAAATGTCGAAGCAATATCAAAAAAAATTTTTTTTTTTAATTTTCGATATTACTAAATCCCAGATAAATCGACCAATTTTGATGCAATTTGCTTATTTGACACAATTTATAGAAAGAAAAGCTGATTAAACTTTTAAGTCAATCGGTATATTAGTCTGAAAGTCATTTTAAAAATGCTAAGTTTGCTGTAAACAACAAAATATTAATATTTGAAAAGCCGTAACTTTTGAAAACTTGATTTAATTTTGATTTTTGAAACTGTATTTGAAAAAAAATTCGAATTTATGTCGAAAAAACACTTTTCCAAATTTTTTCGTCAACGATAACTTCCGAACGGATTAACCGATCATGACACAATTTATGAATTAGACGCAGTTTTTAAAAAAAAAGAGCTGATCAAATTTTATAGTCAATCGATACATTAATCTTGAAGTTATATTAAAAATAGGTTTCGTCAATTTTTTTTGCGATTTTTTTAAAATTTCTCAAAATATTCTAGTCCGAATTGGTGAAAATTGTTGGGAAGTCTAAGTTGAGCAGAATCTAATTCAATGCCATTAACCGCGTTTCGATCGGTCAAGCCGTTCAAAAGTTATGAAATGTTTACATACACACATACATACAACCACACACTCTCTCTCTCTCTCACATACACACACACACATACAGACATGCTGATGTCATCGCGAAAATAGTCAGAAAATGTTCCATACCGGGAATAGCGGGAAGTTAAAAGTCAAAAGTTTGATATAGATGAAGATGCATATATTTTAAAACATGATGATTTAGATCTTTTTAATTGCATTCAACGTAATTTTTACCTTTAAATGGTTTTATTAGCTCCAAAATCGGTAGGTTAAAAAATGTCGAAGAAAAGGTAAAAAAATAGATACGTCAGTTGACCCTGCAGGCTATCCTTGAAACGTCCCGCTAAATTGAGGTATTTAGGCTCAAAGGAACAAAAATCATACCTAAGCATTTTTTTTCAAGGTTCAAAATTCTGACTTTTGTTATAAATGACAGCAATTTAATTTTTAAAAAGCTGTATATTTTGAAAACGATGATCGATTTTCATCCTTCAAATGGCATTCAACGAAATTTTTCAGCTCTTAAATGTTTTTGAGCTACATAGTCTATAGGCTAAAATATGTCGAAGTAATAACAAAATTTGTTTTCAAAATTTTTCGTTATAATAAATCCTGATAAACCGATTTTGATCCAATTGACGGTATTTGACGCTATTTATAAAGAGAAAAGTTGATTAGATTTTTTAAGTGAATCGATGTATAAGCCTAAAAGTTATTTTAAAAATATTAAGTGAGTGTTATGTAAACAACAAAATTTTATTATTCAAAAGTTATAACTTTTGAAAACTTGATTCGATTTGATTCTTGAAACTACATTTGACGTAATTGTTTTAAGTACCACAATATTGTAGAAGGTTTGACCTTCAAACAAGTTTTGGTCAAAAAGTCTCTTATTTTATATAAATAAAACACTTTTTCCTAAATTTTCGTCAACGATAACTCCCAAACGGATAAACCGGTTTTGATACAAGTTTACGATATTTGACGCAGATTTTTAGAAAGAAATGCTGGTTAGATTTTTAAATCAAGCAGTGTATAAAACGGAAAGTTATTTTAAAAATATTAAGAAGTTTTCTATAAACAACAAAATATTAATATTAAAAAAGTAAAAAACTTTTGAAAACTCGATTCCATTTCGTTTCTTGAAACTAAATTTGACGTAGTTTTTTAAGCACTAAACTATTGTGGAAGGTCAAAAAAAATTAGAGAAATTACCAAGTTATATCAAAAAACACTTTTCTAAAGTTTTTCGTCAACGAGAGCTCTTGAGCGGAAAAACCGATTTTGATGCAATTAATGTTTTGAACGCAGTTTTTGTAGGAATAGAGCTGATTAGATTCTGTACCTAATCTATACATTTATATACTTAGATTATACAAAGTTATTTATTTATGTATGTTATTTATGTACAAAGATATGAGATGTTTACATATACACATACACATATATACAGGCATGCTGACCTCATTGTGAAAATAGTCGGAAAAGATTTCTAGGACCTCAAAACGTGGAGATCTGGTGAAAACTCGATTTTGAAAAATCGGGGCAAAATCAGTAACTTCCTTATCTATATACGTACATAGTAGAAAGTTAAAAATAAAAATCCATTCCTAAATTGGAACAATGTAACTCAATGTATCAAAATTTTGCTGTGACGTCACTAATTCACGTGCGTTGCGAAACCCATTAACGATATCCTATATATCCATACTAAAATTACAAATGGGAAAGTGTATCTGTTTGTTTGTCCGACTTTCACGGCAAAACGGAGCGACGAATTGACGTGATTTTTTAAGTGGAGATAGTTGAAGGGATGGAGTGACATAGGTTACTTTTTTCTCTTACTTTACGCGACCGAAGCCTCGGACTATATAATAGCTAGTAGTAAATAATAAAATAGGTAAATAGCTAGTATAAAATAATTTAATTTTAAGCAAATTCGTAAAAAAGTCACGACGTGTCGCTTTTAAGAAAGCGTCCCAAAATTAAACCGAAGTTCGGCCGAAATTCGGCCGAATTTCTTATTTTCACCGAATGTTCGGCCGAAGTTCGAATTCGGTTCAAACCACATTCGGCCCATCACTAGTTTTTATATAAAATTAAAATGGCAAATAGCCTGAGTAAAGGCACTTATTTATAAACTATAGGATGCCCGTGGCATTGGCCGTGTCGGAAATATTCGAATTACTTCGGCCGGGTGACAGGGTTTGGTTAATCACCTTTTTATGCATCGCGATTTATGCGTTAGCCTATGAGAACTTCAGAAACCTCAGTTCAGGAGGTTCCGGATTCGATCCCCGGGTCAAGCCAAATAATATTGAGGTTTATCGAGATTTTTCTTGAAAATCGAAAGCTAAGTAGCAGTTTACAGTATAACTGGTGGTTATTACCACTGCCGTGCTCCTAATGAGCACGGAACGCTATCGGTCCCGGTTATACTTACAAATATATGAGATAATCATTATCGATAAAATGCGGCGATGGAAATCACCCCTTGTCTCGACAATGCAACGGATTGTGGTGGACCCGGAAATTTTATAAAAGTACGATTCACTCTGCCGACCCCGTAAATGAACCTGCATGATGACTCAATAATAACGTTTATATCTTATGGTTAGATATCGATAACAAACAAGGAAAAGGCTCTCTAGAAAGAGAGCCTTTTCCTTGTTTGTCATCATTGTCATTGTCTATAGACACCAAAGATTTTATGGATACGTTGCTATCTGCTTGGCGGGTTGAAATACGGAATGAATAACTTTACCCTACCCTCCAAACTTCAAAGTGGCAATGTCAAGTACTGGCTCTCTGGCGACAGGAATATGTAAAGTGGTGGTTCCAAACCCAGCAAGACGTTACATAGCTCTAACACATACTAGTCAATATGGTGGTGACGATTTGGTCAATTGTTCGCCTTTTACGAACTGCCTGGCAAGAGTGCCTATTCTTCAAAAGAAGTCACGACAAAAAATAGTGGGTTTTCCCAATTTCATGGCGACAGGAATGCCTATTCCTGTCGCCATAGGAAAAGTGCTCGTCACTTTCGTGTTTTGAAGGATAACGCAGCAGGTATACTCATGATTGTCAAATCAGACTTCCGTTTCACGGATAGGAATGGATATTACTTTTCATCATAAAAAAATATCTGCTTGCCACCTATCACATTGTGGGACCAATAGTATCTTGCTAATCGCGGCTGCACTTGTTGTACCTCTGCCTACCTCTTCGGGGATACGGGCGTGAAGATACTTACAATTCAGTGGTTGGTGCATAATTGACTCTCTCGACCTTTGGAAGGCTTCCAATAACTCGGACGGTTACCATTGTTCCCGCTGTCCCCGAGTTTGCCGATTGAGTCATCTTTGTCTTCTAAGTGCTAATTACACCATGTACAGTTAGTTTTGATTGCTTTGTTAGCATAGAATTCACAATATAATGCATGTATAAGTCATAACTTCACGGCAAATCCTATACATGGAATAATAGTTAATTTAAATAATAATAATAGTTAAATATAATAATAAAAATTATAATATTATAAATAAAAAAGATAACAAATATTTTATATTATTATATAAAATATTTGTTATATTTTTCTATAATATTATAATTTTTAATATAACTATAATATAACTGAATAAGTTACACAAATTGATCTAACCCTAAACCTATACATGTAAGCATATTTGTTTATTTCAATCTTTACACGATGTTGAGAGTGATATTTCATATTTTGATGTGAATCGACAATTGGGAGTTTCACATGTGGAATTACACTGAACGATTCTGGGTTCATCTTGTTAAAAGATCATTTAAGCAAAACATTTTTGATATGACGAAATCTATAATTATTTTCCTAGACAAATAGCATGAATCAATTCAACTTCAATAATAAGCAAATTGTTTGCATGTGATATGGGTGTTTATTTATTTATTTATTTAAATTTTTGCACAATTACAGTACAAAGGATGACTGAATGCCTATTGGCATTCTCAACCAGCCAACCCCAAGTAATAGCGAAAAGATTAGGGTGCAAGCTGATAATTAAAACGTTTATCAACGACACTAATACAAAGAAACCTAATATCATAACAGAAACACATATATAAATATTGAAATAGATATAAAAACATTTATGCTCATTACACAAATGTTTGTCCTGTCGGGAAACGATCTGGATCCCCATCGATTGCGCGGCCAGTATCACAAACTACTCAACCAACGGGACGAGTTAGGACCATTGGGACACTGAGGTCTTTTTTAACTTGCAGACCCTCGTTGAGTTTGTCACATAGTAATCTCTGGAACTACCGAAGCGACTTAATTCACATAGGCTACATTTTATCCTAATTTTGGCGTGGGATAGTAACCTAAGCGGCTTATTATTATTAGTAATTATAAAAAAATCGACCTAAATTAAAATGTTTGCACGCCATATTATGGTAGAATATGATGGTAATTTAATTTATTTAATAACTTGTGACACTCATATTCTTGCAAATAAATACTTTTTCATTTTCATTTTTATACAGCAGATAAAGACTAATATATACATACACTACTAGATACAACTCCTAGTCCAGTAAAAAGTTTAATGAAACCATAATCTGACCAGTTTTGGCGCAATGAGTAAAAATGTGTTCATTAATACTTAAATAATGATATTATGAAAGAAATTTTGATTTAAAGTTAGGGGAAAGGCATGAAAAAAATAAAAAAGGGGTTGAAAAATGTCTTTTTTTTAACAACTTAACGGTAGGAAATAGAAAAAAAAGTTTCAAGTAAAAGTTGTAGAGAAAAAAATTCTACACAAAAAAGTTCCTCTTCATTTTTTTGTTATCTGCTTTAGTTTAGATACAAACAATAAAAATTAAATTTGCTTTCTAATTAATTATAAAAAATTACCAGAATTATTACGGCCCTGTACCATGCAGCGCGCGCATCACATAAATATGTACTAACACTACCACATATGTTTTCCCATATTTATATATTTTTACGAATTTTACTACAAATTTAATTTTTATTTTTTGTAGCTAAACTAAAGCAGATAACAAAAAACTAAGAGGAACTTTTTTGTGTAGGATTTTTTTCTCTACAACTTTTACTTGAAACTTTTTTCTATTTCCTACCGTTATTAAGTTATTAAAAAAAAGACATTTTTCAACCCCTTTTTTATTTTTTTCATGCCTTTCACCTAACTTTAAATCAAAATTTCTTTCATAATATAATTATTTAAGTATTAATGAACACATTTTTACTCATTGCGCCAAAACTGGTCAGATCATGGTTTTATTAAACTTTTTACTGGACTATCCCAAGTGTAGTATAATTTGTAAGATACTCAGCAAAACTTTAGACTCGTCATACGGCACTCGAGTGATTTCGTAAGTGTCGCGCATGCCGTATCACAGCGACTAAGTTGCTCAACTCACGTATCCTTTGGAAGACTTCCAACAGTGCGGACACCTATTGTTCTTTTACATCCTTGGGTCATCCCGGTTGTATCTATAATGCGGGTAATGCAATTTTTATTAAGCTCTGCCTACATTATTGCTCTACGGCGATGATTTGCATTATCGCGATGTGTGTTAACAACCACTTTGCTGAATCGCGAATCTTCGGACTTGATTCATTTCGCTTCTGCATCGGTGCGAATCGTAAGTTGAAGGGAGAAAGGCTATTTTTAAAATTATTATATTAACGGGTCAAAAACGCGTACTTATACCGAACTTACTTGTAAAGCTCGAGGTTTCGACCAAGTTATATTGACCGTGGTCACGAGCGGACTGGAAAAGTAAGTTCTATATATGTACGCGTTTTTGACCCATTTATATTCTTAACAATGATAGTAAAACGCCTAAGTTTAAAAGTTCAGAAAGGCTGTTGTCAATGTGATTATTAGTTAAAGTTCGCCGTAGCATAATCACCAAGTTTTATCCTGATAACACACCACGAATCCTCAGATGATTTTTATATAGCATCTGCAAATATACGAACGGGTAGGACACCTGATAGAAAGCAGTCAACACGGTCGATGGACATTTGCAACACAAAAAGTAGTAGTTGACAAAGCGATACCGACTTCTCAACATTTTAATGGCCCCCTTTTAAAAATCCCAATATCAAAGCTCATTGGTCGAGAAACCGGGAAAACTCCAAAACGAAAACGATAATGACAACCCCTGCCGCTATTGCAGCAGGAATAGGTGAGACGGTGCAGTGATACAGATACCATTGTGGAACTTCTACCACCTAGTAGTAAAAGATAGCCAAATACGAGCGATGATTTTCACCCTCCATTGGGACGGCCATTTGCTAGTGTATTATCCTATGATATAAAAAGCCCATACTGCATTTGGCTCGACTCCTTAATCTTGATCAATCGCTGCGCCGTTTCTTAGTAGTTTACCGTTCTTATAAATTATTTATTGTCTTAATGAATTACATTGCGTAAGCACCATGTTTAATTAATTATTATTGTTGTTCAATCTACAGTCAGTTAAGGAGGAGTCGTATCACAAGATAGCAAACAAGCAGTTTGTTATTTATTCCACGCTAGCGAAATAGGAATTAGCTATATTAGGCTCGTTCGCAACCAATGATTTTACAAATTTCGCGCAAATATGTATATATATATATATATATATATATATATATATATATATATATATATATATATATATATTTAAATAATATGGATAAATTGAATTGGAATTTTTGGAATCCGACTGGTTCATCCAAAGATTAGTGCAAACAAAAAACTCTTTAGCTTCATTAGGGTCAGCTCATATTGACGCGTCGAAGCGAAGAGACGCGTCATGTTTTTTAAACGTTAAAGTAAGTATATTCATTTCTACTTTTTTTATTTTGGATGGATGGATTTTTTTTTCCAATTTTGCGAAATTTTGAATGTATGGATGGATGGATTTTTGTTACTCAATCACGCAAAAACTAGTTTTTATCTCAGAAAAATGAAACATACCCGAGGAATTCACCAAAAACTTTTATAATGTAGCGGGCTGCACGGTGCAGATAGTAATGTTATATTGTGTTTTTATCGTCGAGTGGGTTATAATATAACAAGCAATCCGATGGCTCTTCAGAGTGTTAAGTGTGAGTTTTTCTTTTCGCATTCGATCGTGAGCGCGTTTGGAGTTTACTAGGAATTTGTATGTGATTTGTACAGCGCCACCTGGTGGTAAACGTGAAAAACCAGTTTACCACTAGGTGGCGCTGTACAAATCACATACAAATTCCTAGTAAACTCGAAACGCGCTCACGATCGAATGCGAAAAGAAAAACTCACACTTAGCACTCTGATCGAAAAAGAAACCGTTGCCTACCTAGGCATCAAAGATGTTAATGGGCGTTTGCTATCCGTGTGGCGGGATGGCAAAGCCACATGCAGAAATCTACCGGCTACCTTACCCTCCGAACCTAAACATGACAACGACAAGCACCGACGCTATTGCGGCAGGAACAAGTAAGACGATGGTACAGGGACGAGACGTTGTAGAAGTCTACCACCTAGTCACAGTGTTAGTGACACGCAAAGCCAATATTTTTTTAGGCAGAATTTTTAATCTCCGATACAAAAATCATTTCTTAACCCTTATAAGATTGACCGCTTTAATGTGTGTGTTTGTATGTGGCTATCAAGGAACATATATACGATAACTGGAATATTTGAAAAATAGAAATGTACTTTATTTCATTACTCATAAAGTTGACATTTGTTTCTTACTTAACAGAGGAGAAAAACGTTCTGAGCAAGACTACGACAAGAGTGGATGTTGTCCCTTTCTTCCAATTGCCAGTGTAAATAAAACTATCTGATGGTAGATTTTTATATATTCGGTAATCGTTAAATCCCTTTTATTCATACACGTCGATAAATACATTAGCATAAAATGTATGGTAATTAACATAGCGAGTTCTAAAATGTGCTAATTTTAATTATTACGTAATTACTTACGCAATGCAAAAACTGTCTCTCAAATTAGTAGAATTACTTAGTAGTAATTTGCAAACTACGCATGGCCGCACTTATATATGGCGATTGGCGCTTTATTTAGTAGAATGAGACACACTCCACACATGTCGATTGTCGTGGTACTCTTCGGAACGATTTTGAAGCGCGTGTGAACTTTCCGGGTAGAATGTAACTTCCTTGGTGGCTATTAAATAAAAAAAAAGACGTGTGGCACTCGGAGACTGCCGCGGTAAAGCTATTGCATAGAATTTTTTATCAACTTATGCAATTACAATTCTATATTTGTTTTATTTATGCAGTATTTTTTTTCTTTGTTTATTGATATTTAAAACACTTTGTACACAAATTATACGAGTACAGATGTACACCTATACACCTGTACACCTATATACTTTCTCACATACAGCTGATTACGGTAGTTTTCCAATACAACCAATGCCACCTAAAGGCGGGTTGCTGAACTAAAGAGAAGCGTGATATTTCAAAAACTCATTAAAAGTTCTGGTATTTATCGATAGATGGAAAAACTAAAAAGTATCACCGCTGTGCCGGTCGGAGTGGGGGGTGTTAGGTTTTTTCGTTACGGAATTTCTGGATTCGGTCTCCAAGCTCAAGGCCCGCGATAAAAGCTATGCAATAGCTTAAAAACTGCATTCAAATCAGTTTTCCTGCCAAGAGCTACCTTGCCAGTCCTCGTAACACTCCTTGTTATAATCGACTGCTGTGTGTCTGCTATGGCATCGTAGCTTTTAATCGGGTGAACCGATTTTAATGCGGCTTTTTTAGTTGAAAGTTGGTTTTCTAGCGGTGATTCTTAGATGTTATCAAAATAGGTTCAGCTGATCATAATCAGATCATCAACTCTTTTCAACTAGATCATAGGATTATGCAATTTAGCGGGCCGATCCAAAACTTGTTTTTTTGTTATTACAGTGATATTGAAATGTTATGGTAACCTTGACCTGATGCTGCAGGATACCCTTTCAAAGATGTTTTTATGTTTTGTCCTGCAAATTATGCGTATACCTAAAACAGGAAGGTTGTTCGCTGACGAAGGAATGAGACGGAGGTTAATAATTGAAGAGAAAACTTCTTTAACGGCGACATTTGATTTTTGGTAGGGGATAACCGTATGAGTTCGCGAAAGGGCCATCTACATGCTAATGTTTAAGGTATTGATCCCGGGCTCCCTTGAACAATAGGCCAACTGCTGCTCTGCCAGGCAAGTCATAAAAGGCGACCGATTGGTTATGCGAGTCACTAACATCGTGGCTTCTGGGTGGTAGAGTTCTGCATTGTCTCGCCTGGGTCTCGTGGTCTTACCTATTTTCCTGCCGTAATAGCGTCAGTGCTAGTCACTGTCGTGTTCCGGTTTCGAGGGTAGCCGGTAAACTTATGAATGTGGCATTAGACCTCGCCACAGGATAGCAACGCACCATTAACATCTTTGGTGTCTATAGGCAATGATTGGCTCTTTCTATCAAGAGACACATCAGCTTACCTTATAATATAAAAAAAAACCTACAGCTATACACACCGTTGTCTGTATCTATATCTATATTCTATATATAAAAATCAATGCCACTTTTCGTTGTAATTTTTAACTCAAGAACGGGCTCACCTATCCAAACCAAATGTTTAGGGCTTTCTTCGGACTATTTAGTAGATGGTTTATGTGAAGTTTGCACAAAATCGGTAGAGCGGTTCTTCATTTATCACATTTTTTGTAACAAATGAATTCAATAATTGGCGATACGTAGCGAAGCAAGTGACGGGCCGCTATAAGGTATATTTCTTAAAAATAAAACAAGTAGAAGTCACTATAATAAATCTATGGTTAAAAATACGATTAGTTTTTACTTCAGTTGGCAGCCCTCATAACTGCCTCCGACTTTTTTTTCTAATTTCGAACTAATATGTTTGTTTGTATGTTTCTTTCATATATACTTCGTTCGCGTAATCTACAATCATCACTTCCTTTTGCTTACCCAGGTAAAATGTAGACTATGTCCTGGCCTATTCATTATAGTCTACATTAGCCAGGCCTAGGATGGAATAGGCCAACTGCCATTCTTTCAGGCAGGACTTAAGAGGCGACCGATTGGCTATACGAGTCACTACGATCGTGACTACTAGATGGTAGAGTTCTGAATTGTCTCGCTCGGGTCTGGTATCATTTAGGTGTCTATAGGCGATGGTTGACTTTTTTCAAAGGAGACTCATCTGCTTGTTTGCTATCTTATAATATAAAAAAAACGACTATCACCTAAATACCAAAGATGCGCTGCCATTCATGTGGCTAATCTAACGCCACAAGTATAACTTCACCGGCTTCCTTACCCTCAAAAAGACACGATAGTGAAAAGCGCTGAAGCAACAGAAAATGGTATGGTGGTGGTAATCCAGAATCCAGCACTCTACCACCTAGTATAACATGTGTTTTACTAGGTGGTAGTTAGTGATATCAGATCATTTCACGTCACATCCTCGCCGTGAAACTCATATTTTGCAAAATAAATGACCCGTTTGTCTGGCAGTTTGTTTATAAAGGAACGCTGTGCGAACGACCGCCAAAACTGACAGGGTTGAAATACAGCAAGATTTCTCCAAAATTATATTTTATAGTCCGAGAGCAAACAAGCTGACGTTACCCCTGAACCAAGAGAAACTACATCTAAAACGTTTATAGACATTAAATATGTAGGAATCGCGGAGAGAATAAAAAATCTTATCCACAACTTATGGACTTTACAAAACAAAATGATTTATCTCGTGTTGGTCCGGGCTCCTTTAAAGAATAGACCAACTGCCGTGCTGCCAGGAGGTCGTAAAAGGCGACCGATTGACTGTACGTGTCACTCCATCGTGATTACTAGGTGGTAGAGTTCTGAAACGGTTCGCCCGGGTATGTGGTACCACCGCCTTAATTATTCCTGTGGCAATAGCATCATTGCTTGTCATTGTCATGTTCCTGTTTGAGTAGTACGTAGACTTATGAATGTGGCATTGGCATCCCGCCTCACACTACACATGGTGGTTTAGTGCCAATTTAAAATAACCTAGGTTAAGATCTAAGTTTTTACGGTTAATAAAAAAAGATTTATTGAGCATGTGATAATTAGTAGGTTATAGCCACAAAAAAATATAACACAAAACAGAAAAAAAAATTAAACCAATGAATAAGCTGAAATGCAAAAAATAATAAAACGTTTTTACTAACCCTAATAACTAAGTTCTTAAACTAATGCAATGTATACCTAATAAATTTTGAGGTGGTGCCAAACAATCAATGAACGAAGATAACATTCCATAAAAAGCTTTTGTAAAAAAAATTAAACCAGCGCATTATTGTTAGACGTCGACTCAAAATTACTTAGGTTTTTTTTTATATTATAAGATAGCAAACAAGCAGATGGGTCTCCTGATGGAAAGAGTCAACCATCGCCTATAGACACCAAAGGTGTTGATGGTGCGTTGCTATCTTGTGGCAAGATCTAATGGCACATGCATAAGTTTACCGGCTACCTTACCCTCCAAACCGGAACAAGACAGCGACAAGCACTGACGCTATTGCGGCAGGAATAGGTAAGGCGGTGGTACCAGACCCGGGCGAGACAATGCAGAACTCTACCACCTAGTATCCACGATGGTAGTGACTCGATAGCCAATCGGTCGCCTTTTACGACCTGCCTGGCAAAACGGCAGTTGGCCTATTCTACAAAGGAGGCCGGGACCAACACGGCGGAAATTAGGTAATGTATTTAGTTATTAAGGTTATTAAAAAAGGTTTATTATTTTACTATATATTAAAGAATAATTTTCAATGAAGATTAGGAATTTTATATCATATTTAAAAAATATATAAATGGGGTATTATTTAATTTTTGATGTTATATATTTTGTAATTGTTTTTTATTTTTAGTGACAACCCTACGAGGAAGGCGTACGGACATTGACTTTGTGGTTACGTTAAACAATGCCTGCATATTCGTACAAATAACATTTCCGAACAATATATTTTTGGTACAGTCATAAAACCTCCGCGCGTTGTGTTTTTAAGTGCAACAAAAACAAAATGCCTTAAGGGTGATGTAGAGTATAGAGTAAAAGCCAGCTGCCATGCTGATATACAAAGCGAGATACATCTCGATCGAGAAAGTGACGCTTGCTTGACCTTGCATGCCACGATAATTATTTAAAACGTCAGAGATAAATTACTTAAAATTTACTCGAATAGAGAAATCAATGTTGAACAGCACATAATTATTATATGGCATTGCCATCATTATTAAATATGTATATAGACTGGACCAAAATCTCCAAAATAACCTAACTAGGTGCTCAATTAACTTATAATAAAACGAGTGAATTTAATTACTTACACTTTGAAACAATTACCAATATCTTAACAAAGTGTCAAGTCGATAAAATGACAGCAAGATTTTCCGATCGGTAGAGAAAACAACAACTGTCGAGTAAAAATGATCATTTGCTCTTCCTTTGAAGTATCATGTCGAACCAAATGTGAAATGCGTTAGCGAATAGAGACATTGACATAAATGTCGCGAAAACGGGTCGATAAAATTTTATCGCGCTGCTTATCCTAAGCCTGCTGGACTGGAAGTTCCGCAAGGACGAAAACCGACACCACCATCGTGCCTCTAAGTGGTAGACTTTCGCAGTTTCGCCACCACCGCCAATTAATTTAACCATTGACATCGACAAAAATTCTTCTCTCAGCCCGAGTAGTCACAAATTTTTGAGGTCTCTTCTCAAAAGTTAGAAAAAGTCTTTTATCAAAATTTTAAATAAAACATATTTTTAAACTAATATTTTAATTTCGGTGTACAGTTTCACAAGTGAAAGTTTCCGGCGTAAAGTTTTGAAAAAGGGTATTAACTTAAAAAAAAAACATGAATATCGTGTGACGTAATTAACGGACGACCCCAAAGCAGGCAGCCCAAGTTGTACCACTCGACATATTATTTGTGCAATAATAATTTTAGATCGGAATAGGTAGTGCTAGGACTTGTTAGTCGGTTAATTTTCAAACCAAAATCAGCGCAAGTACATAAGAAGTGTTTTATAAAGGTTTGGCTCTACCTTAACTTCAAAAATACTGGATTCCTTATGGAGCAAAATTATAAGGGCTTTGAATCAATTAACCGTTTTATAGAGGTTTTTTTTTAAATATTTTTTGATGTTTGCTACTAATTTTTGTCCGCACTGTGCGTGACGTGGTTATGAAGCACTCCCATCGCAGATACGCTTCGAGTGAAACCTTTAGTAAAAACCGCTAAATACCTTTATTTTATAATTATTAATTATAAAAATATTTATTAGGTATTTTTTAAAATGGTTTTGAGCACTGGGTTGCGCAATTAGCCGGGATTGAGTGATGCTATCTCTATTGATAGCCACTGAATCCTGCTAGTTATGGTAAGGTTTTACTTATATTTTTTTCGAAGTCCTATAACTTCTGTTCTGCTGTTCCACGACAGTGTACTTACTAGGTTTTACCTTGAAACATTTGTTATTTATATCGTTGTTATCTTTCGATTGGCATAGATTTGATCAATGTCCGCGGCAAAAAGAAAATAAATAATATCAATGCTTCCGACAACAAACGTCGTAAACTCCAAAATACAATTTTTGGTAAATAACGAAAAACACAAATAAAATCGTTCTTGGCTTATTTCTTTTGGGATATCTCTCTTTTAATTTGGGAGGAAATGTATTTTTGAGGCGATTTCTAGTATCATATTTTTAGATCGATATAGCGCCAAAACTTAAGTAAGGCTGCATTTTAAGCTCATTTTCGCCAAAGTGACTTGATCGGATTGACGATCGTTGTTGTCGGAAGCATCGATACACAAAATGCAAAAAAAACTTCCCACAAAAATCTTCTTCATTAAGTAAATAATCAGTTAATGATAAATTATCGCCTCTTTTAAAAAGAATATCACTTGTTTTCTATTGCCTTGTGCAATACAAATTGTATGCCATAATTAATGGGATAACGGGATTCAGTTACGTACCCATATTAAGATAACATCACCCAATCCCGGCAAATCATACTAGCTCCGATATATATCAATAACTATATCCGTTTGCATAAGCACCTAAAACACTAGGTGACGTAATTCGGATCAGTTATCAGGTATCTAGTAGTGTCCACATTGAGGCATTTAAATATAAAACGTTATTGTTGTGGAACAACGTACATAAATTCGCCCATCGCGCACCGTGACTCATAATAACGGTCGGAGCCGTCCGGTTTTTTTAGCGGCGATCATTCGACGACATATGTTGATTGTCGTAACGATCTCTGTGCCAAATTGTTATGGAACCAGTTAAATTGACTTTTAGCAGCAATATGTATGTGCTTTTGGGAATTTATTTTCCAGAATCAACACATCCAGCGGGGATTCGGGCGCTTTTTAGTCCATATGCCATTCTGCCAGGTAAAAGGCCTAAAAAAGAAATATTAGCCAAAGGTGTCACTAACGCAACGTCTCGTCCGATTGTTTTACCGTCATTAGATGAAGAAAACTACTAGATATGAATAACTAAGGAAAAAACATGTAATTTCGTCGCGAGTAATGGCGGACTTAAGTACAGCTGTCAACATAACAAGGAGTTGGAAGTTCTCCGTTATCCGGCGTACTCACCAGACTTTGCGCCTACAGACTTCTATTTTTTCCAGAATTTGGATAACTTCTTGGCGGGAAAAAAATTCAATACCTGAGAGGCAGTACAAAATGCCGTTAAAGAATTTGTTGCCTCCCGTCATGCTGATTTCTTAAAAAAGGGCATCAATAAGCTACCAATGCGTTGGCAAAGATGCATTGATTGCATGGATGATTAATTTGATTAATAGAAATAAAAAATGTAGAAAAAAATATGCTTCATTTATTTCATGAAAAACGGCAACTTCATAGGTAAAGACCTATGAAAGCCTAGGCTTAAGACCTAGACCTAAGACCTAGATTATCTTTCTATCAGGAAAACCATTTAATTGCTTGCTATCCTATGAAAATTAAAAAGGAAGGAAGTTATTGTAAAAGAGAATATCATATTTCAGAGTAGAAGAAGAAAACTTTTTTTACATAGAGAGAGACAGAAAAAGGGTTTCAAACTTGGGATCATATCCATCGAGTAATCACGATACCAGTTCACATCTTTAGCCAACCGTTCGTCTTTTAGAAACTACTTGGCAAGAAGGTAAATGGTCTATTTAGAAGCCCAGATCAAGCTAATTTTATCAAGGAAAAATTTAATATTCCCGGGGGATTCACAAAAAAACTATCAGGAAGCGAGATGCAACTAACATATATCTACCTATACATATAAATAAAATTGAAGTGTCTGTCTTTGATTTCAAAATAACTTGGTTTTTTCAAGAGCGGTGTGATATTTTTACGTTACTAATACCTAAAGAACGTTTTTTAAATTTCTGCTTGACTGTCTTACATTCTGTTTGTACGGAGTAATCTCTAGAACGGCTGGACCTATTTTGGTTCAACTTTCACTGAAAAATAGAAGTTTATAGGGCATTGGGCAGACACGAGTGAGCAAAAGGAAGCAATGAATGTGGATCACGCGAACGAAATCGCGAGTAATAGCTAGTACTAAATAAAAAGAGGTACAGTTTGTAAGTAGTAATCTCTGGAACTACTGAACCGATTTTGAAAACTTTTTCATTAGTAGAAAGCCACATTATGCCTGAGTGACATAGCCTATATTTTATCCCGATTTTCCCGCGGGATCGGAGTCTACGCGGGTTATACCGCGGAGAAACACTAGTGGTCAACATAACAGTTATTGCCATAAAATAACAATGACATCGCCTAATATTCCGCTACAAGTAATTAAACACAAACATGTTATTCAATTAGTATTGTGATAAGACGGTGAGCGGTTTGATTGGGGTCGGTGACCTCCAGCCGACCTTTGTCGTGCCGTTCCACTGATTTTAAGTAGTGTAAGTCCTCACAGAACTTGAGATGAGGCTACACTACCGCTGCTTTAACAATGAACGTTTTTTTTTATATAGAAGAGGTGGCAAACGGACAGGAGGCTCACGTGATGGTAAGTGATTACCGCCGCCCATAGACAACTACACTACCAGAGGTCTTGTAATTGGGTTGCCAGCCTTTTAAGAATGAGTAAGCTCTTTTTACGTGGCGAAATTATACCTTGTTTAACATCGATGACAGTCTTATGCCCGGGAGATACATCGTGTACGACAGAAAGATTTGTCAATATACTAGCTGCTCCCGCGACTCCGCCCGCGTGGAAAAAATTCTAAAATAAAAGTAGCACCCGTTACCAGTTTCACCCGCATAGTTTCAGTTCTCGTGGGATACAAAACTATCCTATGTCATTTTCTGGGTCTCAAACTATCTTTGTACTAAATTTCATCCAAATCGGTCTAATGGTTTAGGCGTAAAGAAGAGTCAGACAGAGTTTCTTTCGCATTTATAACATTCGTATGTACTATTATGAATTTGCTAGACAAATTGCACAAATTGAATCTAACACTAAAGGTCACTCTTTAAACCTTACCTTACGTCAAGCTGTTCAAAAGTTATGAGATGCTTACATAGACTCACACACACACACACACACACACACACACACACACACACACACACACAAACACGTACATACATACACACGTACATACCGTTGTCATCGTAAAAATAGCCGGAAAGGTTTTTAGGACCTCAAAACGTTTAAACTTTGGTTTTCGAAAATTGGAGCAATATCAACAACTTCCTTATACTACTAATGTTAGCGAGAAGTAAAAAATCTTCTATTTGGTCGATTTTTTACGATCTAGCACTTATAAAATAGTTTGATATCTACTTTGATGTCAAGGAAGAATGGAAAATCAATGTGTTATGGCCGCAGCCAGTAAGTTTAAAAAGGACAAAAAACAATGTTTAATTATTCATGAAGTTCGGCTTATCATATTCGTGACATCGACGGAACCCGCAGCCCAATGCTGACCGGTTTTCGACCAGTTCAATGACGAGGCCCTCCCCAAACGCCCGCTCATGAAGGTTGCACGAACGAATTGTATAACAATATGGCTGTCTCTGTAGTGATTTTTTTTTAAAAAGTGGCTCAAGTAATGGAAAAAAACAACCTTTATCTATACACACCAAATGTGTTAATTATGCGTTGCCGTTGGGTGGTATCTACCCCGCAAGACGTTGCGGAACCACCTAGTAGTCACGATGATATTGACACGTTTAGCCAGTCATCGCCTTTTACGAATTGCCTTACTGAATGGTAGATGGGCTATTCTTGTAAGAGACATCGGACCAACGCAGGGGATATTAGACAAAATTGTCTTACGTTACATAACTAATCCTAAGTTTTTTTTAAAATAATCTATACATATAATAAAATCGTAGGAAAGTCAATGTATGTCCGGGGTAAACTCAAAAAGTACTGCATGGATTCATTTCAAATTTTGCATGAATATTACTTACAGGTCGGGTCAACATATAGGCTACATATTATCATGCTATCGCCTACGGGGGAGGAGCTGTGCGGAGTAAACGAAGTCCGCGCGAACGAAGTCGTGGGCAACAGCTAGTTAATAATAAATATTCACGGGACAAATCACACTTACTGATCTCACCCCAAAGTAAGCAAATTATTCGCTTGTATTATGGGTGTTAGTCAACGATACTAATACATAGAAATACATATATAAATACTTTTACATACATAATAAACACCCAAACCCGGAAATACAAACATTTATGCTCATCACACCAATGCTTGTCCCCGTTCGATCAAGATTCGATCAGGTGCTAACCACTCGACCAACAGAGCGGTCAAACCTTCCGTTTTTTAGAGTTGGTTCGAATTTCTAAATATAAAATATATTTTTTTCGAAATGGCTATTACAGTTGACCTTATGGGTTGTTGCTGCATCCCCGGACTTGTGGGGCGAGCAGAATGCTCAGCCAGAGTTTAAATTAAATCGGGGCTATAGACGCCTGGGCTTAGTAGGGCTGTATCTTGCGAGACCGTACCTCGGCTATGTGCGGCGTTCGGACTAAATATGGCATTGCGCCCCGGCGATAGAGAAGACTTCGTCGTTGAGTTACCGGCGATGATGGTCTAATGTCGTGTGTATATGACTGGATCATCATCGGGATAAGAATTTTTTTTGAGCTCTGCCCCGTCCTTGTCACAGCTGATCACATATGTGCGACCCCTCCCTTCTCCTTGTCACACGATGTAACACTTTGTCCACCCCCTCTCTCCCCCTTAACGTGTGACGTAATTTATGGATGGCCCCTAATAGCGTCAACTTTTGTCACTGTCATAAGAATAAGAAGGGATAAGAATACGTGGCGGGGCCTTCTGAGCCTGTGGATCACATCCGCGTCGGCTGCGGCCTCGTATTTCGCCGAGCCTGTGATTAATGGGTTAACGTAAATAAATATTCAGTTTTTATGAAAACGTAACTTGACTGAGACTGTATTTATGTCAAATGCCTTGTTATCTACGGGTTACCCTGTTTCGCTTAGATCAAGGGGTCCCATTATCGATCCCGGGGTCGAGCAAGTGTTAAATTAAGGTTTTATTTCAACGCGACTAATAGTTCGCGGCAAACTTCAAAATATAATAGGTGACGTACTAGTTGAAAACCGGTCCTATAGACATTAACTCTGCGTACTCCGCAAAGGAATCGGCGTGACGATAATTTATACTAGAATCATACTCATTATGTCGACATGATACCGTTTCCTTATGGTACTTGCGGTAGTTGCATGTCTGTTTTTTTCATATCATAGGTAGGTAACAAGCAGATGGCTCTTAATAGAAAAAGACAACCATCACCTATAAACACCAAAGATGTTAATGGTGCGTTGCTATCCTTGTGGTGGGGTTTTAATGCCACACGCATAAGTTTACCGGCTACCTTACTCTCCAAACCGGAATATGACAGTGACAAACGTTGACGCTGTTAGGGGCCATCCATAAATTACGTCACACGTTAAGGGGGAGAGAGGGGGTGGACAAAGTGTGACATTGTGTGACAATGGGAAGGGAGGGGTCGCACATATATGATCAGCTGTGACAAGGACTGTGACAAGGACGGGGCAGGGCTCAAAAAATCATGAAATTCGTGTGATGTAATTTATGGATGGCCCCTTACAGGAGGGATAAGTTAAGGCGGTGGCACTAGAACCAGGCTAGACGATGCAGAACTCTGCCACCTATGCCACGATGGTAGTAACTCGCATAGCCAATCATTCGACTCCTACGATATGCCTGGTACAACGGCAAATGGTCTATTCTTCAAAAGGAGCCTGGACCAACAATAGATGTAACTAAAATAAAGTTTTTCTTTACTAGTTTTAAACTAGTGCTGTTCACTTTGTTAATTGTACCAAAATCGATAACTTCATATTAAAATTCTAGCCTCATTTTTAAACACGGAGAAGTCTAAACTCTAAACCATTAAATTAAGGTATGTTAAGATGTCCTTGACGCGCCTTTTTAACTCCGATATTTCCACAGCCTTATCACCGGGCCGCTGAGTCGATTATACAGCCCGCACAGCTGGTCCACATAACTATTGTGCTTGCTAAATGACTTCAGGCTTTATTACAATTACGTAACCAACATAATGGCATATTTGAGATGAATGTTAGTAATGTAACTTGGCCGCGGCTTGAATACCAATGTATGGGGTTCTCTAAGGCTTACAATGGAATTAACAAAACACATGATAAATTGGTAAGTTAAAAATTAATATAAGAAAAAACTTCCATCGGCGTATAACGTCGTCGTCGAGTTTAGAAGGTGATCTACTAGACGCTAGTCTTAAATATATTTTGTCGCCGTATTGGTCCCGGCCTCCTTTGAAGAATAGGTCAACTGCCGTTCTGCCAGGCAGGTCGTAAAAGGCGACTGATTGCTATCGAGTCACTAACATCGTGGCTACTAGGTGGTAGAGTTCTGCATTGTCTCGCCCGGGTCTTGTACCACCGCCTTACCTATTCCTGCCGCAATAGCGTCAGTGCTTGTCGCTGTCGTGTTCCGGTTTGGAGGGTAAGGTAGCCGGTAAACTTATGCATGTGGCATTAGACCTCGCCACAAGATAGCAACGCACCATTAACATCTTTGGTGTCTATAGGCGATGTTTGACTCTTTCCATCAGGAGACCCATCTGCTTGTTTGCTATCTTATGATATAAAAAAATATATATATTTTATACTTTCAAAGTATAGCATTTATGTATTTAATACTAGCCTCTACTAGATCGCCTTTGGTCGAAATTCAACCATAGACTAAACAATAAAAACTCTAGGTTTGACAAGAGACTTTAGCCGTAAATCTGCAGTAACCAACTGGCAACTACTCATTTCCTATGTTTCCAGAACCCTGAATCAGATCTTACAAATTTAAAATGAGACCACACGAGAAGTATACCCTCTCGAACAAAAAGAAGGAATTTTCAAAGTTTCATAAATGACCCAGTTCTGGTCCGAATTAATAACCCTCCTTTGGGAAGTCGGTTGAAGATAGTATACATAACATCTTTACTAATATAATAAAGTTAGAGATTTTGTTTGTTTGTTTATTTAAACGCGCTAATCTCTTGAACTACAAGTTGAATTTGAAAAAATTTAAAAGTATTAGATAGCCCAATTATTGAGGAAGCTATAGGATATACACCATCACGTTACGTCCAGTAGGAGCGGACTAAACGAAATTCGCGCGGACGAAGTCGCGGGTAACAGCTAATATATTATCATGTATTTAAACTAGCTGCAGCGTGCAACCTGCTGCATTATAAGTTTTTGGTGAATCCCGCGGGATCACCTAATTTTTCCGGGATAAAAAGTAGCCTATGTGCTATTCCAGGTCATCGTCTACCTGTGTGCCAAATTTCATTCAAATCCATTCAGTAGTTTTTGCGGCATCGAGTAACAAATATCCATCGATCCAAACATTCAAACTTACGCGCATTTATAATATTACTAGCTGTTGCCTGCGACTTCGTCCGCGCGGACTTCGTTTACTCCGCACAGCCCCTCCCCCGTAGGTGATAGCGTGATAATATGTAGCCTATATGTTGACCCGACCTGTTAGTAATATTCATGCAAAATTTGAAGGAAATCCATGCAGTACTTTTTGAGTTTATCCCGGACATACACACAGACAAACAGACAAAAATTCAAAAAACCATATTTTTGGCTTCGATATTGATTGTAGATCACGTCCCAAGTATTCTTTTAAAAAATATTCAATGTACAGTTTTGACTTTCCTACGATTTTATTATATGTATAGATATATATAAATAATAAATACATAATATAGATATATGTAGCAATGATTATTTTATGTAGTAATGATTATTTTTTGTTAATTTAAAATCCATACTTAATATTATAAATGCGAAAGTCTGTCAGTCTGTCTGTCTGTTACGCTTTCACGGCTAAACCGCTGGACCGATTTTCATGAAATTTGACATGGATATAGTTGAAGATCCGGGGTCAAACATAGGCTATTTTTTTCAAAAATCAGTCCCTGGGGGGCTGAAATAGGGGATGAAATTTTCATTAAAAGCTATTTAGACGACTTATTAATATACTCGCGGGCGAAGCTGCGCGGGTCAGCTAGTATTTCATACGTACATGCGTCACTATTCTGTGCGCATTATGTCTCTATTCTCCTCCACAATGTAAAACTGTAACTGTGCCAAATTTCAAACTCCTCCGTTCGCGCAATCATCCTAAAAAAAGGACAAATTTTTCTTCACGCATTACCATATAGATTTTCGCTTTCCATGTTAAAGCATACAATTTATTTTAAAACTAGCTGTTGCCTGCGACTTCGTCCGCGCGGACTTCGTTTACTCCGTACTGCTCCTCCCCCGTAGGTGATAGCGTTATAATATGTAGCCTACATGTTGACCAGACTTGTTAGTAATATTCATGTAAAATTTGAAGTAAATCCATGCAGTACTTTTTGAGTTTACCCCGGACATACATACAGACAAACAGACAAAAATTCTAAAAATTTGGCTTCGATATCGATTGTAGATCACGCCCCAAGTATTCTTTTAAAAAAATATTCAATGTACAGTTTTGACTTTCCTACGATTTTATCATATGTATAGATGCTACACTTCCACTTAAAACATCTCATAAGGTTCCGCTTGATAAAGTGTCCGCAAACGGGAAAACATCGAAACAAAGGGGGCCCACCAGCGACCCGTTCCGTCTCACCCGAGCGACAATGACCGATGACGGAGCCCTAACGGAACGCGATGCACCTGGGATTTAACACAATACTGATTACATTTACTTTAAAACCAGTATTAATCACGATCGTCTCTGTGGTCTAGTGGTCCGGAGTAGTTGGCGTTGACCACATTAGGTCCCGGGTTCGATTCCCAGGGCGGGCAATTAAAAAGTATATGATTTTTCAGTTTTCTTATAAAAACAACGTTGTCTGGGATTGGAAAAGTGCCTTCGGCTAATCTTGGGTGCACCTCTGCCTACCCCTTCAGGAATACGGGCGTGAAGATGCTTTTTTTTAAAGCTTTCCGAAATTAGAAATTCTAAAGCGTGTTAATCCGTATTACTCCGTGGCCCGTGTTAATCCGGGCCAGTTTTCAGCCGACGAAAAAACCAAGGTTATCAGTTTGACATGTATGTATGTATGTAATATAGCTGGAATTGGATGATATTTGAGTATAGTAATTTATTTAGGCTTCCAAGCACATATTGTACTAAATTTCGTAAGTGCATGCATGTTTGCACATTGTAATTTCTCGGAAACTAAAATCCATATCACAATAATTCTTTATAATTTAAATCAGGTATATTGCAACTTAAGGAACAGTTCAAGTTTCATCAAACTCAGTTCAGTAGTTTTTGTGATATGAGAATAGTTGTTATTTAAAGGCGTTTTAAATATTTTAATTTATATTATTGATGAATAAATTAACTTCCTTACTGCTAGGCATCTCGTGAAAGGCGAGAGATGGCTAATACGTGTACTAACATCATGACTACTAACTACGTGATAGAGTTTTGCAACGTCTTGGCCGAGTTTATGGTATCACAGCCTTGCCAGCTCCTGACATATAGCCGGTGCATGTCGGTTTAGATAAATAATGCATTCAAAACTTGCCACACGAATAGCAACCGGTATCCTCAGGGCTTCAAAGTCAGGGACAGAACTCGTGTGAACCTTAATCAAATGAACAAAATGATTTATATCCTATCCTCATGAAATACTTACTAAAACAAGCCGACTCCATGAGTATTGGGTACACTTTAATAATTACTTTTGAATATAAACGACAAATTAATGCAAATGGCGGTATCGGTGATAAAAAAAAACTTTTACGTTGAAAGGGGGATGATAAATCGAATGTACGGAGGTGGTAAAATTATCATGGAAATTTAATCATAGGTTTAAGCAGTAATCTATATATACATATAGATTACTGATTTTATACCTTTTCGACACCACATCAAATATACATAGTAGATCTCATCCGAAACTAAAGCTGACTGGGGCCCGATTGACGTAACAAAATGTCAATCGAGTTGAAGCGTTTAGGGTTCTTATAGATTTTATTACTCATTTTATACCACGTGGTAAGATGACGACGCGACCACGTTACTCCGCACGTTATGAGAAGTGTTCGTGTCGGTTTAGCTAACTAATTCATGATTCTTTTAGTCTTATGAGTTATCATCCGAAGCCAGTTCATCTTAAACATTTCGTACCTTGTAACGTGTCGTGACAGATGCTTTTGAAGTTTCTTGTTCATAAAACTACTTACCTGAAAACAGACAAATAAATTAAATGAATAATTCTCTTAAATTACAAAAAAAGCAAATCAATATTAACATTATAAATGCAAAAGTTTGGATGTATGGATGTTGCTGGAAAACTGCTTGACCGATTTAAATGAAATTTGGAATACAGGTAAACGATGATCTGGAATAGCACATAGAATACTTTTATCCCTAAAAAATAAGTTGTGTCCTAGGGATTCACAAAAAAACAACTCTACGCTGAGTGCGATCAAGAAGAAGCTGGTACACGGAAGCTTTAGCCCAGAAATGAGAACATAAGAGGCCGAATTTACGCAAAAACATATAACAACACAAACAAGTAACGATGCCATGTATTTTACAAATCGATCAGTGTTGGTACCGATCACGGAACTACCACTATCACAATGGCGGGAACCAGATCAGTGCGTAACTAGTGATGTCATCTATTACAATATCTATTGTCGATTATGGCTGGGAAAAGTAACCGATCACCTGAATCCGATCACAATACACAATTCTGTTTTTATATTAGCTTTTGTAAATAATACAGCGAATGCCGTCATAGATACGATATAGTGTTAATATACTAGTATATCGCCCGCGGGTACTAGTAATGTCAAGTCATCTATATAATATTTTACACAAAATTTTCATCCCCTTTTTCAGCCATCTAGGGGTTTAATTTTTGAAAATATAAGTAGCGTATGTTTGACTCCGAGCCTTCAACAATTAATTACATTGTCTAAATTTGTTCTAAATCGGTTCAGCAGTTTAACCGCGAATGAGTAACCAGCTGCGTAGCTAGCAGCAGATAATGCCTTTGACGATCGGACAGGCTTTGTCACAATTTACCCTACCGATATACGCAAATACACAGCTGTAACATTAAAGCAAAAGTGTCGATCGGACACATTTTCATAGTAACTCGCACGAGCTGTGTCAAATCAACTTGACATCAAACCCGAGGTATTTACCCCAATTACCTGACCCTATTACCATAATCGTTAAACGAGCAATTTATAACCAAAATTTACTTTATCTGAAGGTGAACGTTGTAAGAAATACCTCGCCATGTAAGGTGTTTACAGCGATAAATATAACACGAAAACGTTTCAAACGTAAAAACATTTACGTCTTAAAAGGTCTTATATTTGACAACAACTACTATGTATTACAACAAATATTTATTATTAAAACTAGCTGACCCGGCAAACGTTGTTCTGCCTTTTTAACTACTCTTATTTTTTTCTATATTTTTTCAACTTTAAACCTTCCCTGGACTTCAACAATTAATTCAAAACCAAAATTAGCCAAATCGGTTCAGCCGTTCTCGAGTTTTAGTGAGACTAACGAACATCAATTGATTTTTATATATAAATATATAGATAAGTTTTATTTTTGTAAAAATAACGTTTTGATGTAAAATAATTCTAGTAAATTGTAATACATATAATTGTAATACATGAAATAGAAAAAAAAGAAGCCCGCTGAGTTTCTTCCGCCGGATCTTCTCAGTGTAGCACCCCGCTAGTAATTATAAAGAAATCGACCTAAATTAAAATGTTTGCGCGCCATATTATGGTAGAATGTGATGGTAATTTAATTTATTTTAATAACTTGTGACACCCATATTCTTGCAAATAAATATTTTTTCTTTTTTTTTAATTTTTTCATTTTCTCTTGAATCACTATCTATTAAAGAAAACGCACCAATATCCGTTGCGCGGTTAAAAAAATCTACGCATTCATAGGGACAGACAGCGGAAAGCGACTTTCTTTTATACTATGTAGTGATATTGTGGAAGAATACAGGATTAAATAAATAAATAGGGTCCAGATCAATACGAAAAAAAAGTATGATGAATTCGGATGTTTTTATAGGGTAGTTTGGATGTTTTTATATCTCAGTTATTAGTCGTAGGTAAACATTTTTCAAAGCGATCAATATAACACACATGAACATTTATTATGCATTCGTGTTTTAATATTTCAGCAGTGACCTGATTTCTAAAATCGAATAAAGCTGTTCTTGTTTAAAAATTTTTGGACCTTTGATTACGAGCGTATATTTAAAAAATATAATTATATATCCCTTAATATTCTAGTGTAATTATTTATTTTAATACACAAACAATATGAAAAGGACATACATATCCTCGTGGTCTAGAGATTAGACTATTCAGCTGATAAGGTTCCGAGTCCAATTCTCGGGTCGAGACAAGATTGAGTTATTATCGAGGTTTTTTCAAATATATATATATATATATATATATATATATATATATATATATATATATATATATATATATATATATATATATATATATATATATATATATATATATATATACATACAAATCTCAGAAGCATGTTTGGTGGTGGTGGTGCGTTAATACCCCAGAGCTTCGAACTTACCTCTCATTTCGCAACTCGATGAATCGGTGAATGAGCTTTGGTAAATCTGATAGTCTACATAGACGTTTGCTTTATATACTGCCGGGAACCGGCTCGATAATTAAAAAATGTGTAATGTTGTATAATAAAAATTTAAAGAAGGCTAAAACGTGTTACTTAACAACATAGTATGTTGTTTATTCTATGAATGCTTCACCCTTCATAGAGTGAAGTGCTATTCGACTCTTCTAACGATGCTTCGGTTACGAAGCAATTATGTCGGTCGGTTATGAAACGTGCGTTGAGTACATTATTTGTGTTATCGCCTTTGATACTGACGTGGGAGAAAGTGTGGTGAACGTGGGTAACTATTGTGCCGCTGGTGTCTCCTTTAATTTACAGGATAAATTGGTCCCATTCCTCACACTACCTTTTATTTCAGTTGCATCATCGCAGTTCTATATCAGATTTCGCGGAAATTTTGAAAATTAAATACCTCAATTTCGTCTTTACTGAGTAGATACAAGAGTTCTGCAAGGCCTCGCCCAGATTTAGTACCACCACTACGGCTTGTTGTTGTTAATTGTTATACATTGCATATGAAATATACATCGAATGTGGTGCGATATACATAGGCACTAAGATTGAAATACTATAAATTCCAAATGTAGGTTTTTCTAAAGATTTTCTTAATAAAGAATGTTTCCCGACTGTGTAAAAATTCGTGCTAAATAACTTAAAATAATTGATATATTTAATAAACAAACATGGATAATTGAGTAAACTTTTTAATGGCTCAGCAGTGACCTGATTTCTATTTCAAGGCTGACATATTATGACGAAATCGCATGATTTGATAGCTTATGTAAACATATTTTATTTTCTTAATCTAAAAAGGTTCTGTAAAATCTAAAATGTACTGTATAAGAAATTATCGTCCAGCATACAATGAATGTAAAGTTTTTAAGGCGATCAATATAAGAATAGAAATACACGAACATTTATTACTCGTTATCTTTTTGATTGTTCAGCAGTGACCTGATTACGCTTATTTTCAATACGGTCTGAGATTAAAGTACGTCATTAACAATTTTTTACACTCGGGTTATACTAATCAATTTCATATCCCATTCTTATATCATGAGATTTAAAGTTTTAATTCGGATCTCTTTAAAACAAATTGAGCCGTAAAAAGTGCATGTCAAGGTAAAAAATCGATATTTGATTACGTAAATGTAATTTAAACATTTAAAACACCCCTAATAATATCCTTTAATATCAGTCTACCGTCACAGACGCAGCTAACTTCTTATCTACATTTTAGCATTTTGCGCTTCTCTATATAAACTTTAAGAGGGGCAAATCTGAGGCTTTTCTGTTCGCGAAATTGTCATAAAAAGGAATACAAAGATTTCCTTTCACATAGTTCTATACATATAGATATAACAATGGCACATGCTCGGATGGATCACCTTCGATTTCAATCAATATTACCACCGTATGTTACGAGTCACTTGTACTTATTAAATTTTCAACAATGACCCGATTCCACTGAATCACGGATATTTCTAATTTATACTGCTTATACTAGGATATAAATTTTAGAAATTGTGTATCAGCGTTAATTTACACAATTAAAATAAAAAAAAAACACACTAGAGATTTTTTACTACATTAATTCCATACATAATATAAACTAGTCTTGCCCGCGACTTGTTCGCGTGGGAAAAATTCTAAATGAAAAGTAGCCTAAGTTAATGCCTATTTCATCAGCTATCTGCCAGTGAAAGTCCCGTCAAAATAGGTCCAGCTGTTTCAGAGATTAGCCGAAACAAACAGATTGACAGAAATCAGACAACAATTGTAAAATAAGTATTTTGATTATATGTACCGTGTATACATCCATATGTATTTAGTAAAATGCGGTTATTTTAATATTACAAACAGACAAAAAGACAGTTTTCGAAACAGAATTTTTTTTACCCCGTGTTGGTCCGGACTCCACTTGAAGATCGACTATCTGCCGTTCTGTCAGGCAGTTCGTAAGAGGCAAACGATTGGCTATGCGAGTCACTTCAATACCCACGGTACTAGGTGGTAGAGTTCTGCATTATCTCGTTTGGGTCTAGTACAACCGCCATACTTATTCTTGTCGCAATAGCGTCAGTGCTTGTCACTATCGTATTTCGGTTTGAAGGGTAAGTAAAGTAAAGTAAATTACTAGCATTAAAACTCCGCCGCAAGGTCGATAGTTTCCTCTTTCCATCAGGAGAGCCATCTGTTTGTTAGATATTTTATGATTTAAAAAAAATCATGACGTGACCGTATACATATACATACACTATGTAAGTGTTTGTATATTTGGTCACGTCATGACATGAATAAGTACTTGGACGCCTAAATAGATAAATAGATCACCATACTCAAATATCACCTAATTCCAACCATATTACACATATACATGTCAAACTGATAACCTCCGTTTTTTCGTCGGTTGAAAATGGTTCGATTTCAAGCATTATTAAAATTATTCGTCACTAGCAGCTGACTCGCGACTTCGTTTGCGTAACCAAAAATCATTACTTCCCTTCGCTCGTTGGGATAAAATAGTAGACCATGTCACTCTAGGATTATGTAGCTTTCTATAGGTGTTAGAATTTTTAAAATCAGTCAAGTAGTTTTTGAGTTAAATCGTAACAAACAAAAAAAAAGACGTGTGGCACTCGGAGACTGCCGCGGTAAAGCTATTACATAGCATTTTTTATCAACTTATGCAATTACAATTATATATTTATTTTATTTATGCAGTATTTTTTTTCTTTCTTTTTTTTTCTTTGATACTAATTCAAGTTACACTTTGAGCGTGGTGACCGATAAAAAAAAGCTAATGGAAAAACAAAGTATCACCGCTGTGCCGGTCGGAGTGGGGGGTGTTAGGTTTTTTCGTTACGGAATTTCTGGATTCGGTCTCCACGCTCAAGGCCCGCGATAGAAGCTGTGCAATAGCTTAAAAATCTTTCGTACTTAGTTATAATATTGGTGTAAGTTTAGATATAAGATAATTGATTCTCTCTGCTAGCCATCTAAAGATTAGTCATGAAGATATGTATGTACAATAATAACTTAGCGCGACCTCCAACGACCACAAAGTTCATAATTCAACATAACATACGAGCACTTTGTAAGGGGATACACAGACAGAAACCGCATTGGTTTCAATGTACATCTGTAACATGCACTTACTATGTGCAAGTGAAACTGTAGCCGGCGGATTGTAGGTCAATAATAACTTAGTTCTATCTGGTGCCAGACCTCTACATCTTCCAAGGAAGTTAGTGGGGATAGTGTAAGTGGTAATCCGAGACCCATTCGACGAATAGATCAACTGCCTTACTGCTAGCCATCTCGTAAAAAGTGTGAAAAGGCTACGTGTCGCTATCATTAACATCGTGTTTAGGTAGACTTCTGCAGCCTTACCTATTCCTACCGCAATAGCGTCAGCGTTCGTCACTGTCGTGTTCCGGTTTGGAGGGTAAGAGGCCGGTAAAGTTACGCATTTCGCCTTCCATCTCTGCCAAACGGATAGCAACGTACCATAAACATTTTTGGTGTCTATAAATAAATATTCACATGACAAATTACACTTACTGATCTAACCCCAAAGTAGGAAAATTATTTGCTTGTTTTAAGGGTGTTAGTCAACGATACTAATACATAGAAATACATATATAAATACTTTTACATACATAATAAACACCCAAACCCGAAAATACAAGCATTTATGCTCATCACACAAATGCTTGTCCCCGTCGGGGATCGAACTCGAGCCCCGTCGATTGCGTAATCAATAATAAATTTACAGTACGTTTCTACATTTTTCTCATTTATTGCAGATTCTGATAAAATGTAGGCAGAAGATGCAGGGTTCCGGAGATACAGGAAATAGGAAGCCGGTTGCTGCAGTTTTACTGCTTTAAAAAAATTACGTTTCGCTAGCTGCAGCGCACAGCCCGCTGCATTATAAAGGTTTTTGGCGAATCCCGCGGGATCACCAAAATTTTCCGTGGTAAACATAGCGTACGTGCTATTCATCACCTACCTGTGCCAAATTTCATCCAAATCCATTCAGTAGTTTTTGCGTGATTGAGTAACAAACATCCATCCAATGTAAATTGTCAATGGGATTACGCCTAGCGGAGCTGACGGTTTTAGCTAGTAACAATTCCAGTTTGTTTTACAATTGATCAGTGAAAAGCTATGTAGTATGTAAATATGACAAGCACATTGTTTCAGGCAAAGTGACTCACCTTGATAACAAGTTTCTACTATAGTCATTTATCAAAACTATCGCTATTTACTGTGCACATAAATCTTGGAATTCATGATACCGTAATTGTTAATTTAATAGGCACGTTCACTAGGTGGTAGAGTGCCGCAACGTCTCGCCCGGGTATATTGTACCACCGCCTTACCCATTACTGCCGTAATGGTGTCAGTGCTTGTTACTGTCGTGTTCCTGTCTGGAAGGTAAGGGAGCCGGTAGACTTATGCATGTGGCATTGCTAACCCGCCACACAGATAGCAACGCACTATTATCATCTTATAGGCGATGGTTTCTCCTTCCATCTGGCGAGCTATCATCTGCTTCTTTGCTATCTAAATATATACCAAAACTTTCTTGTTAAATGTACTCTCAAAAGGGTGCCTTTTAAGTAAACTTTTTTTCGTGAGTTTTTTTTTATGTTATAAGATAGCAAACAAGCAGATGGATCTCCTGATGGAAAGAGTCAACCATCGCCTATAGACACCAAAGATGTTAATGGTGCGTTGCTATCTTGTGGCGAGGTCTAATGCCACATGCATAAATTATTTTTATTTATTCCTTTGATTACAAACTTGAAGCTAGACACCTAAATATGTACTGAGCATTTTCAAGACTAAATGATCTTTTTGAACCGAATATAACCAAAGTTACTACTTATAAAAAAAATAACGCCAAATTACTTTTGGCACAGGCCGAGGTTCAAGTGCCAAACAACTCGTACAATCACTACAAACAAACTCCTTGTATAATAATAATAATAAATAATAAAGTTTATTCGGAACAAAAATCGTTACACGTGCAAACAGTTTTAGCGCTCTCAACTGCTAGTTAAAAACTGTAGCGCAGTGAGAGTGCCCCCTCTTTAAGTTAGGTAAAACAATGTTCCTTATAATTTAAAATTTATAAGAAATTTATCTATACACAAATTATCATACACAAACAATATGTTCTTAATTAAAAGAAAAGTGTATAGATACGGTGTTTTTTCTCCCAATCCTTCTTAGATTATAAGATAGCAAACAGAAGCTCTCTTGATTGAAAAAAAACTACCGTCGCTTAAATACATACATCAATTATGTTAATGTCATCCGTTTAGGTACCTAGGATATATTTTCGCTATTCCATATGCATAAGTTTACCGTATACCTTACTTTCAAATTGAAACAACACAGCGAGAACAAACAGTAAAGCATGATACCATGCCTCCAGAACTTAGTCATCTATTTGTCATGATTATATTAGATCATAGGAGGGAGCAACGAACAGGAGGTGCATCTGATGGTAAGTGATCACGGCCGCCCGTGGACATCCGCAATACTAGAGGTCTTGCAGTCGCGTTGCAGAACTTTTAGGAATGAGTAAGCTGTTTTCCGAAGGTACCCAAGTCGAGTTTTCTTTATAACACGTTTAGCCTACTTTCGCTTTTTACAATATGGCTGACAGAAAGGCTTGATTTATACTTCAAAACGAACCTACACCTGAATGAGGACCTTAAATTGGTGAAGAAAATCCGCAAACAAAAGCTATAATAAAATACTAATTATCACTCTCTGGTCGATATTTGACCGTAATTCTATAAATATAAAAAAATTAGATTGCTTTATTTTTTTTCTAGTGGCTAGGCTTCTCTATGTGCAAAAATTTCTATATAAACATGTAAAGCGATTGTTTGTAGGCAATATATTCATGCACTTCTGAAGCGCTTTTAAAAAGTTCTTACTAGTTGGAAGCTACAACATTTCTAAGTGGCATTGGCTTTATTTTATCCAATCGTTTTAATGGGACTGGTGACCTATGCGGATAATACCGCAAGATACAATAATTAGTTAGTATATTTAAATAAATTTAAACAAGAAAAAAGTATGAATTGTACAAATAATCCTTATTTAAAACCCACTCGCTCTTATGAACATATGTAATGTCATGGCCATCGTATCCAAGCAATAATCATTACCTGTTATAAGTAAGACTTCTAGGTTGTAATCAATTAAAAAACAACATCACCGTTACATCCAGTCCTGTCCAGTGGCCAGATGGCTACGCGACCCACTTCGCGAAGGTCTCGCTGGTGTCCATATAAGGGAGTATGCGGGCTTATGCAATATCGGTTTACGATCGCCGTGTAATGGAAAAATTGTGCTGTATTTATTGTACAACGTTGTAAAACAATTTTGTAACATTCTTCTGTTCGTAAAGGTAAAATTGGCCGAGCGTGTTACTGTCGTCGTATTTTTTTATTATATAGGATAGCAAATCTTAATAGAAAGAGACAATTATCGCCTATAGACACTAAAGATGTTAATTTTTGTTATATAAAATTATTTGTATTGACTATTTTGGTAGGTACTTGAAAGAGAGAAGGCGTTAATTGAGATAAAACCTATCCTATCTTTTAAGCTGGACCAAACACTAGATCTCTGCAAAATTTATTTATTTATTTAACACTTTATTGTGCACAAAAACAGTGTTCTAACATTTTTAATAAAAAATAAGTCAAGTTTAAGTATATGAATCGTGATGTTTCTATCAGACAGAACGGATTTGACGCTAATGTATGTATAAAAACATTATAATTTACCGTATTCTAATTTTCTAAATGACCTGAGGAAAAAACGAGGAGAACATTTACGAACCATGACCAAAACTTACGTAGAAATTCATTTCATAAAAAGAAATTAGGAAATCAACTTGAAGAAATTTTGGGGATACTTTAAACTAATAGTTAATGCATCATAACGGCTATAATTATAAGTCGGTTTTTTAAATTCGATGGCGTCAATAATTTAAATTTCAAACATATAATAGCGTGAAAAAGTAACAAAACACTTTATATAATTGATGACTTATAGTAAATTCATAAAAAGGAATTAGGAAATCAACTTGAAGAGATTTTGGTGACATTTTAATATAATAGAGTAAAATGTATTACAACGCAGTAGGCTATTATTATAAGGTTTAAGGTTTTTTAATTAATGCAAACGAAGTCGAGGGCGTCTAATAGTATAAATACATTGAATCGCAAACATACAACAACGGGAAAAAGTAACAGAACACTTTCATAATCGACTTATAGTAAATCTCGTGGCGCCAACAATCTCGGCAAAAGGTCGCCCGTATTTTTATATAAGAAACAAGTTTCCAGCTGTGAACTACCAAAAAAAGGAGACTAAGGCCTGAATACACTCGCTGATTGCAGACCAAAACCGCTTACATATAATCAATGTTCAATGCTGCGCCATCTGTAGTTAGGGCTGTCAGATCCTAAAATCAAAAGATTCACTATCACGGATTAAATGGATACGCCTTTCAAAAACAAGCCCCAGTTTGTCAGCGTAGCTTGCATTTACACACAGAAATACAGAGTTATACTACTTGCCCATGAAATAAAATCACTTCAAGGGTAATTTTAAACCTTATCATCTCATTCGGTACGATAAAACAGTACAAATTGGTTTAGTTATTTACATTTTTTCACGATTTAATATATCTACAAATGTATGATATTTTCGACAGTGATAGGAGCGTTTGCTCATAAGCGCGGCGACATGTTTCCTTCCCAATGGCGTGTCTATTAGTATTGTTACGATAATCTAGAAACGTGTAGAGTGGGAACGCTGGAGAGATCTAGAAATAAAAGAAAGAGATAGCTACTCCTATTGACAAACAAATGGTTGACCTAAGCTATACCATAATGAACTTTGTGATATAGTGTATAAGGTTGAAAGTAGCGTGTACTAGGATTTATGAGTCATAACTTGTTTACAATAAGAAGTGATAAGAAGTGATTCATTGTTTTCCGATACATTTAGATTTATCTGGATCCAGGTAGAACTTTACCCTGGGTATAAATAGAGATGTGTTGACAAATACAGGGCAGTTTTTATAAAGCGATCGAGAGCGATACTTAAAGTGACCATTGCAAAGCGAGTGTTCTAAGTTTAGTGTTAGTACAGTGAGTGACTAGTGTTAATCAAAGTATTTAGTGTTACATTGTGTTGTTTTGTGTTTTGTGTATCTGTATTATAAATACATGGTTTAATATATATGGCGTTTTCTTACAATTACGAACCCGAAGTACGTAACAGTATTAATGTTGTCTGTGTTTACTAGCCTACCTAGCCAATTTATTCAGAGTGTTTCTCTTCTTATTAATGAAATCTTAAAGGCCTTTAATACTGATCCGAAATAAAACCCAAAATGAGCGTTAAATTACGAAACTTCATTTTGCGTTTCTTATAAAAAAACTAACTTTATAAAAAAAATCAATAGCTATGTATGCCAATTCACTCGAATGGTTTTAAATTTGCGATGGTGAGAGGAACTTACTTTTACATTTTCCTATTTGATTAATAAACCTAAATCAACAATATCTACTCATTGCAAAATTATAGTTTTTATTTAGATCTATTTAATATGGTTTTTTCCATATTAAATAGATCTAAATAAAAACTATAATTTTGCAATGAGTAGATATTGTTGATTTAGGTATTGTTGATTAATAAACATTAATCAAATCCACAAAAAATATTTCTACATTTACCAAACTTAATTCCTATCTCAGACTTTTAAGCTATAAGGGGCAAAAGACTTAGTTTCCAAAAAACTGTGAAATGATAATTAAGATGTACCACGCTCTACCTCAAATTTTTGCAGAGTTATATACAAACTGTGAATTAAAAAAGGCCTTCATTGCTGAGCGCCTGGAGCGAGCAGAGTGTTCAGATGGAGTCTACATTTGGGTTGGACTGTACGCTAACCACTCTAAGGATGTCTTCGACTAAGGCCAAACTTCGGCTATGGGTAAGCGCGTGATATACGATTGGAAGGAATGATGTAAATAAAGCATAGTTTTAACTTCAACTGGTCCTAGATTTTGATCTCGGTTTGCTGATGGGCGACACAGACGTCCTCGTTGCCATCGGCGGTGACGGTGTCGCGAGTTCGGGGGTGTAGTGTGACTGTGTACTAGTGTCAACTTTATTAGATCGCTGGGAACGTATGAATCAATTTCACAAACCGTTTCATCTATTTTAATTTTAAGCTAGGGTATTTACTTTAAACTAAACTAAAACTGGGCAGATTGAACAACGTCTTATTTCAGCGAATAGACATTGCACAATCCGAACTCTCTCTGAATTTATAAAGACGTCTGACAACCCTATCTGTAACTAAAGTAGTATAACTTAAAAATACCCGCAAAAATACTTTAAAGAAATATAAATCTTATTTTCTAACTCAGACGCTTAAAATTCGCATAAACAATTCTTGCTATTAGATTGTATTTGGAAATGCTAAGCTATCGGACATATGGCCGCTAAAAGATGACCATATAAGGTGTAAACATATGGACGAGAGTCGTGCTGATAGATTGTTTGACGAATTAAACCATACATGGTCTAATGGCTACTTTTTACGATTGACAATAGATAGACGAATGGCCGCGTTTTCTAAAGGTATGTTCATGTAGGTATGGTACCAGGAAAAATGATATGACAGCACGAGATACCTGGAAACGTATCTAGTAAACACATTATAATGAGAATTCAATAAATCAATTTTACCGACTCATATTTCAACACAGTATGCAGTTTTGAGCATCAATAGCAGTAATAGCGATTTACTATGGCAACGCACGGCGCACGTCTCACCCATCATCATAATCAATCCTCAATTTACTAGGTGATATAGTTCTGCAAAGATTTGAGACCGGCAGGCGTATCACCTAACGTTTGCAATGCGCAAGCGATCAGCGATGACTTTTAAACGTAGTGAAAAACTCATCGAAAACGTCGTTAATTTCTTACTGAGTGCTAAGTGTGAGTTTTTCTTTTCGCATTCGATCGTGAGCGTGTTTGGAGTTTACAAGGAATTTGTATGTGATTTGTACAGCGTCTCCTAGTGGTAAACGTGAGAAACCAGTTTACCACTAGGTGGCGCTGTACAAATCACATACAAATTCCTAGTAAACTCCAAAATCGCTCACGATCAAATGCGAAAAGAAAAACTCACACTTAGCACTCTGGTCACTCGATGAACTTTTTGCAATATCACAGCACCAAAACTAACCAAGCGGCAGCGACCGCCACTAATATACAAGGCTGTTATGTGTCTTGCAATAACTAAACAACTACGATAATTTCGCTTTGCGAGTTACGTGATAACCCCACGGGTTTGATGCTATCGCCAAAAATTTTAATGTACTACGTACTATAAATTATAGAGAAGCTACGCTCCTTATTTACGCTAAAGGGTAAAACGGGACTATTATATCGTACTAAGACTCCGCACTCTGTCTGTCCTTCTGTCACCAGACACAGACAACCGTGACAGACAGTTGAAATTTTCGCAGATGATAGTTGCCGCTATGACAACAAACACTAAAAACAGATGAAATTAAATATTTAAGGGGGCTCCCATACCATAAATGTGATTTTTTGCCGTTTTTTATAGATAATGTTACGTAACCCTACGTGCGCGAGTCCGGCTCGCACTTGCCCGGTGTTTTTTTTATTTTTGTTTCATTTCATAAGATAATAAACAAACAGATGGTCCTCCTGATGGAAAAAGATCGCCGAGACACAAAAATGTTAACGGTGCGTTGCTATCCGTGTGGAATGCAACATGCATAAGTTTACCAGCTACCTTACCTTTCAAATCGGTACACGTCAGCGAAAACCACCGTCCGCGTCGCTAGATGGGAGTGTAGTGCAACGTGTCGACCGGGTTATGGTACCACCGCACATTACCTATTCCTCCCGCAATAGCGCCGGTGTTTGTAGCTGCCATGTTCAGGTTTAGAGGGCAAGGTAGCTGGTAAACTTATGCATGTAGCATTCCAACACCGCCACACGGATAGCAACGTACCATTAACATTTTCGGTGTTTATAGGTGATGATCATCTCCATCGGGATAACAAGCTGCTTGTTGGCTATGCTATGTTATTCATATTAATATAATAAATGCGAAAGTAACTCTGTCTGCCTGTCTCTTCTTCACGTCTAAACCACTGAACCGATTTGGATGAAATTTGGTACAATGATAGTTTGAGACCCGAGAAAGGACATAGGATAGTTTTTATTCCCGAAATTTTACGGGAATGGGAACTATATGGGTTTTATTTTGGAATTTTTTCCACGCGAAGGAAGCCACGGGCACACTAGTAAAAAATATTTAGAAACAAATTGTCTACCTACATAGCCCTTTTTGGTAGGAGGGCATCTACGACAAAACAATGAGTACGCGTGAGACATTTTGTTCGACTAGGGGACCTAATTGAAAACCCCATCCCGAATGGAAATGTTCTAGACCTCTAATTTGAAGCGCCAATCGAATTTCAATAGTCTTTTGTGTCGCAAATGCTTTGCACGGTTTGGCAAGACAAAATAATATGTTTCATTGAACAAAATGTTGTCATTTGATGTTTAAGTTACCAAATGACGTCATTAATGTTATCATTTGGCTATTGCAAGAGTACTAATTGTAGGGGAGCCCATGATGCTAAATGGGTACCTAATTACTCGAACGTCGTAAGGTTATAGATTTATAGATTAAATTATAGGAAAAAATAAAAGGTTAATGTTTTTCATTTCAATGGTGGGGAAAAAATCTACAGTTAAAAAAATGTTAAAAACTGACATGGAAACATTAAATCGCATCAGATTAAATGACACCTAAAATTTAGAAAATCTGCCGATTCAAGTGTAGCGTAAGAGAGAGGGAGGGTCACAAAGTTGCAATGAAAAATAACGAAAAAAATATTATGACAATTTCCACAAGCCGAAGTTATTGGAATTTTGTTTTTTTTCTGCCGCAGTTAGCCGCCCCTATATACGGGGTTTATATTTGGTGGAGACCCTCAACAGTATGTGAGGTACCCTAGGGTAGGGTAGGGTAGGATAGGGGGACACCCTATGTTAATCTGACGCCCTCGAGTAAATGCAAAAATCCCATCTTGTGCTCTCCTACTATAATGGTAACCCCGTGTTGGTTCGGGTTTCTTCTGAAGAAAATACTACAATTCTACCAGGCAGTACGTAAAAAGCGAACGGTCGGCTATTCGTATCGGTACCATCGTGACTACTTGTTGGTAGATTTCCGCAATATATTCGCCCGGGTAGGTATTTACCCGGCCCGGGTACCTTACATATTTTTGCCGCAATAGCGTCAACGCTTGTCATTGTCATGTTCCAGTTTGGAGAGTAGGGGAGCCGATAGACTTATGTATATGGTATTGCCAATCTGCCACTAGGATAGCGACGCATCATATTTTTGATGTTTATAGGCGCAAGACTCACTCCATTCAGTAGAGTCCTTTTGTTTTCTATCTAATGATATGAAAAGGTAACATTAATGTACCAGGGCATCAGACTACGAATCATGATTGAACTTCTATGGATGGTTCCTACTCCTCCTATATACTTCTGATTAATTTCGTCGCGGGTTCCAAAACAGCTTAGCTTTTCCCCAGGGCACCCTGAGCTCGCAACTCAGTAGTTATCAGGACAGTTGCGGATGCTGATTCTGGTTTACAGAAGTTACATCGGTAAGAACAAGAAGAGTCTTTATACAATAAATAGATGAAATAACATTTGCGCGTCTACGAAACAGTATACGCATAATTAAGGACGGTTAAGGTGCGGACGATTTATTCGAGACATAGAGACAGGCACACATTTTTAAAATGGTAATATTGATGTCTGTGAATCGCAAAACGAATATTTATTAGGAAATTTGACAAAAAAATTAAATGTACAAACAGGCTAGTAGTACGCAGGCTACTTTTTATCCAGACTAAAACATTGTTGTTTATTATCTGCGGGCGGAGCAGATATAAATTAATAATCTCATTCAAAACCAGAGCCAGTCACAAGTCAAATTTGTCCGTCTCTATATTAGTATTACCAAATGCTTTTGTTCGGAATTACAACGTCCATTCAAAACACGTCATATCATTCCATTTTACGGACCACAAAGACCGCATTGTCTCTCACTCCGAGCGCAATGGAACGTTTAATTAACTATGAAAAATATTACGAGACAAAGAGAGGTGCTGATTATGTTAATGTGATGGAGGATATTGAACTTTATTTAATATATTCAAGGTTGTTATTTACTTGGTAAGAGAACGGTTAGCAGGTCAAGACTCCAGATTAGGGCTGCCATTCGGACTTTATATATTACTAGCTGAGTGCTAAGTGTGAGTTTTTCTTTTCGCATTCGATCGTGAGCGCGTTTCGAGTTTACTAGGAATTTGTATGTAATTTGTACAGCGCCACCTAGTGGTAAACTGGTTTCTCACGTTTACCACTAGGTGGCGCTGTACAAATCGTATACAAATTCCTAGTAAACTCCAAACGCGCTCACGATCGAATGTAAAAGAAAAACTCACACTTAGCACTCTGTTGCTCATAACTTTGATCGAGTGACCCAAACATTACTTCCTTTTGTTCAGTCAGGTAAGAAAGAAGATAGTCACTTACTGATAACGTAGCTTAACTATGCAAAACATTACGAGACCAAGATACGTGGGGGTCTTTAGTCGTTTCGCACCGCGAGCGTTCGGACCGCGGTGAGATTGCCCAAGAGCTATTTTGGCATGGGTCATTTTGCACCGCAGTGATGGTGATCGAATCACTCAAGGTATTTTTTGAAATGGGTCGACTCGGACCACGAGGCGAAACGCGAAACGATCATATGCTCTTTTCTTTGTTCGATTTCTACTTACATAAATTTAAAGGTCCCAAATATCAATTCACTGTACAGCGGTGGTTCAACCCAATACAATAAGTGATTGTACCGAGTTGATTCACGGAGTTGATTCACGGGATTCGCACCGCTCCACAATTGGGTCCGAAATGACCCATGCCAAAAGAGCTCTCGAGCAATTCACACCGCGGTCCGAACCGCTCGTGGTGCGAAACGACTAAAGACCCGATAGGTGCTGATTATGTACAAGTTTAGTATTTACTTGTTTAGAGAATGTTTAGCAGGTGAAGTCTCCAGATTAGGGCTGCCATTCGGACCAAAACATTAAATTCTGTTTGTTGCTTAGTCAGGTAACAAAGAAACCTATGTCACTTAATCTAAATATTTAAATTGACCCAGAAGTTTTTGAGATTTTTCCATTACAAACAATCAAATCTTACCTTTTTATAATATTACTAGCTGCTGCATGCAGCCCGCTGCATTATACATTTTTTGGTGAATCCCGCGGCACTGCCTAATTTTTCCGGGATATAAAAGAAGCCTATGTGCTATTCCAGGTTATTATCTACCTGTGTGCCAAATTTCATTGAAATCGGTTCAGTAGTTTTTGCGTGATTGAGTAACAAACATCCATCCAAACATCCAAACTTTCGCATTTATAATATTAACTAGCTCTGCCCGCAACTTCGTTCGCGTGGAAAAATTTCTAAAATAAAAACCCGCATAGTTCCCGTTCCCGTGGGATTTCCGGGATAAGAACTATCCTGTCCTTTCTTGGGTCTCAAACTATATTTGTACCAAATTTTATCCAAATCGGTTCAGTGGTTTAGCCGTGAAAGCGTAACAGACAGACAGACAGACAGAGTTACTTTCGCATTTATAATATTAGTATGGATATAGATTTAATATAATATTAATATAGATTTAAATGCCGTTTCGATCGCCTACCCTCGAAGAGGTTTTTTCTATCAAAAAGCAAACAAACAGATGGCTTTCCAGACTGAAAGAGACAATCATCGCTGACACTAAAGATTTTAATGATATGTGCTATTCGCTGGCGGTATGTTGATCCAACGTGCCCAGGTTTACCAGCTACTTTACCCTCCAAACCGTAACACAACAATAACTCGCACTAACGTTATTGCGGCAGGAATAGGTAAATGCAATACATTGATAGTGACTCGCATAGCCAATCGTTTGACTCTTACGAACTGCCCGGCAGAACAGCAGACGGCCTATTGTTCGAAGGGAAACCATGACGAAAAATATTTTATTTAGTACTGGCCGAGTCCGCGACTTCGTCCGCGTGAAAAAATTTGGAAAAAAGTGGCCTAAGTTACTCCCTATCACATCAGCTATCTGCCAGTGAAAGTCCCGTCAAAATCAGGCCAGATGTTCCAGAGATTAGCTGGAACAAACAGACAGATAGACAGACCGACAGACGAAAATTGTAAAATATGTTATTTTGGTATATGTATCGTGTATACATTCATATGCATTTAGTAAAAAGCGGTTATTTTAATATTACTAACAGACACTCCAATTTTATTTATTTGTATAGATGTATAGATTATAATATATAATTTGAAATACCTACAATTGTTTTATTTCGCAATAAATTGAAACCGTTACTATCCAATCGGGTTTCGCTTAAAAAAGAATCATCCGAGCAATCGTTGTAAATATTTTAATGATTATCTTTATGGTCTGAAAATATTACATGAGTATCTTCAAGCCTGTATCCCCAAGAGGTAGGCAGAGGTACAATCAATGCACTCGCGATTAGCCGAAGATACCTGGTCCCACAATATAATAAGCGGCCTAATGCCAACAGGACACTTTTTCAATTCCGGGTAACGTTGTTTTTATCAAAAAACTGAAAAATATATATCTGAATTGCCTGACCAAGGAATCAAACCCGAGCACTCACGCAGTTAACGTCAACACCGGACCACTAGACCACAGAAACGGCGCAACGAGGAGAAATATTACATCGACACATATTACATGAAATCAGAAATCAGAAGAACTTTCTTTTTTATATATCATAAGATAGCAAACAAGCAGATGGGTCTCCTGATGGAAACTGTTGGTACTTTAATGGTTTTTTTTTTTGTTTTTTTTATAGAAGAGGGGGCAAACGAGCAGGAGGTGCACCTGATGGTAAGTGATCACCGCCGCCCATGGACATCCGCAATACCAGAGGACTTGCAGTTGCGTTGCCGGCCTTTTAAGAATGAGTAAGCTCTCTTCTTGAAGGCCCCCAAGTCGTAACCGTTTGGAAACACCCCTGCCGGTAATTGGTTCCACAACAAAGTAGTGCGAGGCAAAAAGTGTCGAGAGAAACGCACAGTTGTGCATTTCCAGACATCGAGATGGTGAGGATGGAATTTCAAATTTTGACGCGATGTCCGATGATGGAATTCGGCGGCAGGAATTAGTCCAAATAACTCGTCGGAACACTCTCCATGAAAGATACGATAGAAGACACAGAGTGAGCCAACATCTCTGCGCAATGCCAAAGAGTCAAGCCGTTTCGAAATAGCCAGGTCGTCAACGATTCGAACCGCTCTACGCTGAATGCGATCAAGAGGAAGGAGCTGGTACTGAGGAGCTCCGGCCCAGAGATGAGAACAGTACTCCATGTGGGGCCGAATTTGAGCCTTATAAAGTTGAAGGCGATGGGCAGGCAAGAAGTACTGCCTCGCTCTGCTGAGCACACCGAGCTTTTTGGAGGCTAGTTTAGCCTTACCTTCCAAATGACCGCGAAACTGAACGTAATTCGATATGTCGACTCCCAGAATCCCGATACTAGCTGAGGCTGTCAAGAGAGTATCCCCAAATCGAGGTGACACGACAAAGGGTGTCTTTTTAGCGGAAAACACGCAAAGCTGTGTCTTTTTGGGGTTAAAAGTGACCAGGTTTTGACGACCCCATTCCGAGACATCGGTTAGTCGATTCTCAACTTCGGACACAAGCTTGTTTCGGCTCTCTTCGACGTGTTCCCGAGAAATACCGCTTCGGCCGGAGTATGTAGCATCACCAGTACTGTCATCTGCATAGCAATGTATGTTGCGAATTCGCATCATGTCATTGATATGCAGAAGGAACAGTGTCGGTGATAGCACGCAGCCTTGTGGAACACCAGCATTGATAGATTTAAGGTCAGAGCATGCACCGTCAACTACGACCTTGATGCTCCGATCAGCCAAAAAACTGGTGATCCACTTGCATAATTTCTCGGGAAGCCCATAGGAAGGCAGCTTCGCCAGAAGCGCTTTGTGCCATACCCTATCAAAGGCCTTCGCTATGTCCAAACTAACTGCCAATGCCTCCCCCTTAGACTCAACTGCTTCCGCCCACCGATGTGTTAAGTATACAAGAAGATCACCAGCTGAGCGGCCGCGACGGAAACCGTACTGGCGGTCGCTAATCAGCTGGTGCTCTTCTAAATACTTGAGGAGCTGCGAGTTGATGATTGTCTCCATAAGTTTGGAGAACAAAGAGGTTATGGCTATCGGCCGATAGTTAGACGGATTAGAGCGATCTCCTTTTTTAGGGATGGGATGCACTAAAGCTGTCTTCCATGAAATCGGTACTACGCCGAGTGAGTAGGAGAGCCGGAATAGGCGTGTTAGTACCGGCGCCAGCTCTGGAGCACATGATTTAAGTACAATCGGAGGGATGCCATCCGGTCCACTCGACTTATGGACGTCCAAGGAAAAAAGTGCTTTACGTACGGAAGACTGCAAGAATTTTAATTCCGTCATAGAACTATAGCACTGCGGGATGGTAGGCGGTGCATTTCCTTGGTCGTCCAGAGTCGAGTTGGCCGCAAAGAACGAGCCCAAAAGATCGGCCTTCTCCCTTGCGGTATGGGCCAGAGAGTCATCATCTCCGTGTAAAGGTGGAAGAGAGGGCTGTGAGAAATTCCCCAAGACAGCCTTGGCGAGAGACCAGAACGCACGAGTTCCCGAAGGAAGGCGAACTAATTTCTCACCAATTCTGCCAATGTGTTCAGATTTTGCCTTGGCGATAGCTCTTTTGAAGAACCTCGAAGCGGAATTGTACTCCTTACGTAACGCGCTGGTTTTTTCATCACGAGATGTCGACGCTGCAGCCCAAGCCCGGTAGCATTCCTGCTTTCGGCGCGAAGCCGTTTTGCAGGAGCGACCAAACCAAGGCTGAGACTTACCACCAACCGGTACCGCAGAAAATGGAATGAAAAGTTCCATGCCCTGCAGCACCACATCAGCGATAGAGTCAGCGATGACACTCGGATCATCCAGCGAGAAGCACATCCGCCGCCATGGGTAGGACGCAAAAAAAGACCGCATCCCGTCCCAATCTGCTGACCTATAGTGCCAAACGCGACGACAGCCTGCAAAAGGAGGCCGTGATAGGCGCGTAACCGGCACTTTACTCCGGATCAGGCAGTGGTCTGACGTACCTAGAGGGACGTCCACAGATACCTGATAATTGTCCGGATGGGAGATCAGCAGAAGGTCCAGCAGTGAAGGCGTATGATCGTCCACATCGGGAATTCGCGTAGGCGTGGTTACCAATTGTGTTAGACCATATGCCAAGGCAAAATCTTGAACAGACCTCCCCGCATGATCGGTAGTGCGTGAACACAGCCATTCGGCGTGGTGGGCATTAAAATCGCCTAAGATCACGATCTCAGCGGAGGGGGTCTGTTGCAACACGGAATCTACAGCCGTTTGAAGGTGCTCAACGAGCCTGTCGACTTCAGCATTTCCGCTATGGGACCTGTAGAGGCACGCATAGATGCGGGGATGGTCGTCGCAGTCTACACGCAGCCAGAGGATGGATAGGTCCCTATAGCCTTCAATGCTGCTGAGACGTCGAGAGCAGATATCCTCTCTGACATAAGCACAAACTCCCGCCCGGGGTACAAATGAATGCTCGAGTTTGTACCCCGGGTAGGAGAGATATGAGGTATCAGCCGGAGAAGATATCTGCGTCTCAGTTAAAAAGAACAGAGCCGGCTTAGCCGTCTCAAGGTGGTAGTGGACGGCATTTAGGTTTGAGTGAAGACCCCTAATATTAGTATAATCCACGTGGAGTGTGGTAGAGGGTGCCTTTCGATGTCTGTTCGATTTGCCCCGAGCAGCGAAGTTTGAGAGCGCAATTGTGCCCCCCCCCAGAGTACGCAGGGCAGCCTGGGCATCCATGATTAGGCTGATTACAAACCCCTGAACATGGATGTCCAGAGGGGGATTCTCCTCCGCTTACGCTAGTGGTACCCCCCTGGGGTAAACTACTACCTTCAAATTGCGCTTCCATAGTGTTAGGGGGAGGGGGGAAAGGGCCTCCGGGAACCTCACAGACCAAACGAAACGCAACAGCAAAGCTGTTACTTTACGTTGGTTTTAAGTGAGGCAGTGGTATCGCCCCGGTCGTGCCGACCCATTCAGCTAAGCATGGCACTACCACTTTTTTTGACTGACTGCACCGGTGGAATAATCTCAAAAAAGAATATTATCCCTCCGGCGGGCGATGGGGTCGTCACTTCCCGACGCCAGAAAAAGAATACATATCTAGACATGAATGTAAGCTACCACGTCAAAGCTCAAACCTCGAAGTGCGATATCTATTCAGTAACAGATACCACAAAAGTGCATACAATTTGGCCTGGTGTAGGGCTCGCTTCGCTCGGCCTGATAAGATAGCAAACAAGCAGATGGGTCTCCTGATGGAAAGAGTCAACCATCGCCTATAGACACCAAAGATGTTAATGGTGCGTTGCTATCTTGTGGCGAGGTCTAATGCCACATGCATAAGTTTACCGGCTACCTTACCCTACATACCGGAACACGGCAGCGACAAGCACTGGCGTTATTGCGGCAGGAATAGGTAAGGCGGTGGTACCAGACCCGGGCGAGACAATGCAGAACTCTACCACCTAGTAGCCACCATGTTAGTGACTCGATAGCCAATCGGTTGCCTTTTACGACCTGCCTGGCAGAACGGCAGTTGGCCTATTCTTCAAAGGAGGCCGGGACCAACACGGCGAAAACTTTTTACAAGTTATTTTGAGACGTCGCGTGTCCAGTATGATATTTGTGACAACCCTACCCAAGCCTGTCCGGAGATGAGCACGTGTTGTTTTGTACGTAGCTGCGCCCCCCACGTAGTTGCAACAATTGCATTATGCCAACGATAATTATTTGTGACCGTTGTTTAACTAACAGTCAACCGCGATTTCGTATGAAAGTTCTTTAAATGAGATTTCGCTTGAGTATCTCCGGGACAGCAATACCTCATACATATTATCAAGCGACTTCATCATAAGGTAGCAAACAAGCAGATGGCTCTCCTGATGGTAAGAGAATTAAAGATGTTAATGGTGCGTTGCTATCCGTATAGCGCGATGTTAATGCCACCAGCCACATACACAAGCTTATCAGCTACATTACCCGCTAAACTGAAATACGACAGTACCAAGTATTGACGTTATTGCGCCAGAAATAGGTAAAGCAGTTAGCATACTCGGTAGAAACAGCACGTTTGTTGTATGGGAGCCGACCTTAAATATTTATTTTAACACGATATTTGCTATTTTTTATTTTTTTTTATTTTAATCTGTTTTTAGTATTTGTTGTAATAGTAGCAATAGAAATAAATATACACCATCTGTGTAAATTTCAACTGTTTAACTATCACTGTTCATGAGTTACAGACGGGCAGATTAACGGACAGCGAAGTCTAATAGATTTAGAACGGAACCCTAAAAAATTGCGTCCGGAATAAAACGAGTAGATAACAATCCAAACTAGCATAAAATGTAGCAATTATCTGAATAACCAAGCTAAAACTGGTAGATTGCAGTATTTGTACCAAAAAACACACTCACAACCAGTAATTTCGAATGTATTGTCAATTTATTGTAAACTAGCTGTTGCCAGCGACTTCGTCCGCGCAGACTTCTTACTCGCACTGCTCCTCCCCCGTAGGTGATAGCGTGATAATATGTAGCCTAGACCTGTTAGTAATATTCATGCAAAGTTTGAAGTAAATCCTTGCAGTACTTTTTGAGTTTACCCCGGACATACATACAGAGAAACAGACAAAAATTCTAAAAACTATATTTTTGGCTTCGATATCGATTGTAGATTGTACAGTTTTGACTGTCCTACGATTTTAATATATGTATAGATTTAATCAAAGTTCAATATGTTGTTAATCAAAACGCTGTTTACTTAATGCTTAAAACAATCAAAATATCAATGAGCTTTTTTGATATCTTAAGATAGCAAACAAACAGATGACTCTCCTGATGGCAAGAGAAACCATCGCCTAAAGACATCAAAGATGTCAATAATGCGTTGCTTCTCATGTAACGGAGTGGCAATGCCACATGCATAGGCTACCTTACCCTCCAAATCGGAACACGACAGCGACAATCATTGACGTTGTTACAGCAGGAATATATAAGGCGGTGGTATCAAATACCCGGGCGAGACGTTGCGGAACTCTACCACCTAGTAGTCACGATGGTAGTAACACGTATATACAATCGGTCACATTTTACGACCTGCCAGGTAGAACGGCAGTTGGTCTATTCTTCAAAGAAGCCCGGACAAACTCAGGGGTCTTTTTATTCCTGTAACCTTCAATTGGCATAATCTATATCTATATATAAAAATCAATTGATGTTCGTTAGTCTCGCCAAAAATGGAGAACGGCTGAACCGATTTGGCTAATTTTGATTTTGAATTAATTGTTGAAGTCCAGGGAAGGTTTGAAAGGGGAGAAAATATAGAAAAAAAGGCAGAACAACGTTTGCCGGGTCAGCTAGTCTATATATATAAAAATCAATTGCTGTTCGTTAGTCTCGCTAAAACTCGAGAACGGCTGAACCGATTTGGCTAATTTTGGTTTTGAATTAATTGTTGAAGTCCAGGGAAGGTTTAAAAAGTGAGAAAATATAGAAAAAAAAGGCAGAGCAACGTTTGCCGGGTCAGCTAGTCTATATATATATATAAAAATCAATTGCTGTTCGTTAGTCTCACTAAAACTCGAGAACAGCTGAACCGATTTGGCTAATTTTGGTTTTGAATTAATTGTTAAGTCCAGGGAAGGTTTAAAAGGTGAGAAAATATAAAAAAAAAGGCAGAACAACGTTTGTCGGGTCAGCTAGTTGATAACTAAAGAAATCGATAGACAAGTGGAAACATTTCTGAAATTATATCTTTTGTTTAAACGTTCAAAGCAGATGCAGTATTTCCAGACATTTCAGATTAAAAAGCTATTCTTTCGACAAGGCGATGAGTACAGTTGGTTATTTTTGGCATCCCAAAGTGCGAATAAATTCATTCATCGCGTTGTCTTTATAACATAAGATCAATCTACTTCGCATCAATCCCAATAAGTGACTTGATTTCATTGCGGATCTTTGAATTAAACTTCTTCGAGCTTACAGTATACTTTGTAATGTCTGACACATACTTTTTTTTAAATAAGATAGCAATTAACAAACATAATATGATTCCATTTTTCATGGCGGAAAGAGACAACCATCGCCTCTAGACATCAAAGATGTTAAATAAAGTTTTCAAAAATTCTAAATCATGTCGTCTCTGACTCTATGTATACTCGTATTACGTAAAACCAACCTAAAACGAATGCAATAAGTGACAAATAAAAGTCTTATCAATAATATTCATTAGAAATCTATATATATATATATATATATATATATATATATATATATATATATATATATATATATATGCATATAATAAAATCGTAGGAAAGTCAATGTATGTCTGGGGTAAACTTAAAAAGTACTGCATGGATTTACTTCAAATTTTGCATGAATATTACTAAAAGGTCGGGTGAACATATAGACTACATATTATCACGCTATCACCTACGTGGCTAGCTGTGCGGAGTAAACGAAGTCCGCGCGGACAAAGTCGCGGGTAACAGCTAGTACATAAATTAAAATAAATTGGTAAAGTGCGTAGTATCGGACGTTCCGAAGTTGCCCATCACAATAATGCGGAACAAGAAGAGGGCTTTTATAGTTTCTTACTATGAAAATTTAAGCTATTCAACGTCAACGACAAATGCATATCCGTACCACAGGTTCACCGCCTATAAAAACTTCCCTAAGTACATTTTTAAATTGGTCGGCTATTACTCAAAAACTTGCAAAGCTTTCTAAGCCGTGATAGTTTTCATTTTAACTTCGTTTTTAGTTTAGCCTGCACAGGGAGAAGGGTGGGGGGGGAACTTGACTCTAAAAAAAATGGACCCAAAAGCTTAATATTTTACAAACGAGCCCCTTAATTGAAAACTTGTTTTTACAAACCTGCAATATTTTTTTAAAATACTATCCAACGACTAAAACTACTAAAACGACAAAACTACTAAACAAATTTTGGTGTGGGGGGTCCACACCAAAATTTGTTTAGTAGTTTTGGCACATCCATCCATCAAAACTTTCGCATTTATAATATTAATAACTAGCTGTTGCCCGCAACTTCGTCCGCGCGGACTTCGTTTACTCCGCACAGCTCCTCCCCCGTAGGTGATAGCATGATAATATGTAGCCTATATGTTGACCCGACCTGTCAGTAATATTCATGCAAAACTTAAGTATTAAGTAAGTAGTCAGCAATATTCATGCAAGTAAATCCATGCAGTACTTTTTAAGTTTACCCCGGACATACATTGACTTTCCTACGATTTTATTATATGTAAATGTATAGATAATAAAATAAAAATAACATACACACAATTATTAACGCACTGTGTAAACGCATTTCTATAAATCATTTCAGTAAACGTCCGAAACTATTAGCAAGTAGACAGGGCGAGACACTTTGTCGCAGTAACATTTATTAATAATGGCGTACGATTATCAGACACTCAACTGCCAGGAATGGAATGTTGTGTGCCAATTTTGCGCTGAACCATCCAGTTTCTAACTCGATAATCCTAATACAAATACCAACATATGTTTGGTACAAATGTTGGTCCCGGACTCCTTTGAAGAATAGGCCAACTGCCGTTTTGCCAGGCAGGTCGTAAAAGGCGACTGAGTGGCTATTTGCCTACTAGGTGGTAGAGTTCTGCATCGGCTCGACCGGGTCTGGTACCACCGCCTTACCTATTCCTGCCGCAATAGCATCAGTGCTTGTCGCTGTCGTGTTCCGGTTTGGAGGGTAAGGTAGCCTGTAAACTTATGCATGTGGCATTAGATCTCGCCACAAGATAGCAACGCACCATTAACATCTTTAGTGTCTATAGGCGATGGTTGACTCTTTCCATCAGGAGACCCATCTGCTTGTTTGCTATCTTATGATATAAAAAAAAATCAGAGCAAGACCTTGCAGAATTTTGCCACTCAGTCGTAAAGATGATAGGTGCATTTGGTTAAATCTTTCGCTTTTCGGAAATTCCTTTACTAGAAAATACCGATTCTGCAAGACACCTATACTCTATACAAATAAATAAAATTGGAGTGTCTGTTTGTAATATTAAAATAACCGCTTTTTACCAAATGCATATGGATGTATATACCAAACTAATATACCAAAATAACATTTTTTACAATTTTTGTCTGTCTGTATGTCTGCCTGTTTGTTCCGGCTAATCTCTGGAACGGCTGGCCTGATTTTGACGGGACTTTCACTGGCAGATAGCTGATGTGATAGGGAGTAACTTAGGCTACTTTTTCGAATTTTATCCACGCGGACGAAGTCGCGGGCTCAGCTAGGGTGAAATAAATACCAACGTACAGTTGGCGTCAAACCATGGCGAGACGTTGCAGAACTTTAGCACCTAGTTCCAAAGATGATAGTGACACATTTATATCAATGAAAAAAAAATCACGGGACAAATTACACTTACTGATCTAATCCCAAAGTAAGCAAATTATTTGCTTGTGTTATGGTGTTAGTCAACGATACGAATACATAGAATTACATATATAAATACTGGAAAATATTCAATAAACACCCAAACCCGGAAATACAAACATTTGTGCTCATTATAAATGCTTGTCCCCGTCGGGGATCGAGCCCGAGCCAAGTCGATTGAGCAGTCAGCGTTTTAAGCCAGTTAAATTTTAAAAACGATCGTAGAACGCGTTAGTTTAAAAGTTCATATTTAACTATAAAAGTTTACAAATATAGGTTGATCAAATTGTCCATTGCGTTATAATTACTGTTAGCGGGTACACGGACAGTGCAACGCGACCGACGCCTTTTACGCATGAGCGACGTGAAAGTGCTTTTGAAGTAAGGTCGAGGTCGGTCAACTATCCACTACATGATATTCTGGCCACGTCTAGTCTGGACCATCACTATGAGTTTACGTGTGATAACTATTTCCGATCGAATATTACTACTCGATTCGACTTTTTCATCTCAGTGGTCTAGTTACATTGACTTCGGTTTATACGTATCATTGATTCGGATCTAGGGTTGGAACTGGGAGGGTTAGGGTAATTCGTTCTATACAAGTTGACTGGGTACATACTATAGAAAGATATGCAGTAATCGATCCTGTAGAGAATATGTAAAAAATAGACATGACGTACTTTAATTATCCAATAAAAAAAGTTTAGTACGGCCACCCGCGCACGACGCGTAGAATTTCATTGTTTACAAATAACGATTTACCCAACACACGACTAGATTCGTTAGTATAACGTGCGGTGACATTACGGCGGTGCGGTGCGGTGCGGTACATTTTGAATATTAGTACCTACATTAGTTTAGTTGAGATTTACTATGTAAAGAAAGCAATATTCTCAATTTATTATATTTTTATTGTTTACTTACGACCATTTACTATCGCCCTTAATATATACAATGTTTCACCAGTCAAACTGTATATTTTTTTTTAGTTTTCTGCGCCATAAACATCTTCGTTGTCTGTAGGTAAGGGGGCGTCCATAAATTACGTGAGGTTTTTTTTTAAATTTTCTGTCCCTCCCTCCCTCCCTGGTGAGATGTCGTGAGATTTTATTCAACCCCCTCCCACATCCCCCAATCTCACATGAGATTTTTCAAAATGTGGGTTTCTTAAATAATATGTAAACGCGTTGGATGGTTATTGTATAAAGAAAAAAACATTTACTTCGTGCTTTTATTTACGACTAGTTAAGACTATAACGTCAAAGTATGAATGAAATTATTTTCTTTATCATATTACAATCTGGATAATGGACCAAAACAGTTTATTTTTTTTTGTTTAAATCAGAAAAAAATTACGTGATATTTGCCGAGACCCCCCTCTCTCCAACGTAAGATTACATGAGATTTGACTTAACCCCCTCTCCCTCTTAAATATCTCACGTAATTTGTGGACGCCCCCTAAGGGTTATCTATTTTCTTCAGAAGAATATGTTTTATTTTTATTTTATGATAAAAAATGTTAAGTGGTTAACATTTGAAGAATTGTTGAGATCCTGCGTGCAAATCATCGCGCCAGATAGATATTTTTTGTATTTTTTCCATGTAAAAAATATTCTATTTACCGCGTTAGTTTTGCCTACAGTCACTATTATTGATTCACGTTTATCCACCATGATAAGATACAGTACAAGCTCATTGAAACAAGTCATTACATCAGCCATCTCAAAATAATCCAGCTCTGGACTATTCGGCGGCAATATAACGTAAGCCTGTCGATAACTTTTAAATAAACCAATAGACGTGATGTACTCAGTAGGACCTCTGGTCAAGAATTGTGTAGTTTTTATCTAGCGTGATGAAAACTCACAGAAGACATTTAGGCAAGCCAAACATGGTGGTGTTGCGGCTTATTAACTGGTCATGTTGCTTTCGAAAGCGTTTGTACAAACTGGCGCTAGCAGACTCAGTGACTTGTCCATATGACGAGCGAAGCGAGCGAAAATAGAGATCATGCATTGTGCGACTTATATTATACATGAAGGCCTGAGAAGTCGTGATGTCCAAAATAGTGCTGATTTCTTAACTGTGACTGTATAACAAGAAGATCTTGGAACAGTTCTGAAATCTTTGTGATTTCACGCGAGTTCATGTACTCATAGCTTGGTGAGATGTGGGAATGATGATACTAAAAGACCGTCAATTTTAAAAAATCGTAGGGATTATCACAAAGTTTGCTTAAACATCAGAGTACTGCCTAGAATAGAAAAAGCTAAGTAGGGGCAGAGAAGGTGAAGGGTTAAGATTGAATTCAACCTATTAAAATTTTAACGGCAAACTAAGATTCCTTCGTGGTTTGCGTACTATACAGGTCATTTAGCATACGCTGCAAAGCCTCCGATAGACCAAGTCTTGACTTAAAATATAGTTAGTACAATATGTTTTACCTATACAATAACTTGCTTAAAAATAAGACTTTTTAAATGAAGTCGACTGCCATTACAAATCTAACCACTCAACTATAGCGGCAGTTAGCTCATATATTCAAGAATCAACTTTACATTTTTTAATCACCGTTGGTCGAGTGGTTAGAGACACTGACTACGCAATCAACGAGGCTCGGGTTCGATCCCCGACGGGGACAAGCATTTGTGTGATGAGCATAAATGTTTGTATTTCCGGGTTTGGGTGTTTATTATATATATTCTAGTATTTATACAGGGTATAACAAAAATAAGCACTAATACTGAAGGAGCGTTCAGGATGTGTGGTTAGCTCTTTAATTATACATTTTTAATAAATAAAAACTATGAAATTTCTGAGAAAATGAATGTCAAAGTTTTTTTTCAAAATGATCTGTGGCAGCCCTGAAGTATAGCACGCAGTAACGTACGCGCACGGTTTACGCAGCTATGAAAGGTCACAATCATATGATAGATGTCAATGAACTGCTAGACGCACAACAAAGTACTAATTACTTGACAGAGTAAATAATGTAGATATTATTTAAAGAGTTTTTTTATATTTTTTTCTACCAGGACTGATGTTGGAATAAACCCATGAGGGTCCTTAGTTTGATTACCAGGCTGGACAATTTGATTCATAGGTAACTTAACTGGGTTTTGATAGCCATAATTATTACATTATATTAAAAAAAACACTGTCCGACTATTGGTGTCACTAGATAGCATATTACGATCATATTAAAATAATTATTAATTACTATACTCATATTCAATAAAAAAAATCTCATAAAATTTTATTAATCGTAAATACCTACCTAGTAGTCTCATACCTAGTTTACGTAAGGCAAACCTGCGGCTATTAGGCATTTCATGCAGGAAAATCTCCCGCCTGGCAACAAAATTATATCAGCTGTGTACCTAAAATTTATTGTGACCTGGATTATTATTTCTAACTCTGAGTGAAACTATTAGTTTGGTACATACATTCTAAAACAATCGTGGCAAATAATCCAATATAACTAATTAAGGTATCTTTTTGTTATGAAAACACATTACATAAATTACTTCATCACACAATATCCACCTTCAAAGTCAACTATTCACATGTGTTTTCAGTGTAGGTACCTAAATCTATTCCGTGATTCATAGGCATTTTACAATGTATTATCTGGCATGGTTTCAACTTACAAACTGTTTTAATGGCATAATACTTACCTCTAGTACCTACCCTGTTTGCTTCTAACTTCACATAACAAGGTGTCTAAATAGGTAATTAGTTTTTGAGCAGGTAAATCATAGCTATTATCACTTTTTTTACACACAATTCTAAAAACTTAGTAAAACTTTCTCGTTGATAACACGACACTTCGCAAAATAAATATGCATTATCATTAAGAATTAAGACACAACACAACCTTTTATAAGCATTTTTGACAAATAAACCTACGCATTGATTAGCCTAGAAGTCCTTTGATTTGAAGTATTACCGACATCGCGCTAGGCGTCTCAACGCGGCCAAGCGCCCGACTTAAGGCCTTGCTCACACACACTACTGAATATTTTCCGCGGGAATTTTAATTGCGCAAATTAATTTTCGTTACATATGAAATTTGACATGGCTAGCACTGCTAAAAAAATGTCAAGAATCGGAATGTTCCCGGTGAGTTGATAGGCTCGTTTGTCACTATCACTACATGGCTGATGGAACTTAGTACCTACCTAAAGTTTGTTTTAGGTGCGCCTCTTCTTACCTTTTTTTATGTTATTGAGATAGGCAAACTAGCAGACGTGCCACCTGATGGTAAGTGGTCGACGTCGCTAATGAACAAAAATGGGATACCTGGGCTGGAACTAGCCCAGGTATTCCATTCATGTGTTAGAGACATAAGATGTTAAGATCCTGAGACATAAGATGTTAAGTCTCGGTGCCAGTAATTACAGTGCCTGTCTTGCCCTTCTCTCCGAAACACAGCAAAGCTGTTTCACGGGAGAAATTGGCAAGACCTTTCTAAGTAGTAGTTATTTCAGGAAAAAGATAATTTTTGACTACGTTTTTTTGATTACATTTTAGATCAAAGATTTTATAAAATACTAGCCGTTGCTCGCGGCTTCGCACGTGGTTAGAGTTTTTTGTGAATGTCAAAAATAAACCACGCAAGCGAAACCAACGAAAACTATTGCTAATTTTAGCGATTGCCGGGATTACATATCAACCTGTTCATTCATTCAGAAAAATTAATCTTTTTCATCAAAATATTGTTTATCATACTGGAAATGAAAAAGTATTAAGTTAACTTTAAAGTCGCCGCCGGTCGTTTGTACAGGCCTTTAGAACTTACACGTGTTTTGCGGCTTATACAAAGTGCAACGAAACGCTTTGATTGGCGAAAAGACCACTTTCGGAAAGAGACAAGACACTCCCTTTTTTCTGCCATTTTGTTTTTATGTAAAATCATACTAATATGTAGTTCCGTATAGTTTTAGTCAACATTTTTGTCACTTTTATGATAAGAGTGATGCCGGTTTAGGCGTTTCTTCGTAAGGTACTGGGTTCGATTCTCAGTTCGCCTGGTAGAATGGAGGGTAATTCTTCTTAAGGCACTCAAACTAACACGGGAAATGATTTTTTTTTATTTATGGTGCAAGGGGTCCCACCACCACCTTCGGGACCCAAGACAACCTGACTGCTGTACAATGAAAGAGGTCCTGGCACCGGCTTCCTCCAGAGAGGTTCGGAGGTTAGACGACAGTCGCTACGGCAAACTCAAACTCGTTCCTAGCGCAAGCGTGGAGAATAACCGGAATAAACTCTAAGATGAAGAAGATTATTTTTAAATTTGTTTCACTGAACCCTAATTAGTTCGGAAAAGTACCTAGATAATTGTAAAGGAATTTTTATTTTTTTATTCAGTTGCCGTTTGTCTTTGGAGAGCGTAACTATTGCTATTATTGCCGATTTTTTATGAATCTTACTTAATACCCATTGATTGGAAATCGCGATTTTAAAAATGCCACGTAGAAATAATAATGACCGTCACCTTTACACTAATAGTGAATTTTACGAAATGATGCTATGTGTTGGTGCTGCTAGGAATGGTAGCATTAATGAAGCGAGGGAGATTTACCGACAACGGTTTATTGATGGAAGGCCACCAGCAGAACAACGTCATTTACCTCCGTACTCAGTATTCCGTAACATGTGTTTACGACTTCAGCGTACTGGTTCCTTCCACCGCGAACGAAACGTTGGACGTCCTAATTCAAGAGTAGGTACTGCTATTGAGACTCGAATTCTAAATCATTTTGACGAGAATCCTCGGACCAGCACACGCCGATGCAGTGCTATGTTAAATGTAAACCATATGGTGGTGTGGCGTACTCTGCAGGATGATGGACGACATCCCTACCATTTTTCAAGGACTCAGGAGATAGGACTTGCAGACCATATGCCCAGAATGGACTTTTGTAGGTGGTACCAGAACCGTGCTGAAGCAAATCCCGAATTTGCTTTTAATATTTTATGGACAGATGAGGCTTCTTTCACAAGAAATGGTGTGCTCAATTTGCACAACGAGCATGTGTGGGCACATAATAACCCGCATGCCTCGAGTGAAAGTAGCTTTCAGCACCAGTGGAGAATTAATGTCTGGGCAGGCATCGTTGGGGACTATGTTTTGGGGCCGACTATTTTACCTCAGGGTCTTAACGCTCAAAGGTACCTACAACACCTGAGAGAGGATTTAGAAGAACATCTGGAAAATCTTCCACTGAATGTATACCGTAATATAATTTTTCAGCACGATGGAGCACCCGCTCACTTTGCACGCCCTGTGCGTGATTATTTAAACGATCGATTTGCAGAGTGGATAGGTCGAAGTGGCCCGGTGCCTTGGCCACCTCGTTCTCCAGATCTAACGTGCCTAGACTACTTTTTATGGGGTTATGTGAAAAATAAAGTTTACTCTGTGGAATGTCATACACGTGAAGAGATGGAAGGTAAAATTAAAGCAGCATTTAGGTCCATAACCCCACATATGTTGCATAATGTAAGGTTATCAATGTTACGCAGAACTGCTCTTTGCATTGAGAAGGGTGGTGGTCATTTTGAACCTTACTTATAAATTAATTTGAAGACAGTGTTGTTTTATTATTGCCTGTAAATAGTGAATTTGGATTAATGTATAATAATTAATCAGTGACGAAAGTGATATGTAAAAAATTGCTTATTAAATGTGTGTAAGTACAAGTACGCGGTATTCTTCATGTCTATGTGTGCGTCACGCTATTCATTCAACGTGTTGCTGACGTCACATCACTTCCATCTTCAAGGTAGGGGTGTGAAAATAAACTTTAATTTCTTATTTTACTAAATTTATATGAAACAAAAAATGTGTGCCTTTTGGTATAATATTTTACCAGGTGTTTGTTTAGTTCATGTACACGTATACCCTTGAAAGTTAGTGCTTATTTTTGTTATACCCTGTATATGTATTTCTATGTATTAGTATCGTTGACTAACACCCATAACACAAGCAAAGAATTTGCTTACTTTGGGGTTAGATCAGTAAGTGTAATTTGTCCCGTGAATTATTATTATTATTATTATTATTCATACAAGAACATGTCTACGTTTATATAAAATTCTATGGATGTTCATGGCGTCAACATTGCCTAATGTCTAATACATGATTAATGTTTTTATAAATAACAGTTCCGGACATACGCACGTCCGTCCTTGCGTAATGCTTTGTAACTTCACGACAATAAAGATAGAAGTTGTCTATCGGGAAACTATTTCACGTGTTGGTCCGGGCCCTTCTGAAGAATAGATTATTTGTTTTCCTGCCAGGAACTTCGTAAAAAGTCATTCGTTCACCTGGCAGAAATGCTGCTTTGCTCTACCATTGTAAGTTCTCGGTAGGATACCTGCAATGCCTGTACCCAGTTTTGTATTAACGCTCAACCTATTGGTGCCGTATTAGCGTCAGTGCTTGTCAGTGTCGTGTTCAGGTTTGAATGGTAATTGGTAAAGGACCCGGGAAACTAACGCCAGTGGGATTTGATCCTCGTCACACTGATGGTAACACATCACTAATATTTTAAGTGGCGATAGTTTCCTCTTAGGATAAGGGCGTCAATTTTCTTATTTGCTATCCCATGCTATAAAAAATAAAATTGGAGTGTATTTGTAATATCAAAATAACCGCTTTTTACTAAATGCATATCCAGGATGTACACGGTATAAATACCAAAATAACATTTTTTTACCATTTTGTCGGTCTGTTCCAGCTAATCTCTGAAACGACTGGACAAATTTTGACAGGACGTTCATTGGCAGATAGCTGATGTAATAAATAGAATAAATAGTAACTTAGGCTACTTTTATTTTAGAATTATTTCAATGCGGACGAAGTCACGGGCACAGCCTGTATGTACATATTAATAAAATCACATCGAGACGTTTGAACTATGCCGACTGCCAGCTAGTAATTCCAATCGTCCTTTTGCAAACTGCCTGGCAAGAATGATTATGATTGATTCTTAAAAATACTTAAGAATAATTAATCTAAAAGGCAACAGACGGTAATTTTTATCACTGGCAACATCAGTTTTATAACATGACGTGTTAACAATGTATCACCTGTACAATCTTTACGACTTTCCCATCCGGTTCCGTTTCGTTGCACTGATAACGCGAATTCGTGTTCGACGCATTGGCTATCTGCAGACCGCACTGCAGATGAAATCTAAATTTATTCGACAGCAAAGGATTCCCGTTGGGTTAAACACGAGTTTACGTTGAAACGCTTTTTGAAACATACTACACGTACCATTTATAAGGAAATAAAATAAAAACTTGAGAGGTGTCAAGGGACACCCGGATGGAACGAAGTTCCTTTCGATTAATTAGTGAAGGAATTGTAATAATTTTTTTTTTTTAAGTTACAATAATATATTTTTTATTATTAACAAATATAATGTAATATAAACTTAATCAGTAGGCTCAATTTTCGTAATAATAACAGAAATGAAAATATCTGGCTTGCTTTCTATAAGAGAGAAAGAGAGAGAGAGAGAGAGGGAGAAACATGCGCACGGCGCACAGCTTACAATAGCTTACTATAGCAAAAAGTGTCGTGACAACCTTTCGTAAGATTTTTTTCCGTCTAGCCCCCTTTCACAACGCGCGATAAGGAACTTCGTTCCAAAAAAATCGTTAAACCGGTTCATCTTCCAGATATCCTGAAACTTCCTGATAAATTGGTGTATTTTAAGCTTAAAGCAGTCAAAAACATACTCAAATTTTGAGCTCTAAAAGTTCAAATATATTGGTTGTATTGATTTTTGAGCTCTCCGAACGCAAAACAAAAAATAAAAAACGATTCTTATTCGTTACTAGACACTTTTACTATTCCACTTGTACATAAATTTCACTTTTACACAATTTTTATTATATTACTCGACCGGTTTCACTTTTTAAAGCATCTTCAGGATGTAATATACTTAACTGATTATTATTGACTGTTGTGGAATATAAACAAACGTAACTATTGATTTTAAAAGGGTAAGCTTAAATATCGCTCACAGATGTTGTCAGCCTTATCAATTTTGTCCAACAATGTGGGAAATTTTAATTTACAATTATATTGCACTAATTTATAACTATACTTATGGATACAAAAATGTCAATTAAATAATTGATTATGCTATATAAATAATGTCAAGTAAAACAAAATAAAATAAAATAAATATAGATTAACACACCTATTACACAGAGTCTTATTCGTATTCAAAAATCTAATTTATTGATTGATCATTGGTGATACAAATTGGATTAGGTACCTACGACAAAAAAGTGCAAAAAAGATCATGATCACAGGGCAGTCAAGCTCCAGACTACATAAAAACCCGGATTAACTCGCAATAAGGTGATGCTGTGTGTTTGGTGGATTTAGTTTTCTTTTAACATAAGACAGCAAACAAGCAGATGGGTCTCCGGATGGAAAGAGTCAATAATCGCCTATAGACTTCAAAGACGTTAATGGTGCTGCTATCTTGTGGCGAGATTTGATGCCACATGTATAAGCTTACCGGCTACCTCACCCTCCAAACCGGAACAAGACAGTGACAAGCACTGACGCTATTGCGGCAGGAATAGGTAAGGCGATGGTACCAGGCCCGGGCGAGACAATGCAGAAGTCCACCACCTAGTAAAGTATCGCCCATTGTGAACATTTACAACTGGACAAAACCATAGTCTTAAAAGCAAGAAATAGAGAAAAACTCCCGGAATTGATCAACAGAGTGTGATTTTCATTATGATTACGCGAGACCACGTACATCTCTGCACTCAGCTAAATTAAATATTGAGGGAGCTTGGTTGTGAAGTGCTAATGCATCCATCATATTTCTGACCTTGCACCCACAAATTTTCACCTGTTTCGGACTCTTCAGAGTGCTAAGTGTGAGTTTTTCTTTTCGCATTCGATCGTGAGCGCGTTTCGAGTTTACTAGGAATTTGTATGTGATTTGTACAGCGCCACCTAGTGGTAAACGTGAGAAACCAGTTTACCACTAGGTGGCGCTGTACAAATCACATACAATTCCTAGTAAACTCGAAATGCGCTTACGATCGAATGCGAAAAGAAAAACTCACACTTCGCACTCAGAATACTTTCAGTACTGTCAGGTTACCACCATGAGTGGGTTGTTAAAATTACTCGTCGAAGTTTTTTTATTAGAAGTTCCAAATTTTCTACAGTAATGAGACTAGAAAATAACATGCAAAATACCTACAAAGTGACAAATTATCAAGGAAATAAATTTCAATATGATAAAAATATCTTAATTTGTATTTAAACGAAGACAAAAGGGATCTTTTTCTCCTACCTTTTTTTATAGTATAAGAAAGCAAACAAGCAGATGAGTCTCCTGATGGAGTCAACCATCGCCCATAGACACCAAAGGTGTTAATGGTGCGATGCTATCTTGTGGCGAGGTCTTATGCCACACGCATAAGTTCACCGGCTACTTTACCCTCAAAACCGGACAAGCACTGACGCTTTTGCGGTTGGAATAGGTAAGGCGGTGGTACCAGACCCGGACGAGACAATGCAGAACTCTACCACCTAATAGCTACGATGTTAGTGACTCATATAGCCAATCGGTCGCCTTTTACGACGTGCCTGGCAGAACGGCAGTTAGCCTATTCTTAAAAGGAGCCCGGGACCAACACTACCTATTATAATTCATCTACTTGACAGTTGGCAGAAAAATAAAAAAAGCAAAAAAATTACTTCGAGCCGTTCCGCGGCTTCCCTGTTTGAATTCATGAAAAACTACACTAGAGATAGCTACCTTTTACATGTTAAACCACGCACAACAAAACCCTTGAGGGGAAATCCTTACACGACGGGGGACTTCAAAACAATTTCAAGTGTTCTGAATCTCCCCTAAGTTTGAGACCATACGTCACAAATATCCTGTAATACAAACAATCTATTCGCGTCTGAAACTTTCATTTGACCCCGTCTACGCCCTGTCTACCACCCTACAGGAGGGCTTAGGAACGCGGAGATTGCATAGAATACCCCTCCAATGGAATTCAAATTTTAGCCAACAAGTATACGGTTTAAAATACATCAACCACGTATGGAGAGTAATGAATTATGCCGCAATTGTATCTAGTACACATAAATGTAATTTGAACTCTATTTGCAGAGTAATAGGTAGAAAATTATTTGTCTGTAAGGCTTTCAGCTTCCAGCTGACTTTGCAGATTAGGGGAATTAAGGCTTTCATCAAATCCACACTTCAGAATCCTCTTTATAATCAGTCCCCTGCAGTAAAAAAACTAAAGTTCTAACTCGGAATTGTTCAACTTTTTTCACTGAAGACTTTTTATTACGGCTTTTGTATTTTTTCTCCGCACCTTTTTAGGTACGCATCATTAACATCTTTGGTGTATATTGGTGATGGTTGTCTCTTTCCACGAGGAAAACATTTGCTTGTTTACTATCCTATTATATAAAAAAGTTATTTGCTATGGGTCATTAATAAAATAGATAAAATACTGCCTGGACAGTCAGTATCTTATCTATTTTATTAATGACCCATAGACAGACAACAGACAGCCTTTACAGAAAATGACATATTAGGTTTTACTATTTGATTCTCGTGTCTTAGGCTTTGGATAGAATTGGTTTTTTTAGGGTTTCGAAGTAAACTAGGAACCACGCAGGGACTCGACCTGCGGGGCGGATTGCATGCGGGAGCGCGTCACACAGGGGGGCACCCTATCCACACAACCTTTATCCCCTTCAAATCTATCCTACCACTGTTATCACCAGTAACTCCAATTGAATTAAATAGTGTACCATACACTACTTCCAAGGACCCAGCCGTATTCACAGTTGGCGGTTGATACCACGGTCAGGGGGCCAACCAGCCCCGAAACCATTTCCCCACTTCCCCTACGGGAGGTGTGTGAAGATTACACGAGTAGGAACCCTTATAGTTTCGCTATGTCCGTCCGTCCGTCCGCACGATTGCTCAGAGATCCTTATTGATAGAAAGCTGTAATTTGGCAAGAATATACATGTTAGTCACGTCAACGAAGTGGTAACATAAAATCTTGAATTTTTTTTTTCAGGGTAGCTCCCCTACATATATGTAGGGGAGCTACTAGTTACCCTAAAAAATATGATTAGGCAAACACATTACTAACATCGTCACTACAAATAAGTGTAATAAAAATATAAACAAATTCAATAAATTGGCAAAGTGCGTGTCGGGCTACGCACAACAGTTCCGAAGTTTCCCATCACAATAATGCGGACTAAGAAAAGGGCTTTACAATTACATACTATGACCATTTAAGTTATTCAACGTCAATGACAAATATATATTCGCACCACAGGTTCACCGCCTACAAAAACTTATAAAAGTCCATTTTATATAGTCCAGTTGGTCGACTATTACTCAAAAAGTAGTAAAGCCTTCTAAGCCGTGATAGTTTTCCTTTTAACTTCATTATATTTACCATTATTCCCCCCCCCCTCTCAAAGCCAACCACTTAGACGGCATGGGGGGCACATGACTAATAAAAATGAGCACTTAAAAGAGCACTTAATATTTGATAAACCAGTCCTTTAATCAAAAACTTCTTTTGACAAACCTACAGTAAAAGTTTTTTTAAAACCTATCCAACAATACTCCACACAATGGGGTACGTAAGAAAAACAAATTAACATCCCCACTTTACATATAGGGGAGCTACCCTCAAAACATATTTTTCAAGATTTTATGTTACCATTTTGTTGACGTGACTAATATGTATATTTGAGCCAATTTACACCTTTTAGTAATAAGGATCTCTGAGAAATCGTGCGAACGGACGGACGGACATAGCAAAACTGTAAGGGTTCCAAGTTTACTTCGGAACCCTAAAAAGACTAATTCTTCGCAGCCTAAGACACAAGAATCAAATAACAAAACCTAATATGATATTTTCTGTAAATTTCCAGGCAGTATCTTATTATCTATTTTATTAATGACCATAAAAAAAGTTATTCAAGCCGTTCCATCTCTGGAACGGCTGGAATAACTTTTTTTATATAATAGGATAGTAAGCAAGCAAATGGCTTGCCTGATGGAAAGAGACAACCATCATCAATATAACCAGACACCAAAGATGTTAATGATGCGTAGCTATCCTTGTGGCGGGGCCTTAATGTCATGCATAAATTTACCGGCTACCTTATCTTCCAAACCGGCACACTACATTGATAAGCTTGGAGGCTACTGGGACAGTAATATGTGAGGCGGTGGTACCAGACTCGGGCGAGACAATACTGAACTCTACCACCAACCCTACCACGTAGTAGCCATGAGTGTCTCGCGTAGCGTACCCAATATTACCTCTTACCAAGGAAGTTATATTCTACCCGGAATGTTCACACGCGCTTCAAAATCGTTCCGAAGAGTACCACGACATGGGTGGAGTGTGTCTCTTTCTACTAAATAAAGCGCCAATCGCCATATATAAGTGCGGCCATGCGCAGTTTGCAAATAACTACTAAGTAATTCTACTAATTTCAGAAACAGTTTTTGCATTGCGTAAGTAATTATGTAATAATTAAAATAAGAAAATTTTAGAACTCACTATGTTAATTACAATACATTTTATGCTAATTTATTTATCGACGTGTATGAATAAAAAGGATTTAACGATTACCGAATATGTAAAAATCTACCATCTAGATAGTTTTATTTACACTGGCAATTGCAAGAAAGGGACAACATCCACTCTTGTCGTTGTCTTGCTCAGAACGTTTTACCCTCTGTTATGTAAGAAACAAATGTCAACTTTATTTGTTACGAAATAAAGTACATTTTTATTTTTCAAATATTGCTTCGTAACAATTCCAGTTATAGTATATAAGTTCCTTGCCTCTTACGAACTGCCTGGCAGAACGGCAGATGGTCTATTCTTCAAAGGAGACTTGGACACGGGGTATCTTTTTATATTACTCTCATCACTACATAGTATAAAATAAAGTCGCTTTCTCTGTCTGTCCCTATGTTCTTATGTCACTATGTATGCTTAAATCTTTAAAACTACGCAACAGATTTTAGTGCGGTTTTTTTAAATAGATGGATTGATTTTTGAGGAAAGTTTTTGTATATAAACCTTTCCAATATTCCCACGGGAACAAAAACTACGCGGGTGAAACCGCGGGCAGGTCGCTAGTTTAACTCTAAATAAAAAATAGAAAAAACCGACATAAGACCAAATTCCTGCCTTATAACCCCCCCTTTTGCGTCGGAGTTTAAAAAAGACCAATACCTCGCAGCCTAAGACACAAAGATCAAATAGTAATACCAAAAATGTTACAGGATCTAGATTATTCCGCACTATCATTGTATATTATAAAATGACCGATAGCAGATAATTTGGCGAAAGTAATTTGACGATTGTTCAATGTCCGGGTAAATCAAAAGATAACTTAATTGGCCATCGATGTGCATTGATAAAGCTATGATTATGCGCGTTATTCTAATCCCCATTTATTTTTATGAATCCCCTTTAAAGAATGGGTCATGTTTTTCTGCTAGCCAGTTCGTAAAAGGCGAATAGAAATAAATATCATCACGCCCGGTTCCCTTTCTAAGTAGGCAGAGTAAATTGAACTTAATACTTTCCGGTATTCCGGTTACGGCATACATTTCCTTGCTTTGTCGGTTAGCGAGATTTGTGGTGATCCCCATCGTCTCATTTAACAGACATTTTAACTGTTAAGTATCGACTATCTCTAGCGATTACCGGAATCGACAATTTAATTGCCTCTGTGGGCTAGTGGTCCGGTGTCAGAATCGACCACATGAGGTTCCAGGTTCGATTCCTGGGTCGGAGAATTTAAAAATGTGTTTTTCAGTTTTCTGACATAAACGAAGTTACCCGTGATTGGAAAATGTGCCCGGTTGGCGATAGGCTAGCCACCTATCACGTTGTGGGACTAATAGCCAATTGCACCGATATTGTCTTAGCTTAGGAAAGTCCTAAATAGTAGCCTGTCACTTGTCTTAAATGAAAAAAAATGTGACAGCATGCCATTAAGGACTGCCCTAATTTAATGCAAGGTTGGTGCAATCGGCCATAAGTCTTCTTACAATCGTGGGTGCACTTGTTGTACCTCTGCCTACCTCTTCGGGGATACAGGCGTGAAGACAGCTTTATGTGCTAATCTGAGGCATGGGAGTGGTAACATACCCGTGGTAGCAGATATACTTATGCATGTGGTATAACCATCTTCTTTCTCAAAATTCCCGTTAACTTTCTTAATATTTTTTTAATAACATTTCTGGTGCCTATATGCGATGGTTATCTCTTTCCATTAGGAGTACCATCTGCAAGTGTGCTATTCTATGGTAAAAAAAACTTTTGTTCATATTTTGAAAACCTATGAAGCACAGTGCAAGTGGCATTCAAAAACGATGGTGAAATCGATATGCGTAGGCAAGTTATCGTTTGCGGCGAGTCCTATTTGCAGTCATTATTGAAGATTTACGACATCGCTACATCTTTAGCGGATATACGTTATTTTAACCTTTTACCAACATTGCGTAAACAGAACATTCAACTCCCGCAAATAATGTTTATCTTACAAATATTTTAGAAACAATTACGGGGATATTCGCCGTGTTGGTCCCGGCCTCCTTTGTAGAATAGGCCAACTGCCGTTCTGCCAGGCAGGTCGTAAAAGGCGACCGATTGGGAATCGAGTCACTACCATCGTGGCTACTAGGTGGTAGAGTTCTGCATTGTCCCGCCCGGGTCTAGTACCACCGCCTTACCTATTCCTGCCGCAATAGCGTCAGTGCTTGTTGCTGTCGTGTTCCGGTTTGGAGGGTAAGGTAGCCGGTAAAGTTATGCATGTGGCATTATACCTCGCCACAAGATAGCAACGCACCATTAACATCTTTGGTGTCTATAGGCGATGGTTGACTCTTTCCATCAGGAGACCCATCTGCTTGTTTGCTATCTTATGACATAAAAAAAAAGATATGTATTACTATAATACATTGTATGTATCTACAATATACATATTAATAAAATTGAAGTGTCTCTTTGTAATTTCAAAATAACTGGCTTTGATCAAATGCAGTGTTATTTTTACGATAACACTTATACAACCATTTTTAAATTTCTGTCTGTCGTTCTGTTTGTACGGTGTAATCTCTGGAACGGCTGGACCAATTTCGATGGAACTTCACTTAAATATAGAGGAGTTTATAGGGCAGGGCATATGCCATTTATTGTCCGCGTGAGCAAAGGAAGTAAAGATTTTAGATCTCGCGAAAATGTCGCGAGTAATAGCGAGTTTGTAATAAGAGTGTACCTTCACCCGCCAAGACCCTTAAACTGTTGTGACAATGATTATCAATGCTGCAGATGATTAAAAAAATTTCCTTCCTTTATGTCGGGTTCACATTATCGTCTGATAATTCGTGGTGTGTTGGCCGATAACAACTGGGGAACCACATATACTCCGATGACAATAGTTTATCTCGTTTCAACTTGCGAAATGCACCTACGCTAAAACGAGATGAACGTAGTCGCGGTTGAATACAGACAAACGCCCGAATATTCGCGATTCAGTGAAATGCCTAATCAGTGCATTGTCATAATGTGTGTGCCTATAGTGCGCACGGAACTAGTTGGCCGCGCCTTACGTATTACGTATTACGTATGGCGCGGCCAACTAGTTCCGCGCGCACTATAGCCACTCACATTTCGACAAGGAGAATCTAACCCGTTGGGAGATTACGTAGCCATGGCATTACACACACGTGGTTATAAACAGTTTAATGCAATTGAATCACACGTAGTATGGAACCATTCAAATGAATTTCATTATGAAACGTAACAACACCTCGTGATAATCGTTACATTGACACCCACTCCCAGCACACCATTAGAATTATTTATACAACGCCTTGTTGCAAAAAATAATTTTTATTCCGGTTGCCAGATCTGGCCAAGATTGCCGGAGATTATCCGTGTTATAATATTTATGAACACTATATTTAGGAGCGGTAATTGTTTAGCCTGGCAAAAATTCGCAGTTTCCGCCCGGAAGCCAGATGTGACTGAAATATTGAGCACACGGTATCTGTACCACATTTTCCACGGTATCTGTACATTTTCTAATCACTATATTTCAGGACAGTATTTGTATAGGTTTGTTTCAAAATTTGCATGTTTTCTGTCCGGTAGCCAGATTTCGCTTGATGACTATTGAAGAGTGTTCTTGTTCACTATTGAGACAAATATGGCCTGAAGATTAACGCATGGTATCTGGTTCGAAGTTCGTGGCCCAATTTCCGGACCAACATTCGAAATTATTTTCAACCGACTTTTCAAAAAAAGGTTTTCAATTCGGATGTATTTTTTTATGTTAGTTACTTCTGAACTCAGTCAAATACTAAACAATTTGGAGAAATATTCTTATAATTGGGAGGATAAAGGTACTTCTTATTTGTTCCCATATAAAATGAAGATCTATAAATCCAGAAATCTAGAAATTCAAGAGATGAAAGTCGGTTGTAACAGTTTTAGTGCATTTCAATTATTATATTTCTTATTATTATTAGTGCATTTCAATAATTATTAATTATTGTCTGGAAGAGATCGCCTGTTAGCGATAACCTGGTTCCGGATTCCTTTGAAGAATAGACCAACTGCCGTTTTGTCAGGCAGGTCGTAAAAGGCGACCGATTGGATACGCTAGTCACTTCCATCGTGGCTACTAGGTGGTAGAGTTCTGCATTGTCTCGCCCGGGTCAGGTACCACCGCCTTACCTATTCCTGCTGCAATAGCGTCAGTGCCTGTCGCTGTCGTGTTCCGGTTTGGAGGGTAAGGTCCGGCTACCTTACCATTCCGACCCGGAAACTGGAACACGGCAGCGGTCTGGTATACGGGTTTAGGAAGAAGCGAATTGAAATGGCCGATACGTCGATAAGCATGCTACTTATGACATTTACCGATTGTGGATGCACTAATTGAACCTCTAGTTCTGCCTAGGAATAACGAACGTGATGAGTTTTTATTACTGGTAGTTAATTATTAGTACTAGCTAGCGTTTCCCCGTGTTGGTTGGGAAGAGTAGAGACCTCTATAAAGAATAGACCAACTACCGTTCTCAGTTCTGCCAGGTTCTTTATGAAGGGCCAAGGATTGGCCAAACCTGTCACTGCCATAGCAACACTACCAGGTGGTATAGTCAAGCAAAGTTCGCCCGAATTAGGTACCAGTGTGCCTTACATGCCATAATAGTGTAAATCAGCCGGTTTTATTTGTTGTGATAACAGTCACACAAATTCTGAAAACTTCAGTCAGTAAACATCTCTTGAATGGAAATAGGTAACAACCTATTTCCATTCAAGAGATGTTACTGACTGACAAAAAGCAGGAGGCATAATAGAGTTCCATTTGTCACCATTTGGGAAGGAACCATAAAAAAGACCTTTTTTCTCATTGATTTTCGCAATAAAACCAACTTAATAATCTCGACACAAAATTGGTTGATTGCGAAATTATTGAACACAAACCCCTTTTTTTAGTGTCGTCGGATAAAAAGTCTGGCTTGAAAAGCTCACAAACGGAGTATGGCAAAGTTCACTGAAAGTACCAGGGCGACAGAGTATTGGTGGAGGTTAAACGGGCGCATATATTCGCGTGGGCCGTCCCCCGCGCACCCCAGCGAGCGGGGTCGACAACCGCCGTGGCCGATTCGGCCGACAGCGCGCCTCACCTTGACATTCATCTCGACCATGCTTTGACCAACGTTTGATTTAACCCACACATTAAAAAAATGACCAAAAACACCCCCACCATTCATCCAAAAATAACAGACAGCATTTTTTTTACACAAAAAATATCTACATTACACATTAAATAACGTTTGTGAAGATAATGTATAAAAATCTTGACACGCACATGGGTCACCACCTGATATACATACATACAAGTAAAGTCAACAGCCATGGCTGGTTAGACAGGACACTCATGTAGCCAAGCTCACCAGTAAACAAAAGTAGACGGAATTTTTAAAAATACAGGATGTTTATTCACTCCATGTTTGATTTGTCTAATTATGAGTAACTACCTACATTTTTGTAGCTTGAAATATGAGGTAATCAATAAAAAATACGAGGCATCTGGTCACCGTAGTTGTAAGGTTGCAGGAAGATTCTCTTTTGAACTTTCCAGTACGAATTTGCACCAATCAACATGATAGAATTTTCGCTCTTCAGTGAGAGAATGATGTATGACCTAAAAGCAACCTTCCTAGCTATAAGGTGTTCATGCAGGAAAAGTAGTAACAGCCTATAATCTAATGTTCAATTAAGCCTAAATTCCCAATGTCTATTCTCTCTCTAATAGCCACTCTACAGGTGGTAGTTCTGCAATATTTCGTCTGGGCATATGGTATCACCTGCTTACATATTCCTGCCACGATAGCTTTAATGCTTGTCATTGTCGGGTTCTGGTTTGAAGTTTTAGGTAGCTGGTTGACATATATATGTAGCATTGCCACCTCACCACACAGAGAATAATGTACTATTAACATCTTTGGTGTCTATAGGCAATGACTTCACTTTCCATGTGTGGAAAGCCACCTGCTTTTTTTCTATCTAATAATATAAAAAAAAGATTGTCACAAGTTACTGCCTATGATGGTCAGAATTCTTAGCCACATACTAAATCGCAAAATCATTAAGTAACTGTTGCTAATGCAATGTCAAATTGTCATAAAATTCCTTAAAGGTTTTTTAAGATCGTTCATAAAATTGTATGCAACTACACACAACTTTTCCCTGTGTTGGTCCTAGGCTCCTTTGAAGAACAGGCCAACTGCAGTACTTCTAGGCAGGCCATAAAAGGCGACCGATTGGCTATGTGAGTCACTACCATTGTGGCTACTATGTGTCTCACCCGGGTCTGGTACCACTGCCTTACCTATTCATGCCGCAATAGCGTCAACGCTTGTTACTGTCGTGTTCGGTTTGGAGGGTAAGGTAGCCAGTAAACTTATGCATGTGGCATTAGACCTCGTCACAAAATAGCAACGCACCATTAACCTTTTTGGTGTCTATAGGTTTTGGTTGACTCTTTCCATCAGGAGAAGCATCTGCTTGTTTGCTATCTTATGATATAAAAATATATATATATATATATATATATATATATATATATATATATATATATATATATATATATATATATATATATATAAAAAATGACCATTTATCCATCATCAGGGTTAAATAGTTTATATTTAACCCTGATGATGGATAAATCCCCACCACAGATTCATCGCATATAAAAACTTTTCCAGGTATGTTTTATTAAGTGGTATCAGGTGGTGGTGGTATCTGTATGTGTGACCAATATACATATTTATAATGATTCTGAAAAAGCTAGTTGCCTGAAATAAAAATTATATAAGGGATATCTCTGTGTTGAAGCGTTTTGAAACAGAAAATTATTTTCTCTCAAATTACCTGCATATTATGGTAATAATGGATTATTTTTTTATTTCTGATTTTTTAAATTAAAAATAAAATTTTGGGAAGTGCTCAGCAAGCCGCCTGACAACAGACATTTATCAAATTTTGCAATTGAACTCATTTTTTAATTTCAAAAACATGGTTTTCAATTTTTTTTTATTTTTACGTCAGAAAATTCTGGAGCTTATGAAAATTTTCAAAATCCAAAAAATACAATCTTTAGATTTTTTGAAAAGAAAGAGATGATATTTATTTAATTTTCCAAAAAATGAGTTTTAGAGTAGTTATGAGCTCTAGAATTTTCTGAGTTAAAAATAAAAAAATAATGGAAACCATGTTTTTGTAACTAAAAAATGAGTTTAATTACAAAATTTGATAAGTTTCTATGGGCGGCTTGGTAAGAGTTTCGCTACATTTTATTTTTGATTAAAAAAAAAAACAGTATTTAAAAAAAATATTCCATTTATTACCATATTATGCAGGTAATTTGATGACAAATAATTTTCTGTTTGGTACATGTCATAAAAACGCTTCAACGCAGAGATATTTTTTTTTGGCAACTGGCTGCCACTTTCAGGATCATTATTTATAACAATCTCTCAGATTAGCTGTAGGACGAGCGGATATGGCAAAATTATAAGGGTTCCTAACTGACTGTGGAACCCCAAAAAGAACTACACATATCTATACATATAATAAAATCGTAGGAAAGTCAATGTATGTCCAGGGTAAACTCAAAAAGTACTGCATGGATTGACTTCGAATTTTACATGAATATTACTAACAGGTCGGGTCAACATATAGGCTACATATTATCACGCTGTCATGGGGGAGGACCTGTGCGGAATAAACGAAGTCCGCAAGGACGAAGTCGCGGGCAACAGCTAGTATATAATAAGTGACCAGTTATTTTTATCAAAGAGATATGTATTGAAATTAACTGACAGTTAAAAAAGATTATATTTAATCCGTGGCTAACAATTTTTAGAACAATCCTTTTACAACCTTTATAACACTTTACATAATTGTGGATCTATGAGAGTAACTCTTTGTCTCACTTTGTTGTATGTCTAAACTTCAGTGTCTATACAACACCAACTTTTGCTAACTGTTATAATATTTAGAAATGACACAAATAGTGATTTTGCCAAAAACCGAATATCCAGGCAAGGATTTTGTCCGAAGCACTGTTAATTCAACGCTGATTTAGTCTGATTGTTCAAAGAATAATCCCTATTAAAAAATGTTAAAAAAATTGTTTTCATGTAGGTATAACAACTAACCCCTAATAAATTTTAAGTATTATTTGCATATTATGACTGCCTGACTGTCTAGGGATAGCCTATTCCACTTAGATCATAAGGTCCCAGGTTCAATCCGCAGGTCGGGTGAACGTGTTATTGAGGTTTTTTCTAGGTTTTTCTCGAAAATCTAAATCTAGAGTACGGCAGAGTGGAGTATTACAAATCCTATGCCTCGAATGAGCTCGTAAAGCTGTTGGACCTAGTTACTGCTAGAAATAGGCGATAATCATTAACATGTCGCTAAATGCGGCGATGAAGATCACCACTTATCTTTCCAACTAACAAACTGGTGAATCGCAGTGAACTAGAAAGTCTATAGATGTTAGGTTTACTCGGCCAATCCCGCAAGTGAACTGGGCGTGATGATACTGTATTATCTGTAATTTTTTTTGGTAAGATATATTCATTTTTTCAGTAATATTTATGTAGTCCAAAAAAAGTGTGAATACTCTAACCTCTTGTTACTTTATTTTTGACAATTTTATTTTAAAGAAATAAGTAAGTCTAAATTAAAATAATATTGAAATAATTATGCTCTATATACTAGGGGTAATGGCCTCTGCCCTCTGATATTCAATTGGTGATAGCATATTCAACAAACTTTGAGGTAAAATGCAATATAAATTTTACCTGCTTAGTAGAGTAACACTTTTGAACTTCAGTTATTTTGCTATTATTATCTCTTTTTCACAAAAGAATAAATTTCAATTCAAAACCTTTTATGGCCTGTATCAATGTACAAGTAAAACTGCTGTTTTATAGGTTGATGGCAAAGCTTGCCTGTATACTATTGTAATATCGAGTTTTATTATTTATTAGTAGTAGTAGTATTATAATAAGTAATATTATACTAACAATCTGGCTTGTAAGTCATCATGTTCCTTAAATTTTTATCCCTATTCTTTGATACAAGGGTTTTGTTCCACACACTGTTCTTTAAAACAGTAATATAACTGCTCATGAGTTGGTCAGGGCCTCAAAGTCTTACTAGGGCATATAGATTCATCAAAAATACTTGTTAAATCAAAAAATGGAGCTAAAACAAAACGTGGGCTGAAAAAATATTCATCCACTTAAATAATATGAGTCAAATCATATTAAATGTATAATGATGCAGAGAAGGAAAATTTTATAGAGTAAGCTCTAGTGCAATTTCAGATTTCAGGAAAAGTGCAAGAAGAGACAGAAAAATTTGATGTTATTTAATGGGGTTTTATTGAAACACTAGCTGTGCCCGTGACTTCGTCCATGTCAAAAAATTCCTAAAATAAAAGTAGCCTAAGTTACTCCATATTACATCAGCTATCTGCTAGTTAAAGTCCTGTCAAAATTGGTCCAGCTGTTTCAGAGATTAGCCGGAACAAACAGATAGACAGACAGACAAACAAAAATTGTAAAAAATGTTAACTATTTTGGTATGTTCCCTATATAAATCCATATGCATTTAGTAAAAGCCGTTATTTTAATATTACAAACATACACTCCAATTTTATTTATTTGTATAGATAAAAAACAAGACTCAATAAGGAGAAATATAGATTGTAATTCTGACATGTTAAATTTCAAGGGATTCCTATTAACTGTACTGAGTTCTTGGTAAGTACCTATTATAAATATTGTACTGTACAAGGAATTGATGTTTTTTATCATACAAAGTGCATAAACATTGATAAAATTTCTATTTCAAATATATTAATTGGCTTAGTGAATACATTAATTATATGCCTGACAGCAACAGAATCGTAGCTGCCATCCTACAGTTGTTCTATTACTATGAGACAGGTAACACCCATATCACAAACAAATAATTTGCTTACTTGGGGGTTACATCAATTTGTGGAATTTGTCCACAGGTATTTAATATAGAAGAGCAGTAAGACAGGATTTTTACAGCTTGTCACCTGAAAGGAGTAAAATAGGGCAGACTTTCTCCCAAAATTCAACAACGGTCAAGTGAGTCTGTAATAGCCTAGCATTAAAAAACCTTACTTACTGACATACTGACTTACAATGGAGTAAACTACTGGATCTAAAAACGTGAAACTTTGTTCTTTATATAATGTTGGGGAGCACTATGAAAGGTTTTTTTAATCACGCATACTCTGAAGGAGCAATATAGGGGGAGAAGTAAGTATGGGAACAAAATAATCAGACACATGACTAGCATTTTAGCACAGAAGGTAAACTTTGTCTGAAACAAAAACCTAAAATATATGAGCTCATTAATTAGTGATTCATCAAAGCTATACATTGATAATGAATAATACTTTGTAAATGACACTACCGCATTCATAAAAATTATGATTAAACTGTTATTATTCATGTACAGGATATCATACTATACAATTTAAAGGTTTCATGAGGAAAATGAAGCTTAGCATATATTAAATTTAGTATCATAGGAGGAATACCTACAATATTATGCTTTATAATGAAGTGTATGTAGCAGGTAATTTGTTCTAAATGAAATTTTCAGGTTTACTGGGAATTATTACTTACCCTAAACTGGGTATGTGACCTATTTGTCGATAATTTAAAAATTTGCCCAGTCATAGGATTTAATATTGTTTATCATTGGTACACTCAATGTACACCTACCACCCTTTTTGAGATATGGGTGTATAGCAGTTTTAGAATTTTTTTAAAACAAAAGGGTTTATTCTTGCCACCTATATTTTGAAGACATAAATTATATTTTATTTCGACCAGAGACTACTTAAATATGGTCATAACTTAAACTGTAAGCAAGCTGCAGGCATCGGTTCATTATATATGTTAATAAAAAGTGATATATAACTATTTGGAAACTATTTTCATATATTAAATCTATATTTCAAGGCTTTGTAATACTTGAAAATTAACATGTTGCAAAGAAAATACCTATTTTGTATTATGTCCTTTCTAAATCTATTATGTGCAAATTTTGCTAGTGCTAGGTATTGATATAACCTAAAATACTTACATATATTAATCCTGAATAATATCTGTCCTTAATGTTGTGCAGTACCGAGGCTTCGTTGAGACAGGTTAGCTCTGCCATATCCTCCACCTTATCAAACTTTGGAGGGTTCATCTTTTGGATGTCGTCGATAGAAACGAGCATCTTTTTCCCTGATTCCGCAATCTCCACTTCCACCTCATCTCCACGTTCTCCTTTGATACCCGCGGCGACGAACCCTTGGGTTTCATGAGGCACCCACACCAAACGCTTTTGAGTCCACTCCGCCTGTGTAGCCGGGTCATTGAAACTGTTCCTATCGACCGACAGGTACCGGAGCTCCGGATCGTTTCTATCCATATCCACCATCGCGCTCAATCACGCCGCGCGATCTTTACGATAACCTAACACCGGCACTGTATACCACATTAAACGGTCGCACAGACCGACACACCACACTTCACGTTGTGAAAAATCACCAGTTCTTAGCTCGTCTGTCGCGACAGAACAACACTTACAAAATGACGATACGATACTACAATAGCGATTACGAATACGAAGTACGAGTTGTCTGCGACTGACTCAAACTCAAGTGACAGAGGCAACGGTTAAAGGTAGAAGGGATGAACCGGTCGACGCCCGAATTCACGTTTATCTAAAATATTTTCGAAGATTTTGTTGCAAATTTAGACGGTTTTACTTTAAACCATAAAACGTTCTTTTACAGGCTAAAATTATAAATTTATTTCTTAGTTCGTAAATTAATCTAAATTACAATTTACAAATAAAGGCAAAAAGGATCCACTGCTCGCGTCAACCGAATCCAATTTCCGAAACACAATTTGACTTTGACAATTATTGTTCAGTCACATTTATTTTTTACTAACTCCGTGATTTGTTGCAACCAAGGAACTTATATACGATAACTGGAATTGTTACGAAGCAATATTTGAAAAATAAAAATGTACTTTATTTCGTTACACATAAAGTTGACATTTGTTTCTTACTTAACAGAGGGGAAAAACGTTCTGAGCAAGACAACGACAAGAGTGGATGTTGTCCCTTTCTTGCAATTGCCAGTGTAAATAAAACTATCTGATGGTAGATTTTTATATATATTCGGTAATCGTTAAATTCTTTTTATTCATACACGTCGATAAATAAATTAGCATTAAATTTTTTGTAATTAACATAGTGAGTTCTAAAATGTGCTTATTTTAATTATTACGTAATTACTTATGCAATGTAAAAACTGTTTCTCAAATTAGTAGAATTACTTAGTAGTAATTTGCAAACTACGCATGGCCACACTTATATATGGCGATTGGCGCTTTATTTAGTAGAAAGAGACACACTCCACTCATGTCGTGGTACTCTTCGGAACGGTTTTGAAGTACGTGTAAGCATTCCGGGTAGAATATAACTTCCTTGGTTGCAACAACATTCTGTTACTTGTCGTTGCTGATTGTACATTATGATTGGTCAAAAATGCTACATTTCTCATGAAAATTTATTTCACCAATAGTAAAACAGCTGTCAAATACGTTTGATTTTCATAACATATTTTATCTTTCTAAGACAAGCTAAAATCCATAAAAATAAAGCCTTTCTTATTATTTTAGATGGCGCTATTATTTGAAAATGTATTATAAATTGGGTACCTACATAATGATAAATTAAGGTAAATAAATAAAAAAAACAAATTGACTCAAGTGTATTAGATTTTCATAAGTGCACATGCAACAGACGAAACAAATCCGTAATAAGCAGATAATGCTGCTTCTAATGACACCTGGTGGGTAACTACGAGCTCTTAAAGCAGGACAGAATTTGAACTGCCTTGCTTTTTCGTACCATGACACCTTATTAACAGGCCAATAGCAGGCCTGCTACTTGACGTCTATGAAAACCGTTCACCTTTTTTTTCATATAGACTATCCGTACCATGACACTTTATTTGACAACAGTAAAGCGTTTTTACAATGTTTCTAATGTCAGATAAACCAATCCTTAAAAAGTTACTCTTGACCAGCTTTTATTGAATTGTTTTGCTGTAGAGGTCTTTAAATAAACCAAAATAAACTGTTTGCTAGCACTATCGACTTTGATCGTAAATTAAATTTTGGAATTTAAAGTGCATACTTACTTGTGATAATGTTTTAATGTGTGAAACCCACTTAAAAGTTTGTTTTTATGAAGTTGTGAAGCGGGTGAAATATATCCGTTTTGTTTTTGTAGATATGTGACGAATATCAATTTTTCGAGAGAAAAAGAAACCGACGGCGTCGAATTAAAGAGATGGCCGACCCTTTTCAATTGTACAAAAGAGAATTTGTAAATAAATATGGATACTTAGCTATGAACATAAAAATGTGTTTATTTTCCACAAAACTACTTCATTTCAATTCATAACTACACCTTTAAGGTTATTCAAGGATTTATTGTATAGTTTGTGCAAGGATTTGGTACCTGTTATGAAAATAAATACCCAGAAGTCTAAAGTTAAGTTTAAGTATATAAAAGGGTTAATATAGGTTTTTTCTAAATTGTTTACACAATACCAAAGTTTTGAAAATTTGCCCATAACTTCCTATTTACACATTGGCAGGTTTTACAGCAATCTATGTTAATGCACATGGCTCATATCAGAGACCCACAGAGATCAAAAAGTTGTACAGCCAATATTACTAGCACAAGTTATTTCTGCTTTGAATAATATGCAATTAGGCATAAATATATAAAATTCCCCATCCTGCAGCAGGGTGACAGGCTAATAAGTTAGGGTACAGTCTCTTAAAATTGTTAAATATCAATGAAATAAATAACTAGCTGACCTGCAAGCTTTGCCTGTGAATGATCCCGGATCTGCAATTATCTTCATGCCAAATTTTATTAAAATCAATTGAGATTTAGCTGTGAATGTGTAAGACAGTAAACGTGCATTTTATAATATTAGTGTGGATTTAAAAATATCTTTATACATTTATCTAAATGATGAAAATATCATATAAAATTTGGCATGTCTGTTATTTTGCATTAAAGTTTTATTGATGGGACTCGCACAACCAGAATAAGACCTACTAAACATAAAAATCTAATTTATTATAGGAAAACTACCATTCTTTGCATTATTTAAATGTCAATTGGTTAAGTATTAAAATAAATATATTATTTACTGGTTTTAGAAAATTAAAAAAGGTCAGATTACTGCAAATTAAAGATGTTTATTAAAATTTATTCATTTTATTATATATTTATTTTGCCCATAACTTCCTATTTACACATTGGCAGGTTTTACAGCAATCTATGTTAATGCACATGGCTCATATCAGAGACCCACAGAGATCAAAAAGTTGTACAGCCAATATTACTAGCGCAAGTTATTTCTGCATTGAATAATATGCAATTAGAAATAAATATATAAAATTCCCCATCCTGCAGCAGGGTGACAGGTTAATAAGTTAGGGTACAGTCTCTAAAATTGTTAAATATCAATGAAATAAATAACTAGCTGACCTGCAAGCTTTGCCTGTGGATATTATAACACACTGTTCATAAAAAACTATATAGTTTTTATTAAAATCTTTCATTCACTATTTTAGCATCTTATCAGTTTATTTTTGAAAAAAAAGTTTGCCTGTGTATGATCCCAGATCTGCAATTATCTTCATGCCAAATTTTATTAAAATCAATTGAGATTTAGCTGTGAAAGTAAGTAAGATTTTGTAATATTAGTGTGGATTTAAAAATATCTTTATACATTTGATAATAAATTATGATTTGATGAAAATATCATATAAAGTTTGGCATGTGTGTTATTTTGCATTAAAGTTCTATTGATGGGACTCACACAACCAGAATAAGACCTACTAAACATAAAAAACTAATTTATTGTAGGAAAACTACCATTCTTTGCATTATTTAAATGATTGGTAAAGTATTAAAATAAATATATTATTTACTGAAGTTTTAGGAAAATAAAAAAGGTCAAATTCCTGCAAATTAAAGATGTTTTTAAAATTTATTCATTTTATTATATATTTATTTTTAAAATATCATGCCTAGTGGACTAGTGACTCCACGTAATTTACCTCTACAAATAAAGCAAAATGTGGCAATAGGACCACCATATATCTCGCTAACCGACAAACTTGTTAACCAGAGTCTACTTATTTAAATTTATGCACAATTACAGTACAATGGATGACTTAATTGACATATGATATTGTCTATTGACATATGCTTCCCTCTGCCTACCTTACAAGAGGACTAATATGATGATATTAATTCATCATTTTATATTTTTTTAAAGTTATCCATACATTTTCATATTTCTGTCTCATATTACAACTAAGTACATATCAGCTATATTAACATAATACCTGACTTATTTTAAGATTTGTAACAGTGGTATCGAGTTGCTAGTCTTTAACTTGCATTTATTTACTTACTTTAAATAATAACAAATCCACAGCATTTTTCAATTAATCGATTACATATGATTCCACATGAAACAAGCCAATTTTGGATTTCGGTTTCATACACACAATGGAATGGCAGTAATAGTTTAAACAAACAAATGAACATTTATTTTAAGAAACGATATACATAGATCCAAGTTCTAATTGTTTTAACAATTAAAAATATACAATCACAATATATTTATTACATAATTTATCATTTACTAAGAACACAAATTTTGAATATAATGAAGAGAATTACATATTATGTAGGTAGAATATAATACTAATTATTTAGAAATTTTCAGGAACTTAAATTTTCAATATTTAAAAATAATGTTCATAAAGTAAAATTAAATAATAATAAATACAAAATAAAATCTTACTATATATTTATTCTAGGAGATTCTGAGAATCCACTCAGAAAAAAAAAGATAACACTAATTTGAAATGCAGAACTAGATTCTCCAGAAGCATATTATATGGCCAAACATATCCAGGCCCAAAATGTTATTGAAAGGTTCATTAGTGTTCTAAAAGCTAAACATAGGTCTAGTCAGCCCTTGAATGCTGTATCACCAACCACATGTAGCTGGTTGAATGGCTTATGCACATACCCTTCATAAAATTTGTAATGCAGCCAGTTCATCTGTCTCTGAACTCAGCGACTTTGAGATGCAATGGGAAACTTAAGTCATTTCCTTTAATTTTGGATTTGGATCCAACAATGAAGTACAAGCTGGAATTGCTCATAGGTAGGACTTTGTTACATGCTTGTGGCAGTTGTATCAGGGAGTCTAGAAAGAATATTATGAAGTTTTAGAGTATTTGTTTACATAAACTTATACTGTTTTGTCATTATATTTTCAGTTTGTTATTTTTAATAAATATTTTATTTGGTATAAAATTAAATGTTTTTTAATATTTATATGTGTTATAACCTTTTCCCCGTGTTGACCGCCTCCTTTGAAGAATAGACAAACTACTGTTCTGTAAGGCAGGTCGTAAAAGGCGACTAATTGGCTATATGTGTCACTACCATTGTGATTAGTAGGTAGTATAGTACTGCAGTCTTGCCCGGGTATTTGTTACCACTGCCTTACCTATTCCCGCTTCAACAGCATAAATGCTTGTCATTGTTATGTTCCAGTTTGGAGGGTTAGGTAGCCAGTAGACTTATGCATGTGGCATTGCCATCCCACCACCAGAATAGCAATCTATAGGTGATGGTTTCTCTTTCTATCAGGAGCATGGCATGGTGGCATTGCCATCTACTTGTTTGCTATCTAATCTATACATATAAAATCGTAGGAAAGTCAAAACTGTACGTTGAATATTTTTTTTAAAGAATACAAGGGGCGTGATCTACAATCAATATCGAAGCAAAAATATAGTTTTTAGAATTTTTGTCTGTCTGTATGTATGTCCGGGGTAAACTCAAAAAGTACTGCACAGATTTACTTCAAATTTTGCATGGATATTACTAACAGGTCGGGTCAACTTATAGCAGAGCAGTGCGGAGTAAACTAAGTCCACGCGCAACGAAGTCGCTGGCAACAGCTAGTGATATATATGTCGCAGTGAAATTGTCAATACCGTTAGATTATAATCTAAGTGATATTATAATTTAACTGCTAACCTAACCTAACCAAATTATAAACTCCCTAGGTAGATTATAATCTAACGATTATTGACAATTTCACTGCGATATATATAAAAAAAAACCTTGGTGAATATGGTATATCTGTTTCACCAAATAGTAGAAGGTGCTTACCTGTAATCATAACCAATAGGCAATTGGGATGCTACAGAAGCTATAATACTATTTGGATATTTTGATATTTCTCTATATTCAAAAGTACATTAAAAGGTATCATATTCGACAACCCAACACTGGGTAAAAGGGATTGACCAAGTTCCCCTTACTGCCCTAATATCATTAAAACATGACATGTATGGACATTAAAACACTGTGGAAAGGCTTCCTCCATGCGACACTATTGCGTATAAAGCTTTGTTTATCCTGTCTATAATGTCAGTGTTTGGCATAGACATATTTTAGCTTGGAGGGTAAGGTTCTGGTAATCTTAACACATGAAGCTTAACATCTATCGTCCTATGGTTATGCAGTAATGTCATCAGGATAGCTATCTGCTTCAAAAATAAGACGAACTTTATATTTTTTCTTGACTTCTTGTATAAATTAACATTTATATGATAAATTTATTTTTCAACCTAACCTAACCTTGTCTGATTTTTCAACCTAGATATATAATCATTGAAGTAAAATTTGCTTGTAATTAATAAAAGCCAAACTACAAAATCGATTTTAAAAAAAATTATGGACAGAAAGCAACACTATCAACCAATTATGTGTGGTAATATTTATACACATCATTGCTATCAACACATTCGCTACCTGACTGAGTAAAAGAAGTAAAAGTTTTTATGATAAGACGTGGTTAAAGCTGTATAACAAAAAAATTAGAAATAGCACAATGCATGTAAAAAAGCAGTGGATTTTGTAAGTTTGTTTATATGCGGAGGAAAATGTCCAAAACTTAGACTTTGAAAGAATTTTTCTAACAAGTGCTTGTTAGAAAAATTCTTTCATTACATAAGTCAAATTATTTCAAATGGACATATTATGTAGGCAAGTTTAGCCCATACAAAATCAAGATGAGTTGCTTGTGACAATTGTTAAGCTTATTTCAGTAACCCCTATTATTTTCCCACAAAAGATTTGACATTGTATAAACATGCACAATATTGTTAGCAAATATCTTACTTCACTGGGTTCAGTTGCCAGATTAATAGGCTCCAACTAGAATATGTGTTGGAGATATGTACTACTGGGATTTGGAATATATTCTTGAAATTCCTAAAAAAATATAGTAGGTACTAGATAGTCAATATATTTAAGAGATTGAGAATTTGCTATGACTACCTACACCCTGGCTGCTATTAAGGATTTCTTGATATTTTATACAGGAACACTTTATTTTTGAACTACTCAGTTCTTGTACTCTAGTTCTTTAGTATGGACACTAATAATAAATTAATAAGGCAGAAAATACACATATACTGTCTCAACACAATATATGTATACTAAAATTATGCAATTTTTTTATACTTATATGTGATACGAATATGTCAATTTGGACACCAACCAAATCTACTACAGCAAATTGATTTTAAGTATGTAATGCTGTCCTTTATCTACTGTCATTTATCAGGTGATTGAACTTCAAGTATCCTATTCTAAAAGCAAAATAGGAATTGCAGTTACTAACACTCATGCTATAAAAAATAGGAAATGTCAGACTGTATAATTTAATTAAAGGATGTATGACAAGTTTAAAACAATGAAAAAAACTACATGAGATGACCTCCAAACATAGCTTGTTATGATGCTCTGGCTTCATATTGTAGTGAGCAAAGCTTTATGCATCTGGACTTTGGACACTGTAGTTACAGTGTCCACTGCTATTAACATTTATTGATTAGGAGTAAGACTTATCGTAAATATACACATAATGTGTAACATCCCAGCTCTAAAATTAGCAATATAATGGAATCAGCAATAATTTGTGTAGTTTGCCTTTATAGGCCAGGGTATTCTAATATTGTTACAAAAATCATTTGCTTATTCAGTATATGTTGATACAAAATACTAAATTTATAACAACTTTACACTGAGATCATTATTATATTATTACTTCAATACAAATTTTCTCCCGGAATCCATTATAGGATACAGAAAAGAACACCTTATACATAAAAAAAATGACAAAGGTCCTTATTCGGGGCCAGAAAAATGCTTGCAGCATTTTGCCACAATTGCCTGAAATAATCCCAAGCTTAAATCAATTTGCTTTAAACACAATATCAGTATGGTTGTTTTGAAATTCCTTGGGATGAAGAAGTTGATTACATCCAACCAACAAGACGTGGATAAAAAAGGAAAAAGAAATGGATTTGTTCAACAGAATGTTATAAACTTGTTACTTAAAACGTAGTGATTATAATATCTTCTTTGCTTTATTTATAAACAATAACTTCCGACATAAATATATTAAAGATGCCACATTTACATTACATACATTTACATTGCATTACAAAACAATTTCTTTAAGACAACCAGGTCCGATTGTCAGATATCACTTTATGCACAGACCAATTGAGGAGCATCTGTTCAAAAAGGGCTATTTACATGCTAACCACATTTTAGATAATTTAAGTCTTTTTTTTCCTGAAATTAGTATGAGGCAAGTGTATTTTTTTAATTGAGATGATTCATGATTTTAGAAGTGGTCAGAATTATGCAAAGGTGTCTTGAATTACAAAGTATAATGGCGGATTATGTCTTACTATCTATAAAGTGTCCTGGGAATGTTATATCAATTTTGTTAGAAGTTTGAGTTTAGGCATTCGCCAGTAATACACCCTTTGTGTTTTGTTGGGCGTTCCAATGGATGAACGGAGTGTAATGAATGGATATACATACATACATATATATCTTCACGCCAGACCTCTCACAGGGTAGGCAGAGAGAACTGAGTGCCATACATCACGATCCTTGCAGGCTTGTCTCGATTCCTCTACATTCATCACTCTCTTCACACACACACGCCGGTTGCGAAGACTTTTGACACCATCTTCGGACAGTACTCGATCAACCTGATCATGGAAGGTATGTCAGTCTTTTAACTTTATGACTAAAATATTTTTTTGTATCTTTAACAAAGACCACAATATTAAGTTATAAATAATGTAAATAACACCTTTTGATCAGTTATTCTGAAAATAGCACCTTTTGTTCTGAAATGATAACAAATAGCACCTTCTGATCTGAACCAAGAATAAATAGCGCCTTTTGATCAGTAATGCTTAGAGTACAAGTTTGGTCTAGGACAAAAAATAGAAGAAAAATAGAAAGATGAAAGTAATTCTATATTCTAATTTGACTAATGTCATGTTCTAAACAGTCACAAGACTCATCATGTTGGTGATCTTCATTGTTAGCACCGGTTATCGTTGTTTGATCATCAAGAATAATGTTCCTAAAGAATAACAACTCCAGTAACTCAGCCCAGTCATCTAATTGCTTCACAAGTAAAATATTTACGTCTTTCTTTTTACGTCTCCACATCCATATTTTATTAGGAATTTCAAGATTTTTTTCATGAATTTGCTGATATTTTATACAATTAAAGCAGGATCAGTAAAACACACACAGTTGCACGAGAGGCGCGTAAAATGTAACTTTGACTTAAACAATAATTTGACACTGAAATTTTCATTGCAAAATATTATGATTTTTTGTTTAGAAACTTCTGCTGCTGTCTGCTGTCCGCTAACTTCAGGGTCATTCAAATATCTTTTTTTCTGGCCTGGATTCGCGTCCTTTAAGAAACAGAAGAACTGGCACTTCGTTTGTTTCGTAGCAAGTTAAATAGTTCTTTTGTACCAAACTATAAATAATTAACGAAATTACTATGAAACATAACCCTTTTTGATTAGAATTGTGATTGGTGTTTACCAACCAGTTAGAACCTATTACAATTAGCACCTTTTGATCAGAACCGTACAATAAGGTAGAAGTTTAAAGCGGAAATAGGCACTTTTGACCAAAAATAAACACAGTGCATAATAAGATCTTGGATAGCAAGTGAAATTCATAATAAAAACGTATAAACAATCCGATACGTAGATAGCTCCTTTTGAACAGACGCTCCTCAATTAGAGTACTACGTAACTTTATGTAAAGAAACTATTAAGCACACTATTAAGTACCTACTAAAAGCTTATAAAAAGAAATACTTGAGTATCTATGTATTGTTTTCGGTTTTGACCAAAGTTTTGAGTGGTGAAATTTAGATAAAAAAAGACAAGACATTTAATTTACGCGCCTAAAATGTTCAGATATCTATCAGCGTCACGTTCAGAATCAAGTAAATTTTTATACCTTTGAGGCTAGTTATTTATTAAGGTGAACTTACATTTTTATTACTTAGTATTTCAGTTACGTGAATATAGCCAATAAATTATAGTTAAAAAAATTTAAATATCCAACAAAGTCATGTTTTCACCTTAATAAACAGAAAACCGACAAACTAGAAAAATATACGATTCAAATTTCTAAACTGATGTTATAAAACGCAATGATATTATAGCAGGCCATAGATAAGCATAACCGTTCACCTTGACGCAAAAAACGTTCACCTTTTTAGCCCTCGTAGTATGATTTCTAGGAGGCCAAAAGCAGGCCTGCTTTTGAACTGACTGGGAATTGAGCGTTTTTTTAAAAGTTGATGGTAACCCCCCTGTAATCTAATTTTTTATAATGCAAATACAAACCGGTCCAACTTATTACAAACATGTTCCACGTGCCTCTTTCAATTAGAGTTCCTAATTAAATTTTACTTTGAAGCAATAAAAAGTCTTAAAATTTTCGGATAACGCTTGAATCTTTAGGGACTTTTGTGTTATATGTATTTTTTAAAATATTTTACATTTTTTAAAATTATTAAATTAAGAAAATAATTGTTTTTAAAGTTTTTCAAGTTTCCCAAGCACGGGGTGAGTGCTATAAAAACAAAAATAATTAGAAATCACGTAAGTTCTGAAGTTATGATCAAAAAATTATAAAAGTGAATTTCATCTGCAACGATGAACTCATTTAACTAGTTATGCTTATCTATATCTAGCGATCAGTACAATCGACGTAATCGATCATATATCAAAGAAGAATTTCGCCACGTCGAGCCCGTTGAAACTAGCTAGCAGTGGCAGAGCGTCCCGGATTGAGGGAGATGGTCGCGGGTTCGAGTCTCACGTGTTGACATTTTTCTTTGTTGTTTTTAAAGTTTCCCAAGCACGGAGTGAGTGCTATAAAAACAAAAATAATATTTCTTCATTTAAGAAAAATAGTGATGTTCATAATGTAAACACAAGGAAAAAAAAACAATCTTGCTCTGCATGTATCACGTCTTCACAGAATAAGTAACTCTTTTATGGGTCAATCTATACGCTTTTACAATTAACTTTCACATGCTATTAAAGATCTACCAATGCACATTTAAAAGTTTATAAAATCAAAACTTTGTAAAAAAGATATTATAAAATATTTGGATGATAATAAGGCATGGAATTAATTGCTCCTCATAGCAGTCTCATAGTAATTATAATATATTATTCATAAATTATTGTAAGTACATTATTTATAAAAAAAAAATGTATATGCACAAAAAAAGACAAGCACGCTGAGTTCCTTCTACTGGATCTTCTCAGTGTGTGGCTGCGTTTTCTAACCGGTAGTATCTCAAAAAAATTTTGACACTGGATATATTTCTATTCACTTCTCTGACTTTATTCTGTCTGACTGTCTGCAAAACTTACTTAGACTTGTCAGAGTACACAACATTTATCTAAATTTAATCGGTTTATCTCGGACATACTTTATATCTTTAACAAGTATCAAAATCTATAAAGAAACTATCAGAATTGTGCAAAGGCGCCTTAACTTACAAAGTAAAATGGTGACATTGGAGTATGTCTTGCTATCTACAGAGTGTCTTGAAAAGTCTTAGTTAAGCCATTTGTCAATTTTGTTAGAAATCTGAGTTTAGATATTCGTCAGAAACTTGCCTACTATACAATGACGTGTATAATATTACCTTAATACGTTACATACTCTTTGATATTATCACTGATTTAGTTGGGTAGTACGTATGTATTAATTTACTTTTTGGTAGGTACTCTTAGATTACCACTGTCATTGCTACCTAATATATTATGTACTTGTCAGTAGTGACTAGCACAGAATAATATTATATAGGTAAATCGTAGTGATTATGTACTCTTTGATTTTATACTCCTAACGGAGTCTGGTAACTATATTATAGTCATTGTCAGCCATCTGTCCATTCCATAGAAATATAAATTAGGTATTATGCAAGGAAGTTACATTCTACCCGGAATATTCACACGCGCTTCAAAATCGTTCCGAAGAGTACCACGACATGAGTGGAGTGTGCCTCTTTCTACTAAATAAAGCGCCAATCACCATATATAAGTGCGGCCATGCGTAGTTTGTAAATTACTACTAAGTAATTCTACTAATTTGAGAAACAGTTTTTGCATTGCATAAGTATTTACGTAATAATTAAAATAAGCACATTTTAGAACTCACTATGTTAATTACAACACATTTTATGCTAATGTATCTATCGACGTGTATGAATAAAAGGGATTTAACGATTAACGAATATCTATCTATATAATCTACCATCCGAATGTTTTATTTACACTGGCAATTGCAAGAAAGGGACAACATCCTCTCATGTCGTTGTCTTGCTCCGAACGTTTTTCCCCTCTGTTACGTAAGAAACAAATGTCAACTTTATTGAGAACGAAATAAAGTACATTTTTATTTTTCAAATATTACTTCGTAATAATTTCAGTTATCGTTTATATAAGTTCTTTGGTATTACGTCTATGGTCCATTCAAATTCCAAATTGTCAGCTGTGAGCTGTCATCTATTAGCTGTCGCCTGTCAGTTGTCACCAGTTATCATTTGCCACTTGACGAGGAGGTACGTTTTTTGGGTACACTGTTACTGTATATTCACGGATGATTATAATAAAAATAATCTGTAAAAAGATATGTCAATCATTTTATCATCTCAGTTAGTTGTTATATATGGTTACAATTAATCATTATAAAATAATGTTTACTAAAACTGTTTAATGTCAAGATTCAATCAAAATAATGAGATAAAACTTGGTTATGTCTTACAACCGGTCAATTAGTTTTCGCGGTTGATCTGATATTACCAATACATATTTTACACAATATTTCTTGTTAGGTGATATGTTTCATTATATTACTTTTTTAGATATCCATCATGGCATACATCGTTGATTTGAGATCGGATACAGTTACGAAACCGACGAAATCTATGAAGCACGCAATGGTGAATTCAGCACTTGGTGATGATGTTTTTGGCGAGGATCCCACCGTCAATGCCTTGGAGAGTAAGGTGGCAAATCTCCTTGGCAAGCAAGCAGCGTTATTTGTTCCCACAGCAACAATGGCTAATCTTATAGCAGGTAAAAATTAAAAAACTTTACATCAGCTTATAATTATTAGTAATGAAGATTTCAAAATCTTACATCCACTTCCTTGTGTATAATAATAATTATGAAGATAAATTCCCATGGGCAGAGTTGCTTAAATTTAAAGTATGTTTCATCTTTTCCTCTTGAATTAGTCATATTTTTAATTTTAATCATGAAAGTTTCAGAGTCCATCACGGACAGACAATAATTTAATTTATATAGATTAAGATACTTTTTTACTATGTGTTCCAAATAAGAATAGGATCGCGCTTCTTCACACCACAAGTGTGAAATTAGTAATGTCACCAAAAAATTTTTGTTAAAAAAATTTTGCTGGTTTATTAAATAACAAATAATGTTTTAATAATGTTACTTTAATAAATAAAAAGTAAGTAAAAGACATTAGTTTAACTGTCCATTTATAATCTATAAATTATGTAAAAAGTTAGTGTTATTTATGTGACTTATAAGTCAAAAACGATGGGGCCAATTTTGTTGCAGTTTTTGTAGGTTTGGCTTGTCTTTGTCCAGAATAGGCTAAAAAGTATTAATACAAAATATTGATCAATAAAAAAATAGTAAAATATATCAATCTAGACATTCGTCTAAATATATGTATATATAAAAGTTGTGTTAGTTATTTTACACCTAATTTTAATACATGGTAACATGATCTGATGGGAATCTAAATAAAACATATACCAATTAGAATAAAAATATATTTTTTAGAGTATTTCTTTGTTAGAATTTTTTTGCACAACTTTCTCATCACTTAACTATTTTTAAAAAGGATGATAAAATGGAAGTTAATAATTGCAGACCAATAACATTAATACCAGTGCTTTCAAAAATATTTGAAAGAGCCATGTATACTAGATTAAATAATTATTTAAATAAATTTAATGCTATAGCGGACGAACAGAATGGATTTGAGAAAAATAAGTCTACTATACTTGCAGTATACAAAATGATAAAAAATATTGTTGAAAATATAGACAAATGTAAAACTACTTCTGTCATATTCTTTGACATGAGCAAGGCGTTCGATAATGATAACCACTAGATATTTATTAAATAAATGCGAAAATTATGGCATAAGAGGTAATGTAAACAATTGGATTGAGAGTTATCTAAGAAAAAGAATGCAATGTGTAGAAATTTTACATCTAGATAGAAATAAAACGGTTAGAGCTTACAGATCAGATTTTGTAACAAAAGAAACTGGTGTATTACAAGAAAGCGCTCTTGGTCTGCTGCTACTTTTTGCCGATGACATAGCAGTAATAGTATCAGATAACCATAATGACAAGAATAAATATAAGCAAACACTTCTATCAACAATTGACTCTATGACATCCTGGTTAGAATAAAACAACTTAACTGCCAACCTTTCAAAGACAAAGTCCAATTTACAAATTACAAAAACGAGTGCCATGATTTAGAAATTAACTATAAAGGTAGTTTAAGTGACGAAGTAAAAGAAGTAAAATTTTTAGGAGTAAACTTAGATAGAAATTTGAACTGGAAACCGCATGATGATACATTTTGAAAAAAAAACAATAAATTTTTACATGCTTTCAAAAAAATCCGAGAAACAGTGGAACTCAATGCAGCATTAACTGCTTATCATGGTTATATAGGCTCTGTTTTGAGGTATGGACCTAACTTGAGGTAACTACACTAATATAAACCAGGTTTTTATTGTGCAAAAGAAATGTGTTCGAGCTTTGTGTAGTGCGGATCCAATTGAGACATGTAAGCCATTGTTTAAAAACTTGTTAACCTTAATTGGATTGTATATATTAGTCATGTTTATTTGTTAGAAAACACCAAGAACTATTCAATAAACTAAATAATGACAAAAGGTTATGGTCTAGGAATCCAACCAGGCTACAACCCGATGAATTCTTCTGCATTGTACTAAAAAAATTGCCATAATGATAATAAATATAAATACTTACAATAAATTACCTAAAACAATTCGCGAACTACCATTAGGACAATTTAAAAATGAAATCTAAACTGTTAACCCAAAAAACTTAATACAATATTGCCGAATATCGAAATGATAATATTGTTGTATAATAGTAAATATTCCCTGTCTTATAAATAACAAGTATCATTCACTGCATATGCACTTAGGCTAGATAATTTTGAAGTTCTAATAATACAATGAGTTATCTGTTTTTTCTTTTTATTGTAAAAATGATTCTTAATAAAATATAATTAAATGTATATTATCAAATATTAACTAATAATAAAATAAAATGTGACATTCTCTTATATCATTATCTTAATAAAATGTAATTAAATGTGAGATAGCAATTTTTAAATAATAATATATAATGTCTCATTTTATATAACATTTAATTACATAATTTATAATAGTTTTGAACACCGTCACTAGCGGTTTACTATGGCAAGCTAGAAATTATTTTGTAACACCTATTATATATAACCCATTTTCATGCAAATGAAATATTCTATTCTATTCTTATGAAGTTTTTGCAAAATGCGGAGTAATATGTCATCCTGTCAGTCCTATACTTAGCTGAAACACAGTATACTGGAGACTAACAGTAGTCAATCTACTGCAACATTTTTTTTTCAAATCCCGGTTGAAAATCTTGTAATGTATTGAAAAACAAAATTTTTGAGCATATTGCGAGCCCTTAATTCAAATTTTAACCCACTGCTTGAGAATTTTGAATTTTATCCATTAAAATAACATTGAAAAGTGATTTTTTATAAGTTTTTCCTTCCGCTCACCCAGAAAAAAAAATCTTGGGAATTTTGACTCATGGATTCTTGTTGTAGGTATAGGTTAACACCATGAGTGGATTGTTAAAATTACTCTTCGAAGTTTTTTTATTACAAGTTCCAAATTTTCTACAGTAATGAGACTAGAAAATAACATGCAAAATACCTACAAAGTGACAAATTATCAAGGAAATAAATTTCAATATGATAAAAATATCTTAATTTGTATTTAAAAGACAAAAAGGATCTTTTTCTCCTACCTTTTTATAGTATAAGAAAGCAAACAAGCAGATGGGTCTCCTGATGGAAAGAGTCAACCATCGCCTATAGACATCAAAGATGTTAATGGTGTGTTGCTATCTTGTGGCGAGGTCTAATGCCACACATGCATAAGTTTACCAGCTACCTTACCCTCCAAACCGGAATACGACAGCAACCAGCACTGACGCTATTGCGGCAGGACGCTATTGCAAGGCGGTGGTACCAGACCCGGACGAGACGATGAAGAACTCTACCACCTAGTAGCCACGATGGTAGTGACTCGATAGCCAATCGGTCGCCTTTTATGACCTGCCTGGCAGAACGGCAGTTGGCCTATTCTTCAAATGAGGCCGGGACCAACATGGCGAAAATATTCTACAAAAAAGTCAATATAATAATATTCTACAAATATTAATTGAAGTGAGCGTGGTTAATGATAATGCTGAAAAAGGAGTGGCATTGATTCAAGAATATAATAACAGCTTGACAAAAAATGAAGAACAGAAGCAATATTTATTACGTGTTGTGGACGAAAGATTTGCAGTTGCACTAAAAGCGCTTTTGTAGCAGCTTATTCAGCGACACAGTGTAATTGAAAATTATTAAAACTTTTTTTTGATAATTAGTTAAATATTCTAAAAAATTGTTTGAAAAAATATTTCAATAAATTATATATTGTTATTTAATCTAAAGAGGCTTTTTTCTAAACATTATTATAGTATGGATCACAAGCATAAGCAATACGTATTACTGAAAAAGTTGATAGAAAGAATAATAATAAGTGAGTTGTACATAAATATAAAGTCTAACATGAATAATCTATCTGTGAAAATTACATAATTTTTTTTTTAAATGTTTCGAACTCCAAAAAGTAGTAATCGTTATGAAATTACTGATTTAAATAATTTTTGCTGCCATAAAATTTCAAAAAATACAGTGATAAATAAATTTTTCAACTTGGAATTCATTATAAATTAGTTATTATTGAAAAAACCGATTTTTTCGTTAATTTTTAATTTTAAGTGGCTTTAACAGCTAAACTATAAGAGCTACAAAAAAATGTCTTTTAAAAAAATTGTAGGGCATAAACCCTCCTACAAATTAGTCATTTACATATTTTTTCTATTGTCAATACTTTAGCAAATAAACGCTATTTACTACTATTCTCCTGAAAATTCAGCTTAAATGACATTTTACGTCGAACCTGTTGGAGTTACAAACTGGACGCAAATGGACTTTTTTTGTAGAATATTAAACCAACAACAAGAATCCATTAGTCAAAATTCCCAAGAAATTTTTTTTTCTGGGTGAGCGGAAGGAAAAATGTATAAAATATCATTTTTAATGTTATTTTAATGGATAAAATTCAAAATTCTCTAGCAGTGGGTTAAAATTTGAATTAAGGGCTCGCAATATGCTCAAAAATGTTGTTTTTACAATACATTACAAGGTTTTCAATCGGGATTTGAAAAAAAAAATGTTGCTCAAAAATGAAGCACCCTAATCTACATACATGTATTCGAGCAATGCACATATAGACACCTTTCACGGACGCGATATCTCTGAATGGTTCGGTATAGTTTGTACAGCACCAGTCGGAGATATCGCGTCCGTGAGAGGTGTCTATGTGTGCTATGCTCGAATAATACTTGTATGTAACATTGACTTCTGGTAGTCTCTAAGTATTCTGTGGTTGGAACGCATAGTATTTGTGAAGGTATATTTCATAAATAAAAAAGTATCTTAATCGCTTAAACTGAGTTCTGAATTAACAAACATTTAAAAGTACAGCAGAATTGAGAATCTCCAACTTTTTGGGAAGTCTATCAAAACTTTTCTTTGTTAAGTTTAAATTTTTCCTTAGCACCGGTAAGTGCTAAAACACCATTCTGTATAGTTGTTAAACCCATATTCTTGCAAATTAACTTTTTTCTTTCTTTCAGTAATGGTCCATTGTAACAAGCGGGGGTCAGAAGCCTTAGTTGGAAATCTTTCACATATCTACAAATATGAACAAGGTAATTCATTTATTTATATACACATATATTATTAATCATCAGTAACTATAGACCTATATCTATCTTTCCAACTATAATGTAACCATAGAACTTTATCTATGCTCTCTCAACTTTGTCAAAGATAGCAGAAAGGCTCTTAAACAAATGACTAGTAAATTATCTCCAATCCGAAAACCTACTTTCGAACTCCTACAGTATAGTTTTAGAGTAAATAACTCAACAAGTGAGACAGTCCTTGATTTGACTGATCATGTTGTATCTAGACTTGGCAGCAAGTAAAAAGTAATAGCAATAGTCCTTGACTTACCTAAGGCCTTTGATACGGTTTCTACATCACTCGTACTAATCAAGCTCTAGAAAATTGACATTTGCGGCTTACAAATATAATTACTTAAAGACTACCTAAAAATAGACAACAAAGATTAAGGGTAGATGAACATGTAAGTGATGACTTGCCCGTTATGTACGGCGTACCACAAGGTAGCGTTTTGGGTCCTACTCTTTTTTCCCTTCTAACATTCATTAAGTATGTATGCAAGCTCGAGATTGTAAATGGCAAAATAATAACTTTCGCAGATGTCATTGCACTACTTTTTCACGGTGATACTTGGAAACAGGGTTATGATTATGCACAGTTACACTTGAATAGAGTATGTTCTTGGCTTTTAGATAACGTTTTGACACTTCATGTTGAAATACAAAATTCATACCCTTCTCATTTAAAAACACTCATGACATATCATGACAATACACCAAAATCTGTTTTACAGCTCACTTATGTAGGTAAAGCAAGAATGTTCTTTTAATAAAATTAAATTGGCTTCTGATGTTAAGTACTTAGGCGTAATTATTGATAATAATCTAAATTTTAACAGTCATATATAAATCTTACAAGCAGGACCTGTAAGTGGTTTTATATTTTTGAAAACTTGTGTGATATTGCCAACTATGATGTAATTAAAATGGTATATGTGACTATATATTAGTCTATTATTGCCTATTGCATTATTGTATGGAGCGGAACATCAAAATCTAAATTACTAAGACTAGATCAGGCTGCATGCTGCAGCTAGTTAGAAAATATCCACATGTCTGCATTATACAACCTAACATATAAAGATATTTTATATTAGCTTCAGTTTTATTAGTTTTTGAATTATATGACACAGTTTTCTATTGCAAATTGCTGAGTAATTCGGTGTTTTTGAATTATAATTAATAAAAAAATTACAAATCTACTAGTCTGGTACTCCCACATATATGTAAATATTTTTTAATCTGGATTCTTAGCTGAATTGGTTTGAATCAAGACAAGACCGTAACACAAAACATATAAATGAAAACTATTGTTTTTTATTTTTGCAATCAAATTAACTTTATGAGGTGTGCCTTTTTTTCAACGTCAAGTGTCAACTGTTCATTTTAAATTATTTTATAATAATTAGATAGCAAACAAGCAGATGACTCTTCTGATGGAAAGAGAAACCATCACCTTTAGAAAAAAACCTACCAAAAGTCAATGTAAGGGTAAAAATAGACTCAACTGTCTCCCTGTGAGCCGAACTTCGCAGTAAAGAACGTTATTGAAAAGGTCGGGAAATCGGACACTGCAGGTCGAGTATGAGTTTAAAGACCGAGCCGTAGGCGAGGGCTTCAATGATACGGGACAGGCAATTGCTTTTTTCAAAAAATGCAAGGAAACAAAAAAAAACTTGAGAGGTGTCAGGGACACCCGGATGGAACGGAGTTCCTTTTATTATTATTTACAAAAAACCTGTATACACTCAACAAAAATAATCGTCGCGACACCACACTGTTCAATGCGAAATAGAATTTCGGCACCCGGACGAATATCGGAACCCGGTCGAATTTCGGCACCCGGTCGAATTGGGGAATCCGGTCGAATTTCGGCACCCGGTCGAATTTCGGCACCCGGTCGAATTTCGGCACCCGGTCGAAACTCGGCACCCGGTCGAAACTCGGCACCCGGTCGAAACTAGACACTCGTTCGAAATTCGACTGTCCGTCGAAATTCAACTTTTGGTCGAAATTCGACATTCGGCCGAAATTCTGTATAAATGTCGAACATTTGGCACTAGAAAAAAAGTAAACTCAATCAAATAGTAGATAGACTCTTTCACTTTCAATGCACGAGCTAAAGGAAGTGGCTAGATATTTCTGTGCTTACAATACCTTATTATAGCAAAATGTGTCGTGACAACTTTTCGTAAGAATTTTTTCCGCCTAGCCCCCTTTCACAACGCGCGATAAGGAATTTCGTTCCAAAAGTGTCGTGACAACTTTTCGTAAGATTTTTGTCCGTCTAGCCCCCTTTCACAACGCGCGATAAGGAACTTCGTTCCAATATTTTATGTAATAAATTTAATTTGTGGCTATGCAGCCACGTGAACGCATTCTGTACCAAGATAAAAGAGTTCTTAAATCAAATTACAATCCAGCACGGCTTTTCATACAATTAATTTGAAACAAGAAACTCGCCGGCAATATATCATTGCGTTTCTTGTTCCAAATTAAAAAAAAAAACGTGCCCGTGAAGGCTTTCATTTTTCTGTATACGTAAATACAAAACATCGCATGCTCTTTATTCAAACGTAATAACACTTTTTCCGCGCATGTTTGAGGAAAAATATTTTTCATATATGGTTAGGAGGAGCTGGTCACGTAGCTGGTGTACTACTGAGCACTCTCAATACGAACTCAGATGGGACGTTTGACCTCAAGGAGTTGGAGAAGAGAATCCGTGGCTCCGACATCCATGAACCCATCACGTCTCTGGTGGCTGTTGAGAATACACACAACGTCTGCGGAGGAAAGGTACGTGCCTCTTGACTATTACCACACTCGTGTCGACGATAACGAAACAATTCGTCTTGTGGTGTCTATTTTGTTTATTATTTGATATGACCAAAACTTACTTATAACGTAAGTTAGCCAATAAATTTACGCATGTTACCATCGCGCGCCACGGATAGCAATGCACCATTAATATCCTGTTTGTATCTATAGGTGTCTATGGGCGATGGTTTCTCAGCTTTCTCTTTCCATCAAGAGAGCTGTGCGACACAGACATATTTCATTGTAAATATTGAATATAAATAGTTATGTAAGGCAGGATGTATTCTATATTTCGTTTAGTTTGTAAGTTTCTATAATAAATAATATTTGTTTGGTTTTTAACTTGCCCTTAGACCTACATACAGCTTTGTTGTATAGAAATAACAAGGCTTTATGTAGTTGAGATCGTTGCCTAAAGGCATATTACGAACAAAAAGGTTTCCACGCAGTTGACAAAATTACGAGTCGACTCTTGCGAGATTGTATTTATATGCGGGAATCCAGGATTACGAAAAACACCCGAAAAGTGCAAAATTAATGTGAAAAATGAATGTTTACCTAATGTAAATGTTATGTATAATGTAGATATAAGTCTAAGGCATATGTTCACAAACTTTTCAGGTATATAAACATAGATAACAGGATAGTACGACCTGAAAAGGTGTACAACTCTATGATTGTAAGAGTTTCCGAGGTCCTGAAAGAACTATAATGTATATAACTCTCTTCTTTATTGTTATATAAGTTTGTACGTATTAAATCTTTGTACATAGATGATAAGTAACACTATGTAATTAGTTTTTAGATAGGTCTTAGGGCATAATGTACTTTGTTTTGCTTATATTTGTAAAAAGAAAGTACCGTTGCACTCGCTAGAGGGCCACACTAGCTAATTAGAGGTAGGAGAAGCTACCTAATGTAAAATTATTGTGATTAGATTACGAGAAGTAGGATTTAACAAATCCTAGACATTGTGGCGCCAACGCATGGCGCCAGCCGTCTTTGTCGGCATATCCGCAAATCTGGCTATAAATGTCGCCGAGCGCGGCCACACAATCAGTACCGTTCCGTTCTAGTTTTAGTTTCGTTACGTCTCAAGTTAAGTTTCCTAGACAAGTTCCTGGGCTTTAGTATACATATAGAGTACCGGTTTAGAGTAGGGCAGTGATAGGGAAAGTAGTGGCTGTCTCTCATAAAAATAGGATAATTTGCAACGGCGCTAGCTTTGTTGCTATTCTGTTTCGTTACAATAAAGCACCTTTGTAAAGAAAAGTTGTGATCTCGGTTTATTCTTCCCGGTACCCGGCTCAACCAAAGAGCACCACGGCTGGTGGGGCATGGAAGAAGAACAGATCTACAGTCCGCTGGCTCCCCCGGCTGTAGTGCACAAGAGCCATCAGTTTGTTTGTTATCCTATGACGTTAAAAAAATCTTCAGCATGATTTACAGAAAAGCCTTACACTACCATATATACATTTAACATTAGCCAATTACGGATTCTCTCTGTTTTCTGGCCATATAGCCTAGTTGACTAGCATGTATATGTAGGTCACACTATAAGTTTTGCGTAACTTAAAAGAACAACATGTTATAACCAAAATATTATGTTTATTGCTTTTTAAAATAATCTCCTTTACTTTTTAAAACATTTTTTCATGCGATCGAACCATTTTTTAAAACAGGAAGACCACAGATCTGAAGGCATGTTTTCTACGTGCTGATTGAACGCTATCACTGCCTCTTCGGAGTTGGTAAAAGTAAAACCTCTCATCAAATCTTTGATTTTGGGGAATATACAGAAATCACAGGGTGCTAGGTCGGGACTATGCGCAGGATGAGTGACGAGATGTACTTTTTCGGAAGCTAAAAATGACTTTATTTTGTTGGCCGTGTGTGAAGAAGCGTTATCATGGTGTAGGAGAATGCGACTTTTGGGTCGTCTTTCGCGAAATTTTTCTAACACCCTGGGTAAACAAATGGTAGGATACCACTCGGCATTAACACTCTTTTGATCTTCAAGTGGAAATGTACAGATGGGACTCGTAGCTGAGAAAAAAAACGCGATCATTTTTTTACTTTGAAGGTACTGCCAATGAAATGGCTGGATGAGCTCGGGGAGTTGTGTCGGAAGCACTCTCTGCCGCTGCACATGGACGGGGCGCGGCTGCTGAACGCCAGCGCGCGGCTGCAGCTGCCGGCGGAGCGCGTGGTGCGCGACTGCGACAGCGTCACGCTGTGCTTCAGCAAGGGGCTCAGCGCGCCCGCCGGGGCCGCCTTGGCTGGATCCTACCACTTCATCGAACAGTACGTAGTTCTCACAGCTGCGGCTGCGGCGGAGCGCGTGGTGCGCGACTGCGACAGCGTCACGCTGTGCTTCAGCAAGGGGCTCAGCGCGCCCGCCGGGGCCGCCTTGGCTGGATCCTACCACTTCATCGAACAGTACGTAGTTCTCACAGCTGCGGCTGCGGCGGAGCGCGTGGTGCGCGACTGCGACAGCGTCACGCTGTGCTTCAGCAAGGGGCTCAGTGCGCCCGCCGGGGCCGCCTTGGCTGGATCCTACCACTTCATCGAACAGTACGTAGTTCTCACAGCTGCGGCTGCGGCGGAGCGCGTGGTGCGCGACTGCGACAGCGTCACGCTGTGCTTCAGCAAGGGGCTCAGCGCGCCCGCCGGGGCCGCCTTGGCTGGATCCTACCACTTCATCGAACAGTACGTAGTTCTCACAGCTGCGGCTGCGGCGGAGCGCGTGGTGCGCGACTGCGACAGCGTCACGCTGTGCTTCAGCAAGGGGCTCAGCGTGCCCGCCGGGGCCGCCTTGGCTGGATCCTACCACTTCATCGAACAGTACGTAGTTCTCACAGCTGCGGCTGCGGCGGAGCGCGTGGTGCGCGACTGCGACAGCGTCACGCTGTGCTTCAGCAAGGGGCTCAGCGCGCCCGCCGGGGCCGCCTTGGCTGGATCCTACCACTTTGTAGCGCACAAACGCTACAAGAAAAAATAATAAAAAATTGACAAAAATCAATAACAAATGGAAAAAATGAAATTCAAAATAAAAATCCTGAATCGCGATATCACAATTATTTATCTTGTAACACTATATACAAATTTCAACGCTTCTCAAATGGACTTCGGTCCCCAGGCAGTACACCTTGCCTGGCTGGGAAGATCTTCCTTTTCCCTTCCTTGTCTTTGTGTGACGTCATCAACCTCCACTGTAATGACGTCACCTGACAAGCAGCTGGCCCGCTGGTTCCATCACTTCGACCCTTCCACGGTACGGACCAGCGGCGCCACAGTGGTGACCCCGACGTGATCATCACCACTAACAGCTATCAACATGCCATAGTGGGGCCCTCGGCAAAACAACACGCATCAGCCTTCTGACCATCAGCGACTCCTGATACCCCCATCTGCTTCCAACAGCATCAGCCAGCTTCACAAGCTACGCCTCATCTACGCTTTCCGGAATCCACTTCGAACTGCCTACGTTCACTGGATCTCCAAGCAGCAACTCTGTCCCGCTCGTTCCGACTCATTGCGAACCACAGCGGAGGCGCACTCGTCCCGACTCACCGAGGACCGCGCTTATTCGGCTCGTCTCGACTCATCGCAGACTCGAGCACCCAAGGCACATACGCTTCACTGGCACTACCAGATCGACCTTCGGTCTTGGGGGAGACTATTGTAGCGCACAAACGCTACAAGAAAAAATAATAAAAAATTGACAAAAATCAATAACAAATGGAAAAAATGAAATTCAAAATAAAAATCCTGAATCGCGATATCACAATTATTTATCTTGTAACACTATATACAAATTTCAACGCTTCTCAAATGGACTTCGGTCCCCAGGCAGTACACCTTGCCTGGCTGGGAAGATCTTCCTTTTCCCTTCCTTGTCTTTGTGTGACGTCATCAACCTCCACTGTAATGACGTCACCTGACAAGCAGCTGGCCCGCTGGTTCCATCACTTCGACCCTTCCACGGTACGGACCAGCGGCGCCACAACTTCATCGAACAGTACGTAGTTCTCACAGCTGCGGCTGCGGCGGAGCGCGTGGTGCGCGACTGCGACAGCGTCACGCTGTGCTTCAGCAAGGGGCTCAGCGCGCCCGCCGGGGCCGCCTTGGCTGGATCCTACCACTTCATCGAACAGTACGTAGTTCTCACAGCTGCGACTGCGGCGGAGCGCGTGGTGCGCGACTGCGAAAGCGTCACGCTGTGCTTCAGCAAGGGGCTCAGCGCGCCCGCCGGGGCCGCCTTGGCTGGATCCTACCACTTCACAAAATACATCAAATAGTATTCAGGTAGAAAAATCATCTTCATTTCGATGCTATTTTTTGTAGTGTGGCTTTTTTTTATAGAAAAGCGGGTAAACGGACAGGAAACTCACCTGATGCTAAGTGATCACCGCCGCCCATGGATAACCACACTATCAGAAGATTTGCAGTTGCGTTGCCGGTCTTTTAAGAAAGAGTAGGCTCTTCTTGCAGGTCCCTAAGTCGTATCCGCTTGGAAAAACCCCTGCCGGTAATTGGTTCCACAGTGGAATGAAATAGTGCGGGGAAAAAAGTGCCTGGAAATACGTACAGTTGTGGATTTCCAGACATCGAGATGGTGAGGATGAAATTTTGAATTTTGTCGTGATGTCCGATGGTGAAATTCTGTGGCAGGAATTAATCCAAACAGTCTCGGAACACTCCCCATGATAGATCCGATAGAAGATGCAGAGCAAAGCCACATCTTTACGCAATGCCAAAGAATCAAACCGATCAGAAATAGATAGACTTGATACACTCATTACGCTTATTGATCATATTACATCTAATATTTGAAACGGGAGTTTTCTAATACGGCCTAGGGTTTTCGACAGCCGACCAACTACGTAATCCTTGTGGATATAAACGTTTATAACGCTCAGTTCACTTTGCTTACTCCTTTTTGTTATTATCGATAGGAAAGCGTTTGACCATGATCTCGCCTGATGGTAAGCTAAGATGCGGCCTAAGATAGAACGCGCTTCATTAGAAGGTACCTGTTCACTCTTCTCTTGAAGATCCCTAGATTGTACTCGTCAGGGAACACAGACTCAGGAAGCATGTTCCAGTCCCTTGTGGTTCGAATGAAGAATGTGGAGTCGAACCTCTTTTTCCGGGTACGTGGAACGTCCACCATATGGCGATGCCTAGAACCTGTGCGCCTCGACGATCGATAGAAAAACGGGGATGGCGGAATCAAGTCGTGCAATTCCGCAGCGCACTATCCAAAGTGTATCCGATTAAAAAACCAATAAACTCTGCAGCGATGCTCTGGAGTTTTTTGCCTACCAGATCATCGTCGTTTATGAGCCTTTTAGCATGCCTCTATCGCCTCAAGTGTCTCCAGCTGGTATTTGGCGGATCCATCCCCGAGGTGAGAGCAGTATTCCATGCACGAACGGACTTGTGCTTGATAAAAGTTGAGCACTATCCCGGGCTGAAATACTGTCTCACCTTCGCCAGAATACCAAGCTTTTTTGAGGCAACTTGAGTTTGACTTGGGTTTAGACATGAGTAAGGCATTCGACTTTGTTTCACATAGAATTCTGTTGGCAAAACTTGAAAAATATGGTATAAGAGGAAAATTATTATACTGGATACAAAGTTATTTAGAAAATAGGAAATATTTTCTAGTGTGTAGAAATGTCAAAAATTTCTGGGACACATAAGAAAATATATACTTCAAATTATAGTTGTAGTGACTGTGGAATACCACAGGGAAGTGTTTTAGGACCCTTGCTCTTTTTAATTTACATTAATGATCTTCCAGAGACTATGCAACACGAGTCATTCTTATTTGCAGATGACACTGCGCTCCTCATTAAATGTAAAAATAAAAACTCTCTAGTAAAAGAAACAACTTAAACCTTACTTAAAGTTTCGGAATGGTTAAAAAGAAACAATTTAAAAATTAACATGACTAAAACAAAAATAGTTGAATTTCAAACATGTTATAGCAATAAAGTTCAAAAATCAGATATATTATTTAACAATATAAATAAAGTAAATTCTGAATACACTAAATTTCTAGGAATTATTATTGACAACCATTGCAATTGGAAAGCGCACATTGATTCTCTTTGCAAAAAAATGGATAGATTTATCTATGTTTTGAGAAGAATAAGAGAAGTAGCCAACTTAAATGCTGCATTGCTGGCATATCACGGATATGTCTCATCTGTATTGCAATATGGAATCTCTATTTGGGGAAACTCAGTTGACTTAATTAGGATTTTCAGAATTCAAAAGAAATGTATACGTGCAATATGTAATGTTAAACAAATACATTCATGTAAACCTCTATTTAAAACTCTTAAAATACTTCCTTTACCTTGTCTTTACATACTGTCGGTATGCGTATTTGTAAAAAAACATCAACATTTGTTTAAAACAAATGCTCAAGTATTAGGGAACTCATATTTTAGAAACAGTGAGAAGCTACATGTGCCAAGCCAAAGACTAAATATTTATTAAAAAAATGCATATTGTATGGCAATTAATATATACAATCATATTCCTGATAGTCTAAAATTATTACATATGAATAAATTTCGCAAAAAATTGTTCGATTTACTGTTAAATAAAACATACTATGATATTAGAGAATTTTTAGCAGATAAGATTAAGTGTTAATAAACAGAAATATAAGCTTGTACAATTTACCTTAAAATTTAAATGTAATAAAAATTTAATGGCAAATTTTGTAAAATGGTACTTTTTTTGTAAATTGTAAAAATTTGGATTGAACATAAGATGATATTTTGTAAATTGTAAAAATAACTTTTTGATGTGAAATAATTCTAGTAAATTGTAATATATATATATATAATTGTAATACATGAAATAGAAAAAAAAGAAGCCCGCTGAGTTTCTTCCGCCGGATCTTCTCAGTGTAGCACCCCGGTAGTAATTATAAAGAAATCGACCTAAATTAAAATGTTTGCACGCCATATTATGGTAGAATATGATGGTAATTTATTGTAATAACTTGTGACACCCATATTCTTGAAAATAAATATTTTTTCATTTTTCATTTTCATTTTTGATGATGAACCAAAGTTGAGAGTAGGCGTTAAGGTGATACCAAGGATATCCAGGTGGTCAGTTATCGGCACGGACACACCTGTACTCTTCGAACAAACCTGTGTAATACATTTTATTTATTTATGGAAACACATTATTCAGGGCGCGGCGGATGCGTAAGATGCTGGGTGGTGGGATGCGGCAGGCGGGCGTGCTGGCGGCCGCCGCGCTGGTGGGGCTCGCCGAGGTGGCGCCCGAGCTGCCGCGCGACCACAAGCGAGCCAACGTACTCGCCAAGAGTAAGTCACTGTTTCTACTGCGCATGCGGCAGGCGGCCGCCGCGCTGGTGGGGCTCGCCGAGGTGGCGCCCGAGCTGCCGCGCGACCACAAGCGAGCCAACGTACTCGCCAAGAGTAAGTCACTGTTTCTACTGCGCATGCGGCAGGCGGCCGCCGCGCTGGTGGGGCTCGCCGAGGTGGCGCCCGAGCTGCCGCGCGACCACAAGCGAGCCAACGTACTCGCCAAGAGTAAGTCACTGTTTCTACTGCGCATGCGGCAGGCGGCCGCCGCGCTGGTGGGGCTCGCCGAGGTGGCGCCCGAGCTGCCGCGCGACCACAAGCGAGACAACGTACTCGCCAAGAGTAAGTCACTGTTTCTACTGCGCATGCGGCAGGCGGCCGCCGCGCTGGTGGGGCTCGCCGAGGTGGCGCCCGAGCTGCCGCGCGACCACAAGCGAGCCAACGTACTCGCCAAGAGTAAGTCACTGTTTCTACTGCGCATGCGGCAGGCGGCCGCCGCGCTGGTGGGGCTCGCCGAGGTGGCGCCCGAGCTGCCGCGCGACCACAAGCGAGCCAACGTACTCGCCAAGAGTAAGTCACTGTTTCTACTGCGCATGCGGCAGGCGGCCGCCGCGCTGGTGGGGCTCGCCGAGGTGGCGCCCGAGCTGCCGCGCGACCACAAGCGAGCCAACGTACTCGCCAAGAGTAAGTCACTGTTTCTACTGCGCATGCGGCAGGCGGCCGCCGCGCTGGTGGGGCTCGCCGAGGTGGCGCCCGAGCTGCCGCGCGACCACAAGCGAGCCAACGTACTCGCCAAGAGTAAGTCACTGTTTCTACTGCGCATGCGGCAGGCGGCCGCCGCGCTGGTGGGGCTCGCCGAGGTGGCGCCCGAGCTGCCGCGCGACCACAAGCGAGCCAACGTACTCGCCAAGAGTAAGTCACTGTTTCTACTGCGCATGCGGCAGGCGGCCGCCGCGCTGGTGGGGCTCGCCGAGGTGGCGCCCGAGCTGCCGCGCGACCACAAGCGAGCCAACGTACTCGCCAAGAGTAAGTCACTGTTTCTACTGCGCATGCGACTAGCGGCCGCCTCGCTGGTGGGGCTTGCCGAGGTGGCGCCCGAGCTGTCGCGCGACCATAAGCGAGCCAACGTACTCGCCAAGAGTAAGTCACTGTTTCTACTGCGCATGCGGCTGGCGGCCGCCGCGCTGGTGGGGCTTGCCGAGGTGGCGCCCGAGCTGCCGCGCGACCACAAGCGAGCCAACGTACTCGCCAAGAGTAAGTCACTGTTTCTACTGCGCATGTGGCGGCAAGCCGACGTGCTGGCGGCAGCGTTATATTTTTTATATTGTTTATATTTATAAATATGGTGCAAATATTAATGACCTATGCTCTGTTCTAATTTATGATTATTAAGGATGTTCCTTACTATTTTTGCCCTAGTCTTCTTCATTTTCTGTTCTTCTTGGTTGTGATTTAAAATATTCAATATATTTATGCCACTATAATAATTTTATTTATTTATTTATCCACATTTACAACTATTATTACAGGTTGCCCTAATGCAATAGTGTAGTCCTTATAGTATTACAGCAAACATATACTTTAAAAAAATAGAAACAGATATTCTAAAAAACGTCATAGATCATATATATAAAAAAGTAAAAAAGTAAAACAAAAAATTTTAAAAAATTAAAAATTATAATCATTATTATTGAAAAATGTCAAAAAAAATAATAATTCAAGAAAAAAATAGTCATGAGAAAAAATCAAATTTGGTATTTACTATTATTACTACACAAATGATATATTATTAAAAATTGTCAAGATAATACTAATAAAAAAAAAACAATATGTGAAACAAATATTTTCACAAAAAATAAACTATAAGTCTATAAGTCTGGTCAAACAATAAGTCAGTTAACAATTAAAAAACAATAATTACAACTTATTTGGTAACGCTACAACAACCTAGTCGCAATAATGTTATTCGTTCGAACTGGCCCAGAGAACACAAAAATAAGTCGATGCTGTCGCTTACCAAGTTAAGCACCTGTAATGAGCGTGTCAGAGGGGACTTATTTAGTAAATTTGTCCTTCCACAAGGTACATTGAATAATGGCGATTTTCGTCTTCGATTGACAAACTGGTTGGGGACATTTAATCTTAGATTTTCCAATATAATAGGATTTAATTATAGTGCACAAAGTAGTTTTAGTCGACTTATATTTAGTTTATTAGAAATCAGAAATTATAAGTACTTTATTCAATTAAACTTTTTACATGACAGCAAACATTCGACGCGTCATCAAATTTTTTAAACTACTGCCAGGTCGGAAACGTGGCCATACTTCAATTGTTTGTGCAATTGATAAAGGATTATATAATTTATTTGTAGGTCGGAAGTTATGTTTGAAATGTCATCTGCAAATAATGTACATTTAAGATTAGTTATATCTGAGAGTTCATTAATATAAAGTATGATAAAAAGAGGTCCAAGTGTACTACCTTGAGGAACACCTATACTATTTATGTTACGTAACGATTTTCGTAGATTAGTGTATCAAGGGCCATTTATAGACTTAATTTCTACGTATTGAAACTTCTTAGCTAAATGAGACTTCTGCCACTTCAGCGGTTACATAAAAAGTAGCCTTTGTGTTAAGTCCGGATTAAAGTATGCAATACTACAATAGCGTTAAAGGAATATCGCGAAATTATGCGCCATTTTTCAGTACCGCAAAAGCGAAATTATAAATTCGAATTTCGCTGTATTAAGATGAGAAATAGCATGCTCCGTTGGTTCGGACATGTAGAAAGAATGGTAGATAAAAGGTTAACAAAACAGATACACAATGCGAATGTGGAAGGATGTAGGTACCGGGGAAGACCAAGACTGACATACCACGATCAGATTGATCGAGTACTGTCCGAAGGTGGTGTTAAGAGTCTTCGCAACCGGCGTGTGTGTATGAAGAGAGTGATGAATGTGGAGGAAGCGAAACAAGACAACACTCGGTTCTCTCTGCCTACCCCGTAAGGGATCTGGCGTGAAGATATGTATGTATGTAAAAAGGAGCCGATGCGATGGTAAATTTCCGCTAAGAAACGCAGTACGTTGTGTTGGGCCCTCGAGATATAGATATTAACCATGACAACTCACGATCGACGTTCGCCGGAACAAATGCAAGTTTGTTTATAGCAAATACGATGATCCGGGGGTAAATATATGTTGAGTGTTCTTACAAGAAATGGCAAGAAAAAACATTTTCATTAGAAATATAGATTAACATTGTTATTTGTAATTTTAGCTCAAGTTGTTTCATTTTCAATACTATTATTATTTTTTAAATAACGCTCGCCTCGTAGTCAACAGTTTAATTCAAAATATGTTTTTTCAGTTTTATGAAAAAAATAACGTTGCCCAGCCCAGGATTGGATAAGTACCCGGTTGGCGATAGGCTCGTCGCCTATCACATTAAGGGACTAAATATTTTCGACTAATCGTGGGTGCATTTGTTGTACCTCTGCTTACATCTTATGGACGTGAAGATACTCGTAGTCAACGTATGTTGTAAATTTAGCAATTTTTCAAATTTTGCGGTATTGCAAAATCAGATACCGCGATCATGCGTTTTTGTTTTTCAAAATACAGGTTGTAAGGATAAACACCATTGTCACTAAAACCGTAGGTAGTTGTCATAATTATAAATATATTTATGTAAATTTAAACTTAAAAAAAAACGTTGTTTTCTTTTAAAAATATAAAAAAGTTTCTGTCCGACACCGTTCGTAAATTAATGGATGCTATGTGCGCGCGGCTTGCGGTGTCTGGTCAAGTGCTATTTCCCGCGCGCCGTCCACTTTGCCGTGCACTTGTATAGGGTGAAATAATTTTGAGGAAAAATTGAAACTTTTAAAAAAATGTTTTTTTTTTCATTGAATTTACGTTCTATAAGTGACACTAAACCACTGGTTTCAGGGATAACGGTGTTTATACTAACAGCCTGTATATTGCAGTATTGCAGATTTAAAAATTTATATATATACACCCTTTAAGCCAAACTTCCTTCAAATTCACTTAGTCATTTTTGTGCGATTAAGTAACAAATGTTCATACTCCAAATAAACATAAAAACTTTTACATTTTAATGTTAGTAGAATATTATTCAAACGCTTGTACCGTAAAACCACGCACATATATTAACTGACAGTAATAAAATTACTGTAATTAGTAATTATTAGCTAATTACCAACTTGTCGAAATTACCTTGACTTTAGTTAATTTATGTTGTACAACAGCACAAGTTTTTTAACAATATAAATGTTTAATTGTCTTGAGAATGGTTCCAGCTACTTGAAGAAAATCAAGGTAAAATTTTACTCTTGAAGTTTCCCAATGTGTTGAGAAAATAAAATTTTGAGAAACAGGGACTTAAAGAGGAAACGGAACCCTATTTATCTGTCTGTAACAGGGCTCTATCTCTTAAACGAAAATGGGTATACATTTTCACACTATGTGTGTTTTTGTTGCTGCCATTACAATAAAAAAGTTTGATTTGGAATCTAACTTTTTTATTTTCCTAAGGGGTGTTTCTCTATAAATATCCCGTGGTGGTAAGGAACCGTACGTGTGCAAGAACGACTTGCACTTGGCGGAAACGATCCGCTATCATGTAGAATGTAGATTCATTAGAAGATGCTGATACGACGGATTTATTTTTCAGGTTTATGAAAAAGTTTTTATTCATCCTGCCCCGTTAGGAGTTTTGCGTGAAGATATGTATGTGTGTATAAAAACGTCTCGGCCATATGATACTATCGATTTAAGTCAAGACTACTTTATTAGTTTATTATAGTACTTAACTAAGTGTAAGAATAATTAATTATTCCTTATTGCCATCTTTCGCTATGATTTCTGTACATTTAAGATACTTTCAGTTATAAATTATATACTAGTAGCTGTTGCCTACGACTTCGTCCGCGCGGACTTCGTTTACTCCGCACGTAGGTGATAGCGTGATAATATGTAGCCTATATGTTTGCCCCGACCTGTTAGTAATATTCATGCAAAATTTGAAGTAAATCCATGCAGTACTTTTTAAGTTTACCCCGGACATACATACAGACAAACAGACAAAAATTTTAAAAACTATATTTTTAGCTTCGGTATCGATTGTAGATCACGCCCTAAGTATTCTTTTAAAAAAAATTTAATGTACAGTTTTGACTTTCCTACAATTTTATTATATGTATAGATTATTATTTATTGAAGATTTATGCATAGTCGTTAAAGTGGTTAGACTATTCAACTTATCATCGACTCGATAATGAGGTCCGGGTTCGAATTATGCTTAGGACAAAAGAGATTTCTTGGGTTTATCGTTAGAAACCGAAATCTCAGTAGCAGGGAGGATGGAAAAAGATGTCCCCAACTAGGCAAAGTGTACTGCCTAGGAATCGAAGCACAATTGAGAAACGTCGAAACCTGTCTTATAAATACTGCAGGACAAATAACACGAATAGATCTAACCAATAGATCTAACCCCAATATTTATATAGCTTGTTTTATGGGAATTATAGCCAATTGCACCAACATTGTCTTAGCTTAGGAAAGCCCTAAATAGTAAGCTGTCACTTTTCGTCTTAAATGAAAAGAATGGGACAGCATGTCATTAAAGACTGTCCTAAGTTAAGTTGGTGCAATCGGCCATTAGTCAACAATACTAATACATAGAAATACACAGATAAATACAAAAATATATTTAATAAACACCCACACCCAAAACTACAAACATCTATGCTCATTACTCAAATGCGTGTTCATCTCGGGAATCGAATTCGAGTCCCACCGATTACGTGGTCGTGGTGGTGAATACATGGTCGTGGTAACCACTCGACCAACGGGTTGGATATATTGTTGCATAAGTAACTGTTACAGCGCGATTTAAGATTTGTCTGAATTTGATATACGAGTATTACATTGAGCTTTTTATTTTGAATGAAATATAGTACACATACATGGACGCTTAAATAGATTATCGTACTCAAATATCGCCCAATTCCAGCAATATTACATACATACATGTCAAACTGATAACCTCCGTTTTTTGTCGGTTGAAAATAATAAAATTTAGTTTTTGTGCGTTAACTCTCTTCCATTCTCGTATAATGTATATAATTAACAATTTGAAACATTTTCCACAGCTATTGATGGTATGTTCCTGAAGTCTTTCACTGTGGATGTTGAAGGTCAGCACACCAACATAGTGCTGGTTCGGATCCCGGAGAAATCACCTCTCAATTCGGAGAAGGTGCTGCAACGACTTGCACAAGTTAGCTTGGAAGAAACAAAGGTATGTTGTGCACACTTTTAAAATTTCATGTTTATTACAATACATATTGATCTGTATTATTAATAATAATGTTACGAGCTTAGTGCAATAAAATACCACATATATTATAAAATCGTGTCTTTACCGCACTAATGTACAATACACACTGAAAACACCAACAACACCGTCACTATGTTCAGACTAGAACTAACCGACTAAACCGAATCGCTAAACCAAAACACTTTTTGTATGCAAATTAAATCGCTCTGTCACTTTTATCGCATTGTACTATATCGCACTCTATATCTGTTCGCTTCCGATCGCTTTCCAAAACTGACTCGCTTTTTCGCCAACACGTCCTTATTTATGCACAAGGTAAAGTTTAACCATGTTCTCGAAAGTTCCTCAAATGACTCGTAGACAACTTAGATGTAAACAAGTCATAGTACACACTAATTTCACCCTTACGCCAAATGCAAGAAGGTTCTTTATGGCATAGCTGTTTGGGTAACGGCAGCTATTTTTATCGATAGCAGCTGTCTCTCTCTTTTATTTATAGATATTTCTAGTATTTTCTCTCTTTCCTTTTCTAGAATATTCGCAACAATAATTTACCTCGTGTTGGTCCGGGCTCCTTTGAAGAATAGACATTAGCGTATATAGTTATTTTTTAGAGGGCGCCTGGGACACGACCACAAAAGTGGTCAAGAGCGAGTTGGACTCGTTTATTGCGGGTCCCGTATAATTTTGTATTTTTTGCTTTAAAATTTAAACTTTTTGGGCTTAAGTCTATGCTTAGGTGTATTTTTACCTACCTCAATTTAGTGGGAAATTTCAGGGATGCAGGATCAACAGGTTTGCAGCTCTTTTTTATTTCTTATAAATTAAACGCTCGCGATCTCCTGAGAAGTCAATATATAAGGTTTATGTTGTACTCATGTTTGACTAATCCTTAACCCAATAAAATTACAGCTGCAACATTTACTAGAAGCTAAATAGTAGCTTCTATTTTCCTCGACTATAAACGGAACGTACTGTATAATTTATAGCGTGGAATAAAAATGAAGTATGTACATAGATTTCTCGGTTGTACTTAGTAATTTGATTCCAATTATTTTTGTGTAAAGTTTTTTAGGTATCCAGCATAGTATAGTCTAAGCACTAGACTATACTGGGGTGGGAACTGCCTACCCAGCTCACCCCTCTATATACGCCAATGAGAATAGACCATCTGCCATTTTGCCAGGCAGTTTGTAAGAGGCAAACGATTGTCTATGCGAGTCACTACCATCGTGGCTACTAGGTGGTAGCGTTCTGCATTATCTGTCAATGCGCGTTTCTGATAGTGTTTCGAGATGGTAATGCCAAATACATATTTTTACGTGCTTCGGGTTCGTAATTGTAAGAAAACGCCATTTATATTATATCGTGTATTTACAACACTAAAGTACAATATACTACGAGGAAATACGTAAATACACTATACACACTTGTCACACTCGCTGTACTAACACTAAACTTAACCGACTACACAATAAAACACTTCTCTTATTCACTGTATTACACACTGGTCACTCCGCCTTGCACTGGTCGCTCGTACAATCGCTTTCGGTCACCGTATAAAACTGCCCTCTATTTGCCAACACATCTCTATTTATACCCAGGGTAAAGTTCTACCTGTTTCCCGAAAAATCTAAATTTATCGCGTAAACAATAAATAATTCTAATTGTAAACAAGTTATGATAAACAAGTTCTAGTACATGCTATTTCCTATGCCTTATGCCCTAAGCGATAAGGTCAATTATGACATAACTATTCGGGTAACGGTCAACTATTTGTTTATCAATAGGAGTAGCTATCTCTTTCTTTTATTTCTATATCTCTCCAGCGTTCCAACTCTTCGCGTTTCTAGATTATTCGCAACAATATGTATAAGTTTACCGGCTGCCTTAAACCCCTAACCGTGACAGTTAGACAGACGACAGTGACAAGCAATGATGCTATTGTGGCAAGAATAGATAAGCAGTTCTGCTTGTTTGCTATCTTATGGTATAAAAAGACGGACAGACATTCACGTTTATAATATTAGGATAGCAAACAAGTAGATGGTTCTCCTGGTCGAAAGGAAAAACGTCGCCTATGATTATAGAGCGTTGCTATCCGTGTCACGGGGTAGGAATGACACATGTCTACCGGCTACCTTACCCTCCAAACCGTAACACGACATTGACAACCTCTTACGCTATTGCGGCAGGAATAGTGAAGGAGTTTTTACCAAACCCGGGAGTGACGTTGCAAAGCTCAATAATATATATATATATATATATATATATATATATATATATATATATATATATATATATATATATATATATATATATATATATATATATATATAATAACCACGATGTTAGTGTTATATATTAGCCTATATAACCTATAGTATTATATATTAAACTAGCTGTTGCCCACGACTTCGTCCGCGCGGACTTGGTTTACTCCGCACAGCTCCTCCCCCGTAGGTGATAACGTGATGATATGTAGCCTATATGTTGACCCGACCTATTAGTAATATTCATGCAAAATTTGAAGTACTTTTTGAGTTTACCCCGGACATACATACCATGGAATATAGAACAAGGGGAAGTGAAGAGTGGGCGTGCCGCGTGCGTCACTATTATGCGCTTTTACTCTAAATTGCCTTAGTGATACTTACCATCATTAGGAGATAGTCGTCGTGCGAAAATCTATTATACACTGAATTATGCCGTATTGTGCCATCCTTGAATGCAGAAATGATAGTAGAATACAGATGATTAAAAATGGAGATATTTCATATCATTCGGAAGTACAATTTTCATTTTATTTTAATTAAATTCCTGATTTAATATAATCTCTAATGATATAATAGAAAGTCAAGCTAAAATCAGCCGTACACCTTACATATAAAGTTCATTTTAGGTTGACCTAATTTTTCTAGAAAGATATACGTAATGACAGTCATTACGTATATCGTTCTAGAAAGTTCTCTACTCAAATATGATCAACTGAAAACTACGGAAAAATCAATACTGCCATCTATTGTAGAATAGCGAAACTATTAAGATCTTAAGTTTCATTATTGTACAAATAGATGAGTCTATTTTGAATAGACTACAAAAGGACGTAAATACTCTTTTTTTTTGTAGCAAAATAAAATTTATTGTAACGCAGTTTGGTATATTTTTAAATGTTCTGTTTGTGTGTTTCGGATTATTGTTGTTTAAAATGAAAACGACCAATGAAACAATGTTTGCATTAGTAGTTTATATGCAATAATGCTTATTTTATGTGTGAGTATGGCGATCACGGTCCTGATACAAATGTTTGTACTTGCCAATTCCGCTTGTTCTATGTTCCATGATACATACAGACTAACAGACAAAAATTCTTAAAAAGTATATTTTTGGCTTCAATATCGATTGTAGATCACGTCCCAAGTTCTTTTAAAAAAATATTCAATGTACAGTTTTGATTTTCCTATGATTTTATTATATTGTATAGATGAGAAATCATTTACCTTTAGATGCGTTGCATTAAGAAAATTGATTTTTCCTTCAAAAGGAACCCAGATCAATATGGGGAAAATTTTGAATGATTTACAAATTGTTGTCTTGAATTCGGCGGTACCACTTCCAGGGCGACTGCAAAACTCCCGACGACGAAGGGGTGATCGTGAAAGCAATAAGCTTCAATGACAAAACGATGAGATTCACCCTCCACCATGACATCTCCGACGAGGACCTGTGGCTGGCCATCATGAAAATCACTTACGTCTTCAAGGAGCTGGATGCTGCCCATCCTCTTCAGTAAAATGATGACAAAAATTATAGGATGCAGGCGTTGCGTTGTGGAAATAACTAGAAGTGTAAGTTCACTTTACAACTATCCACGGATTCTTACGGAACTGCTGCTGTAGTACCACTCAACTAAACTTAAGCTTGGATATGTATGATGGTCAGCGGTATTGTTTCTCCTTTGTCGTCTAACTCTTTAATCTATCAGCAACATTACTAAAATACACGTTTTACTTCGCAACCGAAGCATCCTTAAAAGAATCGGAGAGCACTGCACTTGGAAAAATGACGAGTATGTGATTTATTTTTTACTAGCTTGTTGCCAGTGACGTCGTCCGCGCGGACTTCGTTTACTCCGCACAGCTCCTCCTCCGTAAGTGATAGCGTGATAATATGTAGCCTATATGTTGACCCGAACTGTTAGTAATATTCTTGCAAAATTTGAAGTAAACCCATGCCGTACTTTTTGAGTGTTATCCCGGACATACATACAGACAAATATTCTAAAAACTATATTTTTGGCTTCGACTTCGATTGTAAATCACGCCCCAAGTATTCTTTTTTGACTTTCTTACGATTTTGTTATATGTATAGATAATTTATAAATTTCACGATACAGTGAGCAACGAAAACCCTGTTCGACCAGAAAGGGGCATAGAGGCAGGTCTATGGGCGTACCGAGGGGGGGGGGGGGCAGGGAGGGGCAACTGCCCCCCTGGAATTTGTTTACCTCTCTACTATCTACTGTTGTAGATAAAAATATAATAAGACAAAAATATGTTTCTAAAATGTTACGATATTTTTCTTATTTTGGTCCCACGAATGTGGTGAGTGATAAGCCTATCGCCAACCGGGCATTTTCCGATCCCGGACAACATTGTTTTTTATCAGAAAACTGAAAAATATTTTTTTTCAATTGCTCATCGCCATGTGATCAACGCGAACGCCGGACCACTACACCACAGAGGCGATTAATACTATATAAGTATAGTATGAAGTGATATAGTGTACGTTGCGTACATAAAGAAACGATTTGATAAATGTCGCCATCTACTTATAGAAGCGTAGGTAAAACTGCTTGTCAAATGCCAAAAATGGTAACCGAAAATGGTAAAAAATTCATTTCGAAAATGGCTATGACAATGTATAGTGTCACTAGCGGTTATTTAATTAATCAAATAGTTTACCGTCAATTTATATAATATAGTTAGATTGAATGCTAATCGAGACTGATTATTTTTTGTTTTTAGTACGACGCTGTGCGACTATAGACAGAGCTACATGTGAGCGAGATAGCATGAGATCGGCCGCCATTTACAGATTGTTTCTTTAATTACATGAGCCATAAACCTACATGATGGTCGGTCAGAAAAATGGCCGGATAAGATACCGTATAAGGACGAATTAGATTCGTTTGCTCAAAGTGCAATTTTTTAAATGAATATACATCGCTTAGTATAGGATCCCGATAGTAAGCGATCCCGACACTGGTGTAAAATTTATTTATTAACCACAAAAAAAAAAACATTTTTTCAAAAATTAATTAAAAACATCCTGGACTGAAATTTGATAATCAACCCATATATAACATATTTTTTGATATATTAAATTACATAAAAAATATGTTTGATCCATTAACCAGCTCGGTGAAGGTCGATCTCTATCGGGATCTTAGACTAGCTGGACAAATGATACGAATGGTACACAACGCAAGTAATATAAGTGGATAAATTTATACAAAATGTATTGTTACTAATTACTAAATAGTAAATATTAACGTTGATACGTAAAATTGTTATAAAATGCATTACGAACAATAAATAACACTCGAACAATAGTGTGTTAAACGCAAAGCTGTTGCGCCCGTCATGGCCATGGCAAAGCCGGAAAGACATTTTTTTAGAATATTTGATGAGAGTTTTAGAAATTTTATAAGTGTTAAAATGAAGAGGTTTTTAATATTCTCATCCAACTGCTGTGGTACGCATTTATTGTATTTGGCATGCGTGATATTAATTCTTTTAATGCATATTTTTGCATAAAATTAATGCATGTTGTTGCAAATTAATTTAATATATTGTTAATAGATTTTATGCGTAATTTTATATAAAATTTATTATTACTAAATAGTTAATATTTATATCTGTTGATACGTAATGTTATTGTTAGTAAATGTATTCTACTGATGGATAATTTCACACATAATGTACTTTCGTTATGATAGAATATGTAGTATGTAAAATTCATATCGATTATTATTTTTTTACAAAATGTATTGTTAGTAAAGCAGCATATAATAGTAATAATGTTGATGCGTTATTTTAAACAAAATGTTTTGTTATTAAATAGCATATGTTATAATGCTATAACAGGAAAACAAAATATGTTGTTTTAAGAGTGCAGTAAAGTGATAATTTTAAAAAGATAATTATTTTAGTCTAAACCAAAGCTGCCCAACCTAGGCCCGCGCGCCTTACAGTGGCCCGCCGACGTGTTTAGAATTGCCCGCGAACAGCTGCGGTTGATTGACGCTGCCACTCGATTGGTAGTACGGTTTCGATAAAGTTAAAATAACGTACAAGAAATAGCTGGCCCGCCGACTACCACAGAATCGAATTGTGGCCCTTCTTCCAAATCATTTGAGCAGCCTTGGTCTAAACGATCGAATATAATAACTAAACCTAAATAGTTAAAAATAGTTAAACTAAATAGTTGTAAATGTGAATGAATTAAAAAAACCTTTGCCTACAAGACATGTGGTAATTTGACAGGACTAAGTGTGCCGTTTCTTTCTTTTCGTTTCGTTGAGGCGAAAATGGCAATAATTTATAGCAAATAGATTCTAATTTGGAGTAGGGACCAAAAGCCCTAATTTATAGTAGTGTACGGTCACTTTTTTTACTTTTATACAATTGTGCGAGAGTGAAACTCTGTCTTCTTCGTGGATATCGTTAAGAAATAAGAATCAAATGAGATTGATATATTGTAACTTACGTACATTGACAGCGTATTTTAGTAATGGCGTATTGGCCGCAAGCTGTTTAAGGTGACGTTAATTTTCTTTAATGATTTGAAATTAGAGCACTGACAAATTTGTTGTAGCCAAGGAAGTTACATTCTACCCGGAATTTTCACACGCGCTTCAAAATCGTTCCGAAGAGTACCACGACAATCGACATGTGTGGAGTGTGTCTCTTTCTACTAAATAAAGCGCCAATCGCCATATATAAGTGCGGTCATGCGTAGTTTGGAAATTACTACTGAATAATTCTACTAATTTGAGAAACAGTTTTTGCATTGCATAAGTAATTACGTAATAATTAAAATAAGCACATTTTAGAACTCACTATGTTAAATACAATACATTTTATGCTTATTTATTTATCGACGTGTATGAATAAAAAGGATTTAACGATTACCGAATATATGAAAATCTACCATCTAGATAGTTTTATTTACACTGGCAATTGCAAGAAAGGGACAACATCCACTCTTGTCGTTGTTCCCCTCTGTTTTGTAAGATACAAATGTCAACTTTATTTGTTAGAAATAAAGTACATTTTTATTTTTCAAATATTGCTTCGTAATAATTCCAGTTATAGTATATAAGTTCCTTGGTTGTAGCTTTGTCTGTTATGAAAATTCTAACTTGTTGGACAGAGATGAAGCCATTTGTATTTGTTCAGCGTTGGAATACATGGAATTTTATAATTTTGATTGTTTATGGAAATTAATGCCAAGTCCTTATCTTTCTCTTGTCTAAGACCTAAACGGGTATTCCAAGCATAGGTACTATTAAGAGTAGGTTTTATATGTTTTGGACGTTGTCTCGTAGTGCATATCGCTCATTTGTTGGAACCATGAAGCTGTATTATATCTGGAGTCAACACTTCTAATACCTACTTGAAACACAATTTTAAATACTGCTGTCATCTTCTGAGGTCTTACCCTCTCTTTCTAACACAGCTGTATAAATAGAGATGGCGAGACCTCATAGACAAATATATAACGTAAATATGTGTTTCAATTGATTAATACAAGTGCTAGCTCCACCGATAACTAATACTTCATGGTTGGAACATTGGCGTATTTACAGATTTACGTATTTTACAGGATATTAAAAAAAATGAGTTTATGATCTTATTATGGCAATTCATGCTTATTTTTTTATTTAAACAATAGTAATAGTATTTTAGTATTATTAAAGTTAACTTTTTTATCATAAACAATCAATCAATCAATCAAGCAATCTTTGTCATATTTACTCGATTTAAAAATAAAATACATTTCCGCCGATGTGCCACCAAATGAGCGATATTAGGATCTGTAAGTCATGTATAAAAAAAAATTTAGTCACAAATATAATTGAAAATTTCATGATAGTTATTATTTTTTTTAATGAAGTTAAAGAAAGGAAACAATAAAAATATTTTAATCGTTTGTATTTAAAAAATATATATATTTTAATGTTATTGTCAAATATTACCTAAATGAAACTATATTTTGGTAATATTTGACATAAGAATTTAAATGTAAATTTGAAAATATATGACATTATTTCTGGTCCAATTCAAGTCACTGTAAACAATTTTTTTGTAACTACTGTTTGTAAATAAATGTTTTGGATTACACGGAGGGTAACATAACTGCAAACTTTACCATAAAAAAGGGGGCTGTCTAGAAATTTAAAGAATTAAAAATATAAGTGGTGTCTTCATAATACGTTATAGCCAATAAAGAAGAATTGTCATTAGTCGTAGTTAAACTTAATTCGATCCACACGATAACGGTTGATCGATCTTACTAGCCCATCGATCAGTTACCGATGTTGTGATCTTTATACTAAGGGCTACTCCACACAGCGTTTTTGTAGAGTTGTAATAAAATTGAAAAAAAAATATTTGAAAGAAAGAAAGAAAGAAAATATTTATTTGCAAGAATATGGGTGTTACAAGTTGTTAAAAATAAATTAAGTTACCAACATACATACGCCGTGTTGGTCCCAGCCTCCTTTGTAGAATAGGCCAACTGCCGTTCTGCCAGGCAGGTCGTAAAAGGCGACCGATTGGGTATCGAGTCACTACCATCGTGGCTACTAGGTGGTAGAGTTCTGCATTGACTCGCCCGGGTCTGGTACCACCGCCTTACCTATTCCTGCCGCAATATCGTCAGTGCTTGTCGCTGTCGTGTTCCGGTTTGGAGGGTAAGGTAGCCGGTAAACTTATGCATGTGGCATTAGACCTCGCCACAAGATAGCAACGCACCATTAACATCTTTGGTGTCTATAGGCGATGGTTGACTCTTACCATCAGGAGACCCATCTGCTTGTTTGCTATCTTATGATATAAAAAAAAAAAAAAAAAAAATATTCTACCATTATATGGTGTGCAAATATTTAAAAAAATTATCATTATAAAATATTACATTTAAAAGATTCTATCGAATATTTAGAATTACTACCGGATCGGAACGCGGCCACACACTGAGAAGATCCGGCGGAAGAAACTCAGCGGGCTGGTCTTTTTTCTCTATTTTATGTACTTGTTATAAATGTACAATTTCATATTACAAAAGATTTTTTTATAATTACAAGTTTCATATTTTGTGCAATTAAATTTTTTATAATTTACAAAATGTTCACTATTTACAAAATTTTACTAGGTACATTGAAATTTTTTAAGGACAATTCAACAAACTTATATTTCTATTCATTAATATTTAATTTTATTTATATTTATTTATTTTATTTTATTTATAAATTTATTATTCACGCGTTTGTTCAGATTGTACGTTCATTAAGCGCGTCGCTTGATAATCAATAGTTCAGATCAGATATTCTTTAATCTCCCTAAATATCTGAGTCCTCCCTGTATAATTTATTTCCCTGAAAAAATTAAAACATTGACAAAAGTTAACATTTTATACCTTCATCATAGGCTTAAACTTTTTATGTTATACCTGCGTCTTTTCTTGTCATTTTTTTATGCCTGAACTAGATTTACATTAAATTTGATTGAGATTTTGAGATGATGAATGAAAGAAAAAATGCTCAAAGATACGCCAATTAAAATACTGTTCTAAAGGACAGGGCCTTGTAAATTTTGTGAAAATTATTTAACAATAATAATTTCATTGTTACCAGTGACAAATTTTATATATGTTATGAAGAATAAAATGTTACAATAATTTGTTTGTTTTTTTTTAACTTTCCATTCGGTTTTAGGCAATTGAGACTAGACTATGCATCTCTATTAAAGCGCGCGCCAGATAAGGCAGAAATCGGAACTAAACTTTGTCCGCCATATTGTTGGTGGAGATTGTGTAGTGTTCTCCGTGTTAATAATTCGTATTTCCCTTAAATACCTATTTACATCATGCCGAATGACATTAAACTAATATATTTTCCATTTACCATTACAAGACCATAGCTATATATAAATAAATAATAAACTATGTAATTTATTTCAATGTTATTATTGCTAGAAATGGTTTCAGAATAAATTATTACTGTTATTATTTTTTCATAGTAGGTAGTTGGATGGCGAATAAATATTTGACCCACATTAGATAGGAAGCGGTCAAAATATAGGTAACTGTTTTTTGTCATGGTACCAATTATATAATAAATTGGTATAATATATGATAAATTGGTACCATGACAAAAAACAGTTACCCTTCGTACTGGATCACAATATTGAACTTTACTTTTTTGAGAAAGTCAATAAAACTCAAGTGGCCAACAAACTACAAAAGTAAGGTATCATATTTCAGCTTCAATACTCTTTCAGTTAACTTTATATGTAATCGAAAATATATACCCCTTGAAGTGGAAATTTATGCTTTTGTTAATATGGCAACATTTTGCATGCCATCAGTCGCGCGCAGACTTATCTGGCGCGCACTATACTATAACATTTCTAAAGCCAGTGCCAAAAATAATTGAATTTGAGACTTTCACTTAGCAACCTTCAATTTTATAATAATAATATCGGTGGACTAATTACACGAACTGGATCTAACCTTATCATTTTCCCGGTCATTTATTAATTGATTTAGAAAATTCTTTTTTTGTTTTGGGTCTAGGGAGATTTAGTTTCTGATAGGTCCCATATTTTGATAAGATCTGATTCAGGGATTTAGACATATAGGACGTTAGAAGTCGCTTTGGGTAAATTTCGACATCTTATTTGTTTGTGAATATTCGCGACAGTAATTAATCTCTTTTAATTCTTCTAAACATGACAAACGTGCTAGAAGATGCAGAGCGATCTAACATCTCTATCCAACGCAGAAAGATTGATCTGAAAAACAGTCTATTCATTGACTATTTCAGCCGAAGAGCTGGTTTTGTTTTACGGAGTGGTTGGACCCAACCAAGTGAAAGTAGTTTTTTATGTCCCTCGCGCTCTTCACAGTGAAAACACAGTGGAGACACTATGTAACCACGATTTATTTTACTGTGCGCTTACAGTTTATTTTTTTATTCAATCAGTACACAGTGTTTCCACATAATTATCATAGTGAGTGTATATGTGTCGTAGTCAGATCGCAGAATTGCCCACATCATGAAATTTTCGATCTCGAGATGTGGGCAATTCTGCGATCAGACCACGACATATGCATTGTAAATGCACCGTGTTATCACTGTGGAATAATTATAGTCTATAGAAACACTACGTAACGTGGATTCACCGTGGATTCAAATTGTAACTGTGGATTGAATGTGTAATCACCATGGATTGATTGTACAGTTATCGTGGATTGATAATGTAATCATTGTGGATATGCCGCCGTAGATTTGGTATATGTAATCTGTGGATTCTGCAAGCAACTACTGTGGAAACACGGAGTTTAAACGGAACAAACACACGGTAGAAACATTGCGCAACCTACGTGATTTACAGTGTTTTCACTGTAAAGTCAAGACCGCGAGGGATATCTTGGAACAGCAAACAAAATGATGACTCGCCAGATGGAAAGACAAAACCATACTGTCACCAAAGACGTCAATAGCACAAAGTTATCCTAGTGTCAGATTAATGCCACATGTATAGGTTTACCGGCTATCTTACACTTTCTAACTGGAACATAACTGACGCATTTGCGACAGGAGCAGGTAAAGTGGTGATATTAAAACAAGGATAAGACGTTACGGAACTGTACTTAGCACTCACGATAGAAGTAACAATCATTTACCCAAAGTTGGGCAATCGTTTACATTTTACAAACAGCCTGCCAGAATATAGACGGTCTATAATATAAAAAAAGTATCTTCATACCCGTATCTTTAAAGAGGTAGGCAGAGATATGATTAGTCGAAGATACTTGGTCCTACAATGTGATTGGTGGCAAACCGATCACCAATCGGACACTTCTCCAATCCCGGGCAACGTTGTTTTTTTTTTTTTTCAGAAAACTTAAAAAACACAATTTTTTGAATTGCACGTCCCGGGAATCGACCACGGGACTCCTGTGGTCAAAGACGACACCAGACCACTAAACTACGGAGGACATCAAGAAAGTATTACCTATACATATAATAAAATCGTAGGAAAGTGATGTATGTCCGGGGTAAACTCAAAAAGTACTGCATGGATTTACTTCAAATTTTGCATGAATATTACTAACTGGTCGAGTCAACATATAGGCTACATATTATCACCCTAGCACCTACGGGGGAGGAGCTGTGCGGAGTAAACGAAGTCCGCGCGGACTAAGTCGCGGGCAACAGCTAGTTAAAAATAAATATTACGTTAACTGTTCTCTTGTAGAGTACTTGAGCAGGCTGAAAGACTTTTGTAAACTGGTGAGGTAGGTGGTAGTTCCCTTCAGCGCATTTGTCAAGTGTAAATAAAATAATATTTCTATACTCTGGTCAAGTGTAACGATTATCAGTTGTTATTTGCGATCATTACTACCAACAGCTTTACGTGTTATTCCGAGTCGGAAGTCAAGTACGTCTGTATACACACCATTAGTTTCCGAGCTAATATTGATATCCCTATGTAGAAAAATTTAATAATTCGACCTAAAAAATGAACTCGGGATCTCATAATCAGAACCGTGCAGGCCAATAACGAAATTAACAAGCAAGTCAAATTATATTTTACTAATGTAATGAATAGTATGCATGCATAAGGCCGACCATGAAATCAGAAATTAGAAATCAGAAGTACCTTATCCAATAAAACTTTTTACAAGTTATTTTGACGCATCAACATTTTTTTAAACTACTACCGGATCGGAAACGCGGCCACGTAATTGTAACATGATGTAATTGTTTCTGTAAAAAGCAGTATGGAATTGAGACAGAACTGTTTTTGCAGTATAACGTATTAAAATCTTATTTGTTTACGCATATAAGTAGGTAGTAACCTAATTAAGTTTTACATTGCTAGATTTCACTATTCACCAGTCTTAATAAACTCTAGTAAGTAAGCAAATTAAGTATTTTTTTATTAAATGAAATTCAATCAAGCACAAAGTAACGTAGCTATATATTGGTAAAAAAACTTCCATTTTGAAAAGGTCAACTCATTGCTGATGATATCTCACCTAGAGTTCCCCTAGAGAGTGAGAATGGGTCAAAAAAACGACAAAATCGCCTAATCTGATTAATGGACACCCCCTAATTATGAAAATTCTTCATTGATTTCGTTAAGTTGTAGAGTTCTTGGTGTAGTTCGGTTAATCCTGTAACTGTTGTGTCGTGTGTAAGGTAGCCGGTAACTTATGCATGTGGTCATGGCCTCTTTACTAACTACCTACTTTTGTAGATGAAAATATAAGTAATAAGATAAAAATATAGTCTTAAAATGTTACGGTTGTTTTCTAATTATATATAAAAAAAATATTACAGGCATGTCACAGAAAAGAACATACAATTGAAAAACATTACTAGTCCAGTCGGGTAAAAAGAGCAAATGTTACCTAACTTGTATGTTTGTCTAATGGGAAAGCAGTTTTTTCCATACCTCCCCATTTATATATCTTGTATTCGATGTTACGATTTCCTAATTTTTTAGGGTTCCGAGGTAAACTTGGTGAAACCCAACCATTATAGTTTCGAATGTGTCCGTTTTTACGCAGTCTAGTTTAGAAATTTTTAGTACTAGAAAGCTGTAGTTTGGCACGAATTAGTATATTAGTCACAGCAACAAAGTAGTAACATAAAATCTTGAAATATTTGTTTAGGATAGCTTCTCTACACGTAAAGTGGGGATATTAATTAATTATTATTATTATTAAGTTATTTTTTTTGTCGCTAGTGTGAGATATCGTTGTATAGATTTTTAAAAAAATATTGTAAGTCGCCTCTGTTGTCTATTGTTACGATGTTGACCACATGAGGTCCCGGGTTTGATTCCCGGGTCTGGCATTAAAAAAATGTGTTTTTCAGTTTTCTGATAAAAACAACGTTGCCCGGGATTGGAAAAGTGCCCGGTTGTGCGATAGGCTTGCCACCTATCACATTTGTGGGACCAAGTATCTTCGGGTAATCGTGGGTGCACTTGTTGTACCTCCGCCTACCCCTTCGGGGATATGGGCGTGAATATACTCCTGTAAGTTTGTGAATACAATTTTTCGATTAAGGGTTTTATTTGAGAAATATTAAGTTTTAAACTGCTAATTTTTGTAAGAGTTAAGTGTTCCCCCTCTGCCAGCTAAACGGTTGGTTTTGGGGGAAGAAAAAATATTCACTGTTAGCAGTAAATTAGCAGTGAGCAGTTAGCAGTAAGTTAGCAGTAAAGTAAAAAGTTAAAATGAAAACTTTCACGGCTTAGAAGGGCAAGGCGACAATTCTTTTTTGGTTCGAGTCGCCAAGGCTTGGAGCGAACTGCTTGCGTCTATTTTTCCGGACAAATATAGTCCTGGAACCTTTAAGAGTAGAGTGAATAGTTTTCTTTTGGATGGGCGTGTATCACCTTCGTCTTCATCGACACTTTCCACCAGGTGTGATGGACGACCAACGCCTATTCTAATTAAATCTTTATTTTTTTTAAGCTTATGAATTTTTAATCTTTATAAGTAACTTATAATGAATAAATATTTATTTTAATAAAATTAATTCTTGTTTCTTTTGTGAAAAATCTTTACCTTTCATTTGGCCCCCCCAACTAATTTTGATATAGAGTCCCTCCATGGCATGCTATGCCGCTGTGTCTAACCCAAGCGTGTAGTTACATTTCTCTATCAAACTACTCCAATAACCAGAAGTCACGATATATTAGGAAACGTACCTACATTTTGCAAATCGTACATTACTAACTGGCTGATGTGAAGACAGATTGCCTATATAAAAGATATTGGGACCTAACCATAGTAATATGTATTTGTTAGAAAAGCATCATGAAAAACGTTAGATATATCTGTAATATTTTGTGTTTGTGAGTACTGCCATAGATTATTATATAATACTATCGTGCTACTGGCAAAACACTGAGGCATGACGTCAAGAGCGTCTAGTCGCCCCTCGGGCCTTTGCCCCCGACAGTTCGATTCTATTCGCGGTAAATACGGACGCACGTATTGTTCTCGAAAAAGCTTTAATACGCTGAAAAAGCTGCGATATATTGAAACAGATGAAAGTGAAGGAAAATTACATTTTATAGTGTTTAGGTAGCGCTCTTGACGCTATCAAAGTGTGGTGAATATTATTGCAATACGATTGTTGACATCATCTTTAATTTACATTTATTCAGTGAGTTCATTCTATCGAGGCGCTTTTTAACCGAATTTCCAAAAAAGAGGTTCTCCGTTCCACATAATCATTTTTTATGTATGTTCCCCGTTTCCCGTGTTGGTCCGGGCTTAATAAATAAATAAATATGCCAACTGCCGGGGTAAATAAATAAATAAATAAATATGCCAACTGCCATTCTGCCAGGCATACCAATTAAAGGACCAAAAAAAACAGTAGCAGTCGTGGGACTGCCGATAGAAGTGAAAACGGAACTATTAAGTTGAGAGTAATTAAAACTATATGCAAAACATAGCTATAGATATACTATTATCATTAGCATGTCGGTGACGCGAACCGAGGATTTTACCCTCTACCAAAACGCTCAACGCGCCTAAAGAAGTTTTCACTTCAAAAAGACTAGGTAAATGGCGACCAATTGGTTATGCGAGTCACTACCATCGTGGCTAATAGGTGATAGAGTTTTGCATTGTCTCGCGCGGGTCTGTTATCACCGCCTTACCTATTCCTGCTGCGACAGCGTCAGTGGTTCCGATTTGCAGGGTAAGGTAAGTCGGTAAACGTATAATAAATAATAAAACCCGCCAAGTGCGAATCGGAGTCGCGCACTTAGGGTTCCATACCTTTATAAGAAACAGCAAGAATCAGGTTTGCTGTATGGGAGCCTGCCCTCCCTAAATATTTATTATATTATAATTTAATTATCTATAGTTTTAAGCGTCTACTACAATAGTTGTCGTTATTAAGATCGAGAAAAAAGCAAAAAAAAACACGTTTGTTGTATGTGAGCCCTACATAAGTATTTTTTACTAGCTGTTGCCAGCGACTTCATCCGCGCGGACTTCGTTTACTCCGCACAGCACCTCCCCGCTAGGTGATAGCGTGATAATATGTAGCCTATATGTTGACCCGACCTGTTAGTAATATTCATGCCAAATTTGAAGTAAATCCATGCGGTACTTTTTGAATTTACCCCGGACATAAATACAGACAAACAGGCGAACAGACAAAAATTCTAAAAATTGTATTTTTGACTTCGACATCGATTGTAGATCACGCCCCAAGTATTCTTTTAAAAAATATTCAATGTACAGTTTTGACTTTCCTACGATTTTATTATATGTATACATTCTGTTTTTAGTAAGTAGTAAACGCAGACAGACAAATGGACGGACAGCAGTCTTAGTAATAGCGTCCCGCTTTGCCCTTTGGGTGCAAAACTTTAAAACTAAATCAATTCAGGCGTCTTCGAGTAATTGTTTTTTTATATAGGTATCATAAGATAGCAAACAAGCAGATGGGTCCCTGATGGAGAGTTAACCATCGCCTAGAGTAATCAAAGATGTTAATGTTGCGTTGCTATCTTGTGGCGAGGTCTAATGTTACGTGCATAAGTTTACCGGCTACTTAACGCTCGAAACCGGGACACGACAGTGACTAGCACTAACGCTTTTGATTGCCTTTTACGACCTGCCTGGAAGAACGATAGTTGGCCTATTCTTCAAAAAAGCCCGAGACCATCACAAGGGAAAATGGGTTGTCAATCTGTCACATCATCCGACTTAATGCCGTTGGATATCGTGAATGCGTTGCACTACTGCCAACCCTATTGGTAATACGAGCATGACGGTATTTTATCAGAGTGCTAAGTGTGAGTTTTTCTTTTCCCATTCGATCGTGAGCGCGTTTGGAGTTTACTAGGAATTTGTATGTGATTTGTACAGCGCCACCTAGTGGTAAACTGGTTTCTCACGTTTACCACTAGGTGGCGCTGTACAAATCACATAGAAATTCCTAGTAAACTCGAAACGCGTTCACGATCGAATGCGAAAAGAAAACTCACACTTAGCACTCTGATGTTTATTGAAAGTTGAGGACCCTGAATAGAATTTCCTTCCTCATGATAACAATATCGTGTTTTATTTTGATAAGTTAGCGCAGGCATACAAATATTGTAAAAGATAACGAACTAAGTACTTGCAGACTAAAATTAAATTCTCCACAGCCTTTCGACATTGTTTTCACTATGTTGACGTATTTTTGGAGGAGGGTCCCTGTAAAACTGAATCATATTTCCGTCATGTGTTATACGGTGGACTTGAGGTCAGATACGGTCACGAAGCCTACGGAGTCTATGAAGCACGCTATGGTGAACGCGGAGGTCGGTGATGATGTGTTCGGTGAAGATCCCACTATTAATACGTTGCAGAGTAATGTGGCTAAACTTTTGGGGAAAGAAACGGCTTTGTTTGTTCCTACGGCAACTATGGCAAATCTCATAGCAGGTACAGTTGAGATTAATTATCAGATCCCCAATATATTTAGAAACTACAGCTTTGCGTACATATTTCTAGCTTTCATAGTTTATTCTTTACATTATATATTTATAGTATTATTTCTTTACATTATTAGATAGCAAACAAGATAGTACTCCTGACGGTAACAGTAAACCATCACCTATAGACACCAAAGATGTTATTGGTGCCAAATATTTGCCACCAATAACAAACCTTCCAAACCAGAATACGGTACTGACTAGCATTGATGCTATTGTGGCAAGAATAATTAAGGCGGTGGTATCAGACCCGGACAAGATGTGGCGGAATTCTCCGCCTAGTCACGATAGAAGCGACACGTTGTAACGACTAACACTTTTGTGTTAAGGATAACCACCGATTGACAGTTTCGTGATCTATTCTTTAGCCTATTTGGCTAAAACGAAAATGTTCCCGCTTCGATTGATAGTGAAATATAATATAATTATACAGAATTTTTCAACAATATATCTTAATTACAACACGGACTTGGTGGTTTTGTGTCAATATTTGTATTTCGGGTGATTGACTACGTAAATCTCGGCTATCTAATAGATTTATGTTGCTATTCAGTGGCGTAGCAAAGGGGGGGCGACGAGGGCGGGCCGTACCGGGTGTCACCTTTTTTGGAGTGACACACACCCGGCCTTTCAACTTTAAGAACAATGTACATACAAAAAAAAAGCTTGCACACAAAATTCCTCCACTAGCACAATTAATTGTATTACAATTCCTTTTCTGTCTTAGTTATTATTCTTATGTTATTTCTTCAATATTAACAATAATAAATGATCCATGAACTTTGTCATATAAAGTTTATTACTTTTTACTTTAGATGGGGTAACACCACCAACTTCCGCACCGGGTGCCACCCAAGGTAGCTACGCCACTGGACAGCTGCTATTAATCTATTTTAGAATGCTTAAAATTTAGCAGCCATTTTATTGCATTGACAACGAAGTAGCAATATATGATAATGAACCAGAAATAATGAAAGCTCAATGACGCATATGATCAAATTTGATAATAATAAGACTGCTACTTTTCATTGCAGTTATGGTTCACTGTAACAGGCGAGGGTCAGAAGCTCTGGTTGGAAATTTGTCTCATATCTACAGATCGGAACTGGGCAAGTATGCGTTTTTTTATATTAAATGATAGCATCTAAGCTGGTGTGTCCTTTGATGGAAAGAGACAACCTACCTCTTTAGACACCAAAGATGATAATGGCGCGTTTCTGGTGGGGTGTTAATGTCACGTGCATAAGTTTACCGGCTACCTTACAATTCAAAGCGGAATTCGACAGAGAAATGCACTGACGCTGATTTTGCAGGATTAAGTGAGGCGGAGGTAACAGATCTGAGCGAAACGTCGCAGAACTCTATCATGTAGTAGTTACGTCGCACAGAGTGCTAAGTGTGAGTTTTTCTTTTCGAATTCGATCGTGAGCGCGTTTCGAGTTTATTAGGAATTGGCTGAATTGGAAAGGCTGCAAGCTGCAGCTAGTTATCTAAATATTTCAATGTTTAGATTTTGTTTTTAATAAATAGTAGTAAATGCCCTTATGATCTTTATGGAAGTGAAACCGGTTAGATAATAATATTTTTAAATATGTTGTGAAACAGTAAAACAATTGTATTTTATCTATCTATACCTATATATAAAAATCAATTGCTGTTCGTTAGTCTCGCTAAAACTCGGCTGAACCGATTTGGCTAATTTTGGCTTTGAATTAATTGTTGAAGTCCAGGGAAGGTTTAAAAGGTGAGAAAATATAGAAAAAAAATAAGAGTAGTTAAAAAGGCAGAACAACGTTTGCCAGGTCAGCTTGTATAAAATATTTCATTATATTGATTGATGTCAGAGTGCTAAGTGTGAGTTTTTCTTTTCGCATTCGATCGTGAGCGCGTTTCGAGTTTACTAGGAATTTGTATGTGATTTGTACAGCGCCACCTAGTGGTAAACTGGTTTCTCACGTTTACCACTAGGTGGCGCTGTACAAATCACATACAAATTCCTAGTAAACTCCAAACGCGCTCACGATCGAATGCGAAAAGAAAAACTCACACTTAGCACTCTGATACGTATAGCCAGTCGTTCCTTAGGTCTTTTCTTAAAAGGGGACCCTGACTTACACGGGAAAAACGTTTACAACATTTATCAATTGGTCTAGTGATGGTTGGAAAATTTCGGCTAGAATAAAATATGTTTTTTTTTAATGAAAAATGTTATGTGTTTGAAATTTGGTTCGCCAGCCACCGGCCTCCACGCATTTGTAAAGGTGTCCGCCACCTGCCACCTTAATACCGTGTATTTAATCGTGGATGCATTAGGTATTTGCTTGCGCTCTCGAGTGTATTGACATAAGTATAATTTTTTCAGACCCAATTTATCTTGTGCTCTAGCAACGAAACTTTAGCTCTAGAAAACATAAATACCTACGTTTTAAACAAATAAATACATACAGGGATATGTATAAGGACTAATCAACGATCGACGAAATCGATCATAAAGCAAACGAGAATTTCGCCACGTTAAACAACTGACACGTAACTCAGATGGAAGAGCGTTTCTTGGCCTGAACTTGTTAGCTTGTTCAATGCAATTTGTGTCACAAAAAACATTTTCTAAAAAGTGTGGATTTTTTTGAATATCATTCATATTTTTAGTTATTTTCGTTCGTGTAATCCATGGGCACTCTGTTTAGAAGATGTGAATGAAGTGTTATATTTTTGTACAGGAGGAGCATCACACGCAGGTGGTGTATTGTTGAGTACGTTAGATACAAAGTCTGATGGGACTCATGACCTTGACGAGGTGGAGAAGAGGATTCGAGACTCGAGCATTTACCAACCTGTCACATCTCTCGTTGCTGTAGAAAACACCCACAACTACTGCGGAGGAAAGGTTTGGCAAACTCTAAACTGTTTCTGTGTCTGTCGGGTCAGGATCATAACGTTTTTTTTAAATTATAAATTAGCAAAAAACAGATGACTTTTTGATGGAAGTATGCAACCAATTAAGACAATAAAAATGTCGATTGTGTGTTGCTATCCTTGTAGCGTGCTGCATGAGTTCCAAACACGACAATAACAAGCATTAATGCTAATGCGGCAGAAAGAGGTAGGTATTGCGGTGATACGAAATGCGGGCAAGATGTTACAGAACCCTATTGCCTAATATCACGACGGTAGTAGCTCATTCAGCTACTCGTTCGCCATTCAAGAACTACCAGGCAGAATGGCAGATGATACATTCTTTAAAGAGGCATTAGAATTCAGTCTGTTTGCTTTTTGCTATAGTAGAAACATATTGCCAAAACTGTCCTATATGATTTAATTTCAGATCGTTCTACGACTTTTCCAGATTTAAATATATCCGAAGGTACTGCCAATGAAATGGCTGGATGAGCTCGGGGAGTTGTGTCGGAAGCACTCTCTGCCGCTGCACATGGACGGGGCGCGGCTGCTGAACGCCAGCGCGCGGCTGCAGCTGCCGGCGGAGCGCGTGGTGCGCGACTGCGACAGCGTCACGCTGTGCTTCAGCAAGGGGCTCAGCGCGCCCGCCGGGGCCGCCTTGTCTGGATCCTACCACTTCATCGAACAGTACGTAGTTCTCACAGCTGCGGCTGCGGCGGAGCGCGTGGTGCGCGACTGCGACAGCGTCACGCTGTGCTTCAGCAAGGGGCTCAGCGCGCCCGCCGGGGCCGCCTTGGCTGGATCCTACCACTTCATCGAACAGTACGTAGTTCTCACAGCTGCGGCTGCGGCGGAGCGCGTGGTGCGCGACTGCGACAGCGTCACGCTGTGCTTCAGCAAGGGGCTCAGCGCGCCCGCCGGGGCCGCCTTGGCTGGATCCTACCACTTCATCGAACAGTACGTAGTTCTCACAGCTGCGGCTGCGGCGGAGCGCGTGGTGCGCGACTGCGACAGCGTCACGCTGTGCTTCAGCAAGGGGCTCAGCGCGCCCGCCGGGGCCGCCTTGGCTGGATCCTACCACTTCATCGAACAGTACGTAGTTCTCACAGCTGCGGCTGCGGCGGAGCGCGTGGTGCGCGACTGCGACAGCGTCACGCTGTGCTTCAGCAAGGGGCTCAGCGCGCCCGCCGGGGCCGCCTTGACTGGATCCTACCACTTCATCGAACAGTACGTAGTTCTCACAGCTGCGGCTGCGGCGGAGCGCGTGGTGCGCGACTGCGACAGCGTCACGCTGTGCTTCAGCAAGGGGCTCAGCGCGCCCGCCGGGGCCGCCTTGGCTGGATCCTACCACTTCATCGAACAGTACGTAGTTCTCACAGCTGCGGCTGCGGCGGAGCGCGTGGTGCGCGACTGCGACAGCGTCACGCTGTGCTTCAGCAAGGGGCTCAGCGCGCCCGCCGGGGCCGCCTTGGCTGGATCCTACCACTTCATCGAACAGTACGCAGGTAGAAAAATCACCTTCATTTCGATGCTAGTTTTTGTATGACTATACACCCATTACGCTTATGGATCTAATTTCTGTCTAATATTTGAAATGGGAGTTTCCAAATACGGCCCGTTTCGACAGCCGACCAACTACTTAATCCATATGGATATAAAAGTTTATTAACGCTCAGTTCACTTTGCTTACTTTGGGAACGAACTTGTGTGGTACATTTTATTTATTTATGGAAACACATTATTCAGGGCGCGGCGGATGCGTAAGATGCTGGGTGGTGGGATGCGGCAGGCGGGCGTGCTGGCGGCCGCCGCGCTGGTGGGGCTCGCCGAGGTGGCGCCCGAGCTGCCGCGCGACCACAAGCGAGCCAACGTACTCGCCAAGAGTAAGTCACTGTTTCTACTGCGCATGCGGCAGGCGGCCGCCGCGCTGGTGGGGCTCGCCGAGGTGGCGCCCGAGCTGCCGCGCGACCACAAGCGAGCCAACGTACTCACCAAGAGTAAGTCACTGTTTCTACTACGCATGCGACAGGCGGCCGCCGCGCTGGTGGGGCTCGCCGAGGTGGCGCCCGAGCTGCCGCGCGACCACAAGCGAGCCAACGTACTCGCCAAGAGTAAGTCACTGTTTCTACTGCGCATGCGGCAGGTGGCCGCCGCGCTGGTGGGGCTCGCCGAGGTGGCGCCCGAGCTGCCGCGCGACCACAAGCGAGCCAACGTACTCGCCAAGAGTAAGTCACTGTTTCTACTGCGCATGCGACAGGCGGCCGCCGCGCTGGTGGGGCTCGCCGAGGTGGCGCCCGAGCTGCCGCGCGACCACAAGCGAGCCAACGTACTCGCCAAGAGTAAGTCACTGTTTCTACTGCGCATGCGACAGGCGGCCGCCGCGCTGGTGGGGCTCGCCGAGGTGGCGCCCGAGCTGCCGCGCGACCACAAGCGAGCCAACGTACTCGCCAAGAGTAAGTCACTGTTTCTACTGCGCATGCGGCAGGTGGCCGCCGCGCTGGTGGGGCTCGCCGAGGTGGCGCCCGAGCTGCCGCGCGACCACAAGCGAGCCAACGTACTCGCCAAGAGTAAGTCACTGTTTCTACTGCGCATGCGACAGGCGGCCGCCGCGCTGGTGGGGCTCGCCGAGGTGGCGCCCGAGCTGCCGCGCGACCACAAGCGAGCCAACGTACTCGCCAAGAGTAAGTCACTGTTTCTACTGCGCATGCGACAGGCGGCCGCCGCGCTGGTGGGGCTCGCCGAGGTGGCGCCCGAGCTGCCGCGCGATCACAAGCAAGCCAACGTACTCGCCAAAAGTAAGTCACTGTTTCTACTGCGCATGCGGCAAGCGGCCGCCGCGCTGGTGGGGCTCGCCTAGGTGGCGCCCCCCACCGTATAATTATTTTAGCGATATTAATTTATTATTTCTGTGAACAGCAATTGAATCAATGCATCTGAAGTATTTCACCGTGGATGTGGAAGGAACGCATACCAACATAGTTATCGTGCGAATCGCGGAGAACTCCTGCATCGGAGCACGCCATGTTTTAGAACGACTCATTCAAGTCTGTCCGGCAGAAACGCATGTACTTTACTTTTATTACATTATTACTTAACAATATTGCTAGTTATCTATCTGGTCCTGATGATCCAAACACAGCATACGCTTCTTATACACACACACACATACATATGGCCGGCAGCGACAAGGCTTTTTGTTTCAAGCAACTAATACTCGAGAGTCGAGGAGCTAGTCAAGAGTCAATAACGTAATGATATCATGACGCCACCTGCTTCCATCTGATCTTAAAGATACTGCCCTAAGCCGAGGTCCGGTCGTAGAGAAGACACCTTGGGGCGAACTCTACAGTCCGTGCGTTGTAACATCTGTAGCATGGTGCGGGTGACAGTTGCCTGTATGACGTTGCCATCTGTCAGTACCACATGACTAGGGATGTGACATTACGCAATTGATTTTTATTGGTAACAATACTTGACAACAGTCGCAGCATAAAGCTAGTTCTCTTTAATATTGTTATGAAAATTAGCTTAAAAAGATTATAAGCCCATCAACTTATATTCCAGCACTATGCTCGTTGAAAAAGCCAGGTTCCAGAGGAACCAACTAAATAACTGCCACAGCGTTGTAAATGTTTATTTTGTGTTATTTGTTTCAATAATACCTGAGCAGGAGTAGAGTCCAAATTATGTTATAAAATATCAACCTTCATAATCGCGTGGCTCGTAATATTTAAATGATGGTTAAATCTGTAGATTTATGCAGTAGGCATAAATTTAATTTGTGCTAACTTTCTGTAAAAATAACCCAGCGCAAAGACGCATTAATTCTGCAAAAACCGACTTCCAATTTCCTGTATTCTCTCGAATCTTGACCAGATTTTCACCAAATTTACATGGGGCCAAATAGAAATTACACGCTCCCTAACATGAAGAATACAGTCGAAATCAGAACCTTCTGCTTTTCGGAAGTCGTTTGAAAAATACGTAGCCTTAGAATTAATTTATTATACAGTGTGTAAAGAAAGCCCTGTCCGATCCGAAAGAGGCATATAGGTTGGTTAAAGGCATTACTGAAAAAAATATTAAAATGACTTTATATCTAAAAATAAAAAAGATATCGATTTTTTAATTAATATTCGTATTTTTACTTATAATTCCCTAGACTTAAGCAAATATTTTAAAAATGACAACACCTTGTCGCTGTTTGTTTCATTGTTTCGCTTTGGCGGCTTTCGCACAAATACCACGCGAAGGCGCACTATTTGTTTTTCGGCTTTTTACAAAGGAACTTTAAAACGCGCCGCGTGTCCTTTGGTAGCATCCGACTTGCGCGGCATACTTTGATAATAGAATTTACTTATTTGTAAGTGTTGTCATACTTAATGTATGAAAATACCATTTAAGATTTTTTTATTAGGAAAATTAATTAATTAATATCCATAAAATAATTACACATATGTAGCCGTATTACGGTACCAAATAACACCTTCAATTATCCGACAGAGTTTTCTTTCACATCGTATGCTTAATATAGGTATATTATGATAGCCGTTTAATCGTATTTTATATTCCATGGGGCGAACCAATCGACAGTAAAGCGACAAATTGTGATTAAATCGTGGTTTTCGATAATTTCAGGCATTGATATAAAAAACCCAAGATACATAACCAGTGTGTCAAAAACGTCCTCCAAAAATGAGCGCAAAATTTTAAATTAATGTGCGCTCATTTCAAATAGAATCGCGTCGGTCGCGACACTGTCAATTTTATTTCTTTTCGTACATTGCTTTGTAAAAACAACTATAAGTCTTGTACTTAAGGTTGGATATGCAGACATATGTTTTTGCCATATCTATAACTACTTAAATGAAATTAGGGACACTTTTGAGTGTCAGTTTTGTTCGGGACTGTGCATCTAGGGTTTTTTATATCAATGATTTCAGGGTGGCTGCGAAACTCGTGACGGAGACGGGGTAAAAGTGAAGGCAATAAGCTTCAACGCGAAGACCTTAAGATTCACTCTCCACCGAGACATCTCCGACGAAGATCTCAGGCTTGCCATTGCGAAAATGATGCTGGTATTTAGGGAAATGGAAGCTGCTCACGCGGGATGATAGTTCTAACATACGTTATGTTTAGCCAGAGTTTTGAAATATATAATAAAATGTTTATAATGCTTAAAAATAAATTTACACACAATCTTTTCGTATTTTAATGTCAACTTCCATCTGTACTTTCCCTGTTTTTGTACCTACAGTTCTTAACCAGCTATAAAGTGTAAATAATAATAAATATTCACAGAATAAATTACACTTACTGATCTAACCCCAAAGTAAGTAAATTATTTGCTCGTGTTATGGGTGTTAGTCAACGATACTAATACATAGAAATACATATATAAATACTGGTATATATTTAGTAAGCACCTGAACCCGGGAATACAAACATATATGCTCATCACATAAATGTTTGTCTCCGTCGGGGATCGAACCCGAGCCCCGTCGATTGCGTAGTCAGGGTCGCTAACCACTCGACCAACAGGTGGTAATTGCAAGACGTTGCAGAATTTTACCACCTAGTTGCCACTATGGTGGTGACACTAAGCATTTTTCAAAAATCAACCCGGTCTGCTGAGGCTGAAGGCTCAAGAAATCAACGCCTAAGGGGATGATGTTTTGTATAACGGATCATATTGATGATGTTAGTACCCGAACACCCGCGAGCGAAGTTGCTCGGTCACCTAGAATGTTACTGGCTTTTGTTACTACGGAACAAATGGATACGCCTTTCAAGACAATTTCTAAGTTTGTCAGTGTAACTTGCATTTACACATAAAAATACAAAGTTATACTACTTACCAATGAAATAAAATCATTTCAAGGGTAATTTTTAAACCTTGTCATCTTATTCGGTTTGATAAAACAGTACTTACAACAAGGATTATTTCTATTTATTTGCGATATAAAATATGTACAAACGTATGGCATTTTTGACAGTGATAAGTGTTTATTCATATGCGCGGCGACACGTTTTCTTCCCAATGGCGTGTCTATTAGTATTCACGTGGTCTGTGGTTTTTACAATAAAACAAAGTTACATTGATAGGAAACATGTATTGCTTAGGCTACAAAATTATAAAACCTTGATTAATGAGATTAAGGCATCGCAATTAACTAAAAATATATCTTATTTCCGTAAAACTTCTTTCAAAAAACGAAGAAATCACAGTGAATCATAATAAAAATGTGGGTTACAAAATACTTAATTTTCACCGGTTATAAAATTAAGAGTGATAACTAGGGACCGGATTATATGCATTTGCATATTATAGCCATCCTTAGCGGTAAAAGCATATTTTTTTTAAGATCTAGTTATGGTGCATATTATTGATATGTCTTGATCGTTTTATTAACTGTACGACATTATTTTTACCAAAAACTATAAGTGGTAACGTAGAATCAAATTTTGTCCAGTTACCTCAGAGGATGTGGATGTGTATATTGTGGAGCGATCCCTTTCCACTTATAAATATATTTTGAATAATCTAAGACACCGTCTCACTACTGAACATTTGAAACAACTCTTGTTTACGTGTAAAAAAATGGTTATAACATTTTATTTTTAAATAAATATTTACGGGACAAATTACATTTACTAATCTAACCCCAAAGTAAGTAAATTATTTGCTCGTGTTATGGTGTTAGTCGACAACACTAATACATTGAAATACATATATAAATACTAGAATATATTTAATAAACACCCAAACCCAGAAATATAAACATTTATGCTCATCACACAAATGCTTGTCCCCGTCGGGGTTCGAAACTGAGCTCCGTTGATTGCATAGTCAGGGTCGCTAACCACTTAACCAACGGGGCGGTCGAATTTTTATTTTTTTACATTAAATTACATAAATGTAATTTAATCTATGTTACTTCACTTATTGTATGCTGATTTTAAAGTAAAAATAAATAAATTTCCTTTTTTCTTTTTGGGGTTCCTTATACTTATCATTTAATTTTGCATATTTTACCTATTTTTATGCATATTTCAAGAATTTTTCATGCATATAACAAGCTCCCTATGTTGCATATAATCTGGTCCTTAGTGATAACATACTAATTTATATTTCTTCTAAATTTTATTTTGATTTCTCAGTTACATTATTATTACAATAATTAGTTATAATGACGTACGAATTTAAATGTACGCAGTAACATTTTATTAAAAGGGGCGAAATTTAATAAAATGTTACTTTACCCCAATTATAAACTGGTGCGTTTGTTCCGTCCATTGAAGGAACGTGTGCGCTCCATTGAGACTCCACATTTTTTGGCAGTGTCAATTGTAAATAGGTATGTCATAAGTAAGATTCCTTATATTTATTACCTACTCTTTAAGGTAACAAGTATTTTATCTCATTGACACTTATGGACAATATTAGTCAGTGATAGTTTGCACTTAATGGCGTTAATGAAGAACGCCATTTCCACTACTAAACTCTAAATATTTTTGCTGTCAATATGGAAGAAAAGTCGTTCCATATTGATATACTTCTCTTGTCTAAAAAGTGCTAACAGAAAGTTCTTGTTTTCTATGATAACATCAGGCTGAGCCCGATGTTATCTATATGATGTTATGTGTATACCTTTCGGTGCAAAATAAAATTTAATTAAAAATCATTATTGTGTTTTTGTTAAAAAATGCACCACAATATGGCTAAAAGCATAGCCCCTTACAATAGATAGATATACAATATTTTTTATGTTATCTGCTTTGTGAAGCGTATAATATCTAGGAATAAAATTGTTCTGTCTGCCTAATTTTTTTACTTCCAGTAATACTACTAGGAGATAGGTATGTAGTGTACATTACGTACAAAAATTGACAAATATGTGTTTTAATGATACATATGAATTACACAAAATTTAAGTCACAATTCTCACTAATTCTAAACATAGAATTATTTTATTATGCCATAAAAATCTTGAGCAAAATTAAAATATCAACTACAGTAATCTAAACATAGGAAATGATAAACTTTTATATCTAAGAAAAATCTGAGTATTATTACAAAAAATAAACTAATTTGATTTAGTAAGGTATTAATTTGACATCTATTTTAAAAAAAGTTTTTTATGCGTAACACAGGATAGCAAATATAATGAAGCGTATATGGAACAAGCCACGAATCAACACATTAACATCTCTGACGTCTAGGTCTTATAATTGTCTTTTAACATCTGGAGAGCTGCTTGCTTGTTATCCTAATTACTCTTTTGGACATTGATTTTGATGTAATTGAGCATTATGTGAAATAATTTAAGGTTATTGTGATTTTCCTTTTCACATAATGGAAAGAAAGCAATGAAACATTTTTGGTCTTGTCAAATTTGTGTGCATATTTCTATCTATATAGTCAGAGTAAAACAAAATCCATGCAAGCATGCAACGAGCCCTGTTTTAAGAATATTTCAACTACTTTACTGCTAGGCATCTCATAAAAGGCCAGCGAAAGCACTGTCACTAACCTTGTGACTACTATAACCTCTCATCCAGGTTTGGTATTGCCACCTTATCTATTTTTGCTGTGATAGTGTCAGTGCTTCTCCTTGCCGTGGATGAGTAAGAGTGGCTGATAAACTTATCTGCGTGACATCATGTCCTGGCCATATGGAGAAAGCACCTTCATCTCATTACAATATATTTGTACCTTCCATAATGAGTGCAAATATGATGACATTTCTTGTAAATCTGCTTTTAGTTTTGCATTTTGTAATCTAAAAAATCTGTTTTAAAACCAAAAATGTCTTGAATTTTTCCTACCTTACCCTTCAGACCAGACATTGTTAGTACTAGCAGGTAAGACAATGGATAGTATTGGGGTAAATTTTCTAAAAACTCTTATCAAATAGTGTAAATAATAAAAAAAATTAAGCTAAGTATATTATATTAAGTTTTGCTCAAGCCAAACTTTGACTAATTCTTTGCTGTCCTCATAGCCGTGAGATGCGATAACGTCTCTATAGCCATCTTTGCTGTATTGCTTTTTGTAAAAATAAAACTTCGAACAGTGTATTGGATCAATACCAACTTTTTTTGCAACTATACCTAAGTAAATATCATCAAAACGGAAATGCTGTACGAAGAGACTTCCTACGTACAATGTCTTCATGCTGCGATTCGATAAGACATAAGCTCCAGCTGTAACGTATGGTGGCCATTTACTCCAAGGATATTCATCTAAAGAGACTCTCCATTTACTAGAACGCAGGCGTTGAGGTGTCGACTTAAAGACATAACCCGCATACATCACTCTATCTTTCTTTTCCCCCCATAACATGCTATTTCTGTTTCCCTCAGTTGATGGCATTTCTTCAACATATTCAAGAAGATTTCTTGTAGATATATACATATCATCATCTGTAAATAAGTAGTAATCTGCCGTTGAACAGTGTTCATACAACCAACGGAAAGACATCATAGTTTTTATTGTATTGTTATAATAATTGTCAATAAAATCCATTTGTATTATATCTTTGTACTCTGACATTTCTTTATCTATCTTCTTCTGTGTTGCTGACTTTGGATTGTCTATGCCTAGGAAGAAAAGAGTTTTAATAATTCTTCCCGGCAATAAGTTTTCTTGACCAAAAGTTTGCCTTATAGCTACACGTTGATCAAAGTGATCCATTGCTGACTTAATAATTATGAACAGATCTAATTTCTCCAGCATAGAACACTTTCCTGAATTTGTTAGAAATCTATATGGATATATATTTATAGGTGATACTTTTGGCTTTCTGCCTGCCAATACATCCCTTACTACAGGTCTTATGTCAATATTGAGCGGATAGTCGAAGTTTTCATCATAACTCTTTGCAAACACATAATCACTCACACCAAAGAAATAGTATATGTATAGTAAAACACAAGCACACACAACATATTGATAATATCTTTTGCATCTCATTGTGACTTGTTGCTTGTTTGATACCTGAAAATATAAAATTAAGTGTTAACTTTTCTTCATAATCATAATTTATATGAAATAATAACAAACAATTTGACCAAATGACATAAATAACATCACACCAGTAGCCAGAGCAAACTGAACATCAATAATGCTTTGGTTAATCAAAATTCAGTGTTACCCGAAATTGTATTGTTTATCAATCAAGTAGTATCTAGAACTAAACAAGAGGGAAGACCAAGGAAATTAATAGGCAAATTACGAAAACACCTTTTCAAAGAGAATTTCATCGCAGGTTTTTAAGTGTCATCTAACAACTAACAATATGTGGCTGCTTGGCATCACTAAACCTATTTTCATTGATAAACATTTACCATTGCACTATAAACTAATACTAAAAAAATATAGGGAGATGCTGAATATCAAATAAATTCAATATGTATAGACCCAAAACAGAAGAATATAATTAAAAAATATTTATATATCATTTAAATCCTGATAGCAGAATTTATACATATAATAAAATCATAGGAAAGTCAATGTATGTCCAGGGTAAACTCAAAAAGTACTGCATGGATTTACTTCAAATTTTGCATGAATATTACTAACAGGTCGGGTCAATATATAGGCTACATATTATCACGCTATCTCCTACGGGTGAGGAGCTGTGCGGAGTAAACGAAGTCCGAGCGAACGAAGTCGTGGGCAACAGCTAGTAAGACAATATTACATTTAAACCAATGAGGCAGTTAGTCAAACATACATGTGTCCTTTATCATAATAACCAGTTAGGACCAACTAATCATCTCAGGTCATTGATAATTAGAAGCCTCTGTCCAGGTGCAAGGTCTGCTCCGTAAAAACATACTTTTCATAGAGACAAGAGCTTACCATTTATAGTGAATTATCTACGGTAGAGCTGACCGACACAGGTGGTAGATAGTGACTCCGAATCTGATTGTGCAGACGGGCGACCTCGCTGTCTACATTTTCCATTTCACGAACTATTTGTGTGAACTGAACTATACCTGCAAATATTTAATAGATGGATCAACTGTATCATCTAGTGGTCTATTCTAGTCTGATCATGTCTCAAGTTTAATTCCCAGGTTGAGCATTTTATGGGTTTTAAATTTAAAAAATGTAAAGTAACCAGGGGTGCTCTAATGCACCATGCTTCAGATAAGCATGTAAAGTTTATGTCCATATGATTGTGGTAAAGGTAAGGTAAGATGGTGGTACCAAACTCATACAAGAGATTGTATTGCAAAACACTACCAGAAAAAATAAATGGGACCACTCTCTGGGTATACCCGATCTAACCAAAAAAAAAATAGAGTTAAAAATCAGACAACTCAGCTAAAAGTTGTGTGGTCTAACATAGAAAAACAAATATATGTATTGAATTGAGAACCTCCTTTGTGTTTTCAACAGCTGGAAATGTAATTTGCTTTATTAAACTCCTTTAGTTACTAAATAAATTACATTCAAAAATAGTTCCTGCCCATAGATTAGTTAAATTGAAAAACTTAAAGATATTAAATTTTCAATTTACTACACTTTTATATCTGTAATACCACTGAAATAAGAAGTGTAAGAAATGAAATTTAAAGTTTATTGAAAAATATTTACTCAATAAGTAATTTCTTTCTTTCTTCCAAGCATGTCTTGGGTTTATAAAATATTAGGAATATTGATTAATCTATAAATTAGTTGCATTATTCCAACTAAATCTCTTCTAGTATGTACATATGGTACATTAAAACTGTATATGTATTACAAAATTCTAGTATCTTCACGCCCATATCCCCGAAGGGGTAGGCAGAGGTGCAACAAGTGCACCCACGATTAGCCGAAGATACTTGGTCCCACAAATGTGATAGGTGGCAAGCCTATCGCCAACCGGGCACTTTCCAATCCCGGGCAACTTTTGTGTTTCTCAGAAAACTGAAAAAACACTTTTTTTAAAGTGCCCGACCCAGGAATCAAACCCAGGACCTCATGTGGTCAACTCCAACGCTGGACCACTAGACCACAGAGGCGACAAAATTCTATATTCTCCTTAAAGGGTTATGAGTCATAACACATAGTCTTATCTGAAAATGTTTATGTATCAAAATCCTTATGTTTCTCTAAAGAGCATGTTCAAATGGCAATTCCAACAACTGAAGGTACCAAGAGACAGTTGTTAAGGTTGGTAAATATTTTGTGGATTATTCACTATCAACTGAAAAACTGATGTTTAGTGGTAGACAACACATTACAGTGCTCAAGTTAGGCCTACTTTGAAAAAGAATTAACATGACATTTGTGTACCTATTTAAAATCTTAGTCATGTATGAACTAACATTTTAGTTAAAGCTATTAAGATTTATGAGCACAGAGTAGGCAACTGTTCAATGGGTTGTATATTATGGTACACATACCTTCCCTGGTGCTGCTGAATCCATATTGTTTAATAGATTCCATTTCAATTTGTACCACCATGGGAAACACCAGCTGCATCATCTTCAACATCTCATTGCCTGCTGCTTCCTTTGCGGCAACTAAAGCAGATGCATACATAGGAGACTCGAGAGAATCGATTACTTCATTTAAGATTGCTCTGACCTGTTCCACTGTTATATTCTGAAGAGATGCCATATTATTGATATTAATTCGACCAAAAAGACTTCTAGCATTCCTATAATTCAAATTAATTACTATTAGATTTTTATTATAATCAAGATAATGTAGCATTTGAAATAATACTACTTTAAATACCTTTGAATTTAATATAGAATATACTCTCAAATTGTATTCAAAAATTGTAGGTAACTATTGCTTTTGAGAAAATAACTACTATTTGCTTAAAAGAAAATTTACTTTTTAATTTTTGGAAATTGGCAGTCTGACAAATTTGACAAATTCATTGACAAATTTCCATAGACAAATTTCACACTAAGTCCGGCAGTGTTGCCAACTTTAATTTTTAGAGGAATTTAGTTTTTCAGGCGGAGGAAGTTTTTCAGACGGAATTTATTACTTAGTATACAAGATTATTGAGACAATTGTCATGTTAGGAATTACCTTTAAGATATTAGGAAGGATATAATATAAATAAGTTTCAGACTGAATTTAATTACATAAGATTACAATTAGTAAGACAAGTGCCATATAAAACTAAAAGTTTAGTAATCTATGAGACTGAATTCGACCTGAGACTGATTATCTTTGTAGATTTTTTTCAGTTAGGTATGTAAAGTTTCTTCCTTAGTTCTGTAGAAGAGAAATTCTTGCGTTTGTTTAAAAAACTCCAATACTTAATAAAAGTTTTAATTGAAACATCCTAGTTTTTCTTATGTATACAAATCTTGCTATTACTTTGTGAGTGACAATTATTTCAGCAAAATGTTATACATTTGGTACACAATATAAAACTGCCTTAGAATTCTGCTACCGTCCTTTTCGTTACTTCCACAAAAATAGTATTATTAAATTCTTTGTTACTTTATTAATTACTAACTAGACTAATTTCTTAAAATTCTTTTGTACATAGTAAAATATTTTTTAACGTTGCTTATAAAAATAATCATTTAGTTTTGAGTCATAATTTTTAAACAGAAATACAAAAAAAATACCATTTTTTGTGTGACCCGGTAACGGAACTAAAAGAAATGTGCTGTTATTTTGAAACTATACGACCATTTTTGAAACAAAATATTAAAATTATAAAGAAAAACTGTTGCTTTACTAAATCTCAACATTTTCTATACTTTTTTCTTTCTTTATTTTCGTTTTATCTTTCAAAAAGTGTGATAACGGAAAATAATAAATTTTTAGACCTAGCTGTAGCGAATAAAAATAACGAATTCAGTGGGTTTTCAATCCAAATTTATCAATATTTCAGTAAATAAAGCTTTGTAGATCATTTAGAATGCATTCATCAGTCGGTATAATAGCTTTTGCATTTTTAACCTCATTTAGATCATGTAATGTTACATGCTTACAAAAATATACCCATAGAGGGCTTTATGTAAATACCTATATCGCGAGTATAGTTCTATCTTTACCCATAAGATGGCGCTTATAAATGAGATCAACTGATGTCTCTATATGCTATATAAATAAAGTACTTTGTGATCATTGATATGAAAGGTGAAGATATGTTAAGCTCGGCTCAGTGAATTTGGCCCCACTTTTTTTGATTTTCAGATTTTTGATATTTTTAATTATTTGTTCGTCGTTCGTTCTTTAACGTTCGATTGTAAAAATTGTTTGTTCGTCTTTTATTTATTTATAATTAATTTAACAAATGATCACACTTAAGTTGGCCCCCCTTACTAGATATCTTTATTTTTATCACTTAGATTAATTAATTTTGATTAATTATCGTTTGTTCGACGACTATTGGTGATTGTTCGATCATAAAAACAATTAAATTCCCAATTATTATTTATTTTATATCAAATATGCAAACCATTACCTCACGCCTACATTGCGCATGCGCCAGCAGTCTAATGGCGACTGAGCGATGCGTAGTGCATGTCATGTAAAAAAATGACATTATAAATAATGCTCCATTTCGAATATCATCAAATTATACGATTTGAATGAAGTATTTATTCAACAGTGTGAGTACCTCGATTAAATATAAAGGTATTTAATTCTTATTAGGAAATATTGTAGGTAGTTCCGATAGTGGTAAATTTAACACGATACATTAAAAAAAAAATCTGCACATTTTTTGAGGTTAACTAATAGTACATCTAATATATACATCTTTAACAGAATTATAAATAGGCCTATCATTTTAGCAAAGAAACAAATTAAAAACAGTTGTATGATATACACACCCACACACATATGTACATATATAAGAAATTCATATTTAATTAGAGTAATTACTCTTTTTGTTTACTCAACAAACAGCTTTATGTGGCTTTATGAGTTAAGTACATATATTGGACGTAATGCATGTAAATGGACTATATTATAGACATTAGATGTTTTTCGATGATTATTAATAAGTACATAATTTATTAATAATGATTCTTTTACAACTAAACATTCGAAATGGAGCATTATTTATAATGTCATTTTTTTACATGACATGCACTACTAATAGTGAGGCGTATTTATCGTAACAGATACAAATCACAGGTATTCGTAAATACTAGATAACAATTGTTCCTACAATATCAAATATCTGTTGAAAAATATCAGTCACAATACTGAATCACAATCTGCACTACGTTCTTCAGTCACAGTAGGTACTAGGTACTAGGTACCTACTCAGTAACAGATATTCGTGTTACCTGTTCTTCGTATGTATTAGTCTCTCTCGCTCACACCCGCTAAATTGAATCTTGCTAAAACGAGAAGCACCTAGTATTTATTATCCGAAAATTCAAATAGTAATCTTTTATAACAAAATATCTTCCTAGAATAGTGACAACTATTTCTTGTCGTATAATCTGTTATCTGTTCCTGTTCTTAATTTTCAATTCGGAAACACTGCAAGAATACTTCTAACGATATGTTGAAATATTACGTCCTTTTGTAGGTATGTAAAAACAAAAAGGTCGATCTCAATTATTTACATAAAATTATCAATATAGGTACTCGTATAAAATCTAAATAACGGTAATTTTTTTTTCGTAGTAAAATTATAGTGCGCGCGGAACTAGTTGGCCGCGCCTTAGGTGGTGACAGGGGTAAGGGGGCGGGTTGTCAACTGCTCGCAATGCACATGAGCTTAGACAGTGATGACCAATCTGAAGATATCGTGAACAATATTTTTTCATTTATTGAAAAGAATAAATAAAATACAAATTGAACTTTGTAATGTTAGTTCAGTAATTTGGTAGTAAACAGGTGTCAGTGGAAGTTACGAAAAGTATTTAGTTCAGGCTGAGTCATCAGTATACGTTTATCGTGATCGGCATTGAAGACACTCTGCGTTGAATGCGTTCAAGAGGAAGGAGCTGGTATTGTGGAGCCCCTGGCCAAAGATGAGAACAGTACTCCTATGAAGCCTGATTTGTGACTTGTAGAGTCGCAAACAATCGACTGTTTTGCCCTGTTCAGAACAACAAGTTTTTTTCTTTTTTATTTCTTTTGGTCTACGTGGAGAACTAAATCTTGCTTCCCCTGTATTTTGCAACGATTTTTTACTTTCAGCAATCACTCTCCTAACACTTCGTTCTGATATCCCTGTTGCTTCTGCTACTAGTTTATGTATATTCGCATCAGTTTTATATTCTAAACTATTGACATCGGCTTTCCGTTTATTAAAAAATGTATGCACTTTAAATATTATTTCCTTAGATTGTCTTTTTATCGGCGGACTCATCTCGCTATTGCAATCTTATGTGCGTTTTGTCTAAACTAGCCGGAACTTTCAACGCGTGTTGCCGTCGCAAAGTACGGCGCCGCACTGAGTAATGACAGCAAGCGCCCCTGCCTCTCCGCCCCACCGTTCACATACCTAAGGCGCGGCCAACTAGTTCCGTGCGCACTATACAACAGAAATTATTTGAAAGTTCGAAACGTTTATATAATAGCGCGTTTCCGAACGTCTTTGTTAGCATTGACGCCATTGGCCACAAAATGTTCAACGTAACTACGACTTTATGTCTTAACTATAAAGGTGATATTAATTAGACACCCAGGTCATAACGTTTCTTTGGTCATTTGTTTTCTACCCCGTTTTTCCGGATTATATTATTTCGATTTCGTTTTGAATTTACTGAGCGAAAACAAAAAATTGTTTTGTAAACAAAAGGTTTACTAGTGCGAATAAAAATACTTAGTAGGTATTCATATTCTTTTTGTATATATAGGTAATAAATTAAACAGTTCTGATAGGACATACTTAGCTATTAAATTTAAATAATTTAGGTTTAAGTTGTATAAAAGTTTTTATATTAGTTCAGCAAAATAGCAAATGTAAATAAGAGATGACAGTGTTGTGTGTGTGTGTGTGTGTGTGTGTGTGTGTGTGTGTGTGTGTGTGTGTGTGGGACCATTTTGTAGATGTAGGTGGGCACTATGCGAGCTGCAATATATCTATGTAAGGCTTAATTATCTTTTGATCATCCGTATTTGCAAAAACATATGAATAAAAAGCATCCCACGGTTCGGGTGATTAGCAGAACTGGTACCTAGTTATATTTATTATAATGTTTTTTTTAATGTTGCTTCGACATTTTTCAACCTATCGGCTATTAATTATGTAGCTAAAATAGAACTTTAGATCACAAAAATTAAATTGAATGCCATTTGAAAAATCAAAATTGATCATCGTTTCCAAAATACCTAAACGGCTTTTAAAAAATCAATATAGCCTACTGTGATTTTTAACTAACTATCTATGTAGATGTTGGAAATAAAAAAATATATTATTATGCTTATAATTTTTACTCATTTTAGCTTAAAATACTCCATATTAGCGGGAAGTTTCAGGTATGGCCTGCAGGGTTAACCGTTTACACATTTTTTAAGATTATATCAAACAATAATCAACTAAAGTAGGGCTAATTTAAAAGGTCATATTTGTCAGATCTTAAATCTAGGAATGTGAAATGGGATATAAAACGCAGTAGCTCCATGTAAACTTGTACGTGTCTGGTATCTGCCAAATGTCGTCTACTAAAATGGCCTTAGTATTCACTACTCTCTACTTACCACAGACTACTTCGTAATATGCTACTCACATATTTTGTACTGTACGTGAATTATTTACTGAGACCTTGCTTGGAAAAATAACAGGCTGTTCTTTAATAACAGATAATGACGTCTGTTATTTTTCAATACAGTAACAGGATCAACAGATATCTGATTCGACCTGTTATAACCCAAGACTATGCACTACGCATCGCTCAGTCGCCATTAGACTGCTGGCGCATGCGCAATGTAGGCGTGAGGTAATGGTTTGCATATTAGATATAAAATAAATAATAATTGGGAATTTAATTGTTTTTATGATCGAACAATCACCAATAGTCGTCGAACAAACGATAATTAATCAAAATTAATTAATCTAAGTGATAAAAATAAAGATATCTAGTAAGGGGGGCCAACTTAAGGGTGATCATTTGTTTAATTAATTATAAATAAATAAAAGACGAACAAACAATTTTTACAATCGAACGTTAAAGAACGAACGACGAACAAATAATTAAAAATATCAAAAATCTGAAAATCAAAAAAAGTGGGGCCAAATTCACTGAGCCGTTAAGCTCATCACACACGGTTAAGATACGATAATATTAGTCTGCGTCGTTGTAGTTCTATATAATCTATACATATAATAAAATCGTAGGAAAGTCAATGTATGTCCGGGGTAAACTCAAAAATTACTACATGGATTTACTTCAAATTTTGCATGAATATTACTAACAGGTCGGGTCAACATATAGGCTACATATTATGACGCTATTACCTACGGGGGAGGAGCTGTGCGGAGTAAACTAAGTCCGTGCGAACGAACTCGCGGGCATCAGCTAGTATATAATATATATAAGGCCATACGACCTTACTTTTTGATTTGTTACACAGCTCCTCAGACAATGATTTTGATATAGAATAATATGAAATATCCTTCTTGACTTATAAGTGGTGTAACTAACATGACTTTTTTATATAATATATTGATGTTTTTAGACATTTTTGATGAAAATATTAAAACGTTTAGTAAATCAGCAATATTTTTTGAACAAATGTTGTTTTGCTGACATTACTAATTTCACACTTGTGATATGAAGTTAATAACAAGCGCGATCCTATTCTCAGTTGAAACGTATAGTAACTATTATAATATTAAAGTAGATGCACCGTGCAGCTCGCTACATTATAATTTTTTTTGATGAATCCCGCGGGATCAATTGCTTTTTTGGAATAAAACGTTGCCTATGTGCTATTCCAGGTCATCATCTACTTATGTGCCAAATTACATTCAAATCCGTTCAGTGGTTTTTGCGTGATTGAGTAACCAACATCCATCCATCCATCCAAACATCCCAACTTTCGCATTTATCACATTATACTATTATAGATTATGAGGCACTGCGACCGCGCATATCCCAAAATAAAAACATCATGCATTTATATTAAGATACGAAAAAATATATATTTCGTATCTTAAGCTCATATCTTAAGATATGAAATATATATTTCTTCGCGTAAAATATATATATTTCCACGTCGTTCAGCATCCTAAGATACTAAAGGTAAAATATATACTATCTTAATCGTATGTGATGGTTCATACGATTTGTAGGGTGAGCGATTTCTGAAACTTGCTTTAAGATATATTACAAGAAGGCATCTTAAGATCAAATATTATAGTATCTTAGCCATGTGTGATGAGCTTTACGATCTAACATCGCAATCGCTAAACCTAGGCTCGGTTGCCGAGTTAGCCGAGTTAGCCGAGTGTAAAGTGTATTAAAGCACTAAAATCCTAGCACTAGTTCACTAAAATCCTAGCCCTCGACGTCACAGAACAATATACTCCTAACTCAGCTCATAGAAATATGAATAATATATATTTAGAGGTCAATGACTCAGCTCGAGGCCAAATAAAATTTGACATATTGACGTTTGACGTAACAAATGTCAATTTTAATCAAATTAATAATTTGTAAACAAGGAATTTCAAAGATTTTTGCTCACAAGTTTCATAAAATAAATACGTACAGGCAGAAATCGAAAGTATCAGATTACTTTATAATTTTATCTAAACATCCTTTAAATTTAGAAATAAAAAGTAACATGATTAAACAAAATCTAAAAACATGTTCCATTGTGCGAGTTTATAATTTACTCTTTTCGCGATAAGATATTGAAACATATTGTTATAGGCAGTCTACTACAGCTTAATATTGTTTGTATATAACGTTTTTCTCACGGTATTGTAATAGATTCATAAATTTTATTAGCCTAGTTATAATAGTTTTTGCATAATGGAGGATGAAATAGAAAATATTGAGCTAAAATCACCAAATTCACGTAAAAATGTCACAAGAAACAGTGCTGGAAGACAAACAGCGGTGAATTTTATGCCTTCTCGCCAGTTGCCACATAGTGAGTCACACATATTAATTAGTCAATGTAACTTTCTACATAGATTTGTTTATGCAAACTACATCCTCCTATATGTTTTACCCAATAGCAAGTGATTTAGAAATCTTTGTTCAAGTAGTAGAAAAAAAAATATGATCCTGAAAGTAGCAGTCAGCTGCCAGAAAAAACATTAGTTTTGGATATCTCCGCTTTAAAGTGTGTTTATGACATGTACCAAACAGAAAATTATTTGTCAACAAATTACCTGCATATGGTAATAAATGGAATATATTTTTCATTTCTGAATTTTGGGAAAAGCTTACCAAGCTGCCCAACAACAGATATTTATCAAATTTTCTAATTGAATTCATTAATTAGTTTTAAAACATGGTTTCTATTATTTCTGTTATTTTTATCTCAGAAAATTCTGGAGCTCAACTATTCTTAAGCTCGTTTTTTGAAAAATAAAAAATAATGTCATTTGCTTGTTGTCAAAAAATCTGCAGATGGTATTTTTTGGATTTTGAAAAATTTCATTAATTGATAAAGTAAACATCCTGATTTTTTATTTTCTTAAAAAACATGTCAGGATACAATGTTAAAAAATGAAGATAAATAATAATATATATTTATTTTTGAAAAATCTAAAGATGGTATTTTTTAGATTTGAAATTTTTAAGTAATTCATTCAATATCTTGATTTTTTGTTTTTTTTCTACAATTTATTATCACGGTACACCGACAAACCAGTAAATTGTGGTGTATCGGAAATCTGTAAACGTTTTGTTTACTCTGCTCTGCAAGGAAAACCTGATGTGATGATTTTTTCTTTAATTTTCATGTCAAAATTTACATTTAATTAAAACCAAGACCAAAAAATTAAGATATTTAATAAATTATTGAAAAATTTCAAAATCCAAAAAATACCATCTTTAGATATTAAAAAACAAATGGTATGTTTCTTATTTATTTATCTTAATTTTTGAACTTTGTATTCAGTTATTTTTTTAAGAAAATTATATAATCCGGATATTTAATAAATTAATGAAAAATTTCATTCAAAAAATTACATCCTTAGGTTTTTGAAAACTAATGATTTTTTTAATTTTCCAAAAAAATAAGTTTTAGGGTGGCTTGCACGAAAATGCTTAAACGCATTTAGTTCCTTAAACATGTTTAGCAAATATCAAAACGCCTTAAATGCTGTCACTTTAAACATATTTAGTGACTTAAAATGATTTAAGCATTTTGGTGCCAGCTGCCCTTAGAGTAGTTATGAGCTGCTACATTTTCTGAGATGAAAATAAAAAAATAATGGAAACCATGTTTTTTAAACTAAAAATGAGTTCAATTATAAAATTTAATAAACAGATTGACAAATAGATTTTTAGTGTAAATGCAGGTGAATCTAGTTGCTAGAAAAGACTAAGAGTAAAGTCCGATTATCGAGAATTGTTCAGGTGTTGTTTTAAGAATTCTTGAATATATTAAATCCGATGTATTTGTACCTCTGAATAAGGAAACCTATGGAACTGCCATACCTACGAAAAAAATGTGCATATCTACGCAACTAAATATGGCGGATTACATACTTCACGCGTTACTCTATCAGGAGAATATTATTGTTCTATGGTTTTGAATTTTGCCATATACAGTATACACTTATCTATAAAACTACCCTTGAAGCTTTTTGATTTTGTAATAAAGTCCACTTTGACATTATCTTAGTCAAAATGGGTTTTTAGGATTCTGTACCCAAAGGGTAAAACGGGACCCTATTTCAAGTCTCAATTTCGTTTTTTTTTTTATATCATAAGATAGCAAACAAGCAGATGGGTCTCCTGATGGAAAGAGTCAACCATCGCCTATAGACACCAAAGATGTTAATGGTGCGTTGCTATCTTGTGGCGAGATCTAATGCCACATGCATAAGTTTACTGGCTACCTTACCCTCCAAACCGGAACACGACAGCGACAAGCACTGACACTATTGCGGCAGGAATAGGTAAGGCGGTGGTACCAGACCCGGGCGAGACAATGCAGAACTCTACCACCTAGTAGCCACAATGGTAGTGACTCGATAGCCAATCGGTCGCCTTTTACGACCTGCCTGGCAGAACGGCAGTTGGCCTATTCTACAAAGGAGGCCGGGACCAACACGGCGTTTGTTTATTTATTATTTATTATTATTATTATTATTTATTAGTTATTTATTATTCGTTAGCAGTATTAGTACAATACTATCATACTACTACTACTAAGATACTTGTGACAGTACTATCATACTACTGCTGCTACTTCTGAATTATATTAAAATTATAAACTGCTACCTGACCCGCGCAGCTTCGCCTGTAAGTAGATTAACATATCGTCTAGATAGCTTTTCAGTTTTCATACAAATTTCATCCCCTATTTCAACCCTTTAAGGATTGATCATTGAAAAAAAAAAATTAGCCTATGTTTGACCCTGGCTCTTCAACTACTTCCATGCCAAATTTCATGAAAATCGGTCCAGCGGTATAGCCGTGAAAGAGTAACAGACAGACTTTCGCATTTATAATATTAGTATGGATCATATTATAATCTGTGTAGTAGTGTCCAAAGAGTATGTTTATGGTTTACAATGTAAGTATATAGCGACAAAATATGGCGGATGAGACACGAGTGACATCAGGTAAAATGTTGTCAATAAAGCAAAACTATTGTGTACAGAATTGGCTTGTTTTCATTGCATACGTTAGACAAAAACTCCATTTTATTGTTTCGTCTTCTAAACTATTACATATCTAAATATCTATATGACATTGTAACATTTTCATAGGTTTCCTTATTCAGAGATTTGTATGAAGAAATTTGTCATTTGCCCAAACTTGCCCACAATATGCCCTGTCTTAAGAGATTCACTAATACATAAATAAACACAATTTTTGTATCCTAAATATATATACCTTATACACTGTAACTAGTTGTCAAGAGGTTCTTATTGAAATTATTATGAATGTTAAAGATTGCTAAATGAATTTTTAGCTACAGCTGGATGGATCTGGACAAAATTTGCCATGTACATATGTATATAGAGTATACCCTTACTCAACATAAATAAAAATTGGTAAAGTGGGGTTCCGAAGTTGCCCAATCACAATAATGCAGACTAAGAAGAGGACTTTTATAATTTCATACTATGAACATTTAAGCTATTAAAGTCAATGATAAATATATATCTGCACCACAGGTTTACCGTATATAAAAACTTCTCTGAGTACATTTTATAAGTTGGTTGACTATTACTCAAATACTTGTAAAGCCTTCTAAGCCGTGATAGTTTTCCTTTTAACTTCATTTCATCATATTTACTACTATCATGATTTTTTCCTACTCCCAAAATCAACCGTTTAGCTTGCAGAAGGGTGGGACACTTAACTCTTACAAAAATTAGCACTTAAAAGCTTCATATTTGACAAACGAGTCACATAATCGAAAACTTGTTTTCACAAACCTACAAGATTTTCTAAAATCTATCCAACGATACCCCACACAATAGGGTATGTGAGAAAAAAATTAATATCCTCACTTTACACGTAGGGGGAGCTACTCTGAAAAAAATATTTTTCAAGATTTTATGTTACCACTTTGTTGACGTGATTAATATGTATTTTCTAGCCAAATTACAGCTTTTTAGTAATAAGGAAATCTGAGCTACCGTGTGGACAGACAAACAGACATAGCGAAATTCTAAGGGTTCTTAGTTTTCTTTGGCATTTTAAAAAATTACTGCCAGATTAATAACAAACTTATTTTTCAAAAAAGAAAAATTTTAAAATGTCTGTTCATCAGTGTAATTTATAAACAAAAGAAAATATACTTATTTCTTAAAAAAACAGCAGTCGCACTTACTAATGCACCCATTAGGAGCCGATAGTGTAAGTAGTGCACCAATAAGTAGCCAGTAGTGCAACTATTGTAGTTATAAGTTGTCAAAATTGCAACTAGTATCAATCATAAATAGTTGAAGAAGCTAACAGTGAATCCATAAGTTGCTAATGATGCAAGTAGTGCATCAATAAGTATCTAAAAGTGTAACTAGTGCACTCACAAGTAATGAAAAGTACATGTAGTGCACTTATAAGTAACTAAAGATGGTGATGGATGGTGGTGATGGTGGTGCAGATAATAATAATAATAATAATAATAATAATAATAATAATAATAATTTATTTAGTTATAAACAGATTTTAAAATTACACAATAAATCACTTCAATTTCGGTCAATCTTGGATATCATTTACATTATGTTATATCATGTTATGTTACATCATTTTAATTATTAATGTATTTAATTTAATGTATTTCTAATGCACATTTGTTAGTAACAATATTGATTTATTGTAAGAATATATCAGAGGTTCCCAAACTAGGCGTTGCCTGTATCTTGGGATAACCATATGGAATAATATGTATAGTATAGATTTTTATTCATAGCGCATAAGTTTGATTTAAATATAACTATTGATTAACTGAATTAAACTAATGGAATTAAATTAAATTAATTGAATTAAATACTATGCAGTTTTTCCATATGTCTCAAGGTAGAAAATAAAAATTTAAATTAAAACAAATTAAATTATATAAGAAAATTGACAAGATAATAGAATTCAGATAAGTTGATATGAATTAGAATAAGTCTTTATAATACAATAAATTACATTACGATCTAAATATAACGATAGTGGTCTCATAAGAAGACAGTGGTGTTAATTGTGCACCCACAAGTAGTTAATTGTGCAAGTAGTGAATTCAACCATTGATGGATTGTCTGATATTCTTTAAAATTTTATTTTAGTAATGTTGGTATTAAACAAACACAAATACAAATTAAGGTGTGTGGCAAAAACCCGCTTTCCAACCCTTAAATAGAATAGAGTAGGTTGATGACTTGATACAAAAAAAATAAATGTAAAATGATTCTGTTCATGGACATAAATATATGTTTATAGTCATACACATTTAGTGTTGCCATAGTTAATTTTTAAACATGTTATTTACAATTAAATATTTTGACCAGAATAATTTAAAAGGGAAATATTATGACATTACCAAATAACGTTTTAGATGATAGGACAAGGTTTTTGTTACTCACTATAATGGTAACATGCATTTTCTTCTCGTTAAAATAAAAAAAATTTACTTTGATTTATTATAATGAGAAGAAATTTTAGCTGTTTTACTTTGATTTGTTTTTTAAGAAAAACCACAAATGAAAGTAACTGATTTCTCCCCAATTTTAGAAAATCAGGTTTTTCCTTATATCTCCACGTTTTGAGAAAGCTTTTCCAAATATTTCCTAGGAAACTTTTCTGAATTATTTTCACAATGACATCAGTATGTATGTGTGTATGTATGTATACCTCTCTTAACATTTGGACGTCTTGGCAGATCAAGATGCAGTTGTCGTCATCGATTGGGTTCTATCAAACTAGGCTTCCTGAGAATTTCAACTAATTTTGGTACAGTACATTTTGAGAACTTTAAAAAAATTCCAAGACTAAGTTCCCAAAATATTTTTTTAGTAACTTCTAGCCTAACGCACTTATCAAAATGTGTCGAATACCATTAACTGGGGCAAAATTGGTTGATGAGTTCTGGTGTTATCGTTGACGAAGAATTTTGAAAAAATAGTTTTTCGATTTAATTTTAAGATTTTTCAACTAAACTTATAACCGATGTATTAGATTAGTATCGCCAACAATATTTTAGTTTTCATAAAACTGCGTTGAAAGCCGTTTGACAGATCAAAATCGAATCAAGTGCTCAAAAGTTGCAGCTATTCAAATGTCAAAATAATGTTGTTTTCAATAAACTTAGATTTTTAAACTCTTCCAGCTGAAAAATGTATGCTTAGGTATATTACCTGCTTTGAGCTTAAAATGCCTCAACTTAGCGGGTTGTTTTACGGATGGCCGGCAAGGTCAACCTCTTACAGATTTTTTTTCTTTACCTTTCTTTTTATATATCAAAAGATAGCAAACAAGCAAATGGGTCTCCTGATGGTAAGAGTCAACCATCGCCTATAGATACCAAAGATGTTAATGGTGTGTTGCTATCTTGTGACGAGGTATAATGCCACATGCATAAGTTTACCGGCAACCTTACTCTCCAAACCGGAACACGACAGTGACAAGCACTGACGCTATTGCGGCAGGAATAGGTAAGGCGGTAGTACCAGACCCGGACGAGACAATGCAGAACTCTACCACCTAGTAGTCACGATGGTAGTGACTTGCATAGCCAATCGGTCGCCTTTTACGACCTGCCTAGCAGAACGGCAATAGGTCTATTCTTCAAAGGAGTTCGGAACCAACATGGGGAAAACCAACCAACACCGAGAAAGCCTCACAGAACAAAAATTCGGAAATATTCAATATAAAATGTCTTGTCAGGTACTTTACGGCTAAGACGAGTGAACAGTGAACGTAATGCTTTGCTGGAAGATGACGCGCCAGATGCAGCAGAGAAACAAGCTGATATCATTGTCAGGGAGATGGAACAGCGTCAAAAGCTGATGGAGGACAACCCCGTGTCTGAAGAGTTAAGAAGGTATTAACATTTGTTATTAAAAACTGCAAATTTATCTCATATATATTTTTTAATAAAGAATAACAGGTGATAGTTAATGTAGCGTTGTTCCGTGCCGCCTTTAAAGAATCCAACTGTAACTCTGCCAGGCATTTCGTGAAATTGCGGCAGGAATAGGTAAGGTGGTTGTTCCTTATACCCGGGCAAGACGTTGCGGAACTCTACCGCCTAGTAGAAACGATTATATAGACACGTATGGTCAATCGGTCGCCTTTTACGATCTGCCTGGCAGAACAGCAGATGGTCTAATCTTCAAAGGAGCCCAGACCAACAAGTGGGATATTTATTTATTTATTTTATATTTTGTTATGTACAATAAAACATTAAATAAATAAATAAATATTAAATAAACTTATTGGAAACTTTCGTAAAATGTGTTTAAACTAACTGGGATATATTTTATTGAATTCTAAAAAACTTAATTAAAAGATGAAATAAAAATCAAGTTGCCATAAATGCCTTTTTGGGTTTTTTACAAATGTTGTTTACTGCGCAGTAGAGAAATTACCGCTCAGCCAGACTCACAGTCCCCGTATCGCCATTCGACGAAATTATATACTTTCGCAATTCCAATTTGCCAAAAGTACCTTTCTTATAGCAATAAGGACCTTGTACATATATATAAAATATAAAAAAATCTTCTAGGGAGGCGTTACGAGATCTTCCACAAGGGCTTACAATAAAGAGAAATATACGTGCTAAGCTGTCAGCTTCTGTCAGCCTTCGGTCCAAAAGTCGCCCAATATCTATGTATAAGAGACTCAAATACAGGATTAGCTTTGCTTGGAAAAGGGTGAGCTTCTGTTAGTGTGTATAATAAGTTAGTTAGAATATGTATGAAGAAAGTTAATATTAAGTGTAATATTAATATAATATTAAGTATTCTCACGCCCGTGTCCCTCAAGAGGTAGGCATAGGTACAGTCAGTGCACCCACGATTAGCCGAAGATACTTAGTCCTACAATATCATAGGTGGCAAGCCTATTGCTACCTGGGCAATAGGCAACAATATCCAATCCTGGGCAATGTTGTTTTTATCAGAAAGCTGAAGAAACACACTTTTAAATTTGCCCAACCTTGTGATTAAACCCAGGACCTTATGCGGTCAACACTGATTCCCGATCACTAGACCACAGAGGTGACAACTAAATAACTATATTATGTTCTTAAATAGATACATAGATATGCCTAAAAAAAAAGATACACATTGTCTTCTGAACATCCTCCAAAAATTAGAACAAAATTTTATATTGCGACATTGTCAATTTTATTTCCTTTTGTACATTGCTTTGTAAAAACAACTATAAATTTTGCGATTAAAGTTGGATATGCAGACGTATGTGTACCCACCAGCCGTGGTGCTTTTGGTTGAGCTGGGTGTCGGGAAGAAAAAATCGAGACCACAACTTTTCTTTTACAAATGTGCTTTATTGTAACGAAATAGAACAGCAATAAAGCTAGCACCGTTGCAAACTATTCTACGGGAGAGAGCCACTACTTTCCCTATCACTGCCCTTCTCTAAAACCGGTACCCTTTATACTGAAGCCCAGGAACTTGTCTGGGAAACTTATTTCTTAAGAAGTGTACGAAACTAAAAATAGAACGGAACAGAACTAATTGTATGGCCGCGTTCTTCCGTATGTATAGCCCGCGGCCAGACATGCGGATATGCCGACAAAGACGGCTGGCGTCATGCGTTGGCGCCACAATGTCTAAGATTTTGTTAAAACCCTACTTTTCGTAATCTCATCGCGATAATTTTATGTTAGGTAGCTTCTTCTGCCTCTAATTAGCTAGTGTGGCCCTCTAGCGAATGAAACGGTACTTTCTTTTCACAATTATAAGCGAAATAAAGTACATTTTGCCCTAAGACCTATCTAAAAACTAATTACATAGTGTTACTTATCATCTATGTACACAGATCTAATACGTACAAACTTATTTAACAACAAACAAGAGAGTTTTATACATTATGTAGTTTTTTCAGGACCTCGGAAACTCTGACAATTACAGAGTTGTACGCCTTTTCAGGTCGTACTATCCTGTTATCTATCTCTATCTTCCTGAAAAGTGCGTGAACGTATGGCTAAGGCTTATAATTACATCATACATATTATTTACAATCGATAAACATTCACTTTCACTTGAATTTTGCACTTTTCGGCGTTTTTCGTAAGTCTCTATTCCCGCATATAAATATAATCTCGCAAGAGTCGACTCGTAAATTAGTCGACTGCGTGGAACCATTTTCGTTCGTAATATGCTTTTAGGCAATGATCTCAACTACATAAAGCTTTCTTAATTTTATACAACAAAGCTGTATGTAGGTCTTAAGGCAAGTAAAACACGAAAACAAATATTATTTATTATAAAAACTTACAAACTAAACGAAATATACAATTTATCCTGCCTTATATAACTATTTACATTCATTATTTACATGAAATATGTGCTGCACAGTATGTTTTGCCATAACTATAACTATTTAAAAGAAATTAGAGACACTATTGAGTGTCAGTTTTGTTTTGGACTGTGCATCTTGGGTTTTTTTATATCAATGCTTAGATAATACATTTAGAATATTTATTTCTTTCCCTAATGTTTTATAGACATAATATGACTATTGATTGCCTTATGATCAAAATTCGATCATAGACTAAACATTAAAATCTCTTAGTTGTAAAGGAAATAGTTACATGTGTGTATCATGTATGTTACGTGATTGTAGTGTGTGTAATGTTTACTTTTATTAATTAAATGTATTTCCAATGCATATTTAAAAATATTAGGTTTCTGCAGCCCTCCGCAATGTAAACTTTAATCGTGCTTAATTTCATACTTCTCCGATCTTGTAATTTTCGGGAAATTGCCATATGATTGGCACCACACCATTAACAGTGGTGCCTTTTGGTATTAGCAAACAATTTTTCTTTTCGTCAGGAAAGCCGTATGCTCTTTTGCTATTCTATGAAATAAAAAAATCGGATTCAATTTGAGGATATTGTGATTTATCCATCTGTCTTTTGTCACTCCCATCGTGACTACTAGGTGATAGATATCAGCACTATCTCGACCAGTATAGTACCACTGCCTCACATATACCGTCGAATTTGTCAATGCTTATTATTATTGTTTCGGTTTGGAGGGTAAGGTATCCAGTTGACTTACGCTTGTTTCATTACCATCCCACCACAGGGATAGCAACGCACCATTAACATCTTTGGTGTCTATAGGCGTTGGTTGTCTTTCTATATCAGGAGAGCTATCTGCTTCTTTGCTATCTAATGATATAATATCTAGCCTAACTAAGGTTGGCTTATCCAAGAAGCAGCATACGGCTAAATTCGATATAATTTTTTTTAAAATATTTTCAGTTGAGTGACAGATTCAAAAATTTGGTATTCTCAATAGAACTGTGGTATGAACCAATTCGGAATATCGAAGGACATTTGGGATCGGCTGTGGGGTCTTACTTTCACCTTCTGCAGTGGCTGTTTGGGTTAAATGTGTTGCTGACGGCAATGTTCCTCTCTTTCATAGTGGTGCCACAGATTTTACATGATGAAACACACCCCTTGAATAAGAGTATTAGCTTTCTAGATGTTATAAGTGGATTGGTAAGTTCATATTTGTTTTGTATAAATTACAGTCATAGTAGAGTTGTGCTACGTCCCACTTTTAATGAAAACAACATATCCTTATCCCAATATCGTCAGTGCTTGTAACTATCGTATTGCGACTTTGAGGGTAAGGTAGCTGACGTTGTAACATTAGACCTCTGCCATACAAATGGCAATGCTCCATTAACATCAACGTCCCTAAGCAATTTTTTTTTCTTTGCATTAGGAGAGCAAGGTTTTTATTTGCTATTTGATGATGATTTTGTCCTGGGTTGGTCCGGACTCCCTTTGAAGAATATGTCGTAAATCTATTTTTTAAGTAGAGTTTTTAATGCTGTAAAACTATAGTAATGGACTTTCCATTTCCTGTATCTTAATCTTTTAAACAAAGAAATAATTTTTAAATCCATACTAATATTATAAATGCGAAAGTAACTCTGTCTGTCTGTCTGTCTGTCTGTTACGCTTTTACGGCTAAACCGCTAAACCGATTTAGATAAAATTTGGTACAAATATAGTTTGAGACCCAAGAAAGGACATAGGGTAGTTCTTATCCCGGAAATCCCACGGGAACGGGAACTATACGGGTTTTTATTTTAGATTTTTTTTCACGCGAACGAAGTCGCGGGCACAGCTAGTCGGTTCATAAATGATCGAATTCTGAGGTAACACATGAAAAAAAACACACCCCAATTGATAACCTCTGTCTTTTGGGTAGTCGATTGAAAATATTATACAACTTGATACAAATTGAAAATCTTGGTATACAACAATGCTCAATTTGAGAGTATATAATTAAGTTAGTATAATACAAGAGATTGTTGATATTATCAACAATTAATGGTATGCTTTCTTGTTATCTAGATATTCGGATATTTTATAACATAAAAATAAAATAAAAATAAAATAAATAAATAAAATAACATCGTTTTTCCTTTTTTAGTCTTTTTTGTCCTTTTAATTGATAGAAAAAAATATTTTAAGGCAAGCAAAGCTGCTGGTAGGAGCTAGTAAGTATAAAATTTATAAAACGCTAATGACCCACCTCGGCCTGTTACTAATTGTTTATGATGGGTACATTTACACATACAGCACATACACAATTTTTAAAAAGTCAAAACCAGTTTTTATAGAAGCGATCACTACCAAACTTAAAATGCTGGATGAACCGGAAGAAAAGTATCTTGTTTACGCCCGTATCCCCGAAGGGGTAGGCAGAGGTACAATAAGTGCACCCACGATTAGCCGAAGATACTTGGTCCCACAATGTGATAGGTGGCAAGCCTATCACCAACCGGGCACTTTCCAATTCTGGACAACGTTGTTTTTATCAGAAAACTGAAAAAACACATTTTTGAATTGCCCGACCCAGGAATCGAGCCCGGGACTTCACGTGAACAACTCTGACACCGGACCACTAGACCGCAGAGGCGATTGTCGAGGCGAGGATGAACCTGAAGATTGCCTGAAAATTTTATCAAAATCATTCCAGCTGTTTTAGAATCTTACAGAGCATACATACACACATTATCCTTTATATATATATATATATATATATATATATATATATATATTTTTATGTATTTCAGGGTGGTCTGGAAGATTCGTTACTGTTTTACGGCCATTACCATGATGGGGACATATCTACGGTGGGCTCTTTGAAATACAACATGCCATTTGCATATTTTTTCACTATGGTGTGTGTATACTTGGCTTTATTTGCTGTTTTGTGCTACAGGTGAGACTTTTTTCAACGATTTCAGCATTATTGCAAAACTGTGCGTTTATTATTGTAATGTTTTTTCCTGTGAGTCAGGTTTTTTGATGTTTTTATTAAAGTGTTTGCTCGGTTTCTTTAAATAAAATATTAGTAGAAGCTGTTTTTTGTTATCCTTGTGTCTCAGATGAGCGTGTAAAGTTTATGGCCTGCAAAGTGTTTAACATAGTATTATATAAAATCTAAGAAAAGGGAGAAGTATTTATCACTAGCTGTGCCCGCGACTGTGTTCGCGTGGAAAAATTTCTAAAATAAAAACGCGCATAGTTCCCGTTCCCGTGGGATTTCCGGCATAAGAACTATCCTATGTCCCTTCTTGGGTCTCAAACTATATTTGTACCAAATTTTATCCAAATCGGTTCAGCGGTTTAGCCGTGAAAGCGTAACAGACAGACAGACAGACAGAGTTACTTTCGCATTTATAATATTAGTATGGAATAGTATGGATAAATACTTGTAACTAATAATACGCAAGGATGTATAAATATAATAATTTTGATATCTTCTTTAAAAGATAAAACATAAATTTAGAAAAAAAAGTTTTCTTAAATTTGTAAGTGGCATAAAATATTTTGCTCTGTTTTTATAATAAACAATGAACGTTTATGATCAAATGGTTTTATGATGAGTGATAGATACATAAACATATAATCTAAATTATAAAACGTAACGTATAAAATCTATATATTAAAATAAATAAAACACTTATTGATCTAAGTAAGTAAGTTATTTGCTTGTGTTATGGGTGTTAGTATATATATATATATATATATATATATATATATATATATATATATATATATATATATATATATATATATATATATATATATATATATATATATATACTAACACCCATAACACAAGCAAATAACTTGCTTACTTTGGGGTTAGATCAATAAGTGTTTTATTTATTTTAATATATAGATTTTATACGTTACGTTTTATAATTTAGATTATATGTTTATGTATCTATCACTCATCATAAAACCATTTGATCATAAACGTTCATTGTTTATTATAAAAACAGAGCAAAATATTTTATGCCACTTACAAATTTAAGAAAACTTTTATATATATATATATATATATATATATATATATATATATATATATATATATATATATATATATATATATATATATAAATACTGGAATATATTAAACACCTAAACCCGGATCCCCGTCGGAGGTTGAACCCCAGCCCCGTCGATTGCGTAGTCAGGGTCACTAATAACCCGACCAACGCGGCGGTCAATGTTGTCGATATATAATAAGACGTGAATTATTAAACAATTTAATGTAATAATTTATCATTTGTCCAAATTCAATTCACCATAATTCTTGATGGTTTTTCATGAATTATATGAATTTAAAAAAGTTTTCGTGTTAAAATTTATATTAAAGAAGAAATCACCAATTAATCGTAACACGATAACCATCTCTCAACTTGCGTTGCATTCTAGGCAAACTTTGTATAGATAATCATCATTTTCTTTTGCCGACCGATAAATTGGTGAATTGTGGTGAACCGACATATTGATTGCGTTCGATTTCTGGCTGGTACACGCGGGGACGGGTGTTACGATATGTATAGATGGAGCGGAGGTTGTGTGTTGCAGGACGATGTCGTCGTACCGGCGTAACTTCATCCAGCTGGGCGGCGGCGCGGCGCTGGTGTTCGCGGCGCGCGTCTTCTGCGGCTGGGACTTCAGCGTCCTCACCCGCCGCGCGGCGCAACTCAACGCCGCTAGCCTCTACCACGAGTTCAAGGTACCACCGCTTACCACAATTACTTTATAGAAAACTACCGGTCACTCGTCACTTAACTCGGTATATGTTACTTCTTGGATAATGTAGCTTTCCAAAGGTGAAAGAGTGTGTAAAATCGTGCGAATAGTTTTTGAATTAAATTGTAACAAATAAACAAACAAAAAACTTGAGAGGTGTCAAGGGACACCCGGATGGAACGAAGTTCCTTTTATTATTATTTACAAAAAACCTGTATACACTCAACAAAAATAATCGTCGCGACACCACACTGTTCAATGCGAAATAGAAATGAAAATATCTGGCTTGCTTTCTATAAGACAGAGAGAGAGAGAGACAGACAGAGAAACATCCGCACGCCGCACAGCTTACAATACCTTACTATAGCAAAAAGTGTCGTGACAACTTTTCGTAAGAATTTTTTCCGTCTAGCCCCCTTTCTCAACGCGCGATAAGGAACTTCGTAGAATTTTCGACCCACGGTCGAATTCCGGCACCCGGTCGAATTTCGGAACCCGGTCGAATTTCGGCACCCGGCCGAATTTCGACTCGCGGTCGAATTTCGGCACCCGGCCGAATTTCGACACTTGGTCGAATTTCGGCAACCGGTCGAAATTCGACAGGCGGTCGAAACTCGGCAACCGGTCGAAATTCGACAGGCGGTCGAAACTCGGCAACCGATCGAAATTCGACACTCGGTCGAATTTCGACACGTTTGAAATTCGACTGTGTCGAAATTCAACTTTTGGTCGAAATTCGACATTCGGCAGAAATTCTGTATAAATGTCGACCATTTGGCACTAGAAAAAAAGTAAACTCAATCAAATAGTAGATAGACTCTTTCACTTTCAATGCACGAGCTAAAGGGAAGTGGCTGGATATTTCTGTGCTTACAATACCTTACTATAGCAAAAAGTATCGTGACAACTTTTCGTAAGAATTTTTTCCGTCTAGCCCCCTTTCACATCGCGCGATAAGGAACTTCGTTCCAAAAATAAAAGGTATGTAAAGTATGTTTTGGTTCTCATTTTTAAATATTGCCGACAAATAGTTAATCAGTTTGGCAGATAAGATAGTATAGTAGATATTTGCTTAAGAATATGTAGGTCACACTATAAGTTTTGCGTAACTTAAAAAAACAACATGTTATAACCAAAATATTATGTTTATTGCTTTTCAAAATAATCTGCTTTACATTTTAAACATTTTTTCATGCGATCGAACCATTTTTTAAAACAGGAGGACCACAGATCTAAAAGCATGTTTTCTACGTGCTGATTGAACGTTATCACTGCCTCTTCGTTGTTGGTAAAAGTAAAACCTTTCATCAAATCTTTGATTTTGGGCAAAATACAGAAATCACAGGATGCTAGGTCGGGGCTATGCGCAGGATGAGTGACGAGATGTACTTTTTCGGAAGCCAAAAATGACTTTGTTTTGCTGGCCGTGTGTGAAGAAGCGTTATCATGGTATAGGAGAATGCGGCTTTTGAGTCGTCTTTCGCGAACTTTTTCTAACACCCTGGGTAAACAAATGGTAGAATACCACTCGGCATTAACATTCTTTTGATCTTCACGTGGAATTGTACAGATGGGACCCATAGCTGAGAAAAAAAACGCGGTCCTTTTTTTACCAACGTTTCTCGCGTGTCTCGCTTTTGTTGGTCTGTTTTCATTTTCAAACACCCATTTACAAGATTGCTGTTTTTTTTCAAGTTCAAAACAATAAATCCACGTTTCGTCTCCTGTGACAATGTCATAAACAGCATTAGAATGTACGTGGTCGTACTTCAGTAGCATCTGTGAGCACCATTCCACGCGAATCCGCTTCTGCTCCGCTGTCAGTTCATGAGGGATCCAACGACAAAAAGTTTCCGAACTTTCAATTCTTCGTGTAAAATTTTCTGAATTTGGCTCATACCAATAGTTCTCGAATTGTCTCATAGGTAATCCGGGGGTTTTCTTCAATTAACCGCTTAACAGTAGCCACATTATTTTCGTTGACGGCAGTTGAAGGCCGCCCTTCACGAAATTCGTCATGTAAAGAAACTCAACCTCTCTCAAATTCAGCAAACCATTGCCTCACGGTGCTTAAACAAGGTGCTTCTCTCCCAAAAGCATTTTAAAGAGGAGCGGCACAGTCTTGCGGAGAAAGAGAACTTTTAAAATCATAAAAAATCATCGCGCTAAAATTTTTTCGACTTAATTCCATTTTCGTTGCGTACGTAGAACTTTGATGTGTGATAAAAAACAATTGACAAATCATTTCCCACCAATTGTTTTTTTTTATTTCTAAGAAGGTTGCAACGTTTTAAAAATATAACATTCGTAATTCAAATAGTTCCGATAGCTAGAAGTGCAAAACTTTTAGTGTGCCCCATGTATCTGATTTTCCAATAAATTAAAAAAAAAATGAATGGATAGTTGTTATAAAATTTATAACAACTTTAAGACAATTCTGCAAAGTTTGTGACTTATTTATTTATTTATTTAAATACTTTATTGCACAAAAAATAGTACAAAAGGCATAACTTAATGCTATTAAGCATTTTCTCACAGTTTACCTTTCTTGATGCTGAGAGAAAAAGCTTGGGTAGTGCATAAAAAACTAATTATGAGCTATCAATAAAACTAAATACTAGATTCTAAATTACCATAACTAATCTATTTTTGTGATATACTACAACAAAGGAAGTAAGCTACATAACAACATTAGTGTTAATAATACATATATTCTATCCAATAGTTAAATATACATAGATTGACTACTTACATAGAAGATAAATATATATACATCGTTATTCAATAATTATTATAGAACTTTACTTATAACATTTACAGATATTAACATAATATAAAATACACACATATACAAAATTAACTATTCTGACAATTTAAAAAGTGCTCGTACAATGCAGTTTTAAAATTTGATAAAGTAGATGATTCACGCATCTGAGACGGGAAAGCATTCCATAACCTTATCGCAGTAACTGTGAAGGAATTAAAATATGTTGCCGTATTGTGGTCCGGATACATCAACGTACTAGAATTTTGAGACCGCTGAAGCCTACCTTGACTTGAAATGTATTCAAAACGTTCTTTTAGATATATTGGAAAATATGGATTATTAAGAATATTAAATAAACATGAGAGAACGTGCATGTCCCGCCGGAGACGAATATTCAGCCACTTTAATTGTGACCGAAAATGGGTGATATGGTCATATTTACGCAGTCCGAATATATATCGAATGCATAAATTAAGCAGCCTTTCAAGTTTATTTAATAGTTCATCGGTAATATCAGTATAACAAATGTCTTAGCATTCATTCTGCCTACTACGATAGAAATCTAGTGTGAAGATGTAACTACACAGTGAAAATTATTAGGCACTAATTACAAATAACCTGCTTAACTCGTTTTGCTGAATATACTGCAGTTTTTTTTATGATTTTTCAACTTTATGCTTAGCCATGACGTCATACAATAGGATGAATAGTCTGACTAGAATGTCAGGTACAAAATAAGAAATAATATTTATATGTCAAGTATTCCTTTTAGACACAAAGACACAGAATGCATAAATGCATCTTTAGTTTCTATAGTCGATGGTTATCTGTTACACCAAGAGAATTATCAGTTTGAGTGTTTTCATATGATATAGACGATGCATATTACGAATAATATCGATTTCAATTGAACATATATCAGGTACTAGCTGTTACTTGCGACCTCGTTCGCGTGACTGAAAATTATTACTTTATTTTGTCCACTCGGTTAAAAAAGCAGGTTATAGCAATCCGGGAAATTGTAGCTGTCTAACGGCAATATATTTTTTAAGATAGATCCAGTAGTTTCTGAATTAAAAACATATGAATATATGAATGTTTTTGCTTAATAATGTTACGAGCTTGTAGCTCAATATTGTATAGTAAAATACCACTTATATCAAAACCGTGTGTATTTACCACTAAATGTACGACACACCTCAATCCAAAACGTATATACAACCGACTAATACTGATAACAAAAACCATCACTATATTCACACTAAAATCAAGCGGCTAAACCGAATCACTGAACTAATTATCACTTTGTATCATTCTATCGTAGTCGCACTGATTGCTTTTAAAAACTACTTGCTTCGCTGTAACACATTTCTACATATACACGAAGTAAGTTCGAAAATGTTCTCGAAAGTTCTGCAATATTCGAGACTAACCATGAGTTGTAAACAATTTCAATGTAAACAAGTCATAATACATGTTAATCTCTTATGCGAGAATGCTCATTATTGCATTGTTTTTTGTGTGACAAGTGCCTATTGTTTTTCTGATAAAAGCGGTTGTCTCTTTCTTTTTGTTTAGATTATTCCAGTGAAACTATAGCTTTTCGAAAAAATAACTGTCTCTTTTATCTAGATTGTTCTGCAACAATAATATTAGTATAAATTTGAAATAGCCCCTGAGGCCCTAACTGTATTTTTTGTTTGATCCTTTAAGAATGCGATACTCTGTATAGTATACAATTTTATTTTTTTAGGAGCTACTGAGTGAGCAAAACAAAAACCAAGTGACAAGAACATTCTGCATGAGATTTGGACAGCGTCTGGCTAATATCGTGGTGACTGGAGCGGTGTTAGTGTTCATAGCTGGACTGGAGTACGGCGTGTGGCGCCTGCTCAGCGTGGACCGGCCCGCCGACCACTGGGAGATCTACGTCTCGCTGGTCATCACCGCCGTGCTCACGATCTGCCCGCTCCTGTTCAGCTTTATTGTTAAGTCAGTATTCGTGCGAGTTTTATCGTCATTTTTAAAATAAAAAGGAATCAAGGTGTTTTTAAATAAAAAAAGTATAATAATCCCGAAAGCCACGTAAATTTTAGACGTCTCTTAAAGTAAAAAAATATACTTTTTAGGTATTTTTTAAGAAAAAATGTACTTTTTTTGGTATTTATGAAACAGAAAGTCTCGCCATGTAGCCGACTTGACTTTGAAAAAAAAATAGAATTTGAATATTATTGAGGAACGGCGATATTTTTGGCTGAAATAGATTTTTTTATATCATAAGATAGCTTTGTTAGCTATCTTATGATATAAAAAAACACATGGCTTTTCTGATGTAAAGAGAAATTCATGGCCGGTAGACAGAAAAACAGTTAATGGCCGTGAGGCGGGATGGCTATGCCAAAATGCATCAGTCTACCGACTACCTTACCCTCCCAACCGGAACACAAGTAAGTAGCTGGTATTAAGTTAGGTAGCTGATAAACTTACACATGTGTCATTAAAATCCCGCTACACGGATAGCAACGCATGATTAACATCTTTGGTATCTATAGGCGATAATTGTCTCCTTCCAATAGGAGATCCGTGTGCTTGTTTGCTATAAAAAATACGCACCCCCTAGTTATTGTTGACCATTTTGTAGATTCGAGTTCTACGGGCCTCGCACGGCGTTCTACGTGACGCTGGCCAGGACGTGGCTGCTGGACATCAGCACCTTCATGTTGCTGTTCGTCTACTGGGCGAGATCTGGCACTAAGGTACGACCAGTCTTCTCATTATGATGTAAAATATATTGTGACAACCACACTAAGTAAATTACCCATAACTAATTACATTATGTAATAATAGTTGTGCCCGCGACTTCGTCCGCGTGGAATAATTTCTAAAAGTCCCAGGGTTTTACACACATAGTTAGTTCCCCGGTAGACCGGGTGCCGAAATTCTACCGTGGGTCGAAATTCGACCGGGTTCCGAAATTCGACCGGGTGCCGTAATTCGACCGCGGTCGAAATTCGACCGGGTGCCGAAGATCGACTGCGAGTCGAAATTCGACCGCGGGTCGAAATTCGACCGGGTGCCGAAATTTGACCGTGGGTCGAAATTCTACGGAGTTCCTTATCGCGCGTTGTGAAAGGGGGCTAGACGGAAAAAATTCGTACGAAAAGTTGTCACGACACTTTTTGCTATAGTAAGGTATTGTAAGCTGTGCGGCGTGTAAATGTTTCTCTGTCTGTCTCTCTCTCTCTGTCATAGAAAGCAAGCCAGATATTTTCATTTCTATTTCGCATTGAACAGTGTGGTGTCGCGACGATTAATTTTGTTGAGTGTATGCAGTTTTTTTGTAAATAATAATAAAAGGAACTTCGTTCCATCCGGGTGTCCCTTGACACCTCTCAAGTTTTTTTTTATTTTCTAATAAATCCCTCGGGACCCGCTACAATGGCGCCCAACGTGGGGCCATTGTAGCGGGTCCCGAGGGATTTATTCAAATCCAATAAAAAATGGGGGGAATAAAGTGCCAACGGCGCGATGAGGGACGGTCTGGAACTTAGCTGGGGCTCGTCAAAGCGCGCCGAAGATCCCCAGATGAAAATGAGAAAAGGGCGTGTGGACGGCGCGGTTCGCTTATATACCCATCAGCGGGAGAGCAGCAATTCCGACGCCGGCGCATCACTACTAGTGTTGTCCCATTGAGATTGATAATCGTAACTGGAAATCGGAATGTAACAGATAATCGTACCCGTTACACCAGATAAAAATAGTACAACAAAAGAGATTTTAATGCAAATTTTTACTTCTAAAATGCGATTTAAAAAAACGATTCCTTCAATTTATGCCTGACACTCTGTTTAATTTTTTCTCCGTATTTATCACGTGGAGTGTTCCGACGAGTTGTTCGGATTAATTCCTGCCGCTAAATTCCATCATTGGACGTCGCGTCAAAATTTAAAGTTCCATTCTCACCACCGCAATTTCTGGAAATCCACAACCGTGCGCTTTTGTCGGCATTTTTTGCCTTGCACTACTTCTTTGTAGAATTAATTATCCGCGGGGGTGTTTCCGAACGGACACGACTTGGAGACCTTCTTGGAGAGAGTGTGTCTCTGTGTGTGTGGGTGTCTGTGTGTGTGTGTGTGTGTGTGTGTGTGTGTGTGTGTGTGTCTGTGTCTATGTGTGTGTGTGCGTGCGTGCGTACCTGCGTGCGTGCGTGCATGCGTGCGTGCGTGTGTGCGTGCGTGCGCGTGCGTGTGCGCGTACGGGTGCGTTTGTAAACATCTCATAACTTTTGAACGGCTGAACCGATTGAAATGCAGTTGATGGTATTCGATTGGATTCCACTCAACTTAGACTTCCTGAAAATTTGAACTAATTCAGTCCAGGAGATTTTGAAAAATTTTGAAAAAATACAAAAAAAAATTTGGCGAAACAGTATTTTTTTAAATATAACTTCCAGATTTATGTACCGATTAAGTACAAAAACTAATCAGCTCCATTCCTCAAAAAACTACGTCTAATACATAAATTGCATCAAAATCGGTTTATCAATTTGGGAGTAATTGTTGCCAAACATTTTTGAAAAAAGTGTTTTTTCGACATAGCTTCGAAATTTTTCAACCAGACATTTTTTGGTATTCTACGATATCCTAGTACTAAAAAACTACGTCAAATGCCCTTTCAAAAATAAAAATCGAATCTAATTCTCAAAATTTATAGCTTTTCAGATATTAAAATTACGTTGTTTTTAGCAAACTTCTTCATTATTTTAAATTACTTTCAAGTTAATTTATCAATTGACTTTTAAATCTTACGAGTGTTTCTCCTTTAAAAACTGCGTCAAATATCATTAATTTGATCAAAATCGGTCAATTTCTTTGGGATTTATCAATGAAGAAAACTAAAAATAAAATGTTTTTTGACATTGCATCGAAAATCGAAATAAAAACAACATTATAAAATTGCATGCATTCCAACGCTGAATATATAAAAATTGCTTTATCTCTGTCTAACAAGTCTGAATTTTCATAATATAACAAAGCTGCAAAAATGTTGTCAGTGTTTTAATTTCAAATCATTTAAGAAAATAACGTCACCTTAAACAGCTTGCGGCCAATACGCCGTTACTAAAAAAAAGCTATCAATGTACGTAAAATGTCAAATAACTCTTTGTTTACAAAATATTAAATTAATTTAAGCGTTTATTTGTATTTTTTATAATTTTAGTGTTCTACCTTAAATCTAAAATAAAACTAATTGTTAAAGTAACACGCCCGATTGCAATACAATTTATCAATTGTTGTGTAGACAGTAAACAGCTGTTCTTAAGTCCGCAATTAATCGGGACGAAATTACGTCTACTAGTTTTCTTCATCTACGGAGATAATTCTCGGCCATGTCTTGTTTGTATTGCGTACACATTCGATAACTGTCACTACGTATATAGGCTTTCTGTTATGTAATAGCTATAGTAGAAATTGTATTTTAGTGTTGGGAAACAAGTTTTGGCCAAGAGATGTACCGGCTGGTGATATTCGATACCCTGGTTTCCCTGCTCTTCCTTCCCGCTGTAGAGATTACTAGAGGTTTCATTTATAAGTGAGTTTTTTTTGGTTTTGTATTTTATTTTATCTCCTTTTATTATTTCTATTAATTATTGATGCCGTTTTGCTTATACACCATGGCGGCGACTTTATTTATGTGCTGACTTGATCAATTTGAAGTTATTGATGTTTTGGTTTTAACGATTTTTTTCCATGACATAGGATTGCAAAATAGCAAATGGAATCAGAAGATGGAAATAGATAATCATCTTCTATAGGCACCACAGACGTCAAAGATTATTTTATTTATTTATGATGATGATTAATAAAATAATTTTTAACGTCTTAAAATAGTAATTTAATTTTAAATAGCATTAATTTTAATTATTTTAATGTTTTTATAAGTCGCCCCTCTCCTTGTATAAGTAGCTGTTTCCGACAGGTTCTATAATGCTCTAATTAGTGTTAAGCCTTCTTATATTATCCCTTGTAACATTATGGAATATGCAATAAAACAAATTGAAGATGATTTGTCATCCGTGTTGTGATAATGTATTGCTCATGCATAAGCGCTAAACTTATACATGTGCATGGCTATCTCACCTTCATACCGGATCACGAGAGTTACAAACCTGACACTCTTGTAAAAGGTTAGGCTAATCGCTAGCTTTTTACGATGACGAGGATGAATAAAGGCCGATGGTCTATTCTGTAAAAGGTGTCTGGACCAATATTGTGAGTTAAAAAGCGGGATATATTTCTGTGCCGTAGGGATGTGACGATCTCATTACCCGCTGGTGAGATAATCTTGTTTGCAACCAGCGTAGTCATTCAACCAAAGAAGTGGAAGTGCCATGCTGTAATTGCAGCCGAATATGCCGCACGTTAGGGAAGATACCATTATCTTATTTAACATTAATGTAAAGTAATAGCTCGTATACTGTATTTTGTTTGGTTCGTGAGAGGAGGCTTAAGCTGGCCTGTGTATTTCCATAGCGGGGTGGGGGATTGGGCGCTTGAAAACTGCTGCACGGGACAAAGAGATTAAGGAGGTCAAGGCGACTCGTACGACGCTCACGCATAGATTTATTAATGACTTCATGCCAGTCTAAATGCAATGCACTATTATCTTGAGAAAAAAGTCGGTCTTGTTATTTTTGATGAAGACAAAGATATCTTTTCGGACTGATCCTTCCTATATTTTCTACGACGCGCTGGTACGAGTTTTTCGGTACCAGCTGCTTCCTCTTGCTAACATTCAATATAGAGCGGTTCGAAGCGTTAGAGACCAGGCAATTTTTAGTCGACTTGATTCTGTAGCATATCTATCGCATATATCAGTTTGTTCTATAGAATCTTCTTAGGCGCTCATAATTTGGTCATAATCGAACGGAAGGTTATTATCTTACGTATTTAAAAATGAGCCGTATGTGGAGTCGACGTAGTCCAGTTGTATGGTGATGAGTTGGCGGTATCCAGCGGCGGTTGTGTTGGCTCGGCGCCGGCGTTCGGCACGGCGTACAACTCGCTGTCGCTGGTGCGCGCGCAGTCGCTAGTGTGGCTGGGCGGCGTGTTCGGCCCGCTGCTGGCCGCCCTCGCCGCGGCCAAGCTGCTGCTGCTCTTCTACGTCAAGAAGGAGGTGGCCTTGAGGATGTGCCACCCCGCCACTAAGGTACTGCTCTCACCACACAATACTGGAAACTAACGGAAGTCAATGTACATACTAGTAATATTCGAGAAACGCACCCATAGACACCTCTCACGGATGCTGCATCTCGGGATATCTCGAGACAGTTTGTTCAGAACCATTCCGGGATATCGCGTCCGTGAGAGGTATGTATGTGTGCATTGTTCGAATATTACTTGTATGTAGATTGACTTTTGTTAGTCTTCAGTATTTTGTGCTTTCACCCTACCATAAGTTGACTTGCCTAAAGTAATAAATCACCAGTGCTATCTTTATGCAGATGATATATCTGTTGTGGTAACAAGTCATAAATTAAAAATACAAAATGAGTGCAATAATGCATTAAAATCAGTAGTAGACTGGCTTAACGCTAATAACTTAAAAGTAAATTTTAATAAAACAACCTATGTAAATTTTCAAAGTTATAAAACTAGTCCTTTAAATTTAGTAATATCCTATGATAACACTATATTAAAAGACAGTGACACATTTAAGTTTCTAGGTGTTTGGCTTGACAAAAACTGTAATTGGAAAACACACGTACGTAAGTTATGCAGCAGTATAAATTCGCATGTATATGCTCTGTATAGGTTAAGGCAGATAGCTGGTGAAAACATAGCTTTAACCTCCTATCATGGGTTTGTAGCTTCTAAGTTGAGATATGGGATAATTATGTGGGGAAACTCAACACATGCTCATAAAGTTTTTATTGCACAAAAAAAATGTGTTAGGGCAATCTGTGGATTAAATCCGTTAACCTCTTGTAAACCCTTCTTTAGGAAACTTAAATTGTTAACATTAGCATGTATGTATGTGTATGAAGCTGCAATTTTTGTAAAAAAACATCCTGATATATTTCCTAGACTAGGGGAGTCTGCAAACTTTAATATAAGAGATAAAGATAGGATCGTAATGCCAGTAATAAGCAGTTCAATGTTAGATAAAAACTGTTATGCAATGTGTTTAAAAATATATAACAAATTACCAAAAGACATAAGATTATTAGAAATAAATAAATTTAGAAACATGTTACATTCATTTTTGATTAAGAAAGGGTTTTATACTGTAAATGATTTTTTTTGTTAACCTCATATTTGGACTTAGTGGTAATACTAATAATCCTAATTTTAATCTCATAATAGCCTATAGGAATGTGTTTTATAATATTTATTTTTATTTTAAATCCTCAAATTGACATGTTACCATAACAATATAAATAATAATGTAGTATTTAAGATTAATATAATTTTTTCAAATGTGCCATATATGTATAATATTACAATTTTTTAATTCTTTTTTTTCTTTTTTGACATTCGATATTATAATAGAATATTTGATTATTATAAAAGTTTATAAAATCTAATGACTTAAACATGTACTTATATAAATTATTTAAATCAGAATATTAAGAGTAAGAATGTTGAATGTTATTTTAAGTAAATATGTATGGAAACAAGAAACAAGTAATTTAAAAAAAAAAAAAAAAATTAATATAATTTGTAAATTTTAATATTGCATGCCGTTTGGTAGAATACGTGGTACTTTTTAATTTTAATAACTGCATATTTTTTGCTGTAACCGTGTTCTGAGCAATAAATTTTATTTCATATTTCATTTTATTATTTCATTATTTAGCCTTTGGATATTTTCCAGTTAACTGATTCTTAAGACCATAACTTTATTCAGAGTAACGGTTATAAATAATTAAGCCATAAGGTGTGAGGTTGGTACTTTTTCAGGTTTTGTTAAAAACCTCATATATCAGAGACTGGATGATTAATAGATTGACTACCGCTCACATTATAGGCCTTAAAACCGTTGGTTTTTCGTGTATGATAACATCTATGATTACTTCTTTGAAAACATAAGTGACACAGATTTTTTATGTATAGTGTAGCGTATAAACATAGCAAAAGGGAGAACTTGTCTCCAACGAGCGTAAGATAGCATGTCCTGGGTGAGTTTATGGCATCATCAAGACCAGGTTGGCGAAGATAATCAAAAATGGAAAGAGTAGGGTTATATAAAACTGCTGACTGTTTCGTAATATAGGGGCCAGTCTACTGGTTTAGATTGTAAGTTCCTGGATCTGATCTCCAATCTGATCAGTAGCTGCTCGAAGTCTAGAGTGGTGTGTTACCACTACCTAGCCTCGAATTAGTTCTTAAAATTGTCCGCCTCCATTACCGTCAGAAACTAGCGACAATCGTTATCGTGAGAGGCGGTGCTAGGGGTCATAGGGCTCATCATCCATCTCGCTGACCAACTAACCAGTGAACAGTGGTGAATTTTAATGACCAGAGAGTCAACAAAGAACGGGCGCGCCTGTTTATTCCGTTTACCCGTAATTGTATTATCACGCCCGGGCGTGATAATACAATTTTAATCGTGCAAGAGTTCAACTGTGTATTGCACATGTCCATGTCCATACCGCGCAGGTGTGGCGCGCGGCGCAGACGCAGGCGGTGCTGTACATGTTGGTGACGCTCTCTCTCTTCGCCACGCTTTTCGCCACCGGCTCCTTGTTCCTCAGGTGAGTGTTGTGCATGCTTTTGACGTTTGATTTTGCCACACTAGCGTTAGTGCTTGTCACTGACGTGTTCTGATCTGATAGTGAAGTAGTCGGTAAACTTGCATGTGGCATTTCAACCCGACACACGATTTATAATGCACTGTTGGTCTTTATGGACGATGGCTGTCTCTTTCCATCAGGAATCCTATCTTGTGTGATCTGTTTTAAAAATGAAGTTATCTATGTAATTCATATTAATATAATTATAACTGTAGAAAACTGTCTATATGTTTGTTTGTTACGGTTTCACGGCTTAACAGCTGAACTGATTTTGATGAAAGGAGCTGTTTGATTTTGGGCCATCTACATGTACACCACATGAGTAATTAGAAAAAATATGTTTTCATAAAAAGTACAAAAAATAATAATTTGAAGAAGGGTACATGCGCACAAAAATGATTATTATTTGAAAAGTTTTTTAATGCGATAAACCTATATTTTTGGCGGACTTGACAGTTATTTTGATATGACTTTTTACGTAGTTGTCAGTTTACGATTATAAATTTGGTTATTTTAGGATTAAATTAATTCACGTAATTTTTTCAGCGATAACTACTAAAAAAACTATATTAATGATAAAGCGAAAAAAGGCATAAACCGGTCCTTATATAGATCACCTAATTATAAAATTCGACAACAACTCGTCTACGTTTGATACTTCCGTCTTATCTTTTCCGTATGGAGGGTAAATATTTCTGCTTAGAACATTTAGAATAGCTCTGTTCATATTGTAGTATATCTTACGTTAGCGCCATTCTGATAATTCTTAGTATACAGCTGGACAATTACAGAACTTTCATCCTATACAGGGCGTCCCAAAACTCAACGATAAGCCGAAACGGTACGATAGGATAGATAAAGACTATCTATCCTATCGTACCGTTTCGGCGAAATTTCTCCACACTATAACCAGCTGTGGCTAATGTGTGTTGTTTTTGTCCATTCAAATGTTGTTGTCGTAACCCTGAATATCATATCCATAACCACAGTCAAAAATAGTAACACAATAGCCCCAAGTTTTATAAAAAATAAGACTTTATCCGAACTAAGAACTCGACGTTTAGAAAATTTACCTATTTTCACAGGATCTCCTTGAGAAAAAGTTTACTAGACATATTGGCAAGTGATATCAAAAGTTGGCGACTTTAATCGGGATTCCTAAATGGTACAACACTTGTTGGTTCAATACTAAAAAAATCTTAGAAAAAAAAAAAACCTGAAGTAATCCGATTTTACGCGAATTCAGTTTACTTGCGCATGCTTTTCGGGGGTCTTTAATTTTACCCCAGAATGATGAAAGAGATGATTAGTTAGATATTTGCCAAGAGTGAGACAAATAATGACGCCAATCAGTGAGACGGAGATATGCCATTTTAACTAGTGTGAATGAAACAGACAGTGGCGCCACCCGAAGCAACCGATACTGGCGTAATGTAACTACTTCAGTACGTTTTGCTCTTTCGCCTACTGCGCACCTTTTCATATTCGTTCGTTTCGACTTAGTACTGACAACTGCTTGTCTCTTTGGACTTGACTGTTTTGTGAATTGGACGTGTTGATTTATCACCGACAAATTTGGACCTGTTTTTTTTGTGATTTGGATTTTTATCTGCGTTGCCATTACCTTGTTGTCTGCCATGCCTACGCGCCATATTCTCGTAATATGCGATCATGCACCTCATTTAATAATGAATGTAAATGCAACGCGAATGCTGCCTTTAGGCTGTATCGAGAAAGATACCTAAATTTAGAGCGGTACCCGGATTATCGCGTGTTTTTTAATACGCACCGAGTACTTTCCGAGGGCGCCCGGTTGCCGAAACAAATGGTCGGTGAAGGTATACCTCACTTGCCTTACGAAGAACAAGTTTTGCAAGAAGTCACAGACGACCCAAGTGTTTCAGTTTGTGGAATAGACGAAAGAACAGGAGTACCAAAAGGCACAGCACACCGTATTTTGCAAAAATAAAACGAGTACCATCCATTTCACGTTCAACAAGTGCAAAGTTTTCTCCCTCGTGATTCCTGACAGAATAGAATTTTGCACAACAATGTTAGAAAGCCACAATGAATCGACGTTTAAAAAAGATGGGTACGTCCACCTTCATAATTTACATGAGTGACATATGGACAATCTACATTTGATGCGAAAGGACAGATCGCAGTATCACTTTAAAGTTAATATTTGGCCCGAAATTTTGTATGGAAGCATTATTGGACCTTTTGAACTGCCTGCGAACTTAAATGGGCCAATTTTCAAAACGTCGAGTTATTAGTTCGGAAAAAGTGTGATTTGTTAGAAAACCTGGGGCAAATATATTATTAATTATGACTGTGGTTATGAATATGATATTTAGGGTTACGGTAACAACATTTGAATGGACAAAAACAACACACATTAGCCACAGTTGGTTACAATGTGAAGAAATTTCGTGTATTTCTTGAAATACTTCTAATTTCTAGGAATCATGGTATGTTTTTTTATCTTTTTCTGATGACGACGACTATCTATCTTATCGTCTCGTCTCGGTTTATCGTTGAGTTTTGGCACGTTCTGTATAAAACAGCCCTGCAAAGGGACTTGATGTATCAAGCAGACGGGATGATGATTGTGAGCGCCACACAAAAATGTGTGGCGCTCTATAGAATGAAATATAGCAAACGGCCGCCAAGCGCCCTTCGCGCTCCTACTCTGCTAGGATAAAATTTTACTTTTGCTTGATAATAATAATATAACTAATAAGTAGTTTCGCTTGGGGATAAGTAGTACTACAAAATGCGTGACTGTGCTATATATCAAGTCCCTTACTTCTACTCTTCATACATTGTCGTGGCAATGGCTTCATTGCTTGTCACTGGTGTGTTCTATAAATGTGGCTAGGAGTATGCGAAACGTGTGTGGTGTACAGTTCGTCGTCGGCGTGCGGTCCGTTCGCGGAGAGCGGCGTGGTGTGGTCGGTGCTGAGTGCGCGCGCGCTGCGGCTGGGGGAGCGGCCCGCGCTGCGCTCGGCGCTGGCGTTCCTCACGCGCCCCGGGGCCATCGCCTTCATACTGCTGGCGCTCTGGTACACTGACACTACACATATCACCATCCTCACTCATCTTACGCGACGATACTCAACTATATTATCATCACCTACATGGAAATGAAAAGACAGGAAATATATTTTTAAAAAAAGTGGAAATATTGTTAAACGTTTGAATAAAGGGCACTCGTAGTATTGTATTTCCAGACCATAGAATAGACCAGAGTTTCTCAAACTAATATTTCAATGTACCCCCGTTAGTTTTAAAACAACGGCGAACGCCAAATGAAACAAGATGTAGATAGAATAGAAAATCAATTTAAATTATAAAGAAATAGAGATGCAAAATAAAATTGTATAATATTAAAATTGTAATTATTTAAGAACTGTTTTACACGCAAATTTTACTATTTTACAAGCGACTTTACTTCAAATTTTATAATTAATCGATTCGTTATACAATCAAATGCATGATTTGATTTCGATTTCTTAACTCAAGCAACAATTGTGTATGCACATTCTGTCGCGTATGCCCTACATTTGTCTGGCGTAGCCCAACTCCACTTTGAGAAACCCTGGAATATACTAAACAATATAATCTCTTTTAAGTTTGACAACTTACTTCAGCCGTAAAGAAAAATATAATATAGTATTATACATGTGTGTATGAACCAAATGCTTAGACATTTTGATAAATTTAGATTATTTTACAATAAACATTTCGGTTTAACAAAGGGTCGCTCAACCATAGATGCTGGTGTCGAATTGCTCAAAAACGTTTATGAAGCCTGGGAAAGTTCGCAGGATGCACTTGGAGTGTTCTGTGATTTGTCTAAGGCATTTGACTGTGTCGATCATAATATTTTAATCAGGAAGCTACACCATTATGGAGTTCGAAATAAAGCTCTCGATTTTCTGATGTCTTACTTAAATGAAAGAATTCAGAGGGACGATATAAATGGAAAAAGGTCCACTGGTGCTGCTGTAACCATGGGTGTCCCGCAGGGCTCCATACTTGGTCCATTTCTGTTTCTGATATACGTAAATGACTTGCCTTACTACGTAGGGCATAAGCATGGAATCGCACTGTTTGCGGATGATACTTCACTTTTATTCAAAGTGAAAAGACGAATTGGTAAGTATGACGAAGTAAAGAATGCGATTTCAAAAGTTATACACTGGTTCAGTACGAACAATCTTTTGTTAAATGGTAACAAAACTAAGTATGTTAAATTTTCATTGCCTAATGTAAGGCATGTAGATACCAGCGTACAACTGGATAAAAACAACCTGGATCTGGTGGATTCCACTGTGTTTTTTAGGTATTTCTTTAGATAACAAATTACAATGGGGACGGGGATCGCATTAATAATTTAGCAAATAGACTTAGTTTGGCAGCTTATGCAGTTAAAAAAATGAGACAGTTAACTGATGTCGACGCAGCAAGAATAGTATACTTTAATTACTTCCACAGCATTATGTCATATGGAATTCTTCTCTGGTAGTCTGCGCGACAAGTTGGAAATGGTCTAAAATAGAGATACTGCTCTTAAAATTATGTGCGATAGCTAATTGGATCCGGAATGACGCCTAGAAAAATGTGCTAAAAGCGTGTATTAGCACATAAAAAATTGCTAAAGTTATAAACAATTAAAGATGAAAAATAATTGCATTTCGTTTTTTGCCAATATTTCATAAACTATTAATATTTAAGAAATTTCAAAAAAATATTCGGAACGAGGAGGATATTTCCAAGAAAAATCTTTTAAATCCTGGAGCTTTATCTCCATTATTTACAATTTTAATTTAACGCTGAAAATGAATCTCCGCACAACATTTTTAGGTTGCGCGCACGGCCCCAAAAGCGAGTACGACACATAAATTAATTTATTTAAGGTATCGAATATTGTTTTTGAATTTAAAAATATAATGATATATTCTAAACACTATAAATAATTTATTTCCGTTAGAAATTTTACTTAAAATTAAATTTTCAAGTTAAACGATTGTTAACTATTAAAATTTTCTCGTATTTCCGTCTCAATTGTAAATGAAAAAAAAAATTGTTAAAATAATTATCGCAAAAAATTTTCGCTTCGTGGAGCCTTTATTATATACATACTTAACAATATCACGCCATAAAAGTTAAAAAAATATTCATACTATGCTTATAATAATTATTGTACTTGAACAAAATTGAAAAATCCACGTAATGTTGTTATATAAGATATTGTAAAAAATAGATGTAATGAAAAAAAAAAGACAAGCCCGCAGAGTTTCTTCCGCCGGATCTTCTCAGTGTGTAGCCGCGTTTCCGATCCGGTAGTAGTTTTTATAAAAATGTGTTGCCGTGTCAAAATAACTTGTAAAAAGTTTTATTGAATAAAGTACTTCTGGTTTCTGATTTATGTTATTATGTATTTCACATGAATACAGTGTGTGTAATGTTTATTTTTATTAATTTAATGTATTTATAATGAATATTATCTAAAAACTTTAGCTTTCTGCAGTTTTCCTTAATGTAAATTTTAACTGTGCCAAAGTTCATGCTCCATCGTTCGAGTTTTTTATTGTATGAAACAATAAAAACCTCTTTTCCTAGTCCGCATTATTGTGATGGGCAACTACAGATCCTACATTGCGCGTGGCCCGACTCGCATTTGGTCAGTTATTTATTTATTATATGTCTTTTATACAGTGTTGTTTTGTTGTAAGAAAACCAGTAAGACATGAACATACCCTTGTATGAGCTAATTTGTAAGAAAACGAGCATAACCTTGTTGGCACTATCATGACATGATAATTATGTTTTGCGAGGCAGTGTGATGGTGTACTACGCGCGCGCCAAATCGCAGGCGCAGCGGTCGATGGTGGCCATCCTGCGCCAGATGCTGGTGCTGCAGGCGCAGGACAAGGACTTCCTGCTCTCTGCCATCGAAAAGGTCTCCAACGGAGGTAAACAACTACTTCAGCAGGAAATAAAACAGCTTTAGTTGTTATAAACTTGTATTAAATCGATATATCGGTATTAGAATCGAGTTCTGATGATGTTCAGTATTCGATTCTGATACCGAATATGTAAAAATAGGTACTTAAATATTAACCTAATTATCCTCGTGTTAATCTGGGCTCCATTGAAGAATAGATAAACTGCCGTTCTGCCGGGCAGGTCGTAAAAGGCGACTGATTAGCTATACGTGTCACTTCCATCGTGACTACTAGGTGGTAGGTTCTGCAATGTCTCCCCAGGGAATTTGGTACCACCGTCTTACTTATTCTCGCCGCAATAGCGTCAGTACTTGTCATGTCGTGTTCCGGTTTGGAGGGTGAGGTAGCCTTACGTATGTAGCATTGCCATCCCGCACATCTAGGATGTTACTAGTTTTATAAAAGATCGACATTTGTTTGTACAGCGTTGATAGTTATTTTTATGGTAATTCTACATTAAGTTTTGTACCGCCTAGACCATGTCTGACGTAGGTACGACCATTGATATACTCTTATTAATATGGGACATCGGGTCTCATATTAAAATCGCGAAAAATATGTCCCAATCACACATCACAAGAATAAATATATTAACAAGGTAATTTAAACACTAAATCATTATATCAAGGTTTAATTTCGACTAACGCGGATTTGTAGCTCTTTGTGCGTTTTGTAGCTCATTTGCCTCGGACATTTTTTAGCTCAGACCCAACATCCATAGTTATTATATTTCAATGCGTACAATTAATGATTTCATTCCTTAAGAGTAATATTATTAATTCCTATGTTTAAATCCAACAATGTGCTTTTTCCAGAATGGCTTTACAGTCCAAAACCAGAAGACGCGGGTAACGACAGTCACACGTGGAGGTATCTGAACGAGGTTCGCAAGCCCTCTAACGCTGGTTTCCACTTTGACGCGTCCAGACTGAGCCACTCCTTTGGCGAACGGCCTCACTCGTACGCAAAGGAAAATAGACCCCAATCCTATCAGCCCGAGAAGTCGAAATCAAATGAAGACGGAGATACGGATAGTTCCTTTAGCTGGCAGGGCTCAAACAGCCATTTGAATCCTAAGGAGTAAATGGAAACCAAAGAAATAGGTTAGAAGTTTAAGCAAGTATTTGACACTGTTGTGTCTTTGCTTGAAAGGTACGGTAGGTAGTCAATGCACTTCTTAATAATTTTTTAACATCTTAGGTATGATGAAGAAGGTATAGCAAGGATGTCATCTTTGATGTCTATAGAGGCTGATTATACAGATTGACTGTCAAAAGACTATACATACTGAAGGAACCCCACTTTAGTATTCAATTCTGCCACCGAACATGAAAAAAATAAATTTGGCCTAATTATCGAATAAAAATGTTTATTTACGGATACCCACGCATAAATATAGAAATTCATTGTTTACAAACAGCGATTAGCTGAACTCTTGACTAGACTCAGTACAGCGCTAACGCTCGCGCGGTGACCATACTTTTTGAATATTGTTACACTATTTTGGAGAGATTTACTATGTAATTAAGTAATATTCTCTTTTATTATGTTGTTATTGGTTACATATAACCATTAACTATCGTGTTATTCAATATGTACAGTTTTCCACCAGTCAATCTGTACATTCCCATTTGGTAGTTAGTTTAATTGTTTGATGTTTTTTGAATAATAATTGCTTACTGATTATCACATCCGTAGAAAATATATCAAAGTAGAAGTAGTAAGTAGGCGGGGTAATCGTATCACTAAATAAGCGGAGCTTCGCGTAGTTATAAGTTGGCGCTTTCGTCTAAGACGTCAGTCGTGCTCCGTCGCTATCTACGATTTTGCTTAAAAAATAAAATATTTCGCAATTTTGGAGTGCAAAAACGACAGCCGGGGCAAAAATTTATCCAAAGGAGCCATATAAGTCTTATTTTATATTATCTTTACATATAAAAAATCGTAGGAAAGTCAAAACTGTACATAGCATATTTTTTTAAAAGAATACTTGGGGCGTGATCTACAATCGATATCGAAGCCAAAAATATAGTTTTTAGAATTTTTGTCTGTTTGTCTGATTATCTGTATGTATGTTCAGGGTAAACTCAAAACGTACTGCATGGATTTACCTCAAATTTTGCATGAATATTACTAACAGGTTGGGTCAACATATAGGCTGCATATTATCACGCTGTCACTTACGGGGGAGGAGCGGTGCGGAGTAAACGAAGTCTGCGCGGACGAAGTTGCAGGCAACAGCTAGTTTCGAATAAAGTTTGAAAATAAAACAATATTAGTATAACGAGAAAAAAAATTAATGTAAGTCAAATTTAATTCATTATGATAAGGTCCATTTTTATTTAAATTATACATACCTACATTTCTCAAAGTTGCCGTCTACTCAGTCAGGTTAATAATAATTCCAACTTTAACACATTGGATTAAGGTTGAAATTAGTAAGTTCAAAGTGCTAAGTTAGAAAGACGAATCATTGCATTGTTTCAATATGTTAAAAATATGGCAATACCATGTTTTTGTGCAAATTTATTACGGCGTTTTTCCTAGGCGAGCTCCGGCTTTGGGTCGTCTACTTGATATTTGTTTCTTTGGTCACATCAGTAGGTATTTGTATACAAAATGCATTTAATAAGATAAGAATATGTATTATTGAAATATTAAATGAATATTTTATTTCCATTGAATGTTTTATATAGTTTTAAGGTTAATAAATGCTAAAAGCAAATTCTACCATTAAGTGGCGTCTGTTTTAAAACCTGCTTTCAAAAAATTACGTTATTTTGTTCATAAATATATTAAGTTAAACTTAATATCAACGTAAAATTTATGGAATGGAGACAATTGTTAACATTAAATATCTGTGTTCGAACGAAGCTACTTCTAGTAATTGAGATGGAACTTCACATACAGGTAAGTTCGTTTAATCATCAATTATTTACCTAAAAATAATTTCAATACATTAAAATCTGTAATGTGAGTATTCTAGTAATCTACGGTGTTTTTTTCTAAAAACGTAGTAAAATTAAAGAAAGAAATAAAAATAAGCAATGTATTATGCCGCGCAAAACACCTGATTCGAGAGTACCGTGGGCGCGACAAGTCCAAGCAATGTACGCTTTAATGTAAAACGTAGCGTAAAAATTGAAAAAAAATCATGAATTGGAGATTTTGCATTTCCCACAAGAAAAGGGATTGCTATCAGGGGCCATCCATAAATTACGTCACACGTTATGGGGTGGGAGGGGGTCGAAGAAGTGTGACATTGTGTGACAAGGGGTAGGGAGGGGTTCCAACTTTTGTGTCATCACATTTTTCATAATATTATTAAACACTAAATTTAAAAAGCCACCTGTGTAGATAAAAAATAAACAAATGAGATCATTATTCCAATATAAAATTGCAAAATATGTGACGTCACACTAGGTAGGGGGGCGTCTCACAAATGTGACCAGCTGTGACAAGGGGGAGAGAGGGGTCAAAAAATCATGAAATTCGTGTGACGTAATTTATGGATGGCCCCTCGTGACTAGCACACAGTGTCAGCAGACATACCATAATGATTGTACATGTATCATAATCTCATGAATTTTTCAATCCTCAATCCGTCTTGACAGAAATACAATAATTTTGAACGATAGTAATTTTCTATATAAAATAATTTATAAAACAAATTTCTAAATTTAATGTATTATCCCGCCATGAAAGCTGTGTGTTTCCTGTTATCCCTAAAGACGGCGTAACGATCGTTTTGTGTGGATCACAGAAAACATATGTGGATAACATGAGCCAATAATAAGTATTTTTCTGATATGCATTTAATATGACAAGTTAATTTATAATAAACTTTCGCATTTAAACTATTAATATAGATTTTAGGATTCCCATTCTAAAAGTTAAGGTTTCAATGTGTAACTGTTTTTTACTTAACCTTACGCTACATTCTAAATATACAATTGAAATAAATTTTCTATAAATAAATAATTGAACTCCAGCATATTGATTCTAATAAAAGTAGGTAATCGAGGATTTTTTTATGATATAATGTTATTATAATAAGTGGTAAAAATTCTGATTTTGAAATGTACAATGATTTTATTGAAAATACAATAATTTTACGGGCGTGAAGATACTTTTTTTTTAACTTTTATTAATCTTTTAAAAAACCGGCCAAGTTCGAGTCAGATTCGCGCACGAAGGGCTCTGTGTTAATAAAAACGGCAAATTACGTTGTATGAGAAGCCCTTAAATATTTATTTTATTCTGTTTTTAGTATTTGTTGTTATAGTGATAACAGACATACATCATTTGTGAAAATTTTAACTGTCTAGTTTTCATGGTTCATGAGATATAGCCTGGTGACAGACAGACAGACAGACGAATGGACAGTGGCGTCTTAGTAATAGGCCAGTAGGGTGGTTGTATCCTTTATGTACAGGCCCTTAAAAACAAGGAGGCTCGAAATTCGTCAGATTATTTTGTACGTAATGTTTCCGATTGGACGTGGATTGGACCTGTATAAAAAAAGTTTGAAGAGTTATATTCCCATTTGGCCCCATATAAATATGGAAAAGATTTGATTTAGTGTTCCAGAGACATAGGAGTGGAGTCGTTTGTTGGAGTATTACTTATCGATTGTAAAATATCTTAATGGGCTACAATGGATCCGAAAAAATTTTTTTTGTTTGTTATAAATAAAACTGAATATTTTGTGCCAAATAAAGTCTTCCTGATAAGTAAAGAATTAATTATCGTGTCTGTGATATTAAAGCTTGTATCACAACGAGTTAAAAACGCAATAAAGAAATTAAGCATAATAATTAAGTACCACGTTAGTGAAATATTTTTGAGATTGTCCCAAATTAATTAAATATTTATATTTTTAATGCACAATGTATACTTAATAATTTTACAAATTCTTAACTATTATAAAATTTATATTAATAATGTTTTATACGAGATTTGTAATAATAAAATATGAAATTGTTAGATGTTGTTTGATTTGCCCGATTTTGCCTGCTAGCTAGTAAGTTTTTACAATAGCTCTTTTAACTGACTTCAAAAAAGAAGTAGGTTCCTCAATTCGTCGGATTTTTTATGTATGTTCCCCGATTACTCAAAGACCTGACCTGGGACCCAAGTTTGCTATTTAAGTAAATTATCACACTATTAAAGTCCGTAATTGGCTTTTAGAATAATTCTAATAAGTAAAATTTAAAATAGATTAAGAGCTGTGGACTTTGTTATACATAATAATAAATAAATAAATAAATTACGATTCAATTGGTAAATAGGTACAATCTCATTGTGTCAAATTTTGTTCAATAATAGTCATAGATATATTGAGTTTATATACTCTAAGAATCATGGGCATAAGAGTCAGTTTCGGTCACAGTTGAAGTGGTTGGACATACGTAACCGTCGGAATGTTCACGTACTTATATTACTTTTTAATATACTGCATGACCCTTTCTCTCCATCATATTTACGTGAACGTTTTCATTATCTTAATACCCAGGGTCGTACTCAGCGATCTTTACACACTAATACCCTTTTGGTCCCAGCGCACAACACAGCAAGCTATTTGGATTCTTATACACTTACAGCAATACGTCTCTGGAACCGCCTCCCAAAGCATATTCAACAAGCTTCCTCAGTAAATATATTTAAATCTAGGATATATGATTATATGTTAAAGATTCAAAATAACTCTTAATTAACTTTTAGTTATGCAATTGTAAGTATTTATTATCACTATTATATTACTATTTTATATTTTATAGTATTCTATTTTATTCGTATTATTATGTTTTATGATTATTTAAGTACATTTTATATGAATAGTTATGAGATTATTATATTTATTATATAAAAATTTATATAATATATTAATATTTGTATGTTTATTGGTCTGCCCGTAGGTTTAGATAAATGTAATTATTCGCTTTGTTTAGTGTAAAATTATTTGCAATTGTTCCGTAAGACTTTTCTTGTGCACTACCCGTTACTACAATTGTTTCTACAAGTGCAAGGTTAACTGGTAGAAAATGTCTTTAGACGTTAAGTTCGCCTGTTGTATATTTTGTGCAATAAAGAGTTTAAATAAATAAATAAATAAATGGGCGTACCCAGGTTCTGGGCCAGGGGTGGGGCAACCGTAACATTTTAAGACCCAGGTTCTAGGCCAGGGGGGGCAACCGTAACATTTTAAGACTATATTTTTATGTTATTATATTTTTATCTACAACAGTCTATAGTTAGTAGAGGGGTAAACAAATTCCTCCCCCCTGGAATTTGTTTACCCCTCTACTAACTATAATCATTCTACTAACAATAGAAAGTACGTGTAAGCGCTTACCTGACGGGCGCTACGAGGCAGGTCTATTATGGAAAGAAGATAGCCGCGAGTTTCCTGATAGCCGCGGCCTGGCTATTAAAAGATTGTATAATACAGAGAGACGTCTGGACAAGGACCCCGCGCTAAAGGAGGCATACGAGAAACAGGTACAACATTTATTAGATAGTGGTTACGCCGAACCTGCCTACGAGTCACCTAGCCAAAGCAGCTGGTACCTGCCTCACTTTGCAGTAGTGAATCCTGCAAAACCTAAGCCGCGAATAGTGTACGACGCAGCTGCGCGGGTCAATGGAGTAAGTCTCAACGACATGTTATTAGCTGGTCCAGACCTTCTGCAGAACCTACCCGGAGTGCTAATGAGATTTCGACAGCTGCCTATCGCCGTGACAGCAGACATAAAAGAAATGTTTCTGCAAATACGTGTACGACAACAAGACCGGGACGCATTACGTTTCCTATGGCGAGGAAGAGGTCGCCCATGCTAAGAATATAGTATCGTAATTAAATTGTATATTGTCACAATGGCGCAATTCTTTTTGTCACGGACAATTTTAACTCCGTGTTGCCGCTCCTTTGAAAAATAGACAATTTGCCATTTAGCCAGGCAGTTCGTAAAATACGAGCGATTGGCTACACGCGTCACGGCCATTGTGACTACTAGGTTGTAAAGTTAAGCAATGTCTCGCCCGGGGACGTGATACCACCATCTTACATATTCTTACCGCAATAGCGTCAATGCTTATTATTGTCGTATTCTGGTTTGGAGGGTAAGGTAGCCGGTATGCTTATGCATGTGATATTACCATCCTGCCACTCAGCAACGCAGTATTAAGATCTTTGGTGCTTATAATGTAGCCTACTCGTATATTATTTAAAAAGAATGTAGGTACCCACTGGTAGAAAAATTTTATTCCTCCACTTTGGTCTGGTGTCGGTCTTGACTGCATAAGCTCCAGGGTTCGATTCCCAGAAAATGTGTTTTTTCAGTTTTCTGATAAAAACAACGTGCCTGGGATTGGAAAGTGCCCGGTTGGCGAGCCACCTATCGCATTGTGGGACCAAGTATCTTCGGCTAATCATCGGTGCACTTGTTGTGCCTCCGCCTACTTCTTCAAGGATACGGGCGTGAAGATACTACTAAGAATTTTGCAAAATCGGTTCAGTAGTCCCAGAGATTTATTTCCAACAAACAAACTCACAAACTTATAGCTTGCTTTTGTGTTGCAAATATCAATGGGCAGTGGTGACCGCTTTTCATCAGGTGGCCCACTTGTTCGTATGCCTGCAGATAATTAAAAAAAAACTATCTATTTACAGATAAAATAATTGCAAGTATATTATTTATACATATTTATTTATTTATGTTGTATTACGCTCCAAGCTGGAACATTACATTTATAAGCACTGACATTATGGAGACAGGAAAATGTTGAGGCGATTTTGAAGTACTCTGGCGAGATACAGTAGATACCTACCAACTGGTGGTCATGATGTTAGCTAACGTACGTTATTTGTACCTTATTCTTTTCTATGAGTGGTAAGCTCAATATTAGAACTGGCTAATGATCACAGAGGGCCAAATAGTCCCGTTCATTACAGTTGGGGTTGTGACTCAAAGGTGTGCTTCTTAGAAAAACAGAGTTTCTGCCAAAAGGTAACTATGAGGCAAGCGAGAAAGTAAACATATTACTACCATTGTGACTAACTAGATGACATAATAAAGAGTCAAGTGAGCTTAAGTGGCAGTAAGTGGGCACACAACTCTTAGAATAGAGTCGCTAAGACAGAGTTCTGTAGAATTTTCAAGCATTAGAGAATTTTCATGTATTGGACCGCCGAAAACCTAGGCACCATTCTAGATAGTAGACGAATCACTCCTGCGCTCAATTGTTGATGAATATGTAAACCTTGAACAAAGAGTCCAGTGAGCTTAAGTGACAGTAAGTGGGACACGTTATTCGACAAAATTTTCATGTATTGGAAGAAGTATCAAGTAATGTTTTCTTCCCATTCAGATGACCAATGATCGGGCTAAAGTCGCGGAAAGCATATTATTAAGGAGGGTAAAATCTTCGATGGAGGTTTTGTCTAAAAGTGGATGTCTTCGGCTGAGAAGAAAAAGGAGCTGTTTCCATCACATAAATCGATCCATTCTAAGCTAGTTGTTAAGCTAAGAGCAATAAACAAAATTCAAAAAATTGAGAACTCTATCAGTACATTTCTTTTTGTCTATAACGAAGCCCACAAGTACTTATAAAGACTTTAAACGCACAGGACAAATATAATTAAATATAAATAAATAAATATTCACGGGACAAATTACACTGACTGATCTAACCCCAAAGTAAGCAAATTATTTGCTTGTGTTATGGGTGTTAGTCAACGATACTAATACATAGAAATACATATTATATAATATAATAAGAAATACATATTATATATATAAATACTTTTACATACATAATAAACACCCAAACCCGGAAATACAAACATTTATGCTCATCACACAAATGCTTGTCCCCGTCGGGGATCGAACCCTAGCCCCGGCGATTGCGCCTATAGCTAACAGTTTTTTTCATGATAATCTACTTATTTTTTTTAATTGTACAGATGGAGCGTTAGGAAAACTTTCATAGCACTATCGTAAGTCGATGAGTCCAGCGGGATGGGTCTTTCTCACCCTGCACGATTCCTAGTGCGTGCTTACCGTGGTGCTAACACAAAGCTATTGTATATGGTATGGAAGCAAAAAGTGAGTATATCAGAAGAACGTGATAGCAAAATTGAGGCGGTCGAAACGAGAGCGTTACAAAAAATTGGCGATGTAACCCTCGGGGGTCTGAAAGACAGCATCGGTGTAAAAATGAAAAAAGGTATACTCTGTGGGTTTAGGCATGTTGAAAAATGTCACGTACAAAACAGTTTTTATGCGAATGGTCTCTGAGTGATACCTATATCTACAGAACAAAATAATTCCGTGCCTATATCCATCTAGGATACCTATATCAGAGGAGATTATGGCTGAAGTAGGTTCCATTGGGATTAGGATTTTGGTAAAAGTGCCGCCGTTTTTGCATGAAGAGAGTTACGAATATGGAGTAAGCAAGGCAAGTCTGTCTGGATCTATGGTCCGGATCGTGACGGAAACGGAAAGAATTGAGCGCCATACAATTCTTTCGGCTTAGCCCCTTAGATGAAGGAAACTACTGTTGTCAAAGCTTAGCCCGCAAGGAATCAAATGTTAAGATATCATTGTATGCGTATTTGTACATAATATAATGTATTGTCCAGTTGCATATTACATTATAGCTTCTTCCAGGCATGGATTTGATAGGGGCAATGGGCATAATCACGGAATTATATTTGTTCTGTGGGCGCAATTTCTACCCCTGAGTTTTTCAAATTATTGGATCTGTCCGAGATTTTTTGTCATTTTTCTAGAAGATTAAGCAAGTGATATGAGCTAAGATTCCCCCTCCTCCCCAAACCAAATCCTGGATCCGCGCCTGGCTTCTTCACTTCCCGTTGGAACGTTATATTATTGTCTTTGATAGGGGCAATGGGCATAATCACGGAATTATATTTGTTCTGTGGGCGCAATTTCTACCCCTGAGTTTTTCAAATTATTGGATCTGTCCGAGATTTTTTGTCATTTTTCTAGAAGATTAAGCAAGTGATATGAGCTAAGATTCCCCCTCCTCCCCAAACCAAATCCTGGATCCGCGCCTGGCTTCTTCACTTCCCGTTGGAACGTTATATTATTGTCTTACACACGGAATTATTTGTTCTGTGGTTTTACATAAGACATGTTGGTTTATAGTATTGTATACTCTTTGATGCTGGTTGGCAACCAATAAACAATTACAAAAAGCTGAAAGCGTTGCTATAACAACGCGTTATTTCCGTATTGGTTTTGATTAAAGAGATGGTAAACAAATAAAACATAATGAAGTTTTAAAAATCTAAGGTAACCACTTTCTTGTAAAAAATATAGGTATCTAATAATAAAAGGGGATTAGGACTCGTTTGGGATAGCAAACAAGCAGATAGCTCTCCTAGTTATTAGTCGCCCCGTTGTTTTTGTAATTTATACTGTTAATATCGAAGATGTAAATTATATGTCGCTATCCGTGTAGCTGGGATGTCATTCTGCATGCTAAAACGGCTGTCTTTAAAACTGGAATTACGATAGTGGACGTGGCACAATGGTCAGAATGGCAGTGAAAAGTTTGACCTTTTTTCTCCTTTTACGAAATGTTTGATAGGAAGACAGATGACTTACAATTTGAAAAAGCCTGTGAGCGTTATCAGCATAGTTAATCTATAAAATATATATGATAAGTTTTCAAATTAGATTCAGTGCAGAGTATGTCAGTAAAAAGTTCAGTTTCAAAGGCATTCTTGCCCCAAAAGTTGCAAAGCACCACCAATAGCTTAGGTAATGCAGATTTTAGGCTGTTAACATTTCATAACGCAAAAGGCGGTTGTACTGTTTCACTATTTAATATTTGCGAAACCGGTTGGTGATATAATACCTAATATAGTATAAACGGTGCAATCGTTATCAGTAAAAAAATAGTACTTACATAATTTGAATGGCGTTTTACCAAGCACCAACTATATCAAGCTTTTAATTAATTACACGCGGCTTTTCAATGTTTTTCACCAGCGCTATGATTAATATATAACTATTTACTTGCTTAGTATATATATATACTATCCAAAGAACGCAAGCTCTCTACTTTTTATTGCTAATCTAACAAATATTATTTTTGGGTATCTTTTACTCCTAGATCTTGTAGTAATAATTCAAATTATGGGATTTAAGGAATTAATGGAAACCCATAAAATGGCGAGCGGTGACCGGAAACGTTCAATGCCGTCCACGTCGTTTTCTGCAAAGCCTGCAAAGTGTCCGTCCCGCTTTGTGCCGAGCCCTGCGAGGAAACAACCCGAGCTGCCGCGGCTGCCCCGCGCTGGATATGACCACGAAGTTGACAAGGACAGCCAACTGCTGCGAGCCGCGAAGAATTACTATCCTGAAGGTATTATTGAACCAGCGAGCTAGTTCTATCAGTCTACTGGAACAATCACGTGATTGTATGTATGTATATAACTATACGTCCGACGTATATATGTCTGACGATAACTCGCATATCGCTGATCGGAACGCCTAGAAACTTAGTAGGCCAATTATTAACAACACAAAAAGGGTTTTTAAAACCAAACATGACGCAAAAACCGTTAAAGTTTTGCCGTGATGTAGGGGTGGCAACCGGAAAATCTAACGTTAAAACTATGCCATCGTTAGTTTACAATACGGAATTGAACTTATTATATATATATATATATATATATATATATATATATATATATATATATATATATATATATATATATATCTTATATTTTTTTGTAACTTATATGTTGTCATTTATTTTGATGCATAATAAAGAGTTATTGTATTGTATAATAGGACAGCAAATGAGCTGATAGTTTTCCCGACGGACACTAAATGTAAATGGCGTGTGTCTATACGTGTGACAGGGATGGAATGCATAAGTTACCGGCTTTATTATTGTCCAAACTGTAAAACGACAGTAACGATAAACATCGATACTATAGCGGCAGGAATACAGAAGTATCAAAAATCCAATAGAGACTTCCCTAAACTCTACAATCTGTCTATATTGGTGACACGTATTAGCCTTCTTTCCTGGATTCCTTCCTGGATGCCTGGATGTAAGGCAGTTGATCTACTCTTCAAAAAAGGAGCCCGGATCAACACAGATTTTTTTACAATATGCGTAGCGTAGCGAGTGATTTTCGTGCCACGATTCCATCGTCACAGATTTTTATAGTCCTTTTCACAATTTACTTTCTAGCTTTTTAAAAATATATAAACGGGTCAAAAACGCGTTCATATATAGAACTTACTTGTAAAGGTCGACATTATATATTTTTAAAAATGATAGTAGAACACATTAGTTTAAAAGTTCATATTACTTTCTAGTGATCGCTTTTAGCTGAAATTCGTCTAAACAATAAAATATCTTGAGTTTGACAATTGACTTTAGCCGTAAAGGAAATAGCTAGTATGTTTATATATTATCACAAGAATATATTGTGTGTAATGTTTATTTTTATTAATTTATTGTATTTTTAATGCGTTTGATTTGAAAATATTAGATTTCTGCAGTCCTACGCAATGTGAATTTTGACCGTGCCAAATTTCATATTCCACCGTTTGCGCAATTGTCTTCATAAAAGGTTCAAAGTCAAAGTCAAAACATTTTTATTCAAATTATCCTTTACAGGCACTTTTGACGAGTCAACATTTTTTGAGTTACTACCGAATCGGAAACGCGGCCACACACTGAGAAGATCCGGCGTTGAAAGTTTTTTCTTCACATATAGATATAGTTTATAATATAGCGGCAACCATACTTGTTTGTCTCCTAGTGTGGTCGTTACAGTGTCACCCCTACCACAGAATACTGGAGACTAACAGAAGCATAGCATAGCACACATAGACACCTCTCACGGACGCGATATCTCGGACTGGTGTGGAACAAACTCTCCGAAATATCGCGGAATGTGGCTATTTTTTCGGTTTTTTATCTGATACGCTTTAAAGAGTACGCTGCGAAATTGCACGACTTAATTCCGCCATCCCCGTTTATTTATCGATCGTTGAGGCGCACAGATTTTAGGCATCGCCATATAGCGGTGTTCCACGTACCCGGACAAAGCGGTTCGACTCAACATTCTTCATCGAACCGCAAAGGACTGAAACATGCTTCCTGAGTCTGTGTTCCCGGACAAGTACAATCTGGGGATCTTCAAGAGAAGAGTGAACAGGTACCTTCTAGGGAAGGGCGGTCCAGCTTGAGCCGCATCTTAGCTTACCATTAGGCGAGATCATGGTCAAGGACTTCCCTATCGATAATAAAAATTTAAAAAAAACACTGTTCGATATCTGTGCCTTGGGTGAGCTGGTGGTAGAATGGATGACATCCGGAGCGGACCCACCACCACCTGAGCCACCTGTCACATTATGGTACTATTGGATAATCGTGAAACACTAATTGCACCTCTGGCTACAACTTCGAAAACAGAGGCAAGATTAGACATACTTATTTTAATTTTATCTTAGGGGAAGGAGATCGTGGCTGCAGCGAGTTCCCTCCACTAGTACAAGCTAAGTCCTGGACCAGGGGAGTGCCGTACAGAGACAGTTTCAACCATGTGAAGCCCATGGACTCTATAGGTGTGTATATTATATATACTAACGATCGTTCTGTGAATGAAATTCGACCATCTGTATTAAAATTTTAAATGCGAATGTTTAGATGTTTGGATGAATGGCTGGATGGATAGATGTTAACAAACATCTATCCATCCAGCCATTCATCCAAACATTCGCATTTAAAATATTAATACAGATGGTCGAATTTCGCTCACAGCGCGATTACTCGTCATTAGTTTACTCAATTACACAGAACGGATTTGTATTAAATTTAGCACAAAGGTAGATAATGACCTGGAATAGCGCATAGGCTACTTTCGGTAAAATGACTTGTACCTACTGGATTCACTAAGTTGCAAGTGGCACATGATAATTTTGAAACCGTCAAACCTCTCATAGATAGCAATTGCAAATACAGGTCGTAAAAGGCGACCGATTGGCTATGCGAGTCATTACCATCGTGGCTACTAGGTGGTAGAGTTCTGCATTGTCTCGCCCGGGTCTGGTACCACCGCCTTGCTTATTCCTGCCGCAATAGTGTCATTGCTTGTCGCTGTCGTGTTCCGGTTTGGAGGGTAAGCTAGCCGATAAACTTATGCATGTGGCATTAGACCTCGCTACAAGATAGCAACGTACCATTAATACCTTTGGTGTCTATAGGTGATGGTTGACTCTTTCCATCAGGAGACCCATCTGCTTGTTTGCTATCTTATGATATAAAAAAACACATGTAAAATGCAATAGGTATTGCAAATACATCATGCAATTAATCGAAAATCCACTATAGAATCAGCGCTGTAGAGTGAGAAGAATGGTCATAGTGACCAATTTAAAAAAATATTTCAGGGAAAATTAACTATTTTAGCCCCTGTTGTAACCAAGAAAACAAATTATTCATGCGATGAAAAAACTTGGACGATTAGCACTGGAAGACAATCTTACTCTACCCGAGTTAACGGCTTAGGACATTTGCTACAGACATAGTAGTTAGTTAGTATCATCAAGCCCGGTTCCCTTGCGGGGTAGGCAGAGTAAGCCGAACACTATAAATAAATAAATAATAAATAAATAAATATTCACGGGAGAAATTACACTGACTGATCTAACCCCAAAGTAAGCAAATTATTTGCTTGTGTTATGGGTGTTAGTCAACGACACTAATACATAGAAATACATATATAAATACATTTACATACATTATAAACACCAATTCACAAACCCGGAAATACAAACATTTATGCTCATCACATAAATGCTTGTCCCCGTCGGGGATCGAACCCGAGTCCCGTTGCTTGCGTAGTCAGGGTCGCTAACCATTCGACTACCGGGGTGGTTTATATAACTATAGACTTTCCAGTTTACCGCGATTCACCGGTTTGTCGATTGGCGTGATAAGTGGTAATCCTCATCGCCGCATTTACCGACATTTTTTTTTATAGAAGAGGGGGCAAACGAGCAGGAGGTGCACCTGATGGTAAGTGATCACCGCCGCCCATGGACATCCACAATACCAGAGGTCTTGCGGTTGCGTTGCCGGTCTTTTAAGAATGAGTAAGCTCTTTTCTTGAAGGCCCCCAAGTCGTAACCGTTTGGAAACACCCCTGCCGGTAATTGGTTCCACAACAAAGTAGTGCGAGGCAAAAAGTGTCGAGATAAACGCACAGTTGTGGATTTCCAGACATCGAGATTAATCCAAATAACTCGTCGGAACACTCTCCATGAAAGATATGATAGAGGACACAGAGTGAGCCAACATCTCTGCGCAATGCCAAAGAGTCGAGCCGTTTCGAAATAGCCAGGTCGTCAACGATTCGAACCGCTCTACGCTGAATGCGATCAAGAGGAAGGAGCTGGTACTGAGGAGCTCAGGTCCAGAGATGAGAACAGTACTCCATGTGGGGCCGAATTTGAGCCTTATAAAGTTGAAGGCGATGGGCCGGCAAGAAGTACTGCCTCGCTCTGCTGAGCACACCGAGCTTTTTGGAGGCTAGTTTAGCCTTACCTTCCAAATGACCGCGAAACTGAACGTAATTCGATATGTCGACTCCCAGAATCCCGATACTAGCTGAGGCTGTCAGGAGAGTATCCCCAAATCGAGGTGACACGACAAAGGGTGTTTTTTTAGCGGAAAACACGCAAAGCTGTATCTTTTTGGGGTTAAATAATAATAATAATAATAATAATCATTTAATTCAGACAACATGGCCCATATTATAAATACCTTATAGACTAACATACATAATAATATAAAAGTGACCAGGTTTTGACGACCCCATTCCGAGACATCGGTTAGTCGATTCTCAACTTCGGACACAAGCTTGTTTCGGCTCTCTTTCACGTGTTCCCGAGAAATACCGCTTCGGCCGGAGTATGTAGCATCACCAGTACTGTCATCTGCATAGCAATGTATGTTGCGAATTCGCATCATGTCATTGATATGCAGAAGGAACAGTGTCGGTGATAGCACGCAGCCTTGTGGAACACCAGCATTGATAGATTTAAGGTCAGAGCACGCACCGTCAACTACGACCTTGATGCTCCGATCAGCCAAAAAACTGGATCCACTTGCATAATTTCTCGGGAAGCCCATAGGAAGGCAGCTTCGCCAGAAGCGCTTTGTGCCATACCCTATCAAAGGCCTTCGCTATGTCCAAACTAACTGCCAATGCCTCCCCCTTGGACAAAACTGCTTCCGCCCACCGATGTGTTAAGTATACAAGAAGATCACCAGCTGAGCGGCCGCGACGGAAACCGTACTGGCGGTCGCTAATCAGCTGGTGCTCTTCTAAATACTTGAGGAGCTGCGAGTTGATGATTGTCTCCATAATTTTGGAGAACAAGGAGGTTATGGCTATCGGCTGATAGTTGGACGGATTAGAGCGATCTCCTTTTTTAGGGATGGGATGCACTAAAGCTGTCTTCCATGAAATCGGTACTATGCCGAGTGAGTAGGAGAGCCGGAATAGGCGTGTTAGTACCGGCGCCAGCTCTGGAGCACATGATTTAAGTACAATCGGAGGGATGCCATCCGGTCCACTCGACTTATGGACGTCCAAGGAAAAAAGTGCTTTACGTACGTAAGACTGCAAGAATTTTAATTCCGTCATAGAACTATAGCACTGCGGGACGGTAGGCGGTGCATTTCCTTGGTCGTCCAGAGTCGAGTTGGCCGCAAAGAACGAGCCCAAAAGATCGGCCTTCTCCCTTGCGGTATGGGCCAGAGAGTCATCATCTCCGTGTAAGGGTGGAAGAGAGGGCTGTGAGAAATTCCCCAAGACAGCCTTGGCGAGAGACCAGAACGCACGAGTTCCCGAAGGAAGGCGAACTAATTTCTCACCAATTCTGCCAATGTGTTCAGATTTTGCCTTGGCGATAGCTCTTTTGAAGAACCTCGAAGCGGAATTGTACTCCTTACGTAACGCGCTGGTTTTTTCATCACGAGATGTCGACGCTGCAGCCCAAGCCCGGTAGCATTCCTGCTTTCGGCGTGAAGCCGTTTTGCAGGAGCGACCAAACCAAGGCTGAGACTTACCACCAACTGGCACCGCAGAAAATGGAATGAAAAGTTCCATGCCCTGCAGCACCACATCAGCGATAGAGTCAGCGATGACACTCGGATCATCTAGCGAGAAGCACATCCGCCCCCATGGTTAGGACGCAAAAAAAAAAAACATATTAACGATTAACAATTATTTATACCGATAACCAGGACCGACAGGTTAACGTGCTCATCCGAGGCACGGGAGTGGTAATACACGAATCCGACAGACTCCGAGCTGCTACTGAGGGTTAGGTCTCGAGAAAATCCCAAAAAACCTATATATAACACTTTGCCCGTACCGGGGATCGAACCCGGGACTTCATGGTCAGAGCCGAATAGGCTACGAGACAGTCACAGATATGGTCTACAATAAAATAAATATTTAAATAACATATCGAATAATTTAAATACGTATTTCATTTATTAGGTAATTGTTACACTCGGGCGACCAAGACAATGAGATCTGTGAATATGCCACCGAAAAAGCGAATACCTCCGCAGCTGTACGGTCCACTCGGACCAAACGGAGAGATGCAATATCCTCCTTTGAAGTCGTGGGCGGAGAGAGAGAAGGAGAGATTGAAAACTATAGAAATGGAAAAAAAGAAAAATAAATTGCAGAAAGGTAGGGGAAATTTTGTTCATTACATTTAATATTTATATATTCATTGTTTTCTTTTGATTTTTATTGTGTCTATAGAATTTTATTACTCTCTCTTGATCATTTTTCTTTTGAATCCCAAATGTAAGCTCGTTTTATTTATTAATCTCACATAGGAAAACGGTAAATCCCAGTTTAAATTCTAAAATGGACGGACGAAGGCATTTTAAAATCTAAATAATCGAAAGAATGTTTTAAATGATATATTATATAATAATTTTTTTTAAATATTTGCACACCATATAATGGCAGAATATGTTGGTAACTTAATTTATTTTTAACAACTTGTAACACCCATATTCTTGCAAATAAATATTTTCTTTCTTTCTTTCTAAGCTATAGCATAGTTTAAAAAACTGTTTTGATTTCATAAAAGAATTCTATGACGTATGCCGATAATCTGCCATATACACAATTAAATATTTCTATACGGCCGATTTGGTGTTGTACAGAAGTATCTATAGTTTTGGTTACACCCCGATATCTTATCTTGCCTCAATAGCATCTGTATTTGTCAATGTCATGCTCACGTTTTTTGGGTAGCCGGTGAACTTGTGTGTAGCATTCTCTCTAAACGGAAAACAAGAACTATTAACATCTTTAGCGTCTACAAACGAAGGTTATCTCTTTCCATCAGGAGAGCTTGTATGCTATCCTATAAAATAAGTATTCGTATCGATTGTAAGGCTCGAGGGCAGCGTATCTATATTTTGTAACCAAACTTTAGAACCTAACAAAAATGTCAGTCTAATCTGAATTCTTATTCTGTTTCTATGTGTTATATTAAAAAAAATATTACAGGATTAGTATTGCTAGAAGATTTAGTGTCCGGGGCATATGACCGTCGGAAAGCAGCAGAAGCAGAGGCCAAAAGAAAAAGAATTGAGAAAAGGCGGAAGGAGAAAGAAGAAGCAGAACGAGCTGCGCAAGAAGCCCTCAAAAGGTTAACTTATGTGACGAGATATGCGTTTGATGATACATTCTGTTTGTATATGCTGTAATCTAAGACGTGTAGAAATATGCATTGCATAATATACAGGCTGTAAGCGACAGTCTGCCGAAAATCGAAACCATAGCTTTGGACCATGATTCTGAGTCGTGCTGTTGGAAATTTGTTTGGGATTTTTTTGATATTTTTGGAGATTTTTTACTTAAATTTTGTATAATTTAATTTATTGTAATATTCCACAGTGACTTTTCTTAAAAAATAGCAAAATCTATACATTAATATGTGAAGGAATAACTTTGGACAACTTTTTAAGACAATTGCGCGAACGGTGGAGTATGAAATATGGCATAGTTAAAGTTTACATTGGGAGGACTGCAGAAACATAATATTTTTTTACTAGTAAAATGAATTAGAAATATATGAAATTAATAAAAATAAACATTAACAATAAACAATAAACACACTACATTCACGTGACATACATGACATTATACTCACATGGGTACTAAACTATTTTCTTTACGGCTGGAGTCAATTGTCAAATCTAAAAGAGATTTTATTGTACGTCTATAGTCAAGTTTCGGCCACAGGCGACCGCCAGTTTGAGGAATTTACACAAAATAAACAATATATTATGCGCCACATGTTACGCTAAATAAACAACTGGAGAAATGTGCGCTTTACAATGCAGAGCGTGAAAATAAGAAATAAAAATATGTAAACAAAAAAAATAAAAAAGGTGTGTGTGCGATTCACACACGATAGAAGTGAAACTAATAGAGACTGATAATATAAAATAGTATGTATATTTCTGTCTCATTCTTTACCGGCTTCATTCTACACATTTTTGTATTTGTGTCTCTTACCTCTCGTTTTTTCCGTTGTATCAGGTTTGAAATCACAACGATTCTAAAGAAGTTTCACTTCAAAAATCATAAAACGCAAATATTGCTTTTCCCATAAAAAAAAAAGGAACTGCCATCATGATTATAACGTAAAAATGTTATTTTCTTGATTTTTCGTTAGACCCTCTCATCCACGCTGCAATAAAATATATGAAACGAAATTACTGAAAAAATTATCATTTATATGATTTTCATCATCTTTGTCATCTTCATCATCTTTGTCATCTTCATAATCTTTATCATCTTCGTAATTTTTATCATCTTCATAATTTTTATCATCTTCATAATTTTCATTATCTTCATATTCCTCAGTTAACCCAGTGCTGTCTACTACTCAACATCCTCATATTATGTAGGTACATGTATAGATACACCGGCTTACAGCGGCTTAATCAGCTCTTGTCAATCTATTGTCGATCAGCGAAATCAATGTATCTATGTCGATGGGTAAGCGTCGTCTAATGCGTGCTCGTCATTTAAAGTCTTTGCGCCGAGGACCATCAGTTTTTCTTGCTATGTGACCTGTCCTCTTTCCACTGTTTTTACGTTCAACTATCTCATTAACTTTTGTTTTTTCTACAGATTTTATGTCTAGTCTTAAACTTCATAATATATTACAGTTTTTATATTTTGAATAATTTAAAAAATGTTAATATTTATTTGTAGACATTTAAAAAAACTGGAGTTTGAATTACCTCGTGATCCCGACGAGCAGAAGTTAGAACTGATAAAGATTACAGAAGAAGAACACTACAGATACATACATCCCAAAGATCTCGAGAGAATACAATTTTATTTGACCAAGGTAGGCTATCGTAAATCTTTTCGCTTTACCAATGTAAGTTTTATTATTTATACTAGTAAATACAAGACGTTATCTTGCCCAAAAAATAGTACTTAATTAAACTTAAATAACCATTTTTAAATAACAATTATTATTTTCAGTCACTTGTTGGAGATCACCTACCGGAATATCCTCAACATCTTTATATTCGAGCGAAGAAGGCAGTGGACAAACAGACTGCCGACATAAAGAGGCGGCTGATGATTCTGACGTACCAGGCCTGCGTGAGACAGAGTGAGGCAGAAATAAAGGAATTCTTCGTTATGGCTATGAAAAGGTGTTTGTATATTTTATCTAGCTGGGCATGCGGCTTGCTGTAAACTTTTAAGTTTTTTTTATATCCAACGGAAATTATTTTATCAGAATATTATTATTTTTATATACTGTTAAAAAACAGTAAAATCGCGTATCGTTAGCCTTATTCACTCCGTTTGGATCAAAATTTTTAGGACCAGAGGTGGTCGACCCCGAGTGTCACCTACTCGAGGACAATATCCGACCGTGACAAAATGTAATTTAAAAATCTGCTATATTAAAAAAAGAAAATAGTGCTCAGAAAGAACGAATTCCTAAGTATGGAAAGCGAGCGATGATAATGTAACAATAAGTTACATTAATCAACACATGAGAAAATACGTATTTGAATCTTGGACGCTGTTACCACTCGGCCACCGTCGTTTCTTCAACGCGTCTCACTACAGACTATACACAGTTTTCTTATTAGTGGTAACATCCATGAAACTGTATTGTATTTGGAGGCAACACTTCTAATACTTATTTGAAACGAAACTGAATACTGCTGTCAACTTCTGAGGTCTTACCCCCTCTTTCTAACACAGCTGTATAAAAAGAGATGGCGTGACCCCATAGACTGAGGTATAACGTAGGTATTTGTTTAAAGTGATTAATACGAGTGCTAGCTCCAGCTTTACCTAACACTTCATGGTGACACCATAAAGACCGTACTGGTTGACACCCATGTTAGCCACGACACTGATCTATATATTTGCCACTGTGAACTCTCAGACGGCATGAAATAGCAGAAAAAAAGCGTATGGATACATGGGGCACACTAAAAGTTTTGCACTTCTAGCTAATCGGAACTATTTGAATTTCGAATGTTATATTCTTAAAACGTTGCAACCTTCTTAGTAATAAAAAAACAGTTTGCGGGAAATGTTTTTTCTATTGTTTTTTTTATCACACATCAAAGTTCTACGTACGCAACGAAAATGGAATTAAGTCGAAAAGATTTTAGAGCGATGATTTTTATGATTTAAAAAGTTCTCTTTCTCCGCAAGACTGTGTCGCTCCTCTTCAAAATGCTTTTGGGAGAGAAGCACCTTGTTTGAGGACCGTGAGGCGATGGTTTGCTGAATTTGAGAGAGGTCGAGTTTCTTTACATGACGAATTTCGTGAAGGGCGGCCTTCAACTGCCGTCAATGAAAATAATGTGGCTACTGTTAAGCGGTTAATTGAAGAAAACCCTCGGATTACCTATGAGACAAATCGAGGACTATTGGGATTGGTATGAGCCAAATTCAGAAAATTTTACACGAAGAATTGAAAGTTCGGGAAGTTTGTTGTCGTTGGATCTCTCATGAACTGACAGCGGAGCAGAAGCGGGCTCGCGAGGAATGGCGCTCACAGATGCTACTGAAGTACGACTACGGACATTTTAATGCTGTTTATGACATTGTCACAGGATACGAAAGGTGGATTTGTTGTTTTGAACCCGAAAAAAACGGCAATCTTGTGAATGGGTGTTTGAAAATGAGAACAGGCCAACAAAAGTGAGACAGGTGAGAAACGTTGGTAAAAAATGATCGCGTTTTTTTTCTCAACTACGGGTCCCATCTGTACAATTCCACTTAAAGAACAAAAGAGTGTTAATGCCGAGTGGTATTCTACCATTTGTTTACCCAGGGGGTTAGAAAAAGTTCGCGAAAGACGACCCAAAAGCCGCATTCTCCTACACCATGATAACGCTTCTTCACACACGGCTAACAAAGTCATTTTTAGCTAGCACCCTGTGATTTCTGTATTTTCCCCGGCCTAGCACCTTGTGATTTCTGTATTTTCCCCAAAATCAAAGATTCGATGAGAGGTTTTACTTTTACCAACTCCGAAGAGGCAGTGATGGCGTTCAATCAGCACGTAGAAAACATGCCTTTAGATATGTGGTCCACCTGTTTTAAAAATGGTTCGATCGCATGAAAAAATGTTTAAAATGTAAAGGAGATTATTTCGAAAAGCAATAAACATAATATTTTGGTTATAACATGTTGTTTTTTTAAGTTACGCAAGACTTATAGTGTGACCTACGTATTTGTTTACCATCAGGTGTCTCCTGTCGTACATCCTGGAGGAGCCCGGGGAGCGCGCTCGGCTGCAGATCGCGTTCCTGCCGCGCGCGTGGCCGGCGCTGTGCGTGCGCGCGCCGCTGCCCTGGCACGCCGCGGCCGTGCGCGCGCGCCACGCCCTGCCCTACCGCTACTACCACGGGAACCCCATACTACTCGAGCTCGTGCGGATCTGGCAGGAAAGGTATGACCTCTCAATTTTAACGCTTCATTCTTTTATATCATAAGATAGCAAATAAACAGATGACTCTCCTGATGGAAAGAGATGACCATCACCTATAATAGTGTTTATAGGTGATGGTCATCTCTTTCCATCCATCGTAAGCATGAACGCACTACAATTCTCTGCTACTGACATGCTTTTTTCTATTTATTTAGTGGAGTGTACGGTTGAATGTAAACACTGATTTCAACTTCGATTTTATTTATAATTGACTTTTATTATTCTATTAATATTATTTTATAATTACGGAACTGGAGGAAGTGTTCCTAGGCTCCGCATGAGTATTTATTTCGATCGGAACTTAGACAGCTTTTGGCATCGACAAATAAGCCCTTCGTTAATTATTACGGCCAATGACAAGCCCGTTCTTTACTCGCTCGCCATTGGCCGACGGTCGGCTGTCTCCAACCCTATGCCATAACGTTCGGTTCGCAGGCGACGCGTGTGAGACTCGGTAGCTCAGCGTTCTTGTCTTTTACAATTTATATCCCTCTCTCACTTTTTCTGAAAAATTTACACATTACGAAGTAAGCACATGCTTACAAACGCATGCATTCTACATTACCATATGCTCGCACACATGCACCCTTACGCGCATCTGGGTATGCATCTACGTGTTGCTGTAAATTTTTAAAATTTAGTAATCAATTTAGTGCCCGATTGTCGATAGGCTGGCCACCTATCACATGGTGGGACTTAGTATCTTCGGCTAATCGTTTGCACATAATATACCTCTGTCAACATCTTCGGGGATATGAGCGTGAAGATATTACTTCAGTATTGAGTGATAAAATGTAAAAAAACTTATCGAATATAGAATATTCACAAAATAGTGCGGGATATCAAATTTAAATGTAATAAAATGGATAATCCACACATGGATCGTCAGAATACGGCGATCGTTGCGCAGCCATACTGCGCGAGAATGTAGTTTCACCTCTGTGTTTTAGTCAAACCTAGTACCAAACAAAAAATGATAGTAGAAAAATTAAAGTTGCTTATGACAAGAAAAAGTAATGTGTTAGGAAATTGGCGAGTAACCATAAAGCTCTGACGCTTAGTATTCACTTGGTGGTGAAGATTTTTTTAAAACTTATCTTTGCCTCTTACGAGATTTACAAAATCTCTATTTTCTGTAAGACGTCCCGGTCAATACAGCGAATGTCATGTCTTGTTAGGGTTCCGTGCCAAAAGGTGACAAATGGAACCCTATTAATATAGCTTCCGCTCTCTATCTAGAACTCTAGCTCTAGAGAAGGCTCTATCTATATTTTGAACGTAAATAAGTTTATTCCCCACTTTTTTTAAGTATCAGAGTATTTATCAAAAGATTTATACAAAGATTCTTTTTTCGAACATTTGCTCTTATTCGTTTACAATTATTTTTGTGTGTTTATATAACAGATATCAAAACATGTACATATGCGACATGAACAAAATGCAAGAGGGTCTGCCGTTCCCCCAATACACAACGGAATTCACGGAACGGCTAAACAAATTGTGCGCGGAGACACGGGACGAGCTAGTCAACAACTGGTTGATAGACGTCGCGGACACCATGATCAAGATGAGACAGCACTGGTCTATATACGTCGCCAAAAAGAAAAGACAGTCTACATTCCTTGTGGAGAAATTCTTTGGGTATGTACAAGACATTGTTCTATTTGTATTGTAAATGTATAGTATAATAAGACATAATCGAATCAAGTTTTTAAAAGTTACTTTTCAAATATTAATATTTTCTTGTTTACTTAATGTTTTTAAAATAACTACTCAATAGGTATAATCAGCATATGTAATCAGCTTTGAACCTTAAAGCACGTTAAATACCGCAAATTGGATCAAAATCCATTAGGATTTTTATCAAAACGAAAATCAAATAAAAATGTTTTAATTGGACATTTGACTTTGACATTTTGCAATAGCAATATCATCTGTAGCATTGTTACTAAAATATACAGCATTTCAAAAATTAAATCTAAATCGTAAAGAGAAACATTTTATTAATAAGAATAATTTCTTATTAATCTACTTATTAATCTAATCAGTCTAATTAGGTTTGTTTTTTATTTATTTTGCACTTTCAATATATTTTACTTTTTCAGTTTCACTTGGTGAAATTCCATTATTGTTAGTTGAAAACTGAGTTTAAATGCACCTGTACTTTTGTTCACGGAATATACAAAATTATTTTAAATTAATCGCGACTGGTTTCGCTTTTTAAAGCATCTTCAGGACGTTACATTTTTAGGAATTCCTGCGATTACGATTCCTATTTCTTACGATACGATTTTACACCCACAAAACCAATTGTTTTTAAGGGTCTAAATCGTATATCGGAAATTGATAGATCGGTGTAAAATAGGTTTAATAGCGGTTTGACACCGGTTTAACATCGATTTAAAACCGATTTCATATCGATTTAAAACCGATTTCATATCGATTTAAAACCGATTTCATATCGATTTAAAACCGATTTCATATCAATTTCAGAACGGTTAAATACCGGTTTAAAATCGGTTTAAACTGATTTAACACAGGATCCAAATAGGTTACAACCAGTTTAAAATCTGTTTAATACCGTTTTTATACCAGGTTAGATCCAGTTGAAAACCGGTTTAATATAGGTTTAACATCGGTTGAAAATCTGTTTAAACCCGGTTTAATATCGGTATCAAACCGGTTTAATATCGGTTAATTTTACTAATCGGTATTAAACCGGCTCTAAACTGGTTTAAACTCTCTAGACATCGAGATGGTGGAACTTCAAATTTCGGCGCGACGTCCAATGATGGAATTCGGCGGCAGAAATTAATTATTTTATTTTTAGAAATCAATTAATTTGTAGCCTTGAACTGAAATTATTAATTGTTCATTATCCATAATTACGTAATTTTATAAATTAATACCTAAAATACGGAGGAACAAGTGCCCGCAATTCCACTTGCGCCCGTACACTGCGGCTTTGCGAGGCGGAGTGCATCGCAATTACCGATCCCTGAGCAAAAATGGGCCCGACGAGGTCCAATGAGTTCCGCTGTAGTGTGTGATACTTCACATAAAATATATGTGAGCTATCTAGACCCATTTTTGGAAAGTGGTTCGGCCGGTCCATTGAGGTCCCCCTCAATGTGCTCTGTCTTACATGCAACTACTGTAAGGCTTGCTTTTTTTTATATCTGATAAATATTCGGGTTATATACTGATATATATATAGCAACAAGAAAACCACGTCTGTTCATTAGCACCTTTAATCGCAGAGAGGGAGACCGTTACACGTTGAACGTCAGGTAGCTCACGGGTCTACCCTCTACACATAAATATAAATAATTTATATCTGACATACATTACAATATCATAAGATAGCAAACAAGCAAATGGGTCTCCTGATGGAAAGAGTCAACCATCGCCTATAGACACCAAAGATGTTAATGGTGCGTTGCTATCTTGTGGCGAGGTCTAATGCCACATGCATAAGTTTACCGGCTACCTTACCCTCCAAACCGGAACACGACAGCGACAAGCACTGACGCTATTGCGGCAGGAATAGGCAAGGCGGTGGTACCAGACCCGGGCGAGACAATGCAGAACTCTACCACCTAATAGCCACGATGGTAGTGACTCGATAGCCAATCGGTCGCCTTTTACGACCTGCCTGGCAGAACAGCAGTTGGCCTATTCTTCAAAGGAGGCCGGGACCAACACGGCGTAAAATATTGCTAGTTTTTTAAATCATTATATAGCAAATAATCAGCTGATTTTTATTACCATCCATGTATCGGGGTAGTAATGCCATACGCATAAGTTTACCAGACACCTTACCCTCCATACCGACACGATAATGTACATGCGTTTCAAGAAACACGGAAATTGCTGAAGCGCATAACTTAATAATAACCGTAATGATATTAGGAATTTTTCCCGTGTTGGTCTGGGCTTCTTTGAAGAATAGACCAAACTGCCGTTCTTGGCAGTTAGGTCTATTCTTTTTGGCATTCTTTAAAAGAGTTCTGTATTGTCTCGCCTGGGTTTGGTACCACCGCCTTACCAGTGCTTGACACTGTCATTTTCCGGTTTGGAGGGTAAGGTGGCATAAGACCTTATGTATGTGACATAAGACCTCGCCACAAGGTAGCAACGCACCATTAACACCTTTGGTGTCTATAGGCGATGGTTGACTCTTTCCATAAGGAGACCCATCTGCTTGTTTGCAGTCATATAATAAATAAAAAAGAAACACAATATTTGGGAAATTTAAGCTTGTGTCATTTTTAGTTGTGTCCATGCGTTGATGTCGAGACAGATTCGAGACCTCGTAGAGCGCAGTATTAATCACTTCGCCGAGTATTTCTCTTATTATTGGGTAAGTGACCAAATGTCGGGTATAGTATATATTTACATTTTAGCGGCAAAAACATTAGAATGAAACACATATGGCCAATTGGACAATCCTAAATAGTATGCTGTCACTTGTTGTCTTAAATGAAAAGAATGTGACAGCATACTGTTTAGGATTGTCCTAAGTTAAGACAATGTTAGTGCAATTGGCCAATAGACCACTGGATATCCCGGTGTCAGCCCAAGCCAATTGCTTTTTAACCAGGCAGCTGGTTAAAGGTGATCTTGTTTGATTATATAAAAAATGATTATTAAAGTATGATTAATAAAAAAGTTATATTTGGTAAAGTGCGTATCCGAGGCATGCGCAATATAGGGTTCCGAAGTGGTCCATCTCAGTAATGCGGACTAAGAAAATGGCTTTTATTGTTTCGTACTATGAACATTTAAGCTATTCAATGTAAATGACTAATATATATCCGCACCAGGTTCACTGCCTACAAAAACTTCCCTAAGTACATTTTATAAGTTATTCGACTACGACGACAGAGGGGGGAAGACACTTGACTTTAACAAAACTTAGTACTTAAAAACCTAATATTTTACAAGAAAGTAAGTGAAAACTTGTTTTCATAAACTTACAATATTTTTGAAAAACTTATCCAACGATATCCCACATAATTTGATACGTAAGAAAAAAATTGACATCCCCACTTTACATGTAGGAGCTAGCTACCCTGCTCACTCAGCTACCCTGAAAAAAAATATTTTTCAAGATTTTATGTTACCACTATGTCGACGTGATGAATATGTATATTTGAGCCAAATTACAGCTTTCTAGTAATAAGTATCTGTGAGCAATCGTGCGGACGGACGGATGGACATAGCGAAACTATGAGGGTTCGTAGTAAAAATAATAGACAAAAAAGACAAGACCGTTGGGTTTCTTCTGCCGAATTTCCTCAGTCTATGACCGTGTTCCGATCCGGTAATGATTTTTAAAATGTCGCTTCGTCAAAAGTGCCCGTAAAGCTTTATTTGAATAAAATATATTTTTTTAAATTTTGCTTTTATAAAAGACAATTCAAAATTTTGGTAATCCTCACACATCTCGGCTTAGTCCGGACATATGACTTTTGGTTTTTTTCCCCGACTTTTTTATATCAAAGAGCAACAAAGATGTACACGACTCTCCTGATGGAAAGAGATAACATAACCATCGCCTTTACACACAAAAGTTTTTAATGGTACGTTGCTATCCATATGGTGGATGTAATGTCACATGCAGTAGTTTACCGACTACCCTAACCTACCAAACAACGATAGTGACAAACACTGACGCCATTCACAAAAAATAAGCAATGACGCGTTTAGACAATTATTTCGATGTTTCCGACAACAAAGGTCGTAAACACCAAAATACCATTTTTGGTATTTAACAAAAAAACAAAACACAAAATCGTTTTTGTCTTATATCTTTTGGAATATCTCTTTTAATTTGGGAGTTACAGAAGATTCACTCCCTAACAAAAGTCAGGTTTAGTTATAAAAATATACCGAGACGTGCCAGAGTTACCCGTGAATTTTCTTGGCGTGCTTCAGTTATATGACCGAGCTGCGAACGTCGGCACGAGGTTGTCACTTGAGAAGTTTTTGTACCTAGTTGATATAATATGGCGAACGTGATGTCACCGCGACTGTCGTGTGTGAGTGAGAGTGACGGCCCACTGCCCGGGCGGCACACGCGGCCGAATATACCAAATCTGCAGAGTGACACCCTCCTGGTAAAAGTATTTTTGAGGCGAATTCTAGTTTCATATTTTTCAACGCTAAAAATTAGATATGGCTGCATTTTAAACTCATTTTCGCCAAAATGGCTTTCACGACGATGTCGGAAGCATCGATTTTACTTTTTACAAACTGCTTAGTAGAAGGCTACCTAGTAGGGTAAACTCTCTGGTGTAGGGTAAGTCTAAAGGAAATTAATTTTAAGCTTAACCATTATTTAACCATTTGACTGTAGTTCAAAGGATTTATTGATACGTAATGATGCAGGAAGGTAACACGTACGAGGGCGAGTACAAAGACTACACGTTCATAAAGAACCCCCTCCTGCGCATTAAAGTGGTGGCGCAGGCGGGCTCCACGGACATCACCTTTGAGCCCAGCCTGGACCAGACGAGGCAGCTCATCGTCAAATGGTTCCAGACCATCATTGCCGTCAATCAGCAGCTGCCCAGTGTCGACTATATTATGTATCCTGGTGAGAACTGCCTTGCTGCCTTTTATCACAGAATACTAACAAGTCAATCTACATGCAAGTAATATTCGAGCAATGCACTCATAGACATCTTTCACGGACGCGATATGTCGGACTGGTTCAGAACAAAATGTCCCGTGAGAGGTGTCTATGTGTGCGTTGCTTGAATATTACTTGTATGTAGACTGACTTCTGTTAGTCTCCAGTATTCTGTGCTTTTATTGTATCTTTTAAAACAACATCTCATATACCATACTCTTCAAGTTTCTTTCGCCTCTGTGGTCTCGTGAATTGCTTTTGTTGTCTAGTAGTCCGGTGTCGGTGTTGACCACATGAGGTCTCGGGTTCGATTCCTGGGTCGGCGATATCAATAATTTGTTTTTTTTTAGTTTTCTGATAAAAGCAATATTGTCGGGGATTAGATAAGTACCCGGTAGGGTTGCCACCTATCACATTGTGGGACTAAATATCTTCGGCTAATCGTGTGTGCATAGGTTGTACCTCTGCCTAACTCTTTGGGATTACGGCAGGAAGATACTTTTTTCTTTAGTAAATTAGCATGATCATCAAAATCCAAAGCTTAAATCAAAAATACTGCTGCTACACGATTTTTATTGCTTATATGCTCAATTATTTTTTTATTTAGTGACAATGCTGTTAATATTGTAGATTTTCCCCGTGTTGGTCCCGGGCTCCTTTGAAGAATAGACCAACCGCTGTTCTGCCAGGAAGGTCGTAAAAGGTGACCGGTTGGCTATGCGAGTCACTGACATCGTGGCCACTAGGTGGTAGAGTTCTACATTGTCTCGCTCGGGTCTGGTACCACCGCCTTAGCTATTCCTGCCGCAATAGCGTCAGTGTTTGTCACTGTCGTATTCCGGTTGTGAATTAGGTGGATCCCCGCAAGTGGGATTAGCCCTTGCCACAAGATAGCAACGCACCATAAACATCTTTGGTGTCTATAGGCGATGGTTGACTCTTTCCATCAGGAGACCCATCTGCTTTTTTGCTATCTTATGATATAAAAAAGGGTAGGATTAGTAGTAAGTAGGATGGGATAGGATTAGTATGGATTTATTTTATGTTACTATTATTTTAGGTGCCCCTCGACCTAACCCGTACCTCATGTGCGTGTACCCGGACGAGAGCTACATGACGGAGGTGATCAACAAGTGCACCAGGTTCTTCACCCTCAACCGTCCAGGCCCCGTCAGCTTCCTCAGCAGATACAACGAGTACTTCTATCTTCTGGATGGCACGGCTCATCAGGATCTCCTTGCGTTTTTCGGTCAGGACCCACCGCCTGTCTTAAAGGTAATTTTTACCATTATTTTAAAAATAGTTTTATTTTGTTCACTGGTTACCTTGGTACTTGACGGATAAGGTAACCAGTAAACTTATAAGTTTACTGGTTACCTTATCCGTCAAACCAGAACACGACAGTGATGAGGGATAATGGTATTAATATGGTAGGTGTGCAGCACAGACATGTTTTATTGTAAATATTAATGTAAATAGATAGTAAGGCAGGATAGAATGTATATTTCGTTTAGTTCGTAAGTTTTCTATAATAAATAATGTTCGTTTTGTCTTTTATTCGCCCTAAGACCTACATACAGCTTTGTTGTATAGAAATAATAAAGCTTTATGTAGCTATGATCGTTGCCTATTAGGCATATTACGAATAAAGCGAGTTCCACGCAGTTGATGACATTACGAGTCGACTCTTGCGAGATAATATTTATATGCGAAAACTCGCAATCACGAAAAATCCGAAAAGTGCAAAATTCTTTATGAAAACAAATGTTTATCGATTGTAAATAGTATGTATAATGTAAGTATAAGCCTTAGGCATATGTTTAGACACTTTTCGGTACTATAAAGATAGTTAACAGGATAGTACGACCTGAAAAGGCGTACAACTCTGTAATTGTAAGAGTTTCCGAGGTCCTGTAAGAACGTATAATGTATATAACACTCATGTTTGTTATTGTATAAGTTTATTTGTGTTAGATCCTTGTATATAAATAAGAAATAACACATTGTAATTAGTTTTCGGTAGGTCTTAGGGCATTACGTACTTTGTTTGGCATATATTTGTAAAAAGGTACCACTAGGTAAGGGCCACACTAGGTAATTAGAGGTAGGAGAAGCTACCTAAGATAAAATTATTAAGATTAGATTACGAAAAGTAGGATTTTAACAAATCCCAGACATTGTGGCGCCACACCCGGCGCCATTTGTCTTTGTCGATTTACGCCGCTCGTCTGGCCGCGCGCTATAAATATTGGAGAGCGCGGCCATACAATCAGTTCCGATCAAGTTACAGTTTCGTTACGACTTAATAAGTTTCCCAGACAAGTTCCTGGGCTTTAGTATATCCATAGGGTACCGGCTTTAGAGTAGGGCAGTGTTAGGGCAAGTACTGGCTCTCCCTTAGAATAGTGAACATTTGCAATGGTGCTAGCTTTATTGCTATTTATTTCGTTACAATAAAGCACCTTTGCAACGAACAGTTGTGGTCTCTTTTTATTCTTCCCGGCGACACCCGGCTCACGACGACGGCGTCGAAGAAGTACCAGATTTACAGTCCGCTGGCTCCCCCGGCTGTAGTGCACAGTAGGAATAGGTGAATTGGTGATACTGGATCTAGGCGAGGCATTGAATTCTTTCTTCTAGTAGTCTCTTAATTAATGACGTACAGGCCTTTGTGGTCTAGTAGTCCAGCGTTGGTGTTGACCACATGAGGTCCCAGGTTCGATTCCTGAGTCGGGCACATAAAAAAAGTGTTTTTTCAGTTTTCTGAGAAACACAAAGTTGCCCAGGATTGGAAAGTGCCCGGTTGGCGACAGGCTTGCCACCGATCAGATTTGTGGGATCAAGTATCTTCAGCTAATCGTGGGTGCACTTGTTGTACCTCTGCCTATCCCTTCGGGGATATGGGCGTGACGATACTTTAATGACGTATAGGTTGATTATTGCGTTACGCGGTTGCTAGAAGACGGCTATCTTACTGGTCTATTCTTTTAACACCGGGGTAAATTTCCAGGACTTCTCGTTGCGTATTAATATGTACGAGCAACTCCGTGACGAGATCCTGTTCCTGCGGCGGGCGATCCCCCTGAACATGGTGATGCTGGACTGCGGGCCCGTCAACGACGTCCTCTGGGACATCGTGGACGGGCTGCGAATGCACATCGTCGACCACTTCATACTCGTCAACAGGAAGTGGAATAGAGCGTGTGTATAATATTAATTTATTTCTTAGTGTATATTAGATATGCAATAAGAATAGAGATAAGATGGACCAATTAAATTTAAATAAAATTAAATTTAAATAAAATTAAAAGGAATCTAATAGGGATCGCGCCATCGTCGCTACAGAATTTTTTGGAAAGAAACCATTAAAATAGCGCTAGAAATTCTGTTAAATATATCAGCACACTTCACTCCATCTATGACAGCTATGTTCTTTTCTCATATCGGCATTTATCTTACGTTAGCGCTATTTTGGTAGGTTTTAAAACTATTTTCTGTGTATAGCTGGAAAATTTTACAATATTCCCCCTAAATAAGTTGGTCTTCCTTTCTTGCATATACTATACAATATGTTAATGAGATATGAATGACACCGGGGAGACTGACTTATCATGATGAAGTTGGTTGAGTGCTGTCTGAAAGTGGTGTCGAGTAGCGGAACACGGTGTCTTTGTGCGAAAGAGTTAAAAAAACAAAGCTAGAATTTTGGACATAAAATTCTCTGTTGAACGAGTCATCAGCGTAACTGCTGCTAAGCGTTAGCGCTGTAAGCGTATAAAACTTTTAAAAAATCTATTTGTTCCTAAAAGGTCGACATGAAACTGTTACCGTACGTGTCTATGGGAGTGATGGTGACTTATCATTTTTTGAGCTTCTCTTTTATGGAGAAAAATGTCAATTTCCAATATTTGCGGCTCAATATTCAGAGTCCTTTCTACGGTATTTGTAGATAATTGTTGACGTGTGGTGTGTGTGACAGCATCTGCGACGTGTACGAGGAGATGGCGGCGCGCGCGTCGGAGAGCCCGGAGTCGACGGCGCAGCTGGTGGAGCTGCTGGGCTACATCCAGGACTGCCGCGACTGCGCCATGTTCGACCTCAGGGACAAGTCGCGCACCACCGCGCACCACGTGCTCTTCCTCATGGACCACGCGCATCTGCACTGTGAGATACTCCTCTTACTATATTATCACTTAAATAAATGTTGCACTTTTGGTATATTATCGTTCAGATAAGTTAGATTTTAGTTATATTTTCACATAGATAAGTATTATAATATAATATATTCTATACTTTCCATCATCGGCACTTGGTGAAATTCCATTACTATTAGACACAATTAACAATGCACTTGTACTTGAATTTCACTTCACAACATATACATTTTTGGTGTATTACTCAACCGGTTTCACTTTTTAAATCTTCAGGATGTAATATATCAGGACGTATACAGGCGTAAGCGAAAAAAAACATCATGACAACATCAGCATCGTTGACGACCAAGCTATTTCGAAACAGCTTGACTCTTTGGCATTGCGCAGAGATGTAGGTTCACTTTGCGTTTTCTGCCGTATTTATCATGGGAAGTGTTCCGACCAGTTGTTTGGATTCATTCCTGCCGCTGAATTCCACCATCAAACATTGCGTCAAAATTCTAAATTCCATCTCCACCATCTCGATGGTGGGAATGGAATTTCGAAATCTGGAAATCTACAACTGTGCGATTCTCTCAACAATTTTTCTCTCGCACTACTCTGTTGTGGAACCAATTACCGGCAGAGGTATTTCCGAACAGATACGACATAGGGATCTCTAAGAAAAAAGCTTACTCATTCTAAAAGACCGGCAACGTAACTGCAAGACCTCTGGTATTGCGGATGTCCATAGGCGGCGGTGATCATTTACCATCAGGTGCACCTCCTGCTAGTTTTGCCCCCTCTTCTATAAAAAAAAATCATCAATCATAATGATAACATCTTAGGTTTATCATAACAGTGTGATCATGATAATCGAAAATGTTTTTGTACATCTGCTAAACCGGACATGATCATAGGAAACCGGAGTAACTATTGATATTCGGTTCACTCTGTTTAATCAACAAATCAACGGGCCTGATGACATTTCAGTTGAAGACATAAATCTTAACACAAGAGTATTTCTATGGCCATTGGACATGGAAGACACAATTGACTTAACATTAAAGACATTGAACACGAAGAAAACAATGGCTGAAGACAAACTGAGGACCCGGAAAACGATATTTGAGGAGAAACTCAAAAAGCACGAGAAGGAATTGGAATTGTTCCGCCGCTTCGACCCACCGCTGTTGAACCTTGATTTGCTCAAAGACGTTGTGGGGAGAGTGGATGACATTTTTAACAATCTAATGGTAAGTGTAAATTATTTATTCTGAAGCCTATCATTTAATGTAATTTTCCAAACGCACTGAGATGCTCGCATTAAATTTTAAACTCAGTAGACTACAACGACGTGCGTTCAAGCTCCTGAATCTCTGGAATCTTAAATCAGATCTATATATGGGCGTAAACGGGAAAAATACTGCTCCATACCAAAAAGGTGATGGAACTATATGCAAACATTGGTACATGAAATTTTATTCTATGTTGGTCTGAGCCCCCTTTAAGAATAGACACTCTCCTAAGCAGTCTACCGATCAAATTACTATCGTTCGTGTTGCCCGGATTAAGCTTCACTGCCTTACCTATTGTTACCGCAATAGCGTCAATGCTTGGCATTTTTGTGTTTGGAAGGTGGTTGCCGGTAAACTTTTGCATTTACATTAGCATTCTGCCACACGGGTGGCAACGCACCATTAACATTTTGGTGTGTATAGGTAATGGTTGTCTCTTTTTATTAGAAGAGCCTTAAAAATTTTACCCCTATTTTACCCCCTTAGGGATGGATTTTTGTAAAAAGAGATCCTTGCAAATTTCTCTTGCTTTCTCCACATTCATTATTCTCTTTAAACAAACACCCCGGTTACGAAGACTCTTAACGCCACTTTTGGACAATATATGATCAACCTAATCATGTATGTCAGTCTTGGTGCTCCCTATAACTTTCATCCTTTCACATTCGCATTGTATAACTGTATTGTTTAATCTTTCATCTATCATTATTTCTACATATCCATTGTCCGTATCAACAGCACATTTCTTTTGTTTAATAGATTCAGGCGTTACTTTGCGAAAATCCATAATTTAAAGAAGCAACTATGGTATTTAATTTGCAAACTTTTCCGTGAAACGTTATATAGAACTGCTGTGATGCAACAGAAATGAAAGGTAGTGTAAGGAAGAATTTTCTCTAATTTCAGATCTTGATAAGGTTGCCCCATTCCTTACACTACCTTTCATTTCTGTTGCATCACTGCAGTTCCATATAACATTTCGCGGAATATTTGCAAATTAAATACCATAGATAGATCATTTCTTTCCAACATTTCTCTCTCTCACTTAAACGAACTTAAACGAACTTGGACTGCGAGTGTTATGCTCATTGCCAAATTTTATCAAAATTGATTTAACAGTTTAGCCATAAAAGCGTGTCACAAATAGGCTTTCGCATTTATGACAACAAGGACATAAACATTCGGAATTTATGAAGTACAGAGTTATACATATTTTACACATTAAAGCTTTTTAAAATAATTTCTAATTCAAAGAGAAACTTCTAAGTTCATCCGCAAGGGAACTAGAATGCTGTTTTTTTTTAATTTTATAATTTCACGACTAATTCATCTTCTAAATTAAAACCCAACGAAAAAATATGATTTTAGGAAGACAAACGGGAGGCGGATGAGATAATCAACGAGGAAACGCTCCTCGACCAAGAGGTGTCCGTGTACTACAGCCTGCAGACCATGCTAGCCGGCATTGAGCCCTTCCACAAGCTGTGGCACACTTCGTTTGACTTCTACGACGGATATGAGAAATGGTACCTGTGAATAATTTAAATATATCGTGAGATTTACGCCTCAGTGGTCTATGGTCTGGTGTTGGTGTTGACCACACGAGGTGCCGAGTTCAATTCCCGGGTCGGGCAATTCAAAAATATGTTTTTTCAGTTTTATGATAAAAACAACGCTGCCCGGGATTGGATAAGTGCTTAGTTGGCGACAGGCTGGCCACCTATTACATTGTGGGACTAAGCATCTTCGACCAATCGTGGGTGGCCTGGTTGTACCATTGCGTACTTCTTCGGGGATACAGGCGTGAGGATATTGATTTACGAATCAAAAATTTGTCGTATAGCCTGATTTATTAAGAGCATCATCAGGGCTTTTAGTTCATATATGATTCAACATGACTTAACGTATACAAAACTACATCGCAAAAATAAGCGAATGAGCGAAAAGGATTGACTTAAAAAATATTGTATTTTAGTTGTAACGCTGTACAAGAGTTTGATTATATGAGTGTTTTAGCACTAATCCTATGCAAGGGTAACCATATATTTTTAAGCATTGAACATTTTTGACGCGACTGAATTTGAATCAGCAAACAACTTGCTTTAAAGCTAAGCCTGACACAATGTAGGCCTTGCTATAAGACAAAATGTACAGATGTTCAACACAAAAATCCATTTTAAAAAACCAATATGGTACATGTGCACTTACATCTTTTTCTCCGGTGTTGGTCCGGGTCTAGGGTGGTCAAATGCCCTATATTTTACGAGTTACCCCGTTTTTCGTGCTACAAAAATTTAGGAACTAGTAATTAGCAAGTAAAAACATATGGAACCGGTATTTTTGATGCTGGTAAACGTTAAATCAGGACGTGGCAGGAGGCAAACTTATTCGGACCCAGTTGACCATCTGCTTTTGCAAACGAATAGGCAGAACTGTGCAACGTCTCACCCAGGTTTAGTACCACCGTCCTAAATTTCGCCTTAATGTTTATCACAGTCGTGTTCTAAACTTCAAACTTATTTATTTTGCATAAATCGGGCTTACATAAGATGTTTTTTCTAAGTAAAGTACTTTAAGCCTGCTTTGCCAAATAAATTGCGTGCAAAATGTTCATCACATCCATGAAGTATTAGGTAAAGGTAGAGCTAGCACTCGTATTAATCATTTGAAACCAATATTTACGTTATATCTCACTCTATGAGGTCTCCCCATCTCTTTTTATACAGATGTATTAGAAAGAGAGGGTAAGAGCTTAGAAGATGACAGTAGTATTAAAAGTTGTGTTTCATGTAGTATTAGAAGTGTTGCCTCCAGCTATAATACAGCTTCATGGTTACATCATATTCTTTCTACGAAATTATAGATAATATTTTAAGACTTTTAGAATAAAATTTAAATTAAAAAAAAAATAGGAATGTTGAAAAAAGCCTGGAGTGTAAAATTATGAATGTGGTATTCTATCACCGTCACACCTTTGACAACGCATCGTTAACATTTTAGGTGTTTATAGGCAATGGTTACTTCTTTTTATCAGAAGTAACATTTCCTGCTTGTTTGCTATCCTAAGTATAAAAAAACCAGCCAAGTGTGAGTCCTGTTTTAGCCTCTGGGTATGAAACCCTAAAAAGGACCAGTATGGATGATTGTATGATTAGAATAGCTTTCGTCTGTTGTATTGCGTAATTTTTATGGGTTTTGGGCCCCACTTACAAATCGGAACACATCAGTTTGCGGCAGTGAAAGGTTTTATCAAATTCGGGCAAAACCTTATTGGCGCTGAGACTTGAGCCTCATATAAATCCACATGTTTAACTCCGCGCAATTAACTCCTCGCGTATGTGTCTAGGTATCACGGCCCGTTCTTGGGTCTGGAAGCGGAACAAATAGCCGAAGACGTGGAAGCTTGGTGGAAGCTCCTATACAAATTGGGCAAGCAGCTGTTTGAGTACCCGGGAGCCAAACGTATAGCTGATATGGTGCGGAACAAGGTGGAAAAATTCAAAGTGCTGTTGCCAGTACTGTGCGCCATCTGCAATAAGGTATTTCTTCATATAAAATACTTTACAGAGTGGAAAGAGAGAACTGAATCACACATTACGATCCAGACAGACTTGTCTTGCTGCCTCCACATTCATAACTCTTCTTATAAACACAGTGGCCGCGATATCGGAGTTTTGACACTGTACACAATAGCACCCGAACTGTATGAACGTACCGTTGTATAGAGAAAAGGGCAGACGGGCACTAGGCTCACTTGATGGTAAGTAGTCACAGTCGATAATGGACATCCGCAATATCAAAAAGATTGCGTTGTTGCTGGCCAATTAAGAATGAAAAACCTATTTTTCTACTTCAGTCTTGATCTCCCTTGGTACGTACGTCCCATCCCATCCAATAAGTTGTTTATATAGACATTTTAACGAACTGCATATACTTGGTTGAAGTGTAGTCTGGATGCCTATTGCATTATGCTTTAAACTTAATCTGATCGAGGGTCGATGAACTCAGGTAAATAGCTAATAATCCATGACTGCCAATGAGCATTTACGACACTCTCTCTAGCGTTTCTGGCAGTCGTGCTCGTGCTGTGAACCCGAGCAAGAAACACGAACGGTTTCATTATGAAGAATCAGTTTTTATGTCTGGTAATTCATAATAGGCGAGAAAAGTTAAAAATGCTAATGCCATGCAAGCTTTGCAATGGTAATTAATAATTATGATGGTAGTTATTATAGCTTCGTATATACGTTAGTAAACATAAAAGATTTGTTCACAAAAATTGCGTTGGTGGCATAGGGCATGCGGGACCGTCACTGGGCGCGCATCAGCGAGCTGGTGGGCGCGGAGGTGGCGCACGGGCCCGCGGCGTCGCTGGCCGACATGGTGGAGCAGGGCGTGCACGTGTTCGCGCCGCAGCTCGAGGAGATCGAGCAGTACGCCTCCAAGGAGTACGCGCTCGAGAAGGCGCTGCTCAAGATGAAGGACGAGTGGGTCGGCGTCAAGTTCGACGTCGTGCCCTACAGGTCAGTTGCTTTACCGAATCTGGGAGAAATTGATGCCTCGAAGGAGTTCCGCGTGTTACTGATTATTTGGAGCCAATCAAGGTCAATTATTTACTACGGTACTGTGAATCCCCGTGTTGGTCTGGACTCCCTTTGAAGAATAGACCATCTGCTATTCTGGCAGGGACTTCGTAAAAGGCAAAAGATTGATAACTATGTCGCTACCAATCGTGGCTACTAGGTAGTAGAATTCCGTAACGTCTTGCCCAGTTTTGGTGCCACCGTCTTGCCTTACTCTGCTGAAAAGTGTCAATGTTTGTCATTTGCGTTCCAATTTGGAGGGCAATGTAGCCGGTAAACAACTTATGTGTGTTCTATTGTCATTCCACGATATATTATTGTAGGCGATGGTTATGTAATGATGCCCAAAAAACTTTCATTTCATTACTTGATCCATACTTACAGAATCTTGTTTGTTATATAGAGACACAGGCGTAGGAATCCTCACTGGCATAGATGACATCCAGCAACAACTAGATGACCATATCCTCAAGTCACAGACCATGCGCGGCTCGCCGTATGTGAAGGCGTTTGAGGCTGACATGGTGGCCTGGGAGGAGAAGCTAATCAGTATGCAGGACATCTTGGATCAATGGCTACAGGTGATTTTGTGTTCTTTTTGACAATTTACCCAGTGTTAAATCAGAATTTAAGACATTTTAGATCACAGATTGCAGGTGCATTTATATCTGTCTTGATAATTTACGATTTAAGACTGATTCTGCTTTTGATTAAACTGCTTTAATATTAAAATGCTGTGGTCTACTGTTACAACAAATTATTTGTATCAACGAATGCAACATGCTGCTTCAACTAATGAGATTCTGTTTTGCAACAGTTTGAGGCACAACCATTACGAAATAGTAGTAGATTCATTACCTTAAAACTTGGATCAGAATCTACCGCCACAAACGCTAAATGCCACGTGATATAGGGCTTAGCCTTATCAGCTCAGATTATGAGGTTATGGATTCAGTTTTCGATACACGCAAAAGTGTTACTGAGTTTCTATCTTAGATTTTTTCAAGATTCAAATCTCAGTAATATCACGGAGTCTGGTGGTGGTGTGTTACAACACCGTGCATCGGTTTAGCACGCATAGTTGTCGGTACTCATTGTCGGTATAAACACGCAGTAATCGTTATCAGGTCGATAAAATATGGATATAGAGTGTCGATGGTTTCTTTCGTAGGATCCGATGTAGAATTTTACCATAGGATTATTGCCCATCTCGCCACTGACAAACCGGTGAAGCGTGCACCGTGTCACTGGAAAGCCCATAGACTTTTGGTTCACTCTCTCAACTTTGCAAAGGAACTGGTGTGGATATAGTGCATTTTTATGGGCAAGAGACCCGGCTATCTGCTTGTGATTTGTGGCATATGAGTCATGAGGCTATCATATCGATCCACCACATTTATGTTGCCAGGGTCTTGTACCATAATAAGGAATTGCTGCTTGTTCGTCATTCTAATGTTAAAATCTTACAATTATTAAATACCAACAGTATTGCAAATCCAATCAATATGACTTTGAGATTTTTGAGATTTCTAAATCACTTTCTGCCCTGGCTTTTACGAAATCGCTGCTTTTACAAAACAGCAAAGCCCTTGATTAAATAAAAATCAAATTCCATTCTAATTATACTTTACTCTTATTTTGGAATTAATCGTTAATTTCGCTATGTGGTACCAAAATAATTAAATGTTCAAACTGTCAATTGACTAATAAACCTCAGTAGGCTCCATAAAGGTACTGCTCTCCTATGATTATAAAAGTATCAAAGTGCAGAGCAACATGTGATTGTCCCGTAAACATTTGTTCAATATTTATAAACAAATCAATCTTTTGAAATTATCCGGATTTCCAGTTGCAGAGCAATGTTTATTCGCTCCTAAAGCATGTTAGCGTATTATTTAAGGCGATTCATAAAATTAGTTAGGTTCATTAAAATATATAATAAAATACTTTTTAGTGTCAAGCAACATGGATGTATTTAGAGCCCATATTCTCTTCCGAGGATATTATGCGGCAAATGCCGACTGAGGCTAGGAACTTCCGAGACGTGGACAAAGAATGGCGAACCATCATGGGCGCTACGCAGAAAGATCCCATGGTGTTAAGCGCTACGGACTTCCCGGGACTGCTGAAGAAATTGCGCTACAACAACGCATTACTGGACGATATACAACGTGGATTGAATGATTACTTGGAGAAGAAGCGATTGTTTTTCCCGAGGTATGTCTATTACATATTTTAGAACAGAAATCCCCACTTAGTTTAATGGGGGTCTATGTAAAACTAAAAGCAAAGACTAGAAGGTACGTTCGCCGCCCAAATGACAGATGACAACTGAGTATTTTCAAATCTGTTTGTTTCGAGAATCAGAACTTAAATTTCATCGTTTTTATTGCACTAATAATATATGAATTACTGTATTGTAAGATTTATAGACAATTTATAAATAAGTACTATTGAAACAACTTAGGATTGCTGTAATGTTTTTTGAAAATTATTTGAATTTGTAAATAAACTGTTTTACGAGTTTATATTTAGATTTAGATTAGATAAAAATAGATATTTTATTATTTACATTATTTACAGTCCATCTTTTATCATTAATTACAGTCCAGTAAAAAGCTTGTCAAGTAATTAGAGATATCTCAGATATCTGATAAGTTTCTTCTTTATTTTTAAAATACTTGATCTTTAGGAATATTGCTTTTATTCCATTTTGTCTTTTTTAGCTCTGATTGATGAATATTTTTTAGTTTTTAGAGTGTCTCCTTTCCAGATTTTTCTTCTTGTCCAACGATGAGCTACTGGAAATATTGTCAGAGACGAAAGACCCAATGCGCGTACAGCCTCACCTAAAGAAATGCTTCGAGGGTATATACACTTTAGAGTTCAATGCGGCTAAAGAAATTATAGGCATGATGTCCGCAGAAGGTGAAACTGTCAAACTGTCATCCAGCATACAGCCTGCTGATGCTAAGGTAAAGGGTTACATTCCTATCTATCACGAAGCGGCAGGTTCGAATCCCAGAAAGGGCAAAAGTCTTATTGAGTTTTTTTGAGGGCCCCCTTTTAAAAATAGGCCGTATGCCTTTCTGCCCGGCAGTACGTAAGAGGCGAACGATAGACTATGTGAGTCACTACCGTCGTGGCCACTAGGTGGTAGAGTTTTGCTTATTCTAGCCCGGATTTGGAAACTATTCCAGTCGCAATTTTTGGTGGTTAAAGGCTACGGTCTCTTTTCTTCAGGAGAGACATCTACTTGCATGCTAAAATCAAAATCAAAATATGTTTTATTCAAGTAGACCACCACAGGCACTTTTGACGAGTCGACTTTAATAATAACCACCGGATCGGAACGCGGCCACACACTGAGAAGATCTGGCGGAAGAATCTTAGCGGGCTTGTCTGCTTTGTCAATTTTTTATAATAAATGCGTTACATTATTTCAAGAATTATTATTACATACATAAACCAAGTCTTATATTTTTCTTGGCGTTTAAATTATATTTTTGTTTTTTTTTTTGACACCCCATTAGTCGACATATTTGTAACTGGATTAGCCTGTACAGCCGAACGTATTGGCTGAAATTAGGTCACTAAAATCAAATTGACTTTAATGCTGAATTGCACCGCCTAACTGATGAGGTGACAAATTAAATATATGCATGTTATATATGGTGTAATGATAAGTTTAACAGAATGACTGTCTAAATCATCTCGTCTTCTTGCAGGGAATGGTAGAACGTTGGCTCCAACAGCTAGAGCAGCAAATGATTGTAAGTCTTCGGGATGTGGCCGCAGAGTCCATAAACGCGTATCAACTTAGCAAACGAGAAGACTGGGTGTTGAGCTGGCCAGGACAAATTGTTCAATCTGGGTCATGTGTACAATATACTACCGAGGTATGTAATGTGTTAGCAAGTACTAATTACCACCAAATTGGACGATGATCGACAATTTGATCAAATGATTGATTGACGTCAAATGGATTGTTCTTCGATGGAGTTTTGCAATTGGGTGTCATGTCGATCGATCTTAATGTGGTGGTAACCTAAATCGAAATTCTTTGACAGCACCTTATGGACCACATAATATTTTTTTCATAAAATATCAAAACTTCGAAATGGAGTTTTCTTCCAACAACGTTTTAAATCCTAGGAAGCTTTACTATTTTTATAATAACGTCAGTATGACTGTGTATATATGTGTGTGTTTCTAAGTTTATATTTTTGAACTGTTTGATCAATCGGTATTCAATTGGGTTCCACTAAACATGGGCTTCCTAGAAATTTTGACCAATATGAAAAATACAAAAATAAAAAACACTTCAATTCCAAAACAATATCAGCTCCTCTCCTTAAAAAATGCATCGGATTGATATACGATGGTTGTTTCTTTCCACCAACCACCAGAAGAGTCGTCTGCTTGTTTGTCGTTGTAATATATAAAAAAAAAACAGAAAGTAAGAAGTAGTATAGGACTTAACGCCAAGGAGAACAAAAATGTATCCTGTTGTATATCTTCGATCTACAGGCTATAGAAGCTATCCAATCCTCCAGCCTGCCAGAACTGATCGAGCACAGCACAGAGCAGATCACCAGCCTTGTCTATCTCGTGCAAGGAGATTTGGATCCTGGAAATCGCATTACGGTGGAAGCGCTCATCGTCATCGACGTCCATGGTATTTTCAATTTTCAAAATTGTTGTTCTTTTTTTTAACCTCTGCTAGTTTGTTTTTTGTCTGAAAACAACACATTACTTATATATAAAACAATATATGGTGCAAATCATGCTATATTATAGTTTATTTTTTGATTATTTTTAAGGGTTTCGTTCTTTGTAAGGGATTTGGCGAAAAGATAATATGACGTATACGTATGTACCTAAATCATTGATATAAAAAACCCAAGATGCACAATCAGTCTATCAAAAACGTCCTTTAAAAATGAGATCACAATTTTAAATTGTGCGCTCTTTTCAAATAGAATCACGTCGATCGCGACACTGTCAATTTAATTACTTTTTGTACATTGCTTTGTAAAAACTATCATAAATCTTGCGCTTAAGGTTGGATATGCAAAAACATATTTTTGCCATATCTATAACTACTTAAGTGAAATTCGTTACAAATTTGAGTGTCAATTTTGTTCGGGACTGTACATCTTGGGCTTTTTATATCAATGACCTCAATAGAAAAACGGAACAATTATAGGATTACTTTGTTATCTGTCTGCCTATTCACCTGTCAAGATTCGTTCTTTCAGGAACGCATAGAGGTATCAAGTTGAAATTTATATCAAATACTTGGGAGTGAGATCTCTTTAAGCTATATATAGCTAAGCTATATATAGGAATTAAACCTACAGGGTACTTACTTCGCGTTAACCTAGAAAATTGAAATTTGACAAGAAGCAACATCTTATAGCAGATATAAAGCAAAAAAAAAACTTAAAACATTTAATAGTTTAATAACAAAAAATTACTTTTACAAACTTATTATTTGCGGTTGGTGCAATAGCCGTGTCTAAGGATCGAACGGCAGTTACGTTTGTTCTTTAACTTAGTGTCTTTAATTATAGCAATCATTTGTATGAAACCCTCGATACACTAGTCGTATATGGATCACGCTTCACCACACTTTACATTTGGTATATTAAGTCAGGAAAATCATCTGCATCTTTGCTAACTATAAATGAAGGGTAACCACGACATTATAACGCTATTTTTTTAACAGGACGCTCAATTCTTGAAGAAATGGAAAAGAAGAAGGTGCGCGACATCACGGACTTCAACTGGATATCGCAGCTGCGGTACTACTGGCGCGGGGCGCGGCTGGTGTGCTGTATGATCTCGACGGAGGTGGAGTACGGGTTCGAGTACCTCGGCAACACCGGCCGCCTCGTGGCCACGCCGCTCACCGACCGCTGCTACCGGTGGGGCCAATGTTTATACACCGCTTCTCAACTGCACTCGCCTCTGGTTCTGTACTACCTTGGCTTAGATGATGCGGTCCAAGTTTTTATATCCGAGTCCGATATATAATATATCAACGCGGATTTTTTGAGGAAGAAACTCAGTAGCATTGTTGGCGTGCTGACCCCCCTTCTGTTGACTCGCTTCATTTTGTAGTAGTTATGCCGATTCGCTTGAGAAAAGATTCTGGTTTTGATATCCGAATCGAAGAAAAATATGTATGTTTCGATAAAAAGTCTTAGTCCCGACCATGGAACACAGAACAAAGGAAGTGAAGAGTGGGCGTGTCGCGTGCGTCACTATTATGCGCTTTTACTCTAAATTGCCTTAGTGATACCTACCATATCATTAGGAGATAGTCGTCGTGCGAAAATCTATTATACACTGAATTATGCCGTATTGTGCCATCCTTGAATGCAGAAATGATAGTAGAATACAGATGATTAAAAATGGAGATATTTCATATCATTCGAAAGTACAATTTTCATTTTATTTTAATTAATTCCTGATTTAATATAATCTCTAATGATATAAAAAAGTCAAGCTAAAATCAGCCGTACACCTTACATATAAAGTTCATTTTAGGTTGACGTAATTTTTCTAGAAAGATATACGTAATGACAGTCATTACGTTATCGTTCTAGAAAGTTCTCTACTTAAATATGATCACTTGAAAACTACGGAAAAATCAATACTGCCATCTATTGTAGAATAGCGAAACTATTAAGATCTTAAGTTTCACTATTGTACACATAGATGAGTCTATTTTGAATAGACTACAAAAGGACGTAAATACTCTTTTTTTTGTAGCAAAATAAAATTTATTGTAACGCAGTTTGGTATATTTTTAAATGTTCTGTATGTGTGTTTCGGATTATTGTTGTTTAAAATGAAAACGACCAATGAAACAATGTTTGCAATAGTAGTTTATATGCAATAACGCTTATTTTATGTGTGAGTGTGGCGATCGCAGTCCTGATACAAATGTTTGTACTTGCCAATTCCGTTGTTCTATGTTCCGTGATTTATTTTTCCGTAGTTTTCAGTTGATCATATTTGAGTAGAGAACTTTCTAGAACGATATACGTAATGACTGTCATTGCGTATATCTTTCTAGAAAAATTAGGTCAACCTAAAATGAACTTTATATGTAAGGTTTACGGCTGATTTTAGCTTGACTTTCTATTATATCATTAGAGATTATATTAAATCAGGAATTTAATTAAAATAAAATGAAAATTGTACTTTCGAATGATATGAAATATTTCCATTTTTAATCATCTGTATTCTACTATCATTTCTGCATTCAAGGATGGCACAATACGGCATAATTCAGTGTATAATAGATTTTCGCACGACGACTATCTTCTAATGATATGGTAAGTATCACTAAGGCAATTAAGAGTAAAAGCGCATAATAGTGACGCACGCGGCACGCCCACTCTTCACTTCCCTTGTTGTATGTTCCATGGTGAGGATGGACAAAAATAACCATTAGATGGAGTGGATGTAACCATTCACATATCTATGACAAGAAACAAAGATATCGGTAAGTGTTTTGTTAAAATTGGTAAACCGCAGGTTCCGTAGGATATTAAATTTATATTTACTACTAAAAATTATCCTGTTATCATTTTAATTGTTTATTTCATTTGAATCATTTAACAGTTAGACCAATTATTGATATCTGAAGAGCGGAATGACACCATCTATAGTGAACTGCGGAGATTGCTTAATTTTATATACACCAGGAAGTGTACATGTTACTGTTTAATCTGATATGTCACGATTTAGTATTAAGGTATCTCATTAACTGTTATCCATATATTATTTATTCGCCCGGTTATTATTTCCCCTTTTATGTTCACCATTTCACGTATTTTCGTCGCTATAGCGTTACAAGGTCAATGTCGTGTTCCGGTTTAGAAGACAAGGTGGCCGATAATCTGGCATTACCTTCATGTTGCATACATAGCAATGCATTATTAACATCTTTGGTATTTATAAGTGAAGGTCGTTTCTCTCCAATTGGAGGCCATTTATTTGTTTGCTATTTTATAACAAAAAAGAAACAAGTGTGTCACGTAAGAAAGGTCGTTTGTTGTGCGGGCAGCACGCTGATGAGCGCGCTGAAGCTGAACCTGGGCGGCGCGCCGGAGGGCCCGGCCGGCACGGGCAAGACCGAGACCACCAAGGACCTCGCCAAGGCCGTCGCCAAGAAGTGCGTCGTCTTCAACTGCTCCGACGGACTGGATTACAAGGCCCTCGGGAAATTCTTTAAGGTAAACCGACAATTTAGGGTACATATTAAAACTCTTATACCCGAGTATGTTAAGTATGTAAAAATAACTGCAGCCAGCGACGAGTCAAAATCGAAGATCAGCGGCAGCCGTCGTCAGCTCTGTTACCGGCCGGCCAACACGTCGCTCACCCCGCCGCCGCCCGCCAAACCGCCTGCCATGTTTAGTACTTTCCCATACATTTGTCACAGACGATAGACGCTTCGCCGTTCGCGCCGCGCGAAAAATAGCGGCCGCGAATTTCCCGTGGCCAGGCCGTTAGTAGTTTAGATGCGTTAAGGGCTATTTTGAAAAAAACATATATCTTGCTGAGATTATCAGAAAAGAATTTACGTGTCGACGCTGTCGTAAAATTCCTTTCTCTCCTTTGTAAATGTGAGAGTAAAACTACTATCGCTGTATAATTCTAAATATAACCCAGATGATAAAATTAACAAATATATATCTAGGGATCCAAGCAGCAAGATTAAATTTCCTAGGTGTCATAGTTCTATTTAATTAAATATAAACCTACATAAAAATACATATAATAACAATAAAAATTTATAATACTCTTCCTAAAAGCACAAGAAAATAAAAAATAAATTATTTTGAAAGTGGTTACGGAATTGGCTTGTTGAAAATTGTTTTTATACATTGGAAAAATATTTTACTTACTAATATGTTTAATATTAGATAGTTTGTTTCAAACATTAATTTCAATACAATATTAAAGAGATATATACTTTTTAAACAAAAATCGATTGGTTACGAATTTTCCTTACCGACCTCGCAACCAACACATGCAAAAAAGCCGGCCAATGATTTCGCTTGCATTTGAACAAATAAATACTCAGAGAAATCTTAAATCTCTATAAAACAGAAGTTTTGGACGTTCTAACCGGAACCCTAATGGCTTAAACCCCAGTTGAGGTTTGTTACAACAATGGTAGAGTATAAGACATGCTGTTTGATAAACTAAACATTGAACGCGTAGCTACTTACGAGCCTACGAGGTATCTAATCGGTGAACAGTACCAAAGACTAAAATGTTTAGCAAATTTTAGACAAAGTACTGCTAAAAGACGTGACGCTGCAGCTACGACGTAGATGTGCTGTATTAATTACACTTTGAAGTACGAATATAGGCCGGTATTGATTATACTAGGGCCTCCTAATTCCGTAATCAAAAGGTGATAAGCGACGTAATAAAGTTGACTGTATTTATAATAGGTGACTGGTATAATTCACTAACAAAATTTTAAAAATAACATAAATGATCAACCGTCAGCGATGAATACAGTAAGGCTAGTGTCGGTGTCGCCTCGCAGCGTTTGCGACGTCATCTCCTCTGACACCCTCTCCGACGCTCTCCCGCGCAGCCAACGTCACCCGCAACACTCGTGCGGCGAATTATCTGAACAAAAGGACTGTAGACTGAAAATTATATACAAAAATCTAGTTTTCACTACCAGAGCGACAATTACAAAAAAAAGATTTTTTTTACTTTTACATTTTTATTGTGCAAAACATCCCTGATGGTGATGTAATTAACGAAACCGTATAGTTCATTTTTTTAAATTTAAATAATATAAAAAATTGAACTAGAATTACAAGTGAGTTTATGAATAATACTCGTACCTATTTTAAAATACATTTTCACCAAGTGCCGACGATGGAAAGTATTCAATTTATTAATATTTAAAGTAATACACAAAATGAGCAATGTCTTATGCGTTACATATCGTGATTTACAACTCCGACTGGTTCGAAAGTTCCGCAGGCGTGACGAGCCCTAGTAACGTAGACTTGTAAACTAGGAAAAAATAATAAATTCCACGTGCACTCACTTCGCACGTGCATAACGCGAAAACGGCATGTGTTTTCGGTGTACTGTGCCCTACACATTGTAAAAAAGTAATGATAACTACCGTTAACGATTCAGGGCCTGGCGCAGTCGGGAGCTTGGGCGTGTTTCGACGAGTTCAACCGCATAGAATTGGAGGTGCTGTCCGTTGTGGCGCAGCAGATCCTGTCCATCCAGCTGGCCATCCTGCGGCGGGAGAAGCGGTTCGTGTTCGAGGGCACGGAGATCAGCCTCAATCCTACTTGCTCAGTCTTCATCACTATGAACCCTGGGTAAATACGTAGGTCACACTATAAGTTTTGCGTAACTTAAAAAAACAACATGTTATAACCAACATATTATGTTCATTGCTTTTCAAAATAATCTCCTTTACATTTTAATCATTTTTTCATGCGATCGAACCATTTTTTTAAAACAGAAGGACCACAGATCTGAAGGCATGTTTTCTACGTTCTGATTGAGCGCTATCACTGCCTCTTCAGAGTTGGTAAAAGTAAAACCTCTCATCAAATATTTGATTTTGGGGAATATACAGAAATCACAGGGTGCTAGGCCGGGGCTATGCGCAGGATGAGTGACGAGATGTACTTTTTCGGAAGATAAAAATGACTTTGTTTTGTTGGCCGTGTGTGAAGAAGCGTTATCATGGTGTAGGAGAATGCGGCTTTTGGGTCGTCTTTCGCGAACTTTTTCTAACACCCTGGGTAAACAAATGGTAGAATACCACTCGGCATTAATACTCTTTTGATCTTCAAGTGGAGTTGTACAGATGAGACCCGTAGCTGAGAAAAAAACGCGATCCTTTTTTTACCAACGTTTCTCGCCCGGCTCACTTTTGTTGGCCTGTTCTCATTTTCAAACACCCATTCACAAGATTGCTGTTTTTTTTCGGGTTCAAAACAATAAGTCTACGTTTCGTCTCCTGTGACAATGTTATAAACAGCATTAGAATGTATGTGGTCGTACTTTAGTAGCATCTGTGAGCACCATTCCACGCCAATTCGCTTCTGCTCCGCTGTCAGTTTACGAGGAATCCAACAACAAAGTTTCCGAACTTTCAATTCTTCGTGAAAAATTTTCGGAATTTGGCTCATACCAATCCCAAATAGTCCTCGAATTGTCTCATAGGTAATCCGGGGGTTTTCTTCAATTAACCGCTTAACAGTGGCCACATTATTTTCGTTGACGGCAGTTGAAGGCTGCCCTTCACGAAATTCGTCATGTAAAGAAACTCGACCTCTTTCAAATTCAGCAAACCATCGCCTCACGGTGCTCAAACAAGGTGCTTCTCTCCCAAAAGCATTTTGAAAACGAGCGGCACAGTCTTGCGGAGAAAGAGAACTTTCAAAATCATAAAAAATCATCGCTCTAAAATCTTTTCGACTTAATTCCATGTTCGTTGCGTACGTAGAACTTTGATGTGTGATAAAAAAACGACAAATCATTTCCCGCCAATTGATTTTTTTATTACTAAGAAGGTTGCAACCACGAAATAAAGAAAACAACGGAATTGGCAAGTACAAACATTTGTATCAGGACCGCGATCGCCACACTCACACATAAAATAAGCATTATTGTATATAAACTACTAATGCAAACATTGTTTCATTGGTCGTTTTCATTTTAAACAGCAATAATCCGAAACACACAAACAGAACATTTAAAAAATATACCAAACTGCGTTACAATTAATTTTATTTTGCTACAAAAAAAAAGAGTATTTACGTCCTTTTGTAGTCTATTCAAAATAGACTCATCTATTTGTACAATAGTGAAACTTAAGATCGTAATAGTTTCGCTATTCTACAATAGATGGCAGCATTGATTTTCCGTAGTATTCAGTTGATCATATTTGAGTAGAAAACTTTCTAGAACGATATACGTAATGACTGTCATTACGTATATCTTTCTAAAAAAATTAGGTCAACCTAAAATGAACTTTATACGTAAGGTGTACGGCTGATTTTAGCTTGACTTTCTATTATATCATTAGAGATTATATTAAATCAGGAATTTAATTAAAATAAAATGAAAATTGTACTTTCGAATGATATGAAATATCTCCATTTTTAATCATCTGTATTCTACTATCATTTCTGCATTCAAGGATGGCACAATACGGCATAATTCGGTGTATAATAGATTTTCGCACGACGATTATCTCCTAATGATATGGTAAGTATCACTAAGGCAATTTAGAGTAAAAGCGCATAATAGTGGCGCACGCGGCACGCCCACTCTTCACTTCCCCTTGTTTTCTTTATTTCGTGGTTGCAACGTTTTAAAAATATAACTTTCGAAATTCAAGTAGTTCCGATTAGCTAGAAGTGCAAAACTTTTAGTGTGCCCCATGTATAAGTCAATTCAGTTTTATTCAAAACTAGTTGTCTAAATATGTACTCTGGTAATACTGTGTGCAGTTACGCGGGTCGCACCGAGCTGCCTGATAACCTGAAGGTGCTGTTCAGAACGGTCGCCATGATGGTACCTGACTACGCCATGATCGGGGAGATCACACTGTACTCCAATGGATTCGTCAACGCCGGACCGTAAGTAACTGTTTCCAAAAATTTTGATATATATATATATATATATATATATATATATATATATCAAAATTTTTGGAAACATATATATATATATATATATATATATATATATATATATATATATATATATATATATATATATATATATATACGCCGACTCTACCATCTATTCTTAAACCACTTCATGAGTCGAATGGTTAACGACCGGGATAATGCGGTCGACGGGGTTGATTATTGATGAGTATAGATTTTTGTATTCCTGATTTTGAGAGTTTTTTATTTTATATTCGATCGCCTGTGGTCGAAATTCTACCATAGGCTAAACAATGAAATATCTTTTAAGTTAAACAACTGACTTTAGCTGCAAAGAGAATAATTTAGTATCAATGTGTGTATAATATAATGTATGTCACATTGATGTAGTGTGTGTAATGTTTACTTTTATTAATTTAATGTATTTGTTACGCATTTTATTAAAACAATATAAGGTTTCTGCAGTCCTCCGCAATGTAAACTTTAACTGTGCCAAATTTCATACAATTACTACTACTGTACTTACTGTACTGTACTGTTACTGTATTGTAGTTACTGTTACTGTTCGCGCAATTACCTTTGAAAGAGGTACAAAGTTTATGTATTAGTATATAGATATAAGAGCAAGGATTTATAACGTTATAATTTCGATATGTTTGCGTCGTCGTGATTGGTTATGGTATATAATATTATGACGTTGTCTTCTAGCGCTAGTTGACGAACCAATCACGAAACAGCATGAAACGCGGCGAACCAATCACGAAACAGCAAACATATCGAAATTATAACGTTTTAAATCCTTGTATAAGAGTTTGTATATCTGGTATTAGTATCATTGAGAAACAACCACATCACAAGCAAATAATTTGCTTTTGGATATGAGAACCTCCGTGTTGGTCCAGGCTCCTTTGAAGGATAGACCAACTGCCGTTCTGCCAGGCAGGTCGTAAAAGGCGAGCGATTGGCTTTGCGAATAACTATCATCGTGATTACTAAGTGGTAGAGTTCTGCATTGTCTCGCCAAAGTCTGGTACCACCGTCTTATCTATATCTGCCGCAATAGCGTCAGTGCTTGTCAATGTCGTGTTCCGGTTTGGAGGGTAAAGTAGCCAGTAAATTTATGCATGTGGCGTTAGACCTTACCACAAGATAGCAACGTACATTAACATCTTTAGTGTCTATAGGTGACGGTTGACTCCGTTAGGAGACCCATCTGCTTGTTTGCTATCTTATGATATGAAAAAGTATTAATTCGTGTAGTTTGTCCAGCGATATGTATTATTATTATTTAAAAAAGCAGGCAAAAACTCATTTTCTATAAACAAATTTTTGGGTATGAGGTCCACATTATGATGCTGGTCGTCATAGTAGTATGGAAATTTTAAAAAGTTGTGCTCTGACTGACAGAAATTAATCTGAACGTACTGTCACCAACAAGGGCTTTGGGTAAACTGAATTTAGTCGTATTGTTTAGGTTGGCTCGTAAAATCGTCCAAGCTTACAAGTTGTGTTCGGAGCAGCTTTCGTCACAGAACCACTACGACTACGGCATGCGCGCCGTCAAGTCGGTGCTCCTGGCGTCAGGCGCGCTCAAGAAGAACTATCCCGAAAAGGACGAGTCGCAACTAGTGCTCCGAGCTATAATTGATGTTAACATGCCCAAGTTCTTATCGCAGGTGAGGCAATCGGATTATATAATATTCAGGATTTACCCCGCAAGAATAGTTCATAGATGGTCCTTCGAACTATCATCAACGTCGATATGTCCAAGACAATAAGATCCTATTTCAGATTTAACAATACATCTCAGATAACATACCAAAGCTACCGTGACAAGGACTAGCGTTTCGCCCCGGTAGTCATGTTCGACGTCAATATGCTTAAGTTCCTATCGCAGATGATATTGTAATACCTTTATGGTATTACATGTATACTGGCAGCTTTGTCTGCTTTTAAACGTAGAACATTGTGTAGTTTTTCTATTTGATATGTATAAAATAGGAAGTGTTCGAAGTAATCTTGACGGGCAAAGACATATGCCCGGAAAATAAATGAAGTTCTGAAAATGTGTGGTATTATTTGAATATAATACTAAAACCCGACGATCTTCGTATACCTCAAGCAGCCAAGCAGATTAAAGTAAATCCCCCGGGCAAAAAGGGGTTACAATTGGTGGAGTAACCCGGCTAGCCGTTACAATATAATCCAGCTCACATATTGTGGAAGATCTGTGTTACTTTATCCAGGTTTTCCTTGTAAAGATATTGCAGCTACTATTTGTTGCCATTATAACCCCTTAATTAGGCGATGATTGTTTCAGTATATAAATAATGTCTATACATGTAATACAATATATTAATGTAAAATTTTGACATTACATGTATTTGCACACTCAATGAGTAGAATAAGCTTGATCCTGTTATAATTGTACCTGACCATTTGTATCATTTGTACCTTATTTTGGCAAATAAATTGTCTTGTCTATGAATACGAACGCTTTAACGGCGCACACACGTATTGGAGAAACAGGTGATGTATTTGTTACATGTATAATAGTCACCCGCATAATATCACCCGCACAATATAATTTTATAATGCATTGTTTACTACGCTATTCTGCAATCGTCGCTTATTATTAGTTTGTTCCTACTACTGTTTTGATAAAGCAGTCGTAGTGGCGAGTGAACTTATGTAAGTGTGGCAGTATTTACGGTCCAGTGTGGGCTAAGTTAACCCATCAAAGACCATGCTAATACACGGTCAGAATTATTAGTCATGTAAGGCTAATGAAGCGTAATAAAATTTACCATGACCATGTTTTTGCAATGTTTCGAAACATAAAACAGACCTCACTGTGACACAACACCCAAATCAGCATAGCGTGAGTTGATGACGTCGAGTATGTTGAATGACGTTTATGTTACACTCAGGATGTGCCTCTGTTCACGGGCATTTACTCGGACCTGTTCCCCGGCGTGGAGATACCTCAGCCGGACCGAGACGAGCTGCTCCGCTGCATCAACAAGGACCTGGAGAAGAGAAATCTGCAGCCCACCGACTGGTACCTCGAAAAGATCATACAAGTCAGTATTGGTTAAATATCGAACATTTTTTAAGTAATTAACTTTATTATTGTCCAGGACCCTTTTGAAGTAAAGACCTACCTGCTTATCTATAATAACTTCGGCAACGGACCGCCGGAGTTTGGTACCTTCCTATTGCTTATTCATGTAATAATAACGTCACGATTTTTCACTGTTATGTTGTGTTTTGGAGGGTAAGATAGCCGGACTGGAGTGGTTGGTACTAATTGTTTGTGGTTTCAGATTATTATAAGATCTATTAGTTTGATGTATTAACAGCACAATTGGTTTGTTATTAGATCTCTATTGTTATCCTATGATATTAAGAAACTTGTTACCTACTGCATATGTGCACAGATATACGAGATGATGCTGGTCCGGCACGGGTTCATGATCGTGGGCCCGCCCATGGGCGGCAAGACCCAGGCGTACCAAAGCCTGGCGGACTCGCTGCGCGCGCTGCAGCTAATGAAGCCGCCGCCAAGGCACAAGGAGTTCGGTGCCATCTACCGCATCATCAACCCCAAGGCCATCACCATGGGCCAGCTCTATGGCTGCTTTGACCCAGCTTCTCATGAATGGTGAGATTATCTCCCGCTTGTTTGCTTGACACATTTGGATTTTTTATATCATAGAATTCCAAAAAAGCAGATGTCTGTCCTGATGGAAAGAGACAAAAGATGTTAATGGTGCGTTGCTATTTGTGTGACAGGGATTGTGTGCAAAATTCATAAGTTTACTGTCTAGCTTACCCTTCAGATGGGAATACAGCAAACGCCGACGCTATTGCGACTGGAGTAAGTAAGGAAGTAGTACCAAAACTCGAATGAAAAATTGTAGCACTTTATCACCTAGTCAGTTTTCTAGATATTAGTGGCGTGTCTTAACTTTTATACAAGATACCAAGCAGTAACTAGTAAGACAATCTACTCTTCAATCAGGGGGCACTGATAAGCTTTTTTTATATCATCAGATAGCAAACATGCAGATGGGTCTCCTGATGGAAAGAGTCAACCATCGCTTTTAGACACCAAAGTTGTTAATGGTGCGTTGCTATCTTGTGGCGAGGTACCTAATGCCACTTGCATAAGTTCACCGGCTACCTTACCCTCCAAACCGGAACATGACAGTGACATCACTGACGCTATTGCAGCAGGAATAGGTAAGGCGGTGGTACCAGACCTGGGCGAGACAATGCAGAACTCTATTACCTAGTAGCCACGATGGTAGTGACTCGAATAGCCAATCGGTCGCCTTTTACGATCTGCCTGGCAGAACGGCAGTTGGCCTATTTTTCAAAGGAACCCGAAACCAACACTGGGAAAATGGGAAAAAACGCGGAGAAGAAGCTATGGGATTAATTTATACAACTGTTGATCTGTTCTTCGGAAGCCGCCGCATTGCTCCTTTCCATCTCTTTGCTGGTTTTCTGACAATATATTAAAGACAAACGATTAAGCAATTGTCACCACCATTGTGACTTCTAGGTGGTAGAGCTCTGTCACATCTCGTTCGAATGGGTCTAGTAGCACTACCTAACATTTTCCTGGCGCAATAATGTCAATGCTTGTTAGTAATGCATTATCAGACATATAGCTTTTACATACCAAATGTGTCACAACCATCTTATCATCATAGCTTATCAATTCTGCATATAGAATGCAAGGTACAAATATCATCTTTAGTGTCTATAGATGATAATTATTTTTTTTCAGCCATCCGATTATTTGATCTTATAAGAAAAAATTAAATCATATACGTTGTCGACTCGAAATATTTTTTTATTACGTTTTATAATGGGAAATTTCTATCGAGTTTTACCAATATTTTATATACTCATGTCGGTTCCCTTGCGGTGAAGGTAGAGTGACTCTAGAGTAAGGTGATAACATAATACCTTCATACTCCGATCTCCTATTGAGATATTGAATTTTGAAAAAAAAAAACTTCGAAAAAACTTAATAATAGGTCTACCAGGACCAAAATGATAACTTCTAAGTTGATGCATTATAAAAAAGTGTCTTCACGCCTGTATTCTCGAAGATGTAGGACAACCAGAGGTACAACCAGTGTCCCTACGATTAGCCGTAGATACCCATTTACGGCCAATTGCATCAACATTGTCCTAGCTTAAGGAATTCTAAAACGTATGCTGTCACTTTCTGTCTTAAAGGAGAAGAATGTGACAGCATGTCACTAAAGACTGAACTAAGTTAAGAAAAAGTTGATGCAATTACCCATTAGTCCCATTATGTTAATAGTGGCAAGCCTACCGCTAACTGGGCATTTATTCAATCACGGGCAATTATATATACGTGGGCAGGTCTGACGGCGTGCTGGCGATCGCTTTCCGTGAGTACGCGATGTCTGCGACGCGCGACCGAAAGTGGATCCTGTTCGACGGGCCCGTGGACGCCGTGTGGATCGAGAACATGAACACCGTGCTCGACGACAACAAGAAGCTGTGCCTCATGAGCGGCGAGATCATACAGGTCACCTACCACATCCACTGTTAATGTATTATATACTAAACTAGCTGACCCGGCAAACGTTGTTTTGCCTTACATATTAGGAATCCATAGCGGACAAACAACGTGACACGTAATTTATATAAGAATTTATATACACGCAGAAAAATGGCATTAAACTTTATATGGTGCTTAAGTATTCTTAAATTTTCTAATTTACCGCGCAATTTTCTTAATATTTTCTTTTATAAGAACCTTCTCCTTACAATTACAAACACAACAAAAAAAATATTACTGAAATTGGTCCAGCCATTCAGGCGTGATGTCGTGACCAAGGAAAATAGGGATTGATTTTTATATATATAAGATTAGCCAAGTCTGTCCCACTGCAGGGCAAAGGTCTCCCTACCCTTCTTCCATTCTTCTAGATTTAACCCTTTTTCGGTCCAGTTGGGGCAGTGTGAGTCCAGTTCGTCCCGCCATCTTCGCCTGAGCCTGCCGCGACTTCGTGTTACTCTATTTGGGATCCACTTGGTGGTGCGTTTGGCTCATAGGTCATCTGGCATGCGGCAGATATGACCTGCCCAGTTCCACTTCAGTTCGGATGCTTTATGGCCAACGTCTTTTATATGTGTTTTTGGAACGCAGTGTGCTATTTCTGATTGCGGTCAGTTAGTTTAACACCACGGATGCTGCGCTTTATACCACGCTGGAAAACCCCAATCGTGGACTTCTGCTGTTCAGTCAAAGACCAGGTCAGCGCGCTGTAGGTGAAAATGGGGAGAATGCATGTGTCCATAAGTTTCTTCTTAAGGCTGAGCGAAAGGGTGCCATATCCTTAAAATTTATGTATACAGTATTATAACGGCTTCACTGATTTCCTGATTTTTATTCTGCGTGGTAAGGTTGTAAAACCATAGCATGGTACAACTTTTCGCCCTGGTTTGGGTTTTTAATAATATTATAAGACAGGAAAGAGGTGGCTTTGCTGTTGGAGACACCCATCGCCAAAGACACCAAAGATATTACTGCGGCCATCCGTGTGGCAGGTATGAAATGCCAATTATGTGACGTTTCTTCTGGGGTTGGTACAATGACCTTACCTATTCTTACCGCTTAGCATCGTACTGTCATATTGAGGTTTAGTGGGTTAGGTAGCCGGTACAAATTGATCTGTCACAAAACCAAAATTATGCTTGTGACATTAAATGTGTACGGCGGCGGTAAATGACGGCGCTGACAACGAAGTATTTATAATGTCATTGGCATTTCTAAGCACAGAATACTGGAGACTACAGAAGTCAATGTACACACAAGTAATTTTCGAGCAACGCACACATGGTCCGGAACAAACTGTCCCGAAATATTATGTGTATTTTTATATATAATATATATTATACGAATAAGAGGTATTTATGTGTGCGTTGCTCTAAAATTACTTGTATATACATTGACTACTGTGGTCTCCAGTATTCTGTGCTTAGAAATGCCAATGACATTATAAATACTTCGTTGTCATCGCCGATTGTCTTTCCATCGAGAAGCCATTTTCATTATCTTTATACTATAAAAATCTTCCCATATTTATCTATTTATCTACGCTTTGATCATTATCTTCTGAACTTTGGTAATCCCTTTGCAGATGACAAACAAGATGAACTTAATATTCGAGCCCGCGGACCTGGAGTTTGCTTCGCCAGCTACGGTGTCTCGATGCGGAATGATATATATGGAACCAGAACAATTGGGTACTTTTATTAGCTTAATTTGTACTGAAGAGTTAATAAGCTATACTCTTTATTCCCTGCTCCGATCTGCTGTTTAAAATTTGAACAAACTACGTATCTGCCCTGAATACATTCATGACAATTCCAATAAATATTATTGATTTCTGTAATATAAATATATATGTAAAGATGAAATAAATTCAAAAAAATCTAAATATATCCTTAATTTCGAGAGGTTTTGTTGATAAAATAATAAAATTTGTCATCAGGATGGAGGGCATTCCTCAAGTCATACAACACTCATCTCAGCAAAAAATTGATACCAGAACAGTTCGACCTGATACAAGAATTAATAGACTGGCTGGTGCCGCCAATCTTCGAGTTCTTGGGATCAAAGTGTCATCATTTCGTTCAAGTTGGAGAAATACATCAGTTTTATGTAAGTTTTATTGATACATTTTGTCTTATTAAGAAGACAAAGTTGCAGAAGTCTACTATCTAGTAGTTCCGTTGATAGCCAATTTTTTACGTTTTACTAACCACTCAGGTAGTCAAAAATAAAAATCGTGTAGTTTTCAGAAATAGTCACGTTTTTTACGGGATAAATTACCAGGTAGGAGTTTTAGGGAAATAATAGGATTAGTAGTATTATATTTGAAGAAAATGGTATTTAAATTCCTAATGATATACTCTTTATGAACTCAGATCAAAGCAAAGTAATTAGCAATCAGGAGAGACTCATCTTTGATTCTGAATTTCATTATCGGATATCGCGACAAAATACAAAATTTCAACCGTACCATTTCGATGTTTGAAAATCCACAACTGTGTGATTGTCGAGGCACTTTTTGCCACCTATTTCTCTTTTTTGGAACCAATTATCAATACTCGATACTTTATTGCGTTATATGTTATACATTTATAGGTGTTAAATATACATTCTAGGAATAACATATGTACTCTGATAGGGTGTAGCAATGCAGAGGCGGACTGATTCACTTTTCTGAATAAAATATGTTTCTTATTAAAATTTATCATTTAAAAATTCGCTTAAAGTGTAGTGACATTTACTTATCAATAGGTTCTTAACATTGTGTAGAAATATTTTACAATTTTCTTCCGATTTAAGTTTTTCGGGTAATTTATTAAATATTTTTACAGCCATAACGTTTGGCCCCGAGCTGTGCATTTTAAGGTTTGAGATTGGTAATTCTAGGTTGTATTTGAATCTTGTAATATTCGTGGGTTTGTTTTTTAAAGAACTGGGGATATTTTTTAAAAAACTTTAGTATTTCGAATATACAAATTGAAGGAAACGTTAATATTTTTAGTTTTTTGAAATACGGTTTACAGCTTTCTGGTTCCTTAATGTTAGCAAGAATGCGGATGCACTTTTTTTGGGATATAAAAATATCCGTTGCGTTTACACTATTGCCCCATAGTATAATGCCATATGTTAACCACGAATAAGCACAGGCGTAGTAGACAGATAAGGTTGTATGTTTGTCGGTCGCTTTTCGAAGTTCCTTTAGTGCATATGTAAAGCTTGATAATTTGGTTTTTAATTTAGATACATGATATATCTTCGGTGGTTTTTCCAAAAGGACACGAATTAGTAATTTTCAAGAAAAGATATTACTCATTTTTAAAAGGCCAGCAAAGCATATTAAGACCTCTGACAATACAGCAGTTTACGGCAGCGGCAATCACTTAACATCCGGCACCGACCACACAGCCTATAGACGGCTAATGTTTGATTTTCCGTATTGAATGCATTCTGGCAACTAGCTGAGGTAAGACGAAGTGGGGTTGCAACGCCGTAATTGGCTAACTCAAGGCCACAGTGTAAGATAGTAATGTACAGAGCATCTGATTGGTCGACACCAAGGAACTTATATACGATATCTGGAATTACTACGAAGCAATATTTGAAAAATAAAATTGTACTTTATTTCGTTAGCAATAAAGTTGACATTTGCTTCTTACTTAACAGAGGGGAAAAACGTTCTGAGCGAGACAACGACATGAGTGGATGTTGTCCCTTTCTTGCAATTGCCAGTGTAAATAAAACTTTCGGATGGTAGATTTTTTATATATCCGGTAACCGTTAAATCCCTTTTATTCCTACACATTTATAGATACATTAGCATAAAATGTATTGTAATTAACATATTGAGTTCTTAAATGTGCTTATTTTAATTATTACGTAATTATTTATGCAATGTAAAAACTGTTTTCTCAAATCAGTAGAATTAGTAGTAATTTGTAAACTATGCACGGCCACACTCAGCTGGCCGTACGCTTTGGCGCGCTTTATTTAAAAATATAGCTGATACTTTAAGTTAAAGTGTGTTAAAGCATAAAGTCCTCTTTTTGCTTACTGCTATAAGTTTTTTCTGTTGTAAAAAAGGTCAAAAATTGTAGCGTTAAGTGCTGTAGTAGTGAAGCGTATGCTGGTTGCGGAATTTCATTTTTTAAGTAAGTTTTTTATTGCATTTACAAGTTTCTTAAGTAGGGTAGCAATAATAACACAAAAATTCGGACATGTGAATACAAAGAAATTACAATTCAATCTAACATTTCATAATACGTCCCTAAGGAATGTCATCATAATCAAATAAGAACCTACTTTACGTATTTTTGTTATTTAATACTAAAATCATTGTGTTGTAGTAACTAAGTACATTACCTACATACTTTTTGGTAGTAACTGTTAACTAGTAGTAGATACCTAACCTCTTGTTCATTATTTTCTTGCAGGTTCCCAAGAAATAAGATTCTTTGACAACGGTGGATTGAAGTTGTTCCATTTAAGAAAAAAAATTCATATTACAGTTTAATTTGCAGCCGTCACTTTAAATCCGAGGATTTAATAATCCATAAGATAAGATCAACACTGAAACCGAATGCTATTCCATCTATATTCCCTGTTGTAAGCTTAATCATTTAGTGTTATTTTAGATATTTTTTAATTAAACATACAAACGTAATATAGGGTCACTGCGTCGGTAACGCGACCGCCTCTAGTATGCGACCACTTGAGGGCCTAGGTTTCTTAATTAAAGATAATAGCATTTTTTCATGAGAAAACAATGAACAGTAAGCATTGAATATTCAATGAATAATTATGTAACAAGAAAATCGTAAATTTAAACCTATCTGCTAAAGCTGAAAATAGTGCCCGAGTTCGGGTGATGACTTAATGGTGTGTTTATGTGTCGCGTATTGCAATAAAAATACCACACTGGGTGGCGAACAAAGTTACCTTTTGCTACCTTATACTAATGTTACACTCAAATAAGAAGCGTTATTATTTCAATTATAGAACATTGTTTGTTGGAAAATTGTAGTGACATCATTTTTTAGCTTATATTTCTTTTTAAATCCAGTGGTCGCAAACTGAAGTATATAAATATCTAATAATAGAACTTTGTTTAATTCACTTACTAAAATAGGTGATCTCAAACCCACCCTGGTCGAAAATTATGATGTTAGTTTGTAACCGCCCTGTTTTAATACGAAGGGAAGTAAAATAAATAAGTAAATAAATAAAATATTGCTTTCTTTAGATGACAACAGGCCCGCACGATAAAAAAAAAAACAAAATGAAAAATAATGGTTTTTTAGGATTACTTAAAGGAAATTTACTCGGGTGTACTGGGGTGTATATTAGCGCGCAAGATAAAAAACACAAAATGAAAAATACAAGTTTTTTAGGATTAATTTAAGGAAAATTTACTCCTTGTATAATGAAAAATTTACTCGGGTGTATAATAGAGAGGAAAATGACGTTATCAAAATATTGCTCGACTATTATGTAGTTGTCAACCACAACAAATTTAGTAGAGTAATATTCAGAAAATACGATCACTTTTATTTCTTCGAATCCCACGAATCCCGTGACAGCGAGTGATAGCTCCGTTATCATCCGCGCGGTGACTAATAGCTAATGAGTCTAGTCACGAGTTCAGCAAACCACAGTTTGTAAATAATAAACATCAATAAAGGATAATTTGAATAAAAATGATATCTATGCGTGGGCGTCCGTATGAGTATAAACATGTTATAGGATAATTAGCTCAATATTTAAGTACCTAATTGTTTTACATATTTGGTATTAAAATCAACTACTGAACACTCTCCTTTAGGATGTGCGGTTATTATCAGCCAAATTCAATATAATTTACAGATCTGAAACGAAAAAACTACTTGTTATTAGTCTAGATGATTAGTGTTTAAAATGAATATTTGTTTTTTATATTATAAGATAGCAAACAAGTTCACGGCTCTCCTGATGGAAAGAGAAACCATCGCGTTTAGACATCAAAGATATAAATGGTGCGTTTCCATCCGTGTGGCGGGTTTGCAATGCCACATGCACAAGTCTGCCAGCTACCTTACCCTCCAAACAAGAGCACGACAATGACAACTAGGTGGTAGATTTCTGCATTATCTCGCCCAGGTCTGGTACCACCGCCTTATTTTTTTATTAATAGCGCAACTGCTTGTTAAAAAGTTTACTTAACTCTTGACAAGAAATAATTTCACTACCATCGTGACTACTAGGTGGTTCCGCAACATCTCGCACTGGTATTTGGCACCACCACCTTACCTATTTGCGCCGCAATAGAGTCAATGCTTGTCATCGTCGTAATCCGGTTTGGATTGTAAGGTAGCCGGTGAACTTATGCATGTGGCCTTAGACCTCGTCAATACATAGCAACGCACCATTATCATTTTTGGTGTTTATAGGCAATGGTTGTCTCTTTCCATCAGGAGACCCATCTGCTTGTTTGCTATCTTATGATATAAAATTGACATTATTGCTGCAGGAATAGCTTCTGCGATGGTAGCAAATACCCGGGCGAGACGTTGCTGAACTCAACCACCAAGTAGTCACGATGGTAGTGACACTTATAGCCAATAAGTCGCCTTTTACGACCTGCCTAGCAGAACGGCAGTTGGCCTATTCTTCAAAGGAGCATGAGACCAACATGGAGAAAAATGGACCATTTTAGGAAATAGGCATTTTGAAAATGTTGTATATTTTGGGAATTGGACATTTTGAACTTGAACGTTGGAACCGGAACCGAAGTGTTTTATCCAGGACCCTGTCAGTAGACTGGCATTAACTTTGCAATATTTCTCACCGTATCCTCTAGGTTTTATTGATTCTTCAGTATCGCTGGACTGCTTCACTCGAACAAATTTTAAAGCAATGTAATGTAATTGTCATCTGTCCGTAATTAATGCATACATTTTCTAGAAGAGTATTTTGATCTTTTATCTGTATGTATAATGCTCAATTCGGCAGAAAGATCACACATGCAAAGATTTTTTACCACACTTTTTACCCGCGAAACAGCTCGGTATGGAAACAAATCTAGCTATTTATTTCAGTTACATATCTAGTAAAATATTCCAACTTTGATTATTTTTAATAATCCTATTTTACGCTCTCACACATTAAGATGGGCCGCAGCTGGTCAGGGTGCTTCGCAAAAATTCGCCTAGATCACTTTGATACATTTTATTTAAACTCTCGTACACTATGCCGGGGCAAAGTGCGGCAGATTTGCAGAGCCGAATTGAGCGCACACAATTTTCTCCGTGTTTTAAGTATGCATTTACAAAATCAGAAATTATGGGTTAAGAACGATTAAAGGCCACAAAGAACTAGCCTTAACATGCAGTTCGGCAGTTAACTGTACACAAAACTAGTCAATGTGTTGCGGCCCGGTACGTTACTAATATGCTAGCATTTATAGTTGCAATCCGGCCCCCTCCACCTCACTACAGCCTGTCGTAATAATACGATATCATTAGACAAATCACACGAATTGATCTAACCCTAAAGTTAGCAAATTATGGGTGTGAGTCAAAACAACATATTATTAATGTGCATTTCCCTTCGTCAATAAGAGCGATAACAGACATTGTTAATCTACACGACTTTCAAAAATTGATAGCCGTGGATGCTATCCAGGACTTATCGTAGCTATCCATATCAGTTCTATTCCGCTTTTTTAGAATGAAATTGTCCTGTTGCACAAATATGTATGGACACCCTAGTAGAAAGAGACACACTCCACTCATGTCGTGGTACTCTTCGGAACGATTTTGAAGTACATGTGGACCTTCCAGGTAGAATATAACTTCCTTGGTCGACACTGATTACCCAATCACTACTCATTGGCGCGTGGACATTTACATCGAAACTATAAGTCAGAAGTGTTGACACAAGTCATTCGCCTATTATTAGGTGTCTATGGGCTGTGTGGTCGGTGACATCCGGTAAGCCTCTTGCCTGTTTGCGTCCTCTTCTATAAAAAAAGTATAAGTTGTAGTCTGTTGTGTTAGAGGTTCAGTTGCATGTTGCAGTCGTGGACGCGGCTGTTCTCGTGCCTGCTGGAGGGCGAGGCGCAGGTGAGCACGGTGTGGCTGCAGTGCACGCTCGTGTTCGCGCTGCTCTGGGGACTGGCCGCCACCATCACTGGTAACTCCACCACACACACACGAACACATTTACATGTTATACTCACTTTCATACCCTTTCAATTTTGTCTTTACACACACATGGCTAATTGCACCAACCTTATCTTAGTTTAAGACATCTTTAGTAACATACACATAGTTTTTATTTGAGACAAAAAGTGACAGCATCCTACTTATGATTTTCCTTATTAGTGCAATTGGTCAACAGTGTTATAAATAACTTGTTGCAATATTTTTATTTAATAAGCAGCAGGTGATAGAGTTCCTACAACGTCTCGATCGGATTTGCATATTCTTGTCGCAGTAGTGTCAGAGCTTGTCGCTGTCGTGTTCCAGTTTGAAGAGTAAGGTAGGTGTTAAACTTATTAATATGACATTACCATTCCGCCACTCGTATAGGAACACAAATTTAACATCATTGGTGTTTATAGGCGATGTTTGTGTGTTTTCATCGGGAGAGTTGTCTTCTTGTTTGCTATCATGTATAATACTATTATGTATAAAAAATATGTTTTGTTTGTAAATGTTAAAATTTTTAATTGACGATGTCTTAAATTAGGCTGAATAGTTTATTTCCTTCGTTAGGGACAAATTAGATAAATACATTAGTTTTATATCCAACAACGTACATACAGTAGTTAGTAATCATTGGTACTTCTTTTTCTGTTCCTGGTAAAGCACAAAAAACAGTTCTACTAACATTAAATAAATGTGACGTTTTTATCAATTTTTTTTAATTTTATTTTTTTAATATCATAAGATAGCAAACAAGCAGATGGGTCTCCTGATGGAAAGAGTCAAACATCGCCTATAGACACCAAAGATGTTAATGGTGCGTTGCTATCTTGTGGCGAGGTCTAATGCCACATGCATAAGTTTACCGGCTACCTTACCCTCCAAACCGGAACACGACAGCGACAAGCGCTGACGCTATTGCGGCAGGAATAGGTAAGGCGGTGGTACCAGATCGGGGCGAGACAATGCAGAACTCTACCACCTAGTAGCCACGATGGTAGTGACTCGATAGCCAATCGGTCGCCTTTTACGTCCTGCTTGGCAGAACGACAGTTGGTCTATTCTACAAAGGAGGCCGGGACCAACACGGCGAATAAAGTTTATAAATAAAATCAAATAAAGTTTATCTCAATTGAATAGTTTTAACTTAACTGGTAATAGATTTAACTGCTAATTTGAAAATTATTCGAGGACCTCGATGGCGTATCAATTATCATTATAGGTTTGCATGCACAATTGAAATGAAACTAAAGAGGAAGATTAACTTAAAAAATCATATATTGAATTGACAACTAGCCAAATAAACAAGCAAATTTCTATAAAAGCTACAAACAAAGAAATATATTAAAACGGATATAGCCACCATTAGCGTCAATGACACATTGTAATCTATTTCTCATGGAACCTACGAGACGAGAGCATAGATCTGACTCTCTTGTATCTTCCCAAATAGTTCTGCAGTGGTTTTCTATGGCCTCTTTTGTCCTTTCATATTCCTTTTCCCATCGCTGAACCATTAGACCCCTAGATTAGGGTTTATATCTGCAGATTTTGCTGGCCATTTCACTCATTTACAATACGAGCGGTGTGCGTGCGAGCATTGTTATGAACATAGATGATCTGAGGCACCTCAATGGCTGGATACACGGTGCGAACACTTGGTAGCATACTATCTTCTAATACAGACAGATAATGTGTTGCGTTTGCTCTTGAAGGAAGAAGAACGAGCTCGCCCACTCCAACCGCTGATATCCACCCCCACATATTGGCTGAGATTCGCCCAGAATTGAAATTCGGCACTACATGCTCTTCGGTATATCTCGTACCATTATATCTCCACAAATGAAACATTCCATGTTGGCTAGACATAAAGCTTTTTTCGCCTGTAAATATAGCGGTGCTCCAATCAAAGTTCAAATAAGTCTCTGCAAATCTTAAGCGTGCTTGCTTATGAGCGGGCTTCAGATCAACTTTTTTTGTGTGTTGCCTATAATGCAATCCCATTGAGTGTTATGCATTTCTTATCACTCTTTTACTAACACGATACAATTGGGCGTAATGATTAGTTGATGTAAAGCCCTTTGGTTTCATATTGCCTTCTCATGTCAGCTTTTTGTGCAGCATTGAGAATAGGACGGCGGCCAGGGTTATTGTTACGGTGATCTACGAGTGCACCTTCTTCACCGTGTCTCCTTATCCAGAATCTCACTATCCCTGGTCACATTCAGACGACGTGATATCTCACTGATGTTGTAGCCTTCTTGTTCGGCAATTATTGCTGCTCGTTCTTCAATTATTAAAGGTCTCGGCATTATTATGACATTACGAAAATAAAGGATATTATATTTATGGCAAATATATTTAGCAATAAAATATTGAATAACACTAGAAATCTAGAAACAACAACGGTGACATTAACCATGACAATAGTTTTATCATAAATATTAATGGCAGGTCAAATCAATAAAAAGGATTTAATTAAAAAAACATTAGCATCACTTTAGATAATAATCATTTACACAAGATAAAATAAGGAAATAATGTTGATGAAGCAAGTCTGAACCATTTTATCGAACAGGTAAGCATAATTTTCTATGCAACAGTCTTATGTGACAAATTTTCAAAAGATTATATGTGCTCGCAGCTTGTTAAATGAATCAATTTGAAAACTGACGAACCTATTCGTACCGCTACTGTACTTTACATAAATAAAGTAATATCACTGAACCCGGGCGTTGCGTTGCAGAATTCTACTTTGCTTGGTTTTCCCTGCTAACAATCGAAGCTGAGCCCTATCAATTGCGTAGTCAGGTTTGCTGACAACTCAACCAAAGTTCTAGAGTTCGATGTTTTAACATGTTTCAAAAAATGCTTGAGTATTATCAAAAATGATCTTAAATTTTTTCTATATGGTATCGTACACTCGGTGTAACGTTTTAACAATTTTCACTAAAGGTGACAGTCGAAAAGGATTCGACACATTCTTCCGCAAACTTCTCGACGGCAGCAACGCGGCGTACCCAAAGCCAAAATCCTTCAAGCTGACGAAGAACCAGCTTTTCCAAGACAAGGATACTGTGTTCGACTATGTATACGATAAAAGGAACAACGGAACTTGGATACCTTGGGTCGAGCTGGAGAAGGAAACACCCTTGCCCGCTAATGCTAAGGTATTTTATATTCTTTTCCTTGTCAAGGTAGAAGTCATTTTAAACGTCTTTTTTGACGATTAATAATGGTCTACACTTCCCACCTCAGTCTAGTTAACTACTCGGCCAAGGAGGTGGATTATCAACTGCAATTACCTCGAATATTTATTTATCATATTAAACTGCTTCATTAGTATATTATAAACATAAACATAAAATAGTTAATTTATTAGAAATTTTTGACAAATGCTGACAGCATTTTTGAAAGTTTTGAAAGAATGATGAACGAAAAAAATTTTGAAAGAAAGTTGAAACTATGAAATTTGTAATGAATACAATTTTCAGGTAAACGAGATAATAATATTGACAAATGAGAACGCTTGCCTGCGTTTCTTCGTGAGTAAAATGGTGAAGTCCAAAATCCCCATCCTGCTGGTGGGGCCCACTGGGACCGGCAAGTCCTCACTCGTCGTCAACTTCCTGTTGTCGCTGCCTAAGGAGAAATACATCACTAATACTATTAACTTTTCCGCGAGGACCACCGCCAATCAGGTGGGTAAATAATCTTTCAAATTATCTTCTGTCTCCTGTGATCCCCGTTTTGGTCCAGGTTTCCCTGTGTTCTCCGGGCTCCTTTGAAAAGTAGACCAACTGCCATGCCGTCATGCAGGTCGCAAAAGGCGACAGATTGGCTATGTTTGTCACTACCACCGTAACTAATAGGTGGTCCATCAACCATCCATCAACCATCGCCTATAGACACGAAAGATGTTAATGGTGCTTGCTATCTTGTGGCGAGGTCTAATGCGTAAGTTTACCGGCTACCTTACCCTCCAAACCGGAACACGACAGTGACGAGCACTGACGCTATTGCGACAGGAATAGGTAAGGTGATGGTACTAGACCCGTGCGAGACAATACAGAACTCTACCACCTAGTAGCCACGATGGTAGTGACTCGGATAACCAATCGGTCGCGTTTTACGACCTGCCTGGTAGAACAGCAGTTGGCTTATTCTTCAAAGAAGCCCGGAACCAACACGGGGAAAAGGATTTCCACAACTTGTCGCCCGTGAATTTGGTACCGCCACCTTACTATTCCTGCCACAATGCTTGTCATTGTACGTCTTCCTGTTTGGAAGGTAAGGTGGCCGGTAGACTTATGTATGTATGTAGCATGACCATCCCGCCACACTGATAGCAACGCACCATTAACATCTTTATAGGCGGTAGGTATTTCTTTCCATTAGGAGAGCCATCTGTGTGTTGGTTATCTATATGGTTGGTTATATATTAAAAAAAAATGTGTAAACGGTTGACCCTACGTTCCATCCTTGAAACTTCCCACTAAATTAAGGTATTTTAAGCTCAAAAGAGTAAAAAATATAAGCATAAATTTTTCAATTCAAACATATATTTTGTTAACAATGGCAGTATATTAATTTTTGAAAAGCTATATATTTGAAAACGATGATGGCATTTAACTCAATTTTTGAGATCTAAAATATTATTAGCTGTAAAATATTAATTTTTGAGATCTAAATAATCGATAGGTTGAAAAATTTCGATATGTAAAAAAACATTTTATTTTTAATTTTCTTCATTTATAAATCCCAAACAATTTGACCGATTTTAATTAAATTAACGGTATTTGACGCAGTTTTTAAAGGAAAAAAGCTGATAAGATTTTTAAGTCAATCGGTGAATTAACTTGAAAGTTATTTAAAAACAAATAAGTAAGTTTGCTAAAAACAACTTAATTTTAATATTTGAAAAGCTATAAGTTTTGAGAATTAGATTCGATTTTGATTTTTGGAATGGAATTTGGCGTAGTTTTTTTAGTACTAGAATATCGTATAACACCGAAGTATGATTGATTGAAAAATTTCGAAGCTATATCGAAAAAACACTGTTTTCAAAATTTTTCGCCAACGATTACTTCCAAACGGATAAACCGATTTTGATGCAATTTTTGTATTAGACGTAGTTTTTTGAGGAATAGAGCTGATTCGTTTTTGTACTCAATCGGTTAATAAATCTGGAAGTTATAAAAAAAATACTGTTTCAACATTTTTTTTGTGTCTTTTCAAAATTTCTCAATATCTCCTGGGCCGAATCGGTTCATATTTTCAGAAAATCTAAGTTGAGCGGAATCCAATCGAATGTCATCAACAGCGTTTCGATCGGTCCAGCCGTTCAAAAGTTATAAGATGTTTACACACACACACATATATATACATACACACATACATACAGACATACTAACGTCATCGTGAAAATAGTCGGAAAATATTCCTAGGACGTTAAACGTGGACATCTGGTGAAAACTCTATTTTCGAAAATCGGGGTAAAATCAGTAACTTCCTTATTTACATTCCCACTACGTGGGAAGATAAAAGCTGATCATATCCGTTAATTTTCTATGTATCTCATAATATAATCATAACTTGTTTGCAAATAATTAACTTTTTACGTGGAAGTGTATATACAGAAAATAATTGTAAATACAGAAAATGTTTTGACTTATAATTAGGTTCATTTTTCACACCGTCATATGTAATTTTGCAGAATAATTTAACATTTTCATTGGTTTTAATTTATAACATTTCTTTATTTTCAGACACAAGATATTATTATGTCGAAGGTAGATAGACGTCGAAAAGGTGTTTTTGGTCCATCTATGGGAAAAAAGGTAATAATTACTCATAAAATATATTTTCAAACCTGGATCGAAAGATTATATTTCGACTCTACTATTAGGACTGAAAGTGTTACACTGTCTCCCGTCTAAATTAATAAGCGTTAAATTAATTATCTTTAAATTTTTTACAGATGCGTAAATATACGATATTCTGTGAAAATTTAAAATGTTAAATAATTTATAGAGTTGTTAAATATAAACTTTCAATTCAGATTTGATAAGATAGTATAAGTACGGACTACCAGAGAAAAATATGACATTGCAAACCGCGTTCTTATTACCCTCGCCTTTGGCTCGAGTATCTCGCGGATTGCAATGTCCTACTTTCCTTAAAAGGTTAATATGATATTGTTATATATTTAGATTTAAATGTTTCAACGTATATCGCGTTAAAAAGTTCACAGTTTTCTATATTTAAAATTATCTACAAATATTGGTATTATTAATACTTGGACCTCATAACTTCCCTGTGTTATGCAGACTCTCTTAAAGAATATACCATCTGAGATTCTGCCAAGTATTTAGTAAATGACAAACGATTGGCTTTACGACGCAATACTCACTCGGGTCTGGTACTACCGCTTTATATAATACCGTCGGAGTAGCGTCAATGCTTGTCGGGTTCCGGTTTGAGGGCTAAGAAAAAATGTAATGTGAAAATTTCCATAAGCCATAAGTTATTGCATTTTTTTACTCCCCTTGATGCACGGTTTTAAATAAAGGGCTCATATTTGGTGGAGGGCCTCAAAAATAGAGGGAATATCCCTTTATGTTAATATGACTAAATCCCAAAATCTCTTCTGTAGCTCCCGTACTGTTATTGTTTGTAATAGCTTAGACCAACAGTTTGTTAAATACACAAATTGCAAGTGTATTAGTAAATAGTTTTTTAAATATACAAAGTTTAAAAGTGATTCGAAATGGTTCGTGTAATATGTAAAATTATGGGTGTGTCGCCCTTCAACAAATATATAAGATTGATGTTTGCATAGTGCGTGTTGTTCGTGGATGACCTCAGCATGCCGCAGAAGGAGCAGTGGGGCGCGCAGCCGCCGCTGGAGCTGCTGCGGCAGTGGATCGACCACGGACACTGGTACGACCTCAAGGAGATGGCCAGGCAGGAGGTCGTCGATGTGGTACGTATAACAAATTGAAATAAAGTCATATGATAAGAAACTATTAACCTGCCAAACTTTAGTTGCAGATCTGATGCAGGATGCTGTCATCTTTGATGCTACGCAACAATTATTAGTAATTAGGCTGATGCTGATAAATGATTTCGTTTACAGTTTATATTATACCCGTACAAAAATGTAGCTATTTCCACCAATACGTTGTGAACCCTGTATGTGTGTAATGGAGGTTCGAATGTGAAAGGTCAAACAAATGGTACTTCTATATAGGGATAATCCATACGTTCCCCAAATAATGCCCTTGCAGGAAAAGACACTGAATAGTTCTAAAGACAAGCATACGTCACAAATAATATCTTGAGCAGGAACTTGGCATGGACAAGACTCTTGTGCTGATTTCTTACCTAAATGAAAGATTTCTTAGGTTTGGTGTTAATGTAATTACTAAAGTCTACGGTCTAAGACTAAGGTCTAATAGTGCTGCTGGGTGTCCCGCAAGGTTACATTCTCTGTCAATTTTTATTTCTCATATGTATTAATGACATCTTAGTAAGCGGATAAGCATGGAATTGTATAAGTAGTTAACACGTTACTTTTATTCTAGAAAAAAATACAAGTTTGTAAATATAACGAAGTGAATGATACGATTACAAAAGTACATTTACTCAATTCTAACAATTTTCTACTAAACGGGAACAAAACTAAAATGTTAAATATTAATACCTCACGTATTGACACAGACATGGTAGTTACCAATGTAAAAGTTAATAAAAATGATCGAGACTTTGTACACTCATTTTGTTCAATGAAGACCGGAGAAAAGTGGCAAGTAAACTTTTTTCCTATATAAAAATACGAGCAGGCTTGTATATTTCTTTGCTTTGAAATATAACACGTTAAGCCTTTGCTCGTTGCCTAGCAGGAGGCTTATTTACTGTCCGTTAAAAGGGTGTTTGGCCAACCAGGGGTTGTGATATTGGCGTGTGCAGCTGTTGGTGTCGGCGATGCTGCCGCCGGGCGGCGGGTCCAACCTGATCTCGTCGCGGCTGACGCGGCACACGCTGCTCATCGCGCTCGACTCCTTCGAAGACAACACGCTCAACAAGATCTTCGTCACCATCATGGACTGGCATTTCGCTAAGGGATTCACGGATACTCTCGCCAGACAGGCTAAGGTAGCCTTTAAACACTACTAGCAACCCACTTTGCACGAGTAATAAAGCATATATGCCTTCATATTTTATGACATTGGGTCGCTTCAGCTTGTTGCGTCGAGCATACGGATTAGATATAAATGTAACATCCGTCAGTATGAGACTGCTTGAATTTATTTTTAGTTCGCATGAAAATCCATTTAGTAGTTGAGTTTTTGAGAACTGACAGACGTGACGGGAGATTTTGTTTAGTAACCTGTAATTATTAAAAAAAAGTTATCTGCATTTTTGCTTATCTTATGTTATATCATGTGGTTTAAAGGTCCTCAAGTTTTGTTTGCTGAAATTAAGTCGATCCTACATTACAATCTACATTAGGTACCCACTACATCCGAACACCTTAGTGACTACATTTAGGGACTCTCACGAAAAGAGCTTAGTTGTTCTTTAAAGGTCGACAACAGAACTGCAAGACTCCTGGTATTGCGGTTGCCCATGGACGACGTTGATTACTTACTATGATGTGTACTTGCTGCTCGGAAGAGCTATAGAAAAGAGGCAACCATCTATAAAAAAATATAAGAAGTGTAATATTGTAGTTATAAAATGTACAGGCTGTGGTGGCAGCGACCATGGAGGTGTACAAGGCGGTGACGCGGCAGTTCCTGCCGACGCCCAGCAAGTGCCACTACCTGTTCAACCTGCGGGACTTCGCGCGCGTCGTCAAGGGCGTGCTGCTGGTGCCCGCCTCGCACATGAAGGACCTCAGCAAGCTGGTGCTGCTGTGGATACACGAGACATACAGGGTCTTCTATGACAGACTTGCTGATGATGCTGACAGGTTAGTCATTATAACATAATTCTAAACTGGTTATTTTATTTATATATACAGCAAACAAGCAGATGACTCTCGTGATAGAAAGAGAAACCATCGCTTAAATATGTTAATGGCGCATTGCTGTGTCGTGAAATGGCGAAGCTACATGCATAATTCTACTCTTCAAACCAGAAATCTACAACGACAAAAAGTGACGCTATTGTGACAGTACTAGGATAGGCCGTAATGTACCAAATAACCTGGTGACATATTACGTAACTTTATTCTCCTAGCATTCTGGATGCCAGTGGCGCGTATAGCCAATCTTTCGCCTTTTACGAACTGCGTGGCCGAATGACGTGTATTCTTCTTTCTTCTTTTACCCAGACCAACACGGGGAAAACGTTAGGTAAAAAAAACAATACGTTCACCTGATGAAAATATAATTCTCTACGTAAAGTATTTTTGGTGCTCTGATGAAGTGATGAAAAAGAAGCTTACTAATTCCTATTAGGCCGGTAACCCCTTATAGCTATTGATGAGCAGCGTTGACTAACATCAGGCGAGCCTTTAGCCCGTTTATCCCCTATTCTATATATAATATGGTGAACTAAATAGTTTAGTCTTTTTGTATATTACAAACCCTTCAAATGGATTCTTATGTCTAGCGTCTATAGGAAATGTTTATCTCTTTTTAAGTGGAAAACAATATGTTTTTACATAAAATAGTAAAAGTAGTCCACTCAAGTGGCCGTGACGTAAAAATACGGCGATGGCGTCCTCACCCATTAGCTAATTGACTAACCAGTGGATCGTGGTGAACCAGAAATTCAAATGCCGTTCAGATAATTCTGCTTACTTCGCAAAAACATTGGTGTGGTGATACAAAATTAACTTAATTCGCAGATAATAGCACTGGTTGTACAAATATATTGATACAGCATTTTCTTCTGCCAGAATAAAGCTGTTTGACGTGGTGTACAAAGCGGTGTATGGCAACTACCGAGTGCACATGGACCAAGTGCTGACTGAGCTGGGGTACATTCCTGAGGGGGAGAAATGCGCCAACAAGCACGCCGCCAATATATTCTTTGGAAATTATATGGAGCCTGATGCAGATCCCAAGATATATGATCAGGTGAGTTTGCTTCTGTGTTGTTGATATATGATCAGGTGAGTTTGCTTCTGTATTGGAGATATATGATCAGGTGAGTTTGCTTCTGCGTTGGAGATATATGATCAGGTGAGTTTGCTTCTGTGTTGTTGGTGAATTCATACCTATGTAGATACATGATCAGATGAATTCGTTTCCATATTAATATTTGGTTAGAAGGCCTAGACAAGTTGCATAAATTCTTGTAAAATAAAAAGATAAAAATATGGATTTGACATAATAATAGTGGCGTATTTTGCTCAGACAATTTGTCTAGTATAGTATAAAAGTATCACTCAAACGATGATTATTTTAGAAATTATTTACAAACGGTTGTATTAAATCATTAGTCAGCGCTTGGTGTCAAACTGTTTCTTACTAAACGGTTACGATAACTCACGAAACCAAATAGTTTGTTGCTGCCCATTACGGACAGTTTGCAGCTGACCAATAACGTCTGCTGCCAAACTAATGACGACAACTACCAGTGCTCGCAGTAATCAGCTCTATAAAAACACAAGTTTTTATGCCTTTTTCTTAACTACTTTCTGTTTTTTATTTATATCTGTTCTTTATGTATCATAGGTATTGGACCTAGATGACATGTCCGTGAAGATGGAGTATTACTTGGAGGAGTATAATGTGGTGTCTTCGTCCCCGATGGCTCTCGTTATGTTCAGATATGCTCTAGACCATATCTCCAGGTGTACACGAGTCCTTCTGCAAGACAATGGTATGCCTTCTTTAAGAAAGAATATTTTGTGAAGCAACCAAAACAGAGAAGTATATATGATGACTAACTATGAATTTAGTTTGTTGGTCAACAAACATTTGTTGACTATCAGAAGACTATTGATCTCTTGTGTCGGTCCGGGCACCTTAAAAGAATAGACCATTGCGATTATACTAGGCAGTGCGTAAAAGTTGAACTATTAGCCAGGCGTATTACTACCATCGTAACTACTAGGCGTTAGAGTTGTGTGATGTCTCGCCTTGTTTTATACGCCTTATCTATATCTGCCGCAATAGTATCAGTGCTTGTCGCTGTCGTCAAAGATTTAAAACGTTATAATATCGATATGTTTGCTGTTTCGTGATTGGTTCGCCGCGTTTCATGATGTTTCGTGATTGGTTCGCCAACTAGCGCTAGAAGATAACGTCATAATATCATATACCATAACAAATCACGACGACGCAAACATCAATATTATAACGTTATAAATCCTTGGCTGTCGTGTTCTGGTGTCTGAGGTAGCCGGTAAGTTTATGGACGTGCCAGACATCCCAGTCTAGTGGTTACAATAGTGTTGCCTGAACTATAGTTAACTTTATCATCTGGAAGTTTACCTGTTTGCTTACCTACGATATATTTAAGCTTATGCTATACAGAACTGTCTATATTTTTCTGCTGTTTGACTTAATAATAACTAATTTTATAAACCTAAAATAATGAAGATCATCACGTGGATTCCCGTACGGGTAGGAAGATTTTCATATATGTTGATTGCTGTTGATGCTGTATTGATCCTATCTGACTACTTTGCGTGTCATCCGAAGCACATTACACTCTCATGCTTAAGATAAGCTTGCCTATCACGAAACTCCTGTTATTAAGGTTTTGTTTTGTATAACATTTAGCCGCATCTTAGCTTACCATCAGGCGAGATCGTGGCCAAGCGCTTCCCTATCGACAGTAATAAAAAAAAAAACATTTTCGTATGATACGGGGATCGAATCCAAGACTTTATAATGTTAGCAAAATAGTCCTTTAGGCCAGGGTGCAGTTGACTACAATTTTAATCTATTAATTTACAGGCAACCTATTGTTAGTCGGCGTCGGTGGCAGTGGTAGAAGTAGCGCTGTAAAACTGGCTGCAAGCATACTAGAAATGAATGTCGTACAGGTACGCTATGCTTTGCAGTATTGATCTGAATAGATGAAAATATGAGTTACTGACAACACTTCACATTGACGTACTTAACTGCAATTGAATGGATAAATTAATTGCAAAGATATCATATTGTTAAGGATAAAAACAAAAAAAAAATGACCCAGTGCCTACGTTACAGAAGTAGTTGATCATAGCGGTGACATATTGGTCGCTATTTTTTACGATTAATATCGACAGTGAACATGAATAATTAATTATTGAACTTTTTGAAAATTCATAATAAAACGCCCGCCCCGTTCGTTGAGTGGATAGCGAACCTACGTACGTATCGACGGAGCTCGGTTTTGATTCCCGACAGGGCCATATACTTGTGTGATGAGCATATATGTTTTACTGAGTTTGGGTGTTTTTTTTAGTATTTCGAAGTAAACTAGGAACCCTTACAGTTTCGCTATGTCCGTCCGTCCACCCGTCCGCACGATACCTCAGAGATCCTTATTGATAGAAAACTGTAATTTGCACGAATATACAAATGACTAATAGTATATTCGTGCAGATTATAGTTCATCAACAAACTGGTAACATAAAATCTTGAAAAATATTTTTTTCAAGTAGCGCCCCTACATGTAAAATGCGGATGTTATTTTTTTCACGCGGTTGGTTTGGGAGTGAAAAAAATTATAGAACGATTTACAGGCTTTAATAAAAAAAGGTGTAATAGTCGACCAACTTATGAAATGTACTTAGAGAAGTTTTTATAGGGGACGAAACTATGATGCGGATATATATTTGTCATTGACGTTGAATAGCTTAAATGTTTATAGTATGAAAGTATAAAAGCCTTCTTTTTAGTCCGCATTATTGTGATGGGCAACTTTGGAATGTATGTATGTATGAATGTAGGGTACATTGCGCGTGGCCTGACACGCACCTTACCAATTTTTATTTATATCATTAGATAGCCAAGAAGCAGATGGCTTTCCTGATGGAAGAAGTCATCGCCTATAGATATATTGGCCTGGGAAACTAACATATTGGTCCTTCGAGTTCTATTAAAATTGACAGAACCGTATGGATATAAATACTGATTTAATTAAATGCTTAGATTAAAATATTGTTAAATACGAACAACCGCGAAGTTTTTTTACTAGTATTCTCCGCGTAAAAACATTTACTTAATAGCAATATTTCACGATCTATATCGACAATTTATGTGGATTATTAAATGTATTACCAATTCTTCAAAATCCATTATAAATTAAACTCTTATTAGAATTTGTTAAGTGAACATATAGATCTTTCGAGAATTATACTGAAATTATCTCAAGATATGAATAAAAATTTGATTTTATTCCTAACATTTGCTTAGATTGAGATCTCGCGAGTGTACGGCCAAAATGAATGGCGTGATGACATCAGGAAGATGTTGATGAAGGCCGGTATTATAGGAAAACCGCTCGTGTTTCTGTTCGCCGATAACCAGGTTTGTTATACGGTTTAAGTAATTTATTTCTCTAAAGAATATTAAAACATTCGCTTAAAAGAGAAATACAAAATTGTCGTGCGGTACTTACGTGTGGTAAATCACAATATACATTACACATTATCTATTATCTATAAAATCACATTATCTATAAAATACACTTCAACTTTTTAAACTAAATAGATTCTCACATAAACGTTTTAAAAACACTTTACACACACAAAAATTGTAGACATTATCACCGACAACAATAAAGACATAACATTACTTCTAACACTACCCTACAATAAAATAATACAATCAACGTGATTTTTTTTTTTTAATTCAACGTTATCCTATTAATAACGAATGAATATCTGCAAATATATGAGTCTTACACGATGAAGCTATATCCTGGTCACAATAGTCTTTTAATAGCATGCCATCCTATGCGTTTGCTGTTGATGTATCTCACTTGTCCTGTGAAGGTAAACGGTGGGGTGATCACGTAACTCGCAATGCGAAATTATCATGATTGTTCAGTTATTGCAAGACACATAACAGCCTTGTACATTAGTGGTAGTCGTTGTCGCTTGATTAGTTTTGATGCTGTGACATTGCAAAAAGTGTATCTAGTGACCAGCAAGCAATTGGCGACGTTTTTGATGATTTTTTCATTACGTTTAAGAGTCATCGCTGATCGCTGGCGAATTGCAAACGTTAGGTGATACGCCTACGGATTGGATGTCTTAATCTGACGACCGCTTAGTCTTTAGGATAGCAATGTATTGTAAATACTTTAATGCTGTTGGCGGAAGCAGACGGTGTTTGCTTAATCTTATAATAAAACTGATCATCCATCTACCTTGCTTTTTTCAAATAAGTTAGGGCAAAGAACAAGAGGGTCAGCTGATGGTACGCGATCACCATTGCCCACGAATATGTTCAACAGCCAAAACAATAAATTTTGTTGCCCAGCTTCAAACAAGTTTTTAGCTCTTATATTAAAGGTATCTAAGTCTTACTCGGTTGGAAACATTCCTGCTATATCTCGAATTATTTTATAGTAATAAAATAAAAACTATCGTATCTTTAGTCTACTCTTTTGTTTCTGCATTTTTTTTTATTTTACAGGATAGCAAAGGAGCAGATGGTTCTCCAGATGGGGAGACATAACCATCGCATATAAACGAAAGATGTTAATGGTGCGTTGCTGTTCCTGTAGTGTGATAGGATTGCCAAACATGGCGACATTTCCCTTTGGTATCGATTACATAATTTCTATTGCGCTCTAGTTTACTCATATTACTTTTAAAATATTTTAAAGTTATTCATAGTACATGAATAGTGCTTTATTTTCACATACTTCCAGTGTGGCAGCTGTAAGTTATCAAACAAACATTCCATTAACATTAGGCTTGTCAAGTCAGTAAGTTTTTAAGAAAAAATCCAAATTCATTACTTGAATTTAAATCTTACATACTTATTAATTTGTAAGATTTGAATTATCTTTGTTAAATATTTTAATTATTCTTTGTTTGAACTGTCAACAAAGTTATGAAGTAACTTTTTTTAAATATCGAACTTAACTTTTGAACTTTTTTAAACAAAGTAAAAATTTGAGAAGATTGGATATGACCTAGCTACCATCTTGCCAGAAAGCCAGGCTAGATGGTGGCTGGTTCATATGCAGGTGTGTTAAAAATATTCTTTGTTTAAAAAAGTTTTAAGATTTCTCTAGCACGGAGCTAGTGCCAAAATACAAATACAATTAAGAAATAATTTAGTAATATGTGATGACCTATAGATAATGTACGAGGGCATGGTAGAGGACATCAACATGCTGCTGAATACGGGAGACATCCCCAACCTGTACGGCATGGACGAGAAGGTGGAGATACTGGACAAGATGCAGGCCGCCGTGCGGGACTCGGTAAGATTTTAGGGAAGTGTCTTAGGGTTGTAAAAGGGTTTCATCAATGACTGTTTCTTGAATGTTCTTAATTTCTCGCTTATCGAAGCTACTAAGTTCGCCTCAATTTATCACATTAGGGCCGGAAAATGGAGACAACTCCTCTAGCCATGTTTGGATTCTACGTGGAGAGAGTGAAAGCCAATCTCCGTATCGTTCTGGCGATGTCTCCCATCGGAGACTCCTTCAGAAACAGACTTCGGATGTTCCCCTCTCTCATCAACTGTTGCACTATTGATTGGTAAGTGATCGCTTCTTTTTATCCATACACTTGTACAAAGAGATTTGTATTTATGTAATAATGAAAGGGGAGAATCGATGATGCTTTACAAAAGTCGATTGTTTTTTACATTTTATCATCAAATAATAATCCAGCAAATCTCTAGAGTTTTACAAGTTCTCGATTCGGTTTAGTACGACTACCTTACCTATGCCCATATAGTCGGTAAAATGATGCATATGGCATTTAAAACCCCATTATTTGGATAGCAACCCATCATTAACATCTTTGTTATCTACCTGACAAAGTTATAGCTTTTCATTAGAAGAGCCATCTACTTGTTTGCCATCTCAAATTAAAAAAAATCGAACCCAACAGCGCTAATATTTGTGTTCGTTGGTCAGGTTCACCGCTTGGCCGCCAGAGGCGCTGGAGAAGGTGGCGTCCATGTTCATCGGCAAGATGGAGAGCGTGGACGAGCAGCTGCGCGCCGCCTGCGTCGACATGTGCCAGCTCTTCCACACCAGCGTCGTCGCGCTCAGCGACAGGTCACCTCAGGATTCAGATAACTGTGTCGACAATTTAAGCCCCACGACTTTTGTTGCAAACAATGGAAATTTTGAGCAGCCTGCCCATAGATTATAAGGGACTTTCATACTACAATTTTTAACGATATAAACACAGTAAAACTTCAATGATTTCCAACCTCTTATATCTCTAGAAACTTGAATCAGATTTTCACCATATTTATATGGCACCAAATGGACGCTTTACCCGAGAGTAAATTAGCATGCTATCAATATAATATTTTACACAAACTTTCAACTCCTCTTTGATCTAGTCGTACAGTGTCAATGTTGACCACATGAAGTCCCGGGTTCGATTCTAAGGTCGGGAAATTCATAATGCGTTATTTCAGTTTTTTGATATAAACAACATTGCCATCCCATTATGAACTAACGACTAATTGCAAAGACCTTGTCTTAACTTAGGACGCTCTTTAGTGTCATGTTGTCACATTCTTTTCATTTGAGACAAGAAGTGACATCATAATAATCATAAGGGGCCATCCACAAATTACGTCACATGTTAAGGGGGTAGAAGGGGGTTGACGAAGTGTGATATTGTGTGACAAGGGTTGGAGAGGGGTTCCAAGTTTTGTGACATCACATTTCTTTCAAAATATAATATTTTATATCTAAGTATTACAATGCTAAATTTTAAAAGCCACCTGTATAGATAAAAAATATTCTAATGAGATTATCATTTCAATGTGAAATTTTAAAATATGTGACGTCACACTATGTGGGACACTACGGGGAAGGAGGGGGCAAAAAATCATGAAATTCGTGTGACGTAATTTATGAATGTCCCCTAAACATAATAATCATAATCATTTATAACAACTATTACATTTTTTTCATTACATTATTGCAACATATTATTACTATACATATACCATTTTATTTGAGATTGTTCTAAGCTAAGAAAATGACAGTGCAATTGGCCAATAAGTGTCTTCAACTAGTCGTGCACTTGTATCTCTGTCTACCTCCTGTTTTATACCTTCGTCTTGCGTTGACTAAACTTTCAAAACTTCCAAGTCCGATTAGGGCGATAATTACAACCTTAATGAGATTATTGTTATTAATTTCGCAGATTCTACGCAGAACAGAAACGTAAGGTGTACGTTACACCGACTAGTTATTTGGAACTCATAAAAGCGTTCCAAAATTTGTACGCGTTGAAAGTGGACCAAATTACTAAGTCGAGAACAAGGTGAGACATGTAATTTTTGTATACTTTTATTATAACTTTATGATAACATACTTCTAATGTTCGTTATACCAAATTCATCCTAAATTGTTAACCAACTTGTTTTATCCTAGCTCATAAGATTGAATAAAAGTTATGATTGCCATTCATGCCACAATGTGATTTATTGTTTTATGTTTAAGATTTATTCGCCTTTGTAATGCAGTGCTGTCTTTGCAGCTGGCATAAACCTTGAGGTTCGAGCATTGATCGCAATATCTTCAAAGCCAAATTTTTGTAGTGAAAAGGGCTACCATTTTGTAATGGTAGCCCTTTTCACTACACTACAGTGACGCGAATAAGTGAGAAATGTTTTAATATCCAAGCGAATCGTCACAAAGCTCTGCCACGATAATCACTAAATAAATATATTTTACACAATATTACTAACAATGACACGTTATTGCTATCTTGATTTTTTACGTATTAATGTCCGGTATCTATATCAATAAACCGAGTCGTTTTGGTTAAGATAAGTAAAATTTTCTAAGAGGCATAAGCTAAAACTGTTCTTATAAGTGTAAAATTACCAAATGATTATAGAAACTTGCGCAATAACATGAGATGCCTCGTTGCTACTAAATTGATTGCTAATGGTTATTGCTAAGATTGACGGATCATTGATTATAGGAACCCGCCATAAGTCGAACCATATCATGGTTGCTATGTTAATTATATACAAGTAGAGATAATGGATGCAATAACCAGAAAAATTGTCAAACTGCATGGAATGAAGCGAATTTAGCGAGTAAATTGATAAATTTTACTAAATTATTTATACCCTAGGTACGAGATTGGTCTAGAACAGTTAGATTTTGCAGCGGGTCAGGTGGCAGTAATGCAACAGAATCTCATCGATCTTCAGCCTTTGCTGGTGGAGACTTCGGATAAAACCGAGAAACTGATGATCAAGATCGAGCAGGACACAGTTGTTGTGGAGAAACAAAAAGAGGTAAGTTTCAATACATATAGGACGTTGGTAAGGCGGTTTTCATACGACATCGCGCAAAGTCGCAGAAGGCGGGATTTTGGTCCAAATTTTAGCCGCTCGTGTATGGATGATTGTGTGATATATTAGGTGGTGTACGGACCTATACAGACGGTGTATACGGACGATCGTGTATTAGATATTGTTAATAAGGGTAATGGGCATCTCAGTATCAAATTCTCAAATTTCACAAAATTAAAAGTAAATTGGAGCGCCTTGGCGACAACCCTATCCACTCTACCCTATCCAAGATAACCTTACCTACCAGCAGTCTTGAACCTCTTAATCACCGGCAAGATGTTGAATCTATAGAAATAGGCGAGTATTGTGTAAAATGGAATGTGTCCTGATGAGATTTTTTATTTAGTGACGGCATCCCAGGTCCGCAATTGCATTAACATAACGTAGTGAGAGATCCATCCACTCTGTATTGACTATTGGTCATCTACCAATGTCCTATTTGCTCGTACCTTCTTTGTACGAACAGTCGAAATCTGAAATAGTCTACTTTACATAGTTTTTCCGATTGGCTTTGATATTGCTATTTTTAACAGCAGGGTCCACAAATTCGCATTTGCAAGTAGCTCTTTGTGTTGTAAATGTCCATGGGCAGTGTGATAACTTTTCATCAGGTTGCAAAAAAAATTGTTCCCGCGATTGTAAACCAGAATTAACATTGGCAACCCCCTGATGACCACTGAGTTGTGAGTTGCCCTAGGGAAAAGCTAAACTGTCTTGGAAGCCGCAACGAAGTTAATCAGAAGTAGGCAGTAGTAGTATGTTAACCGATAAAGCTACGCATGTAACGCCACTTGCATATTTACATACATCCTTATCATACAGATAACAACGCATCATTAACATGTTTGTGTCTATAGGCGATGTTTTTTCCCATCAGCAGAACCATCTGCTTGTTTGCTATCTTATAATATAAAATAAGACAACAGTGTTAGTTTGTCCACATAACGCTTCATCTCTTTGGTATCGAGGTTTCGTAATAATCTAAAGGATGGCGCTATGCTAAAATTCAAAACGCATAACTTGCCCCAGCAATGACACATGGGCGGGTCTGGTAGTAAGGCAATGTGTGGCAGATAGTGGGCGCGGACGAGGCGCTGGCCAACGAGGCGGCGGCGGCGGCGCAGGCCATCAAGGACGACTGCGAGTCCGACCTGGCCGAGGCCGTGCCCGCGCTCGACGCCGCGCTCAACGCGCTCAACACGCTCAAGCCGGCCGACATCACGCTCGTCAAGGCCATGAAGAACCCGCCCGCCGGCGTCAAGCTCGTCATGGAGGCCGTCTGCGTCATGAAGGCCGTCAAGGGCGACAGGAAGATGGACCCCAACGGTACACAACACATACACATTTTTACCGAGGTCGCTAACCAACCCTGACTACGCAATCGGTGGAGTACGAGTGTGATTCCTGACAACAGCAAACATTTATGAGTTTTTATTTCAAAATTTAGGTGTTTCTTAAACATATTTTAGTATTTGCATGTGTGTTTCTATGTGTTAATATCATCTTTAACTAACACTTATATTATAAGAAAATTAATAGCTTACTTTGTGGTTAGAGATAGGCTAGTTCTATTAGTAATTTTTTGTTTTCGAAATTAACTTAAACAGTTAGTCCAATGGTTCGCTACTGCTAAGCAGTGCGCTGAGGGCGAACAGAGTGCTCAACCAGAGTTTAAACCCACTTATGGTAAAGAGCTCGCTCTAAAGATGTCTTCTGTGAGACCGAATCTCGACTTGGTATCAGGATTTCGACTCATTAATGACTCTTGACCAGCGCCTCGAGTGTTGGTGGACCGAAAAGAGGTTCGAGCCGTGTGCGTGTAAATTGTGAAGTCTTGGCTGTGATAGGATCACCAGGATCGGATATTAGTGTCTAGCGATCTGTATTTATATTAATATTTACTCAGTTCAAATAGAAATAAATTAGAATAATATAGGTAAGTTGTTCTTACAGGATCCATAGTGTTCCAGTTAGCTTCAAAATTGATTAAATCTTTTGTAGCCTTACGATGTCTATTCTATTAAAAAATCAATGTTTGTAAATTTCAACATTATTCAATCATTTATTAACGTACAAAAACTTGGTTGCAGGAAAACCTTACGAAGACTTTTGGGGCCCGTCACAAAAGATGCTTGGAGACATGAAGTTCCTGGAGAGTCTCAAAAACTATGATAAGGATAACATTCCTCCAGCAACCATGAAGAAAATTAGGGATAAGTAAGTGATTATTAGAAGGGGTCATATATAATAGGCAATAGCGGAGTAACACATGTTTTCAACCGACTTTTTAAAACAAGTAGTCGTAATCTTTTTGAGATTCCAAGGTAAACTAGGAACGCTTATGGTTTCGCTATGTCCGTCCGTCCGTTCGCAGTCCAGCTCAGAGATCCTTAGTACCAGAAAGCTGTAAGTTGGCATGAATAGGTATACATATTAGTCATTGCAACAGTTTTGGAAAAAAATGTTTAAGGTTGCTATGTAAAGTGGAGCTGATATTTTTTTTCTTGTGTATCCCAGTCTGGGAACGGTTGGATAGGTTTTAAAAAAATATTTTACGTTTGTGAAAACAATTTTTCGATTAAGGAACTCATTTGTGAAATATTAAGCTTTAAAGTGCTAGTTTTTTATAAGAGTCCTCCCATCTGCCAGCAAAACGGTTGGTTTAGTAAATATCATAAAATAAAAAGGGAAACTATCACGGCTTAGAAAGATTTACACGTTTTTGAGTAATAATCGATCAACTTACAAAATGTTTTCATAGTCCGCATTATTGTGATGGGCAACTTTGGAAACCTTCATTGCGCGTGGCCGGACACGCACTTATTTTTTATGTACGATCACCGATTATTCGAAGAATTTTGTTTCAACGTGTTTTATATATATTATAACTTCTCAAGTGGTTCCTTTTTAATTTGGCGATAGGTTGTCCCGGAGATACAGGAAATGAGAAGTCGGTTGTGTGCAGTCTCACTCGCTCAGGATTTGAGGTCATAAGAAATAAACAAAATAATAAAACAATCTTATTTCTTTTCCATATTTTAATGATATTTTCGGCAATTCACATGTCATTTCGCCGTGAATTATCTATTATCTTTAAAAATATATAAAACTTTGGACGCGTATATTTACATATATGCTAAGGTTAAAACGTAAGTTTCGATGGTATGAGTTTAGATTAAATATTGTGGCCGTTTTCAGATTTATTTATGAGCTAATTTGTGGATTTGTTGCGTGGCTGAAGTTCAAATACAGAATATTGTGCTATTTCTTCTCATCAACAACTATCCAATCCATAACGTTGCATGAATATCTCTGAGTTTTTTAATGTAGTTGTCACAACGTTATGTATATACATACGTTTCGTTGTCAATCGAATAAAAATCGAAATAATTCGAATTCAAGAGTATTTGTCAATAAAAATTCAAATTCAACATATAATGCTATTGATGCTTCCGACATCATAAGTCGTAAACACCAAAATAGCATTTATGGCAGTTAATGATAAACAAAACTAAAATAGTTTAGGCTTATATCTTTTGGGATATATTCTCTTTAACTTTAGGAGTAAAGTATTTTTTACTCCCAAAGTTAACGCAGCGCCAAAAATCAAGTAGGGCTGCATTCTAAGTTTATTCTCGCCAAAACGGCTTTTACGGCTTTGTTGTCCGAAATGTAATATATATGGAATAAGCGAGCATAAGCGCGTATGTACAAGTGGAAATGTCCCGTTGATAGAAACAGAAAGAATATACATTGGGTGTACGTGCTTACATAGGTTAGATAGAGAAACGCGTACCAAAATTTATTTTTCTTTGTTAACGACTGGATAAATTTTCCTTTGGCTTGCCTACTCTATGTATATTTTTCTATGAAATAGTCCCGGGGAAGTGTCTACTGTCAAAACTGTAACTTATATTGTTAGAACTTTCATAACTTCTAACAACAACCAAGCATGTAGCTAATCTATTTATTACCAGGTACATCCCTGACCGTGAGTTTGACCCTGCCGTTATTGCGAAGGTCTCGTCAGCCTGCGAAGGTCTATGTCGGTGGGTGAGGGCCATGGACGTCTACGACAGAGTCATCAAGGTTAAAAATATTGACTTTTTCACCATTACCATAGACTAATATAATTATTTTAGTCCATGTCATTATTATAATAAATATAACATGGACTACGATTTTTTTATATCATAAGATAGCAAACAAGCAGATGGGTATCCTGATGGAAAGAGTCAACCATTGCCTATAGACACCAAAGGTTTTAATGGTGCGTTGCTATCTTGTGGCGAGGTCAAGTGCCACATGCATAAGTTTACCGGCTACCTTACCCTCCAAACCGGAACACGTCAGTGACAAGTACTGACGCTATTGTGGCAGGAATAGATAAGGCGGTGGTACCAGACTCGGGCGAGACAATGCAGAACTCTACCACCTAGTAAGATATACCTATAGATACATAATTATATAACTATAGACTAAGATGTTAAATGTCTTAGTCTATGTGATGTAACTGAACCAAGGAAGTTACATTCTACCCGTAATATTCACACGCGCTTCAAAATCGTTCCGAAGAGTACCACGACATGAGTGGAGTGTGTCTCTTTCTACTAAATAAAGCGCCAATCGCCATATATAAGTGCGGCCATGCGTAGTTTGCAAATTACTACTGAGTAATTCTACGAATTTGAGAAACAATTATTGCATTGGATAAGTAATTACGTAATAATTAAAATAAGCACATTTTAGAACTCACTGTGTTAATTACAATGCATTTTATGCTAATAGATTTATAGACGTGTATGAATAAAAGGGATTTAACGATTACCGACTATATAAAAATCTACCATTAGATAGTTTTATTTACACTGGCAATTGGAAGAAAGGGACAATATCCACTCTTGTCGTTGTCTTGTTCAGAACGTTTTTCCCCTCTGTTATATAAGAAACAAATGTCAACTTTATTGAGAACGAAATAAAGTACATTTTTATTTTTCAAATATTGCTTCGTAATAATTCCAGTTATCGTATATAAGTTCCTTGAACTGAACAAATAACTCGGATCGATCTAACCCTAAACAAATGCCTTTCACTGTAAGATTAAACCTGAGCTCTTTTCAATTGGCGTCTTCGACTCAAGACCGATTACTTATAAGGCTGTGAGAATAACAAACAAGTGGACTTTTCGTTTTATTTTGAAAATTAACTGTCTCCTGTCATCATTGTCCTTAGTTCTTCAGGTGCCAACTGAAGGATATGACGATAGATGTCAAAAGGATAATAATGGTAAAATGCACTTCTGTATCTAATTTTAATACAAAGGTGTTGCTTTTAATGTGAAGTAGTAGTAAAATAGACTAGATAATAGTATTTTAAAATCATTTCATTCTGAAACTATTCCAAATCATAATAAGGCTTTTTCAATGCATTCATGCATAGCCTAGCTTTCTGCATTTCTTCTCGATCTAAACTTCACTAGGTGGTAAAGTTCTGCATTGTCTCTTCCGGGTCTGGTACTACCGTTTTACTTATTCCTGCTGCAATAGCGTCAGTGCTTGTCACTGTCGTGTTCAGGTTTGGAAGGTAAGGTAGCCGGTGAACTTATGCATGTGGCATTAGACCTCGCCACAAGATAGCAACGCACCATTAATACCTTTGGTGTCTATAGCCGATGGTTGACTCTTTTTATCTGGAGACCCGTCTGTTTGTTTGCTATCTTATAATATAAAAAAAACTAACTGAATCAAATCTTCATACTCCTCAGTTCGCGTAATTTTCGAAAAAGGGATACAATGCATAGACTAATTGATGGCTTCGTGTACTAACATATGAGGTAACGGCGGTAGTGTGTGGTCAGGTGGTGGCCCCGAAGAAGGCGGCGCTGGCGCAGGCGGAGGCGGAGCTGCAGCTGCAGATGGACACGCTCAACGCCAAGCGCGCGCAGCTGCAGGCCGTGCTCGACAAGCTGCAGGCACATACAACACAATACACCACACAACACCACACAACACTGGACACTAACGCAACTCAACGTTACACACAACTAACATAGACACCTGCTGCGGAACAAACTGACCCGAGCCATTCCGAGATATCGCGTCTGTGAGAGGTGTATATGTGTGCGTTGCTCGAACATTACTAGTATGTACATTGACTTCTGTTAGTCTCCAGTATTCTGTGACTATACCATTCGTCACCTTCTACCACCAATAACGCTCATTACCACATTACTCTTAGTACTCCTATGCCAATTGCACTAACATTGGCTTAGCTTAGGACAATCCTAAATAGTATGCTGTCACTTCTTGTCTTCAATGAAAAGAATGTGACAGCATACTGTTTAGGATTGTCCTAAGCTAAGCCAATGTTAGTGCAATTGGTCATTAAGAAATTACACTACCCAAAAATTTTAATATCACTAACATATAAAAAATATTTAGGATAAAAAATTATATGCTAATTTCATCTATGAATACCTTTGACAAGAGAAGATAAGGATTTGGCATTAATTTTCATAAGCAATCAGAATTATAAAACAGCATGCATTCCAACGCTGAATATATAAAAATGGCTGTCTAACAAGTTCGAATTTTCATAAAAGACAAAGCTATAAATATTTTGTCAGTGTTCTAATTTCAAGTAATTTAAGAATATAACGTCACCTTAAACAGCTTGCAGCCGATTCGCCATTACTATTAAACGTTGTCAATGGTCATAAAACGTTAAATGAAAATATTAACCGATTTTAATTAGATAATTGTATTTTTCCATAATTGTGGCGTGTACCTTAAATATAAACGTGAAGAAAAAATTAGGATGATGTCTACATATTTTGCAGCATTATAGGATGTAGAACGAAATCGCCAAATGAATCATTGCAGTGGTACGTGTTGTTTAAATGTATTTGATACTTAAATACAACGTCTTCGTGCTCTGTTTTTTCCGGTGTTTTATTCAATCCTATTTGAATAAAAATTATATTAAAGATATTGATAAAATGTCGATATTTTTGACGTGACAACGTCTTATAATTCGATAGAGCTGGCTGCACGCACGAAAAAACATGACTCATGCGGCGTTACCTCGCTCTGAGGCGTTCCGTTTAAGGCTTGGAGTACAAGCGAGAGCTTAAGACGTTGTCACGTTCAACTATCGTCTGTAAACCAACTTTACAGACAACCGATTTTTAGATTTTTTTAAGTCTTGACATTTTGTTGATTGTTATGTAGGTAGCTGTACTAAGTTCGCCATTACTCGTCACGAAATTACACTTTTTTTCCTTAGTTATTTCATATTTAGTGCCTAGTTTCCTACATCTAAGATGAATATAATGCTCATAGTAAATGTAAAATATATTGTATTAGGCCCTGAATGACGAGTTCGCGGAGATGACCCGCAAGAAGAAGGGGTTGGAGGACGAGATAGAGCTGTGCTCGACGAAGCTGTCCCGCGCGGAGCAGCTCATCGGCGGGCTGGGCGGGGAGAAGGCGCGCTGGACCGAGCTGGCGCGACAGCTGCACCACCTGCTCGCCAACATCATCGGTCACTGATACATCTTATTCAATATATCATTTAAAATCTTTCCCTAGTATTCTATACTCCAAAAAACATTTGACGGTAGTAGGTCTCTCCATTTGTCAGAAGTTTATTTTTTTATAGTATCTTCAGGCATACGAGCAAGTGCACTACTCTGTTGTAGAATCAATTACCGGCAGGGGTATTTCCGAACGGATACGACATAGGAACTTTCAATAAAAGAGCTTACTCATTCTTAAAAGGCCGGCAACGCAATTACAAGACCTCTGGTATTGCGGATGTCCATGGGCGGCGGTGATCACTTACCATCAGGTGCACCTCTTGCTCGTTTGCACTCTCTTCTATAAAAAAAAACTCTTGATTTATTTTATGCGTAATTTGACAATGTTTGTGGGTATGTGGTATTTGTTTACTTCCTAAGATCGATTCGACGTCTGTCACGGTCGGTGGACTAATGGTTTTACGGTGAATGTACGCATTCATTGCTCAGACATAAACAAGTGGATGATTTTATGCCTAACGGAACAAAAACCAATGTAATTATACTCAAAAATTTAAGAATAATATCGACTCAATGCTGCTTTTCTGCCAGTTTTTTGTTGTAACTTATAAAATACGTAATTTGTTTCTTTTTTTTATATCGTAAGATATCCAACAAGCTACAAACAAGCTTTCCTGATGGACAGAGACAACAATCTCCTATAGACCACAAAGATGTTAATAGTGCATTGCTATCCTTGTGACAGGGTCTTATTGCCACATACATAAGTGGCACTAAGACCCTGTCACACCCTCCAAACCGGAACACGTCAATGAGAAGCACTCACGCTATTGCAGGCAGGAATAGGTAAGGCGTAAGTAATAAGCCCGGGCGAGACAACGAGCTCTACTACAAAATAGTCATGATGGTAGTGACTCGCATAGCTAATCGTTCGTTTCTTACGAACTGCCTGGCAGAATGACAGTTCTATTTTTCAAAGGGGGCCCCGGACCTAACTGAGTATTTCTGTTTGTGCTACCGATGTGGAGGAAAATGTGCTTGAAGTAGATGGACTATTTTGCCGTTGGGGTCTTTGTTATTTCCAGACTTTCGTGGAGTTTGTTCCACTCATCACACTAGTCACTAATTTTTGCTTTAGTGGTATTGTAGATGTTTTTTTTTAAATTTCACGGAATGTTCTTTGAATGGTGGATTTCTACAAAGTAACTCTTGAAGCTATATAGTCGCCTCTGTGGTCTAATGGTCCGGTGTCGGTGTTGACCGCGTGAGGTCTCAGGTTCGATTCCCGGGACGGGCAATCGAAAATGTGTTTTTTCAGTTTTCTGATAAAAATAACGTTTCCCTGGATTGAATAAGTGCTCTGTATGATAGGCTGGCCACCTATCACATTGTGGAACTATCTTCGGCTAATCGTGGGTGTACTGGGTGTACCTCTCCCTACCTCTTCAGGGATGCGGGCATAAAGATACTTTTTACTGTGTACTCTTGAAGCTATAATATTTTGTATACCTAATGCTTATTACAGGAGATGTATTATTATCCGCGGGTTTTATCGCGTATCTCGGTCCTTACACTGTCAACTACAGGAGAGAACTTGTGCAGATGTGGAATGAACGAGCTAAGGCATTAGGTAAATCTACTATTCATTAACTTAGTCTAGTTACTAGATAAGGATGTGAACTATAGATTATATGGATATATTTTATTTAAATTTTAATTGGAATAGGCATTTGTCATCCATCATGGAAAGTGTCGATGAAGTCGAAGATGGTACAAGCCCATCCAAAAGCAACCTATTCGCTCTATTTTTAAGATTTTAGGACTTTATTTTCAGGAAAAATAGACCCAGGAAGTTTGTCCCAACCTTCGCGACTTAAAACAAAAACAGAGTTGTCAAACCCTTTTGTTTGATTTTTGGTACATCCACAACGTACGGATGGAACTTCTGCCTGGGTCTAGTAGTCTAAACGACGGTACAATAAGTTCGAAGATAGCTTTTGCACACTTCCTTTTTTTGCACTCACTTTTTCCCCGTGTTGGTCCCGGGCTCCTTTGTAGTATAAATCAACTGCCATTCTGCCAGGCAGGTAGTAAAAGGCAACCGATTGGGTACGCGGGTCACTAACATCGTGGCTACTAGGTGGTAGAGTTATGCAATGTCTCGCCCGGGTCTGGTACCACCGCCTTACCTATTCCTGCCGCAATAGCGTCAGTGCTAGTCACCGTCGTGTTCCGGTTTGGAGGGTAAGGTAGCCAGTAAACTTATGCATGTGGCATTACACTCGCCACAAAGTACCATTAACATCTTTGGTGTCTATAGGCGATGGTTGACCCTTTCCATCAGGAGACCTATCTGTGTGTTTGCTATCTCATGATATAAAAAAATAACTTACTGCATCTTGTAAACACTGATGAGCGAAAGACGATACTCAAATGTGTGCAGCTTTCTATTTGTCAGCTTGTAGTCGTTTATTAGTTTATGGGCGTTTCGGTCAACAGAGCCTAAAGCTTCTAGTTGATATTCAGCAGATATTATCATAGGTATCTGTTCTGACGGGCGTTTCGTTCTAACAAATGAAACAAAGTTTTCTCCCGCAAAAATTAACTTGACAACCTCCATGTTACAATATGCGCCACTATTCTAGTGCTACGGAAAATCCAGCCGCTGTCGAAATTCCTCTTCGTTTAATACTAGCTCGGCTACGTTTCGCCTTTGAGTAGAGTAATAGGTCATGAATATAAGACATCTTATGTGATCTTGTATCCCCTATTTCAGCTCCATAAGATAAGTTTTTGAGAAAAAGTAATGGGATTGACCCCGGGTAACCCCGGTCCAACTATATCCTTAACAAACTTCGTCATGATTATCAACAGACAACGGTTTAAGGCTGAAAACGTAACAGATAGACTTTTACATTTGTTATATGAAGTACTAGCTGCTCTCTGCAGCTCACTGCATCATAAAAGTCTTTGGTGAATCCTGCGGGAAAAACTTATGTATCCGGGATAAATTCCAGGTGCTCATCTGTATATGTGTGCTAAATCTCATCTTAATCGGTTTAGCCGTTTTTGCGTGAAAGAGTAAAAAACATCCATACAAACATTATAATATTACACATACAAACATTTATAATATTATTAGGAAGCAGGATGGTCTTGCATTTTATCTTCCAAGAGAATACTGATTTAATACACGTACCTATTAGACTATTAGTAGGTAAATACGAAAATAATATTCAATAATTAAATGTGATTTCGGCTGCAATGGTGAAATAATTTAAATAGTTTACAAATATGTAAATCTCAGAGGCGTTACAATCGATATTGATACAAAAATTTCGCCTATTAGAACAGTGATTCCGTGATCTATAAGTGCTAGTTGTGCTATTTAGAAATCCGCTTCTTCAAATGAGGACCTCATATGTGTCTGAAACCCTGGATCAGAACTTCACTTAATTTCTATGAGAGCAAACAAAAAATGTTGTGTGTTTCAGATATCCCCTGCTCGGAGTCGTTCAGCCTTATCACGACACTGGGAGAGCCGGTGGTGATCCGCGCGTGGAACATCGCCGGCCTGCCGGTGGACGCCTTCTCCATCGAGAACGGCATCATCGTCGAGAACTCCAGGAGGTGGCCACTCATGATAGACCCCCAAGGTAAAATTGCTATATGCATGTAGCATTATGATCCTGCCACACGGTTAACAATGCATCATTAACATCTTTGGTGTCTATAAGTGATGCTTTCTCTTTCCATCAAGAGAACCATCTGCTTGTTTGCTATCTAACAATATAAAAAGGAATATATAGGTAGTAGTTTTTAATGATTATCATATGGATAACAAAAAAATATATGTGTTATAAAAATAAGGATTAATAATATTTTTAATTATTATCGCCTCTGTGGTCTAGTGGTCCAGCGTTGGAGTTGACCACATGAGGTCCCGGGTTCGATTCCCGGGTCGGGCACTTTTAAAAAAAAGTGTTTTTTCAGTTTTCTGATAAACACAAAGTTGCCCGGGATTGGAAAGTGCCCGGTTGGCAATAGGCTTACCACCTATCACATTTGTGGGACCAAGTATCTTCGGCTAATCGTGGGTGCACTTGTTGTACCTCTGCCTTCACTTCTGGGATATGGGCGTGAAGATACTTTTTTTTAAATATTTTTAAGATATAAGTTCGACAAAAATAAACATTAAATCACGTGACTTCGTCAGGTAAAAATGGAGCCTAGCACTCGGATTAATCACTTGAAACATATACCTGCGTTATATCTCTGTCGCTGAGGTCTCTCCATCTCTTTTTATACGGCTGTGTTAGAAAGAGAGGGTAAGACCTCAGAAGATGACAGCAGTATTTAAAGTTGATTTTCAAGTAGGTACTAAAAGTTTTGCATCCAGATATAATATAGTTTCATGGTTACAACCATGAAGCTGTATTATATCTGGAGACAGCGCTTCTAATACCTACTTGAAACACAATTTTAAATACTGCTGTCATCTTCTGAGGTCTTACCCTCTCTTTCTAACACAGCTGTATAAATAGAGATGGGGAGACCTCAGAGACAGAGATGTAACGTAAATATTTGTTTCAATTGATTAATACGAGTGCTAGCTCCACCTATATCTAATACTTCATGGTTACAACACACCATGGTAAAACGCCATATTTATTTTGTCATTTTCTTAGAAACCAGAGTATGTAATGTGGTTACTGTACCTACTAAGATAAATCATTAAACAGTTTTTCAAATTAGTTAACTAGTCTATTACACAACATATCTTCATGCCAGAACTCTTGCGGGTTAGTTAAAGAGAACCGAGTGCCATATATCAAGATCTTTGCAAACTTATCTCGCTTCCTCCACATTCATTACTCTCTTCATACAAACACACACACCATTTGCCATTATACGTGGTAGTTGTCACCAAAGATGTGTTTTACATCCATGTGACAGGGAGGTACCTATTGCCCGTGGATCTAATATTGACCCTCTAAACTAGAACACGATGGTGACAAGCACTAATGTAATTACGACAGGAACAGATAAGGTATTGTAACGAATATAATAATCTAGAAAAGTGTAGAGTTGGAGCGCTGGAGAGATCTAGAAATAAAAGAAAAAGATAGCTATTCCTATTGACAAACAAATTGTTGACCTGGGCTATGCCATAATGGACTTTATGGGATATGGCATAAGGTTGAAAGTAGCGTGTACTAGGATTTATGACTCATAACATGTTTACGATAAGAAGTGATTCATTGTTTCCCGATACATTTAGATTTTTCTGGATCCAGCTAGGACTTTACCCTGCCTATAAATACAACGGTGTTGACAAACACAAGGCAGTTTTTATCAAGCGATCGAGAGCGATACATCAAGTGACCAAGTGCGAAGTGAGAAGTGTTTTATTGTGTAGTGTTCTAGGTTCAGTGATAGTATAGTGAGTGACTAGTGTGTAAAGTGTATTTTAGTTTTACATTGTGTTGTCTTGTGTATTTGTATACTAAATATACGGATTTAATATAAGTGGTGTTTTCTTATAATTACGAACCCGAGTACGTAACAGTATTATACTTATTTAAGCGAGAAAGTCTAGAATATAGATCTTTACAACCTAATTTTTACTATACGAATTTTCTGGGATTTTACGAGATGCCGTTAAATGTCTGCTCTTTAAAAGTAGCCTACAACAATATAAACAAGGAAGATTAACAATTCACAGAACAAGCCAACAAATGGGTGAAAAACATGGAAAGGGAGAACCAGCTAAAGGTGATTAAGCTGACGGACTCCAATTACGTGAGGATTCTGGAGAACGCCATCCAGCTGGGCTTCCCCGTCATACTCGAGAACATAAGGGAGATGCTTGATGCTGTGCTGGAGCCCGTGCTGCTCAGGAATATCTTCAGGTCAGTGTTTGGCTTACATTGAAATAAGCCGTAGATAAAAAATCTCCTGGGTTTCAGATTAGAATTAGCCCGTTAAAAATTGTAAGGGCATTTGACGTCATTTATTTGTGTTATTTATATTAAAGGTTAGCAAACAAAATGGCTCCCGTGTTAGAAAGAGACAACCATCGCCAGTGGATACCAACGATGATAAAAGTGCGTTGTTATCCCTGGGCGGTGTAATGCCACGTGCATAAGTTTACAAACCTTTGAAGCCAGAACACGACAGTGATAAGCACTGATGCTATTGCGGCAGAAATAGGTAAGGCGGTGTTATCAAACTCAGTCGAAGTATCGCAGAGCTCTGTCATTTAGTCGTAACGGCAGTAGTGATGGCCAGTCGTTTGCTTTTTACAACTATCTAGCAGGAAGACAGATGGTCTGTTATTCATAAGGGACCCGTTTTTTATACCATAAAAACGTATGGTTTCCGTGGAATTTATGAAAAGCTTAAATATCACTCATTCATTTTGTAATTTTTTCCAATATTTAAAAAAAATACACCACCACAGTACCACCGCCTTACCTGTTCCTGCCGAAATAGCGTCACTGCTTTTCATTGTCGTGTTCCGGTTTGGAGGGTAAAGTAGCCGGTATACTTATGCATGTGGCATTGTTATCTCGCCACACGGATAGCAACACACCATTAACATTTTTGTTGATGGGCGATGGTTTCCCTTTCCACCAGGAAACCCATCTGTCTGTTATTAAGATACCAACCAACCCGCTTAAGTTGTACACTAGAGAAGAGACTTTGTCTATGTCGTCTAATATGTCGTTTTTCCTGACACCTATAACACGAGAAACGTCTTTAGCTAATAGAGTATAGAGAAATAAACATTATACCTCATATTGTCTTCTAATATAATCAACTGTAGAAGCTACTATAGACAAATAAAAACTTTAATGACGAGAAAACGAGTGGACAACAATTTCTCATAAACATGTAGCATTGCTCGCTCAATGTCGAATATGTTTGTTTAACAGATCTGGCGGCATCGATTGCTTGAAACTTGGGGATAACATACTTGAATACAATCACAGCTTCCGATTCTACATCACCACAAGGATCAGCAATCCACATTATCTACCGGAGATCGCAGTCAAGGTTGGAAAATATGATTTTTTGATACTGATAGAGTACTTGCACTGTTTTTAATAGGACTAGTATGGGCTAGGAAAGAGACAGCCAATGTAATATCAATAGACGTTTCATTTCACTACAATCCTCGGTTTATCACGTCAATTATTTCTTTCGATTTCTAAAACAGCTACCGTTAACAGCTTTGCGTGCTCCTTTTAGACGCAGGGGCATTTACACGCCACTACCAGACAACGAGCTGCTCTTGAGATTTATTTTGAATTTTTTGGAGATTATCTCCTGATCTTTCAGGGTTAGCACTTGTCCCCCCTGGGGCGTAACACTAAGTAAGATTAAAATATGCTACTGCAGCGCTGACAGTATTAGCAGAACGAAGAACACTTTGATCACGTTTTGTGGAATTGCCCGCTGCACGCGGATTTTGATCAATTGGAGTGACAAGAAGTGAGACCGGGTTAGTGATAGGAGTTATAGATACTTTTATTTCACTATCACGTCGTGAAGTTATTTGTTTTTTGTCACATCACGCGTGATAAATCACAACCGTTATATTTTATAAGTAACGATTATTGTCACTGTAGGTGCATTTTATTCCGTCCGTTACATGTCGCAGTGATTATTGACTTGGTATGGTTATTTATATGATTATAATTTTATAAGTGATTAGTAAAGTGAAATAGCGGTGTCACTGAATTGTAGTTGCTTTGTCTCTTTCGCGCGATGGAATTCTGCGAATTATAAGCTTAAGTAGTGTCTTGGCCCGCGTGAAATTAAATCACGCTCGCGTTATACCTATGTAAGAGACGGTTTTAATGCCTAGACCGAGTTTACTTCTTAGAGCTTGTCAGTTCACCAGTAAAGTACAAGACGCCTAAAGGGATTGAGCATATGATATGATAGATCTCTGGGCGGTTAAAAGGCATTTAAAAGAACTAAAACAGGCGAAAAGGCGATTTGTTTGCAATCCTGTGACATATAAAAAGTGAATTTAAAAATATACAATATAATTATTTACCATAACGTAATCGAAATACCCATTTCTCTGACAGGTAACACTACTGAACTTCATGATAACACCGCAAGGGCTGCAAGACCAACTGCTAGGCATAGTGGTGGCGCAGGACCGGCCGGAGCTCGAACTGAAGAAGAACCAGTTGATCGTCGAAGGTGCCAACAACAAGAGGACACTCAAAGAGATCGAGGACAAGATCCTTGAGGTATATGATCCTGGATACTGGGTATATAAATGTTGATAATACGTTTTAAATATCTGATGGCCGGTTTCTGAGGTACTTTTAACAGTAGTTTATCCTTTCGTTAACACTATCGGTCCGATAACTACAGGAATTGCGTTTCTGAGCTACGCATTGTAACACAAACTCCGTTTAAACTTAGGTTAATGTAACTGGCCAAATTTGGCGGTTTATCGATTCCATAACTTTATGTAACGCTTTTTGCTCTTGTAGCTTCTTTTTAATGCACATAATTATTTTTAATATTTTTGTTTGTCTGTCTGTATGTTTGTACTTACATTAAAAAACTGCTGTGCGAAGTACAAACGTTGTTTTCACAGCAGCTATAAGATATTTGTTTAATATTGTCATGATAAATAATTAAATTTCCTCCTTGCAAAGAGGAACAGGTCACTAGACAGCTTTTACTTGGATATTTGTTGGTTAAGGCAATTCAAGCTTATTTCTAAGCTTCTACAGAATTCCTACCTATATTTTTATATGCACAAATTCGTTTACCACTTAAAAAAAGCGTCTTCGCAAATAAAATAATTACTTTTTGTTTTCTCTCTTTCTGTAAAATTCTTACTGCGCTTGCGAGTCACCATTATAATGATTTTATATTAACTTAAACATACCACAAGTCGATCAGGTAAATGCAAGTAACAACTAACAATATCTAAAAGAGAAATTGACGCAAAAAGAAATATTCTTAATTCAAAGCAAACGACAATCATTCTTTAGATAGGTACTCAAACTAACTACATTACAAAATATTTGGTGACTACTCATTACTGAGTACTGACTAGTGACTAGCGTAAAGCTCTCTCATTTCTCTTTAATACAATGATAGTTCCGTCTCTTTCTGCTACCTGATTCGAAATCATTATTTTCATTCAATTCCACTAATACCAAATTCATACGAAAACCTTCTTTCATGCTAGGGTATAAAGATTTAGTTTGTATGTTTTAGCGTAACTGGTATACAGACATAGTAATCGTCGTGAATTACATAGTTTCAACTAAAACCTTCTTTAAATACTTATTTATGTTAGATGAAATATTACCACAAATAAAAATAATCATACAGGGGAGTAAAATTACCAAAATAGCATTTTATTTTCTGCATTATAAACAGACCCATCTAGTGGTGGACTTAAAAATGACCTATCGGTTCAATAGCTATTGAACCGTTCGTTGTGCCTTCAGAAACCATCTACGAGATAAACGAAGTTTATCCTCTTGCTAACTTTAAACGATCAATAGTTGTTAATAGTTTAACTGACGACTTCAGAAACCGGGCATGAGATCATTATAGTATAGGACAGCAAATAAGTAGATGATTATTGTAATTAAAAAAAATGACCATCGCGAATAAACACCAAATATTTTAGCAATGCGGTGTTGTTTGAAGATTGGATCATAGGCCTTTTTGTCCGCCAATTTGTGAAATATAAACTATTGGCTAAGCATGTCATTATTACCGTGATAACTGGCTGGTGAATTCTTTATAGACTCGCATAGGTTTGGTACCGCCAACTTACATAATTTTGACGCAATAGCGTCAATGATTGATAACAATTCGTTTAATGCTGGGGCCGCACTTGCGTCTGTCGTCCCGAAATAACATGCGCCAAAGCTTTGTATGATTTGACACTAAAAAATTATCGCGATGCTCGTGCTATCCAGTAATGCAAGTGTAATTATAGCTGAAATCATTTTCAAACGTGTAACTATGGACGGCGACTTTTTTTCCTTTCTACATGTGTGCTAACAATCAATTACTAAAATGTTTTATTTTTGTGGTTAACATTTTTTGGATCCCGTATGATGGGCCAAGATTATGGAGGAATTCTAGTACCATTTCATCGTTCCACTCCATTTTACACAACCACCCGCATACGTCTGAAGTGATCGAAAACAACGGCTGAGATGAACAACACAGCGCGATATGTTAGCGCGCTAAAACCCTTTGATGTACCGTGCGATAAGGCACAGGCATTACGAATTTTTGGGACGATAGCCGGTCACGTCTGCATTAATCGTGTAATGACACGCGAAGCTTTGTGACGACAGTCGCAAGTGCGGCCCCAGGATTATTGTTTAGAGGATAGGGTAGTTTGTATACTTACGCCTGTATTCATAAACAACCCTTACCTAAGTAACGTAGTAACACTATACGAAGAACGCTAATTTGCTATGCAATGCACACGACAAGCCATCTGTTTTATAAACAACACTTATCCCCGTATTCATAAACGATACTATGCGATTGCATAGTATTAGTGAGCGCATAGGGTCGTTTAAACCGTTTCATAAACAATACTTAAGTGCCGGGTGCCACTATGCGTCCTTTCAAATCTACGCACAGTTAAGTTAACCGCCGAGCTATTTTACAGAACGCATAGGGTCCCGTCTTGGAGTCTGGTGTCCAGATGTTGTCTCACAAATTAGTATTGTATTGTCCAGAGCGAGGTGAGGGTTAATGTTAATAATATAAGTGAAGTTGAAATTTGTGTTTGTAACGGATTACGAAAGTGAAGAAAAATTCTATAATTAAATAAATAGAAGATAACAGGAACAAAGCATAATTAGAACAAAACAAGGTATTCGAGATTTGAAAAATATTTTTCTCCCTTCAAAAATATTTGACCGGATATATTTACATTCAAATAAATATTGATAATACTATATTAATTAATAAATAGGAATAAATTGAAAATAACAACACTTAAAAGAAATGTAGGTTAGAATTGTGGTTAGAATATTTTGATAATTTGATCTATTGACAATTGACATTTGTCAAACATACAGCGTGAAATACGCTGCATTAAAGCCAACCAATCACAGCTGGGTATTCGACACTATGATATCTCACAGGCAAGTAACGCCCGTATTCATAAACAACCCTTACCTAAGTAACGTAGTAACACTATGCGAAGAACGCTAATTTGCTATGCAATTCACATGACAAGCCATCTGTTTCATAAACAACACTTAAGTATTACTTGCCTGTGAGATATCATAGTGTCGAATACCCAGCCTTGATTGGTTGGTTTTATTGCAGCGTATTTCACACTGTATGTTTCACAAATGTCAATTGTCAATAGATCAAATTATCAAAATATTCTAACCACGATTCTAATCTACATGTCTTTTGGGTGTTACTATTTTTAATTTATTCCAATTAATTAATTACATAGTATTATCAATATGGCTACATCTTCGAATGTAAATATATTCGGTGTAAATATTTTTGAAGAGACAAAAAAATTTTGCAAATCTCGAATACCTTATTTTGTTCTAATTATTCTTTGGTCATTTAATCTACTATTTATTTAATTAGAAAATTCTTTTTCACTTTCGTAATCCATTACAAACACAAATTTCAATTTCACTTATATTAACATTAACCCTCACCTCACTCTAGACAATACAATACTAATTTATGGGACAACATCTGGTCACCAGACTCCAAGATTGGACACTATGCGTTCTGTAAAATAGCTCGGCGGTTAACTTTGCTGTGCGTAGATTTGAAAGGACGCATAGTAGCGACCGGCACTTAAGTATCGTCTATGAATCGCTTTAAACGACCCTATGCGCTCACTAACACTATGCAATCTCATAGTATCGTTTATGAATACGGGTGTAATACTTAAGTGTTGTTTATGAAACAGATCGCTTGTCATATAAATTGCACAGTAAATTAGCGTTCTTCGCATAGTCTTACTACGTTACTTAGGTAAGGGTTGTTTATGAATACAGGCGTTAAGTATTACTTGCCTGTGAGATATCATAGTGTCGAATACCCAGCTGTGATTGGTAGGCTTTATTGCAGCGTATTTCACGCTGTATGTTTGACAAATGTCAATTGTCAATAGATCAAATTATCAAAATATTCTAACCACAATTCTATCCTACATTTCTCTTGCGTGTTGTTATTTTCAATTAGTTTTTGTTTATTAATATATAGTGCCTGTTATCGATAAAATTTTTTTGGAATTTAAATATAACTTGGAATTTAATTAAACGTTTTGGAATATAAATATAACCGTTGTAAATATTTTGGAAGTTAAAAAAGACTTTGGAATAACTTATGAGTTATGTTGTTCTAATTATTCTTTTGTTTGTTTAATCTACTATTAATTTATATAATTATCGAATTCTCCTTCACTTCTGTAATCCACAACAAACACAAATTTAAACTTTAATTATATTAGCATTAACCCTCTGGACAATACATAGGTAGGTACTAAATGGGAAAACATCTGGACGCCAGATTCCAAAATTGGACACTATGCGTTCTCTAAAATAGCTCGGCGGTCAACTTTACTGTGCGTAGATTTGAAAGGACGCACAGCAGCGACCGGCACTCAAGTATTGTTTATGAAACGCTTTAAACGACCCTATGCGCTCGCTAACACTATGCAATCGCATAGTATCGTTTGTGAATACGGGTGTTATTGACGGCTGTTAAAGGGAGAAATTGTACAACAATATTACCATTGAAGTTGTGCATTCCAGGTACTATCTTCAGCTGGAAATATTCTAGAAGATGAATCGGCTAATCAAATCCTGTCGTCTTCAAAGATCCTCTCCATAGAGATAGAAGCTAAACAAGCGGCCGCCACTATTACCGAGAAAGAGATTGACGAAGCTCGCCTTCTCTACGTGCCTGTCTCCAAACATAGCTCCGTACTGTTCTTCTGCATATCGGACTTGGCGAACATTGACCCTATGTACCAATATTCACTGAACTGGTGAGATTTAACTTTTTATTACAGAAAATTACAAGATTAAGCTGCCGTAAAATTTGTAACATATTTCGTCTAGCTTTTCTTCAATCTGTGAAAGTGATTTCGTAGAATGCGACGGAATTGTATAACAGGAAGCTTGGGATGCGCGCGCAATTTGAAGTGAATAATAAGTGCGCACTATATGATTTGATCAATGGGCGCGCACGGTGGCAAAATTAGCCGTCAAATTGTGCCAACTTAATTACCTAAATGTCAGCTTGCTGTCTCGCTCATATTTAATTCTATTTTATATTCTAAGCTATACATTAATCTCGCCCTTTCCTGGTCCTCCATTTCCTTTCTACCATGCAGTTCGCACAAGGTGAACCACTAGCTAAATATGTCACTACTATCGTGAATACTAGGTGCTAGAGTTAACAACCTCTCTTCAGGATTTAGTACCACTGCTTTTTCTATTCCTGTTGCAACAATGTTAATGCTTTTCACTGTCGTGTTCCGGTTTGGAGGATATGGTAGCTGATAAACTGATTATGTGTTATTTCTAATCCGCAACACAGACACTATTACTTTTACCATCATTGGGGTCTATACCCGAAGGTATTTCTTTCGATTGCGACAACTGCCTGCTTACTTATTAATTATTAATAATTTGTATTTCACACAAAGGTTCATAAACTTATACAACCAAGCCATCGTAAACTCTCCAAAGAGCGACAACCTGGACGAGCGTCTGGAAGGATTGAACGCATATTTTACGCGCAGCGTCTACGAGAACGTCTGTAGAAGCCTGTTCGAAAAAGACAAGCTTATCTTCTCACTCGTTCTCACGCTCGGCATCCTAAGGCCACAGGTAAGAACACGTATAATTTTCATTTCTTTTTGTCTCTGAGTTGTCTGAAGACTTGCATTTATCATTTCGTATATATCTTGGGTGATAATAATGATCCATAGAGACTACATGATTTTGAATTTTTGAAAATTCTCTTTTTTAACATCTTTCTCTCTCATCTCCATAGGCGATGGTAGTGCTGTTTTTCAGCAGGAGAGTCATCTGGTTCTATGATATAAATGTATAAGGTGTAATAATACATTACTTTTTATGCCAATATTATGTCCTTCCTGCCGTATTTCATTATTCACGTAACAAAACGTCAATCGAGCGATGGTCTTAAGGCTCTTACACGCGTAAACACGATACAACGTCCCGTCGTGCCACGACGTGGCATAATGTATAAGAAAATGTATTAGTAAAAAGCCCTAAACGCTTTGACTCGATTGACGTTTTGTTACGTTAATCAGGCCCGTGATCAGGCAGCACCACCACTCCACGTATAAATAGATGGTTAAGAATTATCGAACCTAAGAAGAAGATTGAATTTTCAATACGATAAGACTTATTTCAGAGGAAGAAAGGAAATTTTCGTTGAGCACAACGGCTATCATATTGTATTCGAATATAAATGCAGTATTTCTCGCTTTAATAGATATGTTCCCAGGGCCTTATCGACGACGAGCAAGTGGTGTTCCTCCTGACTGGCGGGGTCGCCCTGGAGAACCCCTACGAGAACCCCGCGCCCTCCTGGCTCACGGAGAAAGCCTGGTCCGAAATCGTGAGGAGCAGCAACCTTAAAGGGTATCATATAATTTACTGAATAATATTGGAAAATTCGCATAGTTCTTTGTTGCCACTGAGTGTGTCCATTTGCGTTAAGCTGTTTCACTCTGCTGAGCACATCGACCTTTTCGAAGCCTTTCTTCCTGTTTAACACTAAACTAAACGTTTGATATGTCGGTTCCAAGAATTCCAATGCTGGTTAAGGCTGTCAGGAGAATATTTTCAAAATGAGACGACATTAAAAAGGTGATCTTTTTAGCGGTATACACGTAAAGACGTGCCTTTTGAGATTAAATTGGACTAAATTTTATCGAACCCAATTTAAGACTTTTGTAAATTATTTCTCGCCAGACATAAACTGGTTCCGACACTCATAGACATATTCCCGAAAAATATCATAGCGGCCAAAGTATGATGCATCACCAGTTCTGTCATCTCTTTTACCTTCTATTAAAAAACCATTCACAGACTTCAAGGATTTAAGGAGAATTTCGAATCCAACGTGCCAGCTTGGAAAGCTTTCTACGACTTGTCTGCGCCACACGAGAACCTTCTACCGCACCCCTATGAGAACATTCGAGGGATTCCTAAACTCATCATATTCAGGTAAGACTTATGTTGGTAAACACAAAAAAGTTTGTATTACTTGTAGTTTTTTTAAATATTATAAGTTGGCAAAAAAAAAACAGTTAACTCTCCTGGTGAAAATAGAGAACAATTGCCTGTAGACATAAAGATTTTAATGGTGCGTTGATGCCCGTGTGGTGGAATTGTAATGCCGTATAAGTGCCGCATAAGATTACCGTCCTAACCGGAATACGACAGTGACGCTCAATGACGCTATTGCGCCCGGAAAAGCTTGGATACACGCCTGACACACCTTGTCGTGTAGCCTACCACAAACTGATAAGTCTGTGTCATTATTATCGTGACACTGACTTATCAGGTTGTGGTAGATCGCCTCTGTGGTCTAGTAGTCCGGCCTCAGTTTTAACCATAGGAGGTGCCGGGATCGATTCCTGAGTTTGGTAATTCAATATGTGTTTTTCAGTTTTCTGATCATAACAACGTTGTCCAGATTTGGCAAAGCGCCCGGTTGGCGATTAGCTTGCCACCTATCTTATTATGTGGGATTAAGTATCTTCAGCTAATCGTGCGTGCACTTGTACCTCTGCCTACCTCTTCAAGGATACGGGCGTGAAGATTCTAACAAAAAAATACTATGTGAAAACAACAGATTTACGTTCTAATTGGACGGATTCTGCGAGGGTGTCCTTAGAATTTATTTGTGAAATTTCCTTTAAATCTCAGGTGCATCAGACCGGATAAGTTGATTCCGCTTGTTCAACAATACGTTATGGAAGAGATGGGTCGGCCCTACATCGAGCCCCCGCCCTTCGACCTGGAGAAATCCTACAACGACAGCAATTGTTGCTCACCGCTCATCTTCATCTTATCTCCAGGATCCGACCCCATGTCGGGGCTTGTGAAGTTCTCCATGGAGAAGAAAGTTGTCAGCTTTGAGACTATTTCACTTGGGCAAGGACAGGTATTTTTTATTTTATGCGTATCATGTTCAAATTCAAATTAGGAAGTTTGAGCAGTTATTTCCTTAACTAATATAAGAAATAATTTACTACTTTAAGGGAATAAGGGTACTACTAATACGCATATAGGACATAATTTATTACTTTAAGGGAATAGGGGTAGTACTACTTCTCATATAGGACATAATTTATTACTTTAAGAGGTGGGGGGTTACTTTTTTAAGTGAAAGGGTAATGATTTATGTAGGTCTGAAACTTTTAAGAATAATGGATGTCGGCGCTTGTCTTCATAATAATCCAACTTATAGCATGTGGTAGCTGATGAAGATGAACATGTTGACTCATGTGTACCTCAAGTGTGAGGCAACATTCTTATGTTCCTCTAATTTTTTCGGAGATTATTAAATCGCTTTCGGTCCTAAGCTTTATCAGCTGACTTTTCAAAAAACAATAACAAACTAACAACTTGTTTCAATTATTTGCTTTTAAATGTCTGATTTCGTAGCAATCGACATGCTTTTATAAGCATCGTATTGTTTTTTAAAGAATTAGGATTGAATATAAAATATTAATTTCTTAAGTATATAAAATTAAGTATGACATATATACCTTTAAATATACTTTGTGCTCAGTCCCTACATTTTAAATTATGGAAAAAAAATCTAGTGTTTTCTTGTGCTTTGATTACTTATGGTTTTGATGTGACTTTACCGCAAAAACTTACGCTGTGTAGGGTCCGATCGCAGCGGCAATGATCGCGTCTGCCATCGGGACGGGTGGGTGGGTGGTGCTGCAGAACTGCCACGTGATGGAGTCGTGGATGGGCGAGCTGGAGCGGATCTGCGCGGAGGTTATCATCCCCACCAGCACGCACCATAACTTCCGCTGCTGGCTCACTTCCTACCCCAGCCGCGCCTTTCCCGTCACCGTGTTGCAGAACGGTAATACATGTATTGTTACAACGCGCACACGCATTTAGTAATCTACGCAGTTTTTCGCTCAATATCATCATACATATTATATCAGCAAATAATAACGCGATTTAAAAAACAAGGGAGCCTTACAATACTCGCATATAATTCATAACATATGACATCTAAGTGATTGAGTTAGTTACAATCTGATTGCCAACTCTACCATCGCGCGCGTTCATTGATCAATTCAAATAGCGCGCGTTCATTGGTAAATTCAAATTACCTACGCTCATTGGTTAATTCAAATAAAGCGTGCTTCCCTGGCTTCCCGTTACACATATTTTGTGAACCGCTTCCAAAGGCCATAGGAAAATGAGAGGAAAGATGGTTCATCTACATTTTCAGCGGGGACATCAAAAATCATGGTGAAGCACTAGCTGTCTCCCTTGATATCTCGAAGGACTTTGACAGAGTCTGACAAGATAGCCTTATTGGCAAGTATCGTATGGTCTGCCTACTAGTCTGTGTGCCCGGATCTCAGATTTTCTGAGTGGCCAGTCGATTAGAGTATTCGTCGACGGCTGCTCGTCCGACCAAATGGCTATAAATGCCGGAGTCCAGGTATCATTTCTCGCCTCAACTCTATTCCTGCTATACATTAACAGTCTGCTGAAGCCCGGTATCTGTGAGTACGCAGACGATAACACTGTTATGGAGAGTAACGAATCCAGCGCGAGGGCCAGTACGGCAAAGATCCGGTCTCACAGAGACAATGGTCGATCGTTTGAAACTGTCCTTGCAGGCAGTCTCCGATGCCAATTTGGTCAACTTTAATGCGACTAAGATCCAGGCGACTAATCGCCGCAAAACGGAGTACATTTCATCTATCTCCGTCTTTTCAGGGTGTGTCCATGCCGATAATTGACCACCTCGAGCTCTTTAGCTACCTTATCACCTTAATACCTACTCTCAACTTTGGTTCGTAGTTCGGATCGAAAGCTCATGTGGCCTAAAAAGCTCGATATTCTGGCGAAGGTGAGACAGTATTTCAGCCCCGGACAGATACTCAACCTTTATCAAGCACAAGTCTGTTCGTGCATGAAATACTGCTCTCACCTCTGGGATGGATCCGTCAAATACCAGCTGGAGACACTTGAGGTGATATAGAGGCGTGCCATGAGGCTCATAAACGACGATGATCTGGCAGGCAAAAAACTCCAGAGGTTCGCTCATCGTCGCAGAGTGGCTGATTTATCGGTTTTTTATCGCATACACTTTGGGAGAGTGCGCTGCGAAATTGCACGACTTAATTTAGAATCCCCGTTTTTCTATCGATCTTCAAGACGCACAATTTCTATCTTCGCCAACGGCGGACGTTCAATGTACACGGACAAAGTGGTTCAACGCGACATTCTTCATTCAAATCGTAAAGGACTGGAATGTGTTTCCTGAGTCTATGTTTTCCGACGAGTAGCTGTACCTACAATCTGGGGATCTTCGAGAAAAGAGTGAACAGGTGTCTTCTAGAGAAGCGCGTTGCATCTTAGCTTACCACTAGGCGAGATCGTGGTCAAGCGCTTCCATATCAATAATAAAATAAAAGTGCGACCGCAGCATTACCAGAAATTTTTAAGGGGCGAATGATGATCAAATATGTCACTGCCATCGTGACTACTAGACGAGACGTTGCAAAACTTTACCGCAAAACACTGCCTCCGGGCAGTGTTTTGCAACTTTTAATTTTCAAAAATCTTCAATATTCATCTAAGATAAACATTCAGGTGTGAAAATGACGAACGAAGCTCCGAAAGGTCTGAAGAACAACATGTACCGGTCGTACACGTCGGACCCGATCTGCGAGCCGGAGTTCTACATCTCGTGCCCGCGCACGGAGGAGTGGCGGCGGCTGCTGTTCGCGCTGTGCTTCTTCCACGGCGTCGTGCAGGAGCGCCGCGCCTTCGGCCCGCTCGGCTGGAACATACAGTACGAGTTCAACGAGAGCGACCTGCGCATCTGCATCATGCAGCTGCAGGTCGGTGCTCAGTGTTGACACCGACGCTGAGGGCATTCCTAGTGCCACTATACTCTCTCTAGCCCTTCAAGCTTCCAGGCTTTCATTTCGAGAAAAAAACTGCTCGTTATAATCAATGATTAAATGGATACGGCTTTCAAGACAATTTGTTAGTTAGTCAGTGTAGCTAGCAGTTACATACGTAAATACAGAGATATTCTATTTATCGATGAAATAAAATCATTTAAAGGGAAATTTTTAAACATTGTCATCTCATTCGGTACGATGAAACAGTACAACAGGGTTTATTTTTATTTTTCACAATGTAATATAACCTATAAATGTGTGACAGATATATAATGCGAATGTGGAAGGATGGAGGTACGGTAAAGACCAAGACTGACATGAGCAGATTGATCGAGTACTGTCCGAAGGCAGTGTCAAGAGTCTTCGCAACCGGCGTGTGTGTATGAAGAGAGTGATGAATGTGGAGGAAGTGAGACAAGCCAGCAAGGATCGTGATGTATGGCACTCTGTTTTCTCTGACTACCCCGTAAGGGATCTGGCGTGAAGATATGTATGTACTTACATATATATGTATATAAATGGATGAATTTTTTGACAGTAATAAGAGCGTTCGATCATATGCGTGGCGACACATTTCCTTCCCAATGGCGTTCTATTGGTATTAATGTGATCTGTTATAATCAACTTAATTGACACTAAAGAAAAATTTGTAGGTTTTGTTAATGTATCTGCTGGCATACGAGCGAATAGGCCACCTTATAGAAAGCGGTCACTAATGCCCATGGACATTTGTGACACAAAAAATATTTGCCAATGCGATGCCAGCCTTTAAGAATTTTGCTACCCCCGTGTTGATCCCGGGCTCCTTTGAAGAATAGAGCAACTGCCGTTCTGCCAGGCAGCTCGTAAAAGGCGACGAATTGGCTATACGAGTCACTACCATCGTGGCTACTAGGTGGTAGAGTTCTGCATTGTCTCGCCCGGGTCTGGTACCACCGCATTACCTATTCTTGCCGCAATAGTGTCAATGCTTGTCACTGTCGTGTTTTGGTTTGGAGGGTAAGATAGCCGGTAAACTTATGCATGTGGCATTAGACCTCACCACGAGATAGCAACGCACAATTAACATCTTTATTATCTATAGGCGATGATTGACTCTTTCCATCAGAAGGCCCATCTGCTTGTTCGCTATCTTATGGATATTAAAAAAAACCCTTTTTATTTAAAATACCAATATCAAAATTACTCGGAAAAACCGTGTAAGATAAGCTGTTCCTGAGTTTGACTGTCGGTATGAAGCAGGCGCGTGCGATCCTTATAGGCAGAAAAGCAGTGCTTTACCTTTATTTTAATAAAACGTTCATACGTTTTAGATGACTTATAAATAAATGAATAAACAAAATATAATAACTTAAAAACGCCTAATATTTTTAAATAGCACCTATTTGCAAGCACAGCACTCAAACATTATGTTTGCCAGGCGTTTATTAAACGATAAATAATATTGAACGCCCAAGTCAGGCCGCCAAGCTGCTGCTTCACATTGTAAATGTGTGCGAGACATAATTACCTATCCGCACGTAATTGGCTCACTCACACAATGATTCTATGTTATAAAGCAGGTAATGCGGCCTTGTTCTATAATCCGGGTAAAGATAATAGACAAAATATTATTGACAAAATGTATGCTCACATTATGCATTTTTGTTTAGTAAGGTTTTATTTGTTGAAATGTTATTGACAAAAGTGAAGCCATTTTAAATTTTTATGTGATACGTGATATGCATTGTGTATTATTATGTTTTATTATTGTATATGTTTTCTTAAAATATATATTAATGATATTATTATTTTAACATTTGAAAGTGTGTAAATTAAATTAAATAAACAGTAAATAATTAAAGTAAACAGTTATATATATCTAAAATAATTAGTGATTTGTTTAATCTAGCGCGTTTCTTGATTTTTTAAAATGTTATTTGATTGTGACGTATGTTTTGATAATGTGTGCTTACTAAAAATTAAAAGTAACAAGTTCTCACAATTGTCATTTAGAGAAAAGATTCAAATCGTAACCTTGAACATGGAAACATACCTAGAATACAGCTGACTAGGTAAGTAGTTACCTGTTATAATATTTTAGTTAGCGACGACCGACCGCTGTTTTTTCTGCGTTACCGTAGAAGATGTAGATAAATAGTAGTACATCTAAGACATGTTCCGTTGGCATGGTTTCCGGCTTAGAGATCCGTCGCGTGGCTGAGGCTACGCTAAAAATCTATATAAGAAAATCTATACTCCGCCGCATACCCAGTCTCATAATCCTGTGCACGCCACTGGTATGAAGAAAGTACGAGCAAATGAAAGAGTCGAGTATGACCAATCCTCGATATGGTGTGGATGGAATCTCACAAGAGCTTGTAGTGCGATGGCGAAACGTCAATGCTGGCACTTAATTAAATAGCTTCACAGAATACTCCCCAATACACAGTCGTTACAAGACACATAGAGATCCAATCTCTTTCCTAGAGACTAAGAGGTCAAGATCGCTTGCAAGAAGTTTAATTGAACCAGCGACACTGTTCTGAATGAAAGGATGCTGTTCACGCTTTTGCGCTGGTCTGAGCTCCTTTGAAGAATGTACAAACTACCGTTCTACCAGGCAGTACATAAAAGGCGGTCGATTAGCTATACGTTTCACTACCATCATGAATACTAAGTGGTAGAGTTCCACAACGTTTTGCCCGGGTATTTGGTACAATCACCTTACCGATTCCTAATGCTTGGCGTTATCGTGTTCCAGTTTGGAGGATAAAGTAGCCGGTAGAATTACGCATATTGTAATCCTGCCACACGGATAGCAAATCACCATTTACATCTTTGGTGTTTATAAGCGATGGTTTCTCTTTCCGTCAGGAAGCCATCTGCTTGTTTGCTGTATAATAATATTAAAAAATAATTTAAAAAAATTAAAAGTCACACCCTACTCATAATACGTTTTTGTGTAGTAACGCGTCTGTTCGTAGGCTGTGATTGAACGAAATAAGACCACATGTTTATTAGACAAGCCATTGGTTATATTTTTTCAAAGACGAGAAGGTGCCCTCAACCTCAAGAGGTCCTCAGCATCACCTCAATGCAAGTTATAAAGTATTTAAATTGTGTTTATTTTTAAATTATGCCTTGCAGTAAACAATATCAGGCTAAGTAAATAAGATGAAATAGTTTTGCACCTTCAGACTGTTAAGTGTAGTTTAAATAAGGTCCAAGTTTCGTTTATTGCCCCGGGGCCCTTGGCTTGCATAACTACCCCACTGATTCTACTACTTAATAGTCGCGACGTTTACCTTTTACTAACCGTCTGGCAGAATAGCAGTTAGTCTATTCTTCAGGCGGGGCTCAGACCACGGGGTAACAATTTGCATTGTACGTAAGCACACTATTCTGACTTGCTGCCATTCAGCTTGCCAAAAGCGAGTGAGGGTCAAATGGGAGTATAGTGGCATACTATAGTAACTAAATAACCTAAACTTTTGCAGCTTTAATAATTAAAGTTTTGATTTCGAGAGTAACAAATAGTTATTCAACTTATTAATATTGCTACAATAATATTTCAGATGTTCCTGACAGATTACGCGGAGACGCCGTTCGACGCCCTCAACTATTTGGCCGGCGAGTGTAATTACGGCGGCCGAGTGACGGACGACAAGGACAGACGACTCATTCTGTCTCTCCTGTCTATATTTTACAACGAAGAGGTCACGACAAACCCCGAGTAAGAATGATCATATGTTTTACCCAGTTTTCGCCGTATCTTACGAAAAGTGTGCTTACATTATCCGAGAGATTCTTAATATATGAACAAAAGTCCGATGTACATATCTTCACGCCTAAGTACTTACTAGCCAGGTAGTAAAATTCGAGAGAAACTTAGCTTCCTTTTTCTCCATTTATAATTTCTTACAAACTCTTGTGTTTCGAAAGCTTTTGAGATACTTTGACCGCACTTTTTCTCAATTCATCATGATATACTCCGGTATCTACATTCACGTATTCGTAAATTTTTCCCTCTTAGACAGTCTGATTAATCATTTTTTTGCACTTTTGAGATAACCAATCTAGCTATTATTAGGTAGGGTATAAACGTCAAACAAACAATAAGAATGATCCTTCTTTAATTTTTACCTTTCCAAATCGGTTAATAAATTTCAAATTATTTTCCTGCACTTACCTGTCATGACCCTTACCTCATCCCTCCCCACACGTTAGTATTTAAAAAAAATATTCACACAAAATTAATTTATCACACTTGAACTAATAAAACACACAATTACAATAGAACTAGAACGAAGTACGAATACACGGATGTAGTATGTGGAGACCTCTAGTCTCTGCAGATGCTGGACGGTGACTGGGTAGTTAGGACTAAGGTTCATGGGAAGCCAAAAGTGGTAACATAGCATTTTTGGCTTCTCATGTGAGCACAAGGCCACAGTATACTGGAGACTAACAGTAGTCTATCTACGTACATGTGATATTCGAGCAACGCACACGTAGACACCTCTCACGGACGCGATATCTCGGAATGGTTCGGGACAGTTTGTTCCGCACCAGTCCGAGATATCGCGTCCGTGAGAGGTGTCTATGTGTGCTATGCTCGAATATTACTTGTATGTAACATTGACTTCTGTTAGTTTCTAAGTATTCTGTGCCTTTTAGGCCTCGGCAGATGCTGGAAGGTGATTGGGTAGTTAGGACTAAGGTTCATAGGAAGCCAAAAGTGCTAACATAGCACTTTTGGCTCCTCATGTGAGCACTAGGCTCACGTAAAGCACGCAAAAGTGCTAGCATAACACTTTTGCGTGCTTTGTATACTAGAACTGTGAAAGCTGAAGCTAAAATAAAAACTGAAAGCCAAAAGTCTAACCTGGTAAGGTTGTAACAGCACATCTTTGGTTTTAATATTTTTGGTGCCTAAAGGCGATGGTATTTTTTTACATCAGGAGAGCCATCTGCTATCAGATGATTAATAGTAGTTGTATTGGCGCAGGTACTCGTTCTCCCCAAGCGGGGACTACCTAATCCCTCCCAACATGGAGTACAACTCAGTGCTGGAGCATATCCGCGCGTTCCCAATGATCGCCAAGCCGGAGGTGTTCGGGCTGCACGAGAACGCTGACATCACTAAGGATAACAAGGAATCTGCGGCCGTGAGTTTTAAAACACGGATTATAGATACCTATATTTCACCACTATTCCGGGCTAGATATGTCATAAACATATTTTTGAATAAAGAAAAATTTAAGACGCGTAACCTAGATAAGAGGAGACCATTTTCGTGACCTAACGCGTTCTTACATTGGTTATGATTGTTTAATCCCAAAATATATATATTTTTATAACATTTTTATGGAAGGTTTTGCTCAAGTTTGGTACTACTACCTTTCTTATTCCCCCCGTAAGTCCTATCGCAATAGTTTCGGTGTATGTCAAATATATAAGTTCTTATATATAAGTTCCTATATAAGTCCTATGTCTTCAACACAGCGTTCAGTACGTCTGACCCAAAAAATAAATTACTACATAGGGCAATGACCAAAGATACCCTGACCCAAAGATAGCTGAAAAACAGTGTGATTCAAGGGACTAAAACGTTTTGATTTTTACAAATAAAATAGTTTTGTATCCATTACACTTTACGCCTTTCTGCATAAAATAATCCACTTTTAACGTAAGAGTAAGTTGTGAGGTAAATAACATCGTGCCATATCTGTGGGTGTGCGTCAGAGCTCGTGCGTAGGTGCTTACATCATATAAAAACGGCGCACGCTGATCAGCTGATAGAACTTAATGTGGCTTGTGAAATTCATTACAGGCTAACAGCTATAACATTTATTATTTACTAATGGCTTCTAAGAGGAAACATTAAGGGCGAGAAAATAAAAAAAATGATATTTATAAAATCTAGTGTTCTGCCCTGCAGTTTTCTCTATCGCATCCTATACGGGTATACCGTAGAGTGTTATAGAGACATCTTCAACTTAGATCGAAAATACCCGTTATAATATTGGACGGGAATTGACCAATTTTAAATGTTCTTGTTATTAATATTACGCATTGTGTTGAAAATTATTTTGAAAAGTTTAAGACGAGTTCTTAAGCACTTAAATAAGATATTGACTATTGTAAAACACTTTATTTTGTTACTATATTAATATTTATTAGAAATGTGAAGTTAATGTACGTTCTTGTAATTCGGAATATTTTTAGTTGTCAGCTGTGTTGTTGTTTCGAACACCTGTGTTGCAATAATTGATTTAGGCCGCAGTCCTAACAATATAAAAGGCATAAAAACGTGTAGAGGGGATCAGTGTGAAACTAACGGCCGACAAGAACGCACATAAACGCTAAGATTCAATAAGTGTAAAGTGAATTAAATATTATACATGAAACTTCTGTATTATTTCTAACAAATCAGAAGTTGGATAATATCGAGACAATATTCTCGATATATGGACACAACGCCCATCTAAGGTACGTCGTAATGCCTAATTTTTTTTTAATTATGAAAATAACATATATTATCAATTCAATCTATTGACTCAAGTTTTAATTACGTTTATTTTTATAGTCTTATTTAAAATTTAAAAAAAGTGGTTTTTTTTTATTAAATACTTGCTTATCCAATATATAATATCTGAAATTACAATTTTAAATTAAAATATTAAATTAATCAATCAAAAAAAGATTGGTTAATATTTTACTCTAATTTACTATTAATAAAAGAATGTACAGTAAATTAAATTAATAAGAATGTATTATTGCATGAAATTTAAAAATTGACTAATTAGTATTGGCTTAAATATTATATAAGCGTTTTTATTATTATTGTTTTTTTTCTATTTTACTTAATTGAATTAAATATTACGTCGGTTAATATAATGAAGTATTGAATATGTACATAATCCTTACAGAACACAAATCAAGTAAGGATAATTTATTGAAATATTAGCATTTTAATTTATTATTTATGTTGTACAGCAACTAGTTATTTTATTATTTATTTAAAAAAAAAAAACTTTTAACATGCTAGAGAGTTCAAACATTAATAACACCCAATATTATATTATGTTCTGGGCAATATACCAAAAGGGTTAAACAAATATGTAAAAAGTAGTCAAATATAAATACTTTTAATAATAACGGATTCAGTCTCAAATCTGAATCTGTGTTAAAATCTTAGCTTATTTTTACACTTCCAAATGATGAAAAAAAAAATGTATATTTACTTAAATCTACATTGACTTATTTACAGAGGAGATTTTATTTTTACATTTTACTGTTTGGTGTATTAATTTCATTTCAGTAAATCAATATGGGCAAAGGTCAAGTTACACGAAAACAAACTAGCGTGATTCAACGCTCAGATTTTTCGATATCCTCGACTAGCAATGGGAAGCGGAGGCCTCGGCCGCGACGCCACCGAAGCCGTACGTCTCGGCACAAGCGAGTAAGGCGCACTCATGCGCACTTCTCGCCAAGACGGCGAGATAGACGTAGCTGCCATACCCCTACACGAGGACGTGGTCGCAGCCTGTATATGCCGACGCAACAACGCAGTCAGGGTGTGAGAACTGAGAAGCCCTTTCATCTACCGCCAACTGTACCTGCTGGTGAGACTGTTTCATCCTCTAGTTCAAATAATTTCTTTGAGACTTTTAAAGAATATTTTTAGTACTCTTAGATCAGATGGTAACAACGATCAATTCTCAAATTTGACTCGTCCAAACGTAACCAATAAATAGATAATATGTGGATAACAAAAGTAAATAAATGAGCCCTTACTTATGGTTGGTCGGAAAGGCAAACAACTTATTATGCTCTACCAAATTTAATAGGATAACACAAAAATTATATCAAGGATTACCAAGTTTAATGTTCTCCTGGAATGAATGGCAGATTAAATTACGATTAGCATTTCCGCGTAGCCAAAATTATGGACACTTATTAACGGAGATGCTTGCTTGCAAGGCTTGTTTTGGCGATTCATTGGTAGAATATTTTTATGATAACATGATTTTATTGAATATATGTGGCATAAAAGGTACAAATGCTATTGGTTGTATCTTGTGAGGAAACAGAAGATCTTTCTGTTAAAACCAGTGTGCAGAAGCAGCACAGTTCACAGAGCCAGTAACTCTTGTTTTTATAAGAAACGTAAAATGTATTAAAAGAACAGAAAATACCATTATGCCTATGCAAGCTAGTACCTAATATATAAATATACGATTAAGACCCAATAGACAAATATCACTTAATTTTAGTACAGAAGGGGTAACTAATTGTTATAATTGTAGTGAGGATATACACCCTTCCTTTAAATTCAATCAAACTAAAAAAAAAAATGTCAACTGTGTCATAGAATAGGACATTTAGCGAATTATTGATTTAGAAAATAATATTTTGAAAAAACAAACAAAAAAAACAGTTTTGTATATACCAGTATATATATCAACATGATGCAGGAATATCTTTTAATATAATTTATAGACCTGGTCTTCCATGTCCATGCTTTAAGTCGTAATCCATTAGATCTTACACCAAATATCTTGAATGTACGTCTTATGTCTCTCGAATTGAATCTCAACGGTACATCGCGGCGATCCAATGTTACAAAATATTGTAAACGTAATACAAGACCCAGATACAAACAATATAATTGAAAAAGAAATGATTGTATAGTAGCAAGATAAAATCAATAATCTCAGACACATCCTCAGGCTGCCATTCTGCTACATATGCATCATTTTAAGAGTAAAACGTGAAAGGACCTGATGATCTTCGAAAGGGGATCTTGCAGCATGTTAAGGTGTAATGTTTCCTTAATAATAAGCTTTAGTTGTTTTATTGCAAAGTTCCGATGGTCTGCAGCTCCACCCTTTAAATCATTTTGATTCAGAGTGTATGTAAAAGTATAACAAATAAGACCACACTCAATAGGTTTTTTTTTGTTTAGTCCAGGAGTTCCATGGCCACTTTTAGTTCAATTATCAAACCCTGCAAATCTCCTGGTAATAAAGGCTTACTATATCAGCCCAATCTTGGATGGCCAGCTTCCAGTTCCTTAGCGTAAAACATCCGGTGCCTAATTGTTGGCCAAAATAAACCGAACTACCCCACACGCGATAGGTTTATCTAAATTAGCTTAGAAGTTCTCGTAGCCTTTTTCAGCCCTATCATAACACTGGAAAACATCCTGTTCTAAAGTTCTTATTAGAATGAACCAAATAAGCCCAAAATTGATGACGTTGCTCAATTTCAATTCAAAGTTTCCATAACCTCCTTCCTGCTTCGTCATAGGACTACAGAAATTATCTGGCACCAGGGTATTTCTCAAAACAACAAATGAGTCCAAACTCAGTGAGTTTATCTCGTTTAGCTTAGAAGTTCCTATTACTAACTTTCAATTCCTATCATTCAGATACGAATTAGTCCCCACATAATGGGGTAAACCTGGTTTAGCTTAGGAGTTTTCAGATACATCTTCCAGTTCTACCATCAGGCACTGGAAGCCACCCCTCTCCAAAGTCCTTATAATAACGAATCAAACTAAATCGATACCAAATTCAATGGTGTTGCTCTGTTTTATTCCAAAGTTCCCATAACTTACTTCCAGCCCTATCATGAGACTCTAGAAATCGTCTAGCACTAGAGTGTTTGTCCAAACAGAAAAAGAGTCCAATTTAGGCTAGTTTATCTTATTTAGTTTAGAAGACCTCGAAGTTACCTTCAAGTTCCACCATCAGATCCTGAAAATCATCCAGCACTAAGGTATTTGTTAATACAAGATAATTAAGCTCTAATTCAAAAACATTACTTCGTATTGTTTAGGAGTTAATTGTAATTGCATTTTGAATCTCGATTCTTGAAGTTCCAATGTCACTTTTCCGGCTCAATCTTCAGAACCTTATAATCACGAGAAAGAACTTAGGTAACAAATGAAATGACTTCACAACTTCTACTCTATATTAGCAATTTCTATCTGAGTTACAATGACACTCTTACAGCTCAATTTTAAGATCTTCGACATTATAATATGTTACACGTCATCAAAAATCCAACGAGGTCAAACTTGACTATATTTTCCCCTTCTAAATTTTGCGCGTGAATTTCAGTAGCACTTTCCAGCACCATCTGCAGGCCCTTGCATCATGGGTATTAATCAGATTTAGTACATATAGCAACAAGACTAATGAGTTCAAACAACATTGTTTTGTTAAAACTCTGCATCAGAGAATTCCAGTCCCTACGTTCAGGCTAGGTCATGAACTCGGTTAGATGGTAAAATAGTATTGCATTGTTACTAAACATTCATAAGCTACCAAGTTTTTGTACAAACGGATATCAGAAAGACGTTAAAAAGTGGCTTGCAATATTGAGAAAATCTGTTATTTATGTACATACGAAAATTGCCAGTTAAATCGATGCTGATAATCTTCAAAATGAGGACTTTAAATTATAAGGTCGAGGTTACCATGTAATTACAATATCAAAAGGTAACAGAATACAAAATTTAGTATTAATAAAGCTCTTACAAGTTGCCTAGTTCCTTTCATCAATTTGAAAAGAACTGGTGGTCTGGAAACAGCTGAATACTCTATTGAATCATAGTTAAGAAACATCTCGCAAAACAGGGCTTTCAATTTTAAAAAAAATGCAAGCAAATCGGATCATCTGCCAAGGCGTTACGATGCCACGGCCAGATACACAGATACACACATACACACGCACACACACATACACACACACACACACACATAGAGAGAGAGAGAGAGAGAGAGAGAGAGAGAGATACACACCTGAAATTTATAGAACTACTCATTTGCATCGGGGGTTAAAAACAGGTTTGCTTTATACGAAAACAAGTATTAGAGATCGCTGGGTTATACAAAAGGGAGTGCGATGGTTAATATTGAAAGCTAGCCGTGATGGCCAATATCTCTTAGAGGAAAGCCCTTTACTGGTGTTTTCTCAAAATTTGTCTTTGGCTGGTTATCGTAGAAAGTTCTGATGAAGGTAGAGATTGGAGCGTTTAATTATTTTATTTAATACTTTATTAATAAGAATATGAAACTAAAATATCCATATAATATAATTAGCAATAAATTATCTATACTCATAAATAAATCTAGTAATATTATGAAATGATGTAATTGGATATATGTATTAAAATTATTTTATGACTGTGCAAGAACATGAAGGGGGTCTTGCATAGGTAAATATTGAAGACATGTATGGGGCTTCAATATTATTTACTTTGTTGTGGATATGTCTGAGGCCACACAGAGTTATAGTCTAAGAGTATTTAATGTGGATATGACGGAGGCCACATGTAATACTCAATTTTAGTAGTTATAGTCTATAAATATAATTATAGTATAGATAAATTATTTTATGGCTGTGCAAGAACATGAAGGGGGTCTTGCACAGGTAAATATTGAAGACATGTATGGGGCTTCAATATTATTTACTTTGTTGTGGATATGTCTGAGGCCACACAGAGTTATAGTCTAAGAGTATTTAATGTGGATATGACGGAGGCCACATGTAACACTCAGTTTTAGTAGTTATAGTCTATAAATATAATTATAGTATAGATAAATTATTTTATGACTGTGCAAGAACATGAAGGGGGTCTTGCACAGGTAAATATTGAAGACATGTATGGGGCTTCAATATTATTTACTTTGTTGTGGATATGTCTGAGGCCACACAGAGTTATAGTCTAAGAGTATTTAATGTGGATATGACGGAGGCCACATATAATAGTAAGTTTTAGTAGTTATAGTCTGTAAATATAATTATAGTATAGATAAATTATTTTGACTGTGCAAGAACATGAAGGGGGTCTTGCACAGGTAAATATTGAAGACATGTATGGGGCTTCAATATTATTTACTTTGTCGTGGATATGTCGGAGGCCACACAGAGTTATACTTTGAGAGTATTTAAGCTATAAATTATGTATACTAATAAATAAATCTAGTAATATTGTGAAATTATGTATTGACTGTGCAAGAAGATGAAGGGGGTCTTGCACAGGTGAATATTGAAGACATGTACCTATGGGGGGCTTCAATATTACTTACTTTGTTGTGGGTATGACGGAGGCCACACATAATACTTAATTTTATTTAGTTCACTACTTGAAAACATGAAAAGGGTTTCAAGTAGTGAAAGTGCATATAATTCACATCCAATTTGAAGTCATAGACTTCAAATTGGATGATTTTGGCAATAATTTAACTTTGATTTTAATGTTAATAAGGTGCCTATGTGATAATTATTATAATTGTGAGATCTCTCAATATTGCATTATTTCGCGGGACGCGAAAGAAAAATCAGGAAAGGCCGACTGTAAAACACTTTATTTTGTTACTATATTAATGTAATATTATATTATATTACTATATTAATGTAATAATATAATACTATATTAATTACTATATTAATGACAAGAACGCACATAAACGCTAAGATTCAATAAGTGTAAAGTGAATTAAATATTATACATGAAACTTCTGTATTATTTCTAACACTATGTAGGTACATCAAATTATATTTTTTTTAAATGGGTATTAGTTATTCAAAAATACATGAAAATATTAAACATACCTATGTTGTAATAAACTTGCGGCGTAAAAGACCTAAACCGCGCACCGGCCGCTCTCACCGTCCAAGGATCAAGTTATGGTGCAAGGTCTGATAGAACTTACCCACAGTTATGATATGGCGCGAGGTTATTTACCTTACTACTCATTTTTAAAAGTGGATTATTTTATGCAGAACGGAATTAAGCGTCATGTAACAAAATTATTTTTGTCGTAAAAATTAAAAAGTTTTAGTCCCTTGAATCACATTCTTTTTCGGGTGGGTGTATTTGATTAGATGTACTGAACGCTGTGTTGGTATGTCTGATTACCTATTTTGGAAGGACCTTATATTATTATAAATCGACGTCGAAACGAAAGGACGTCCTGCCCTGTATTGCGAATAGGTTTGTGTCCACTAAAAATGAATTATGTATATTGTAGTCTTTTTGGATTTAAATGCCAGGAAACAGTTTGGCACAAAACTTTGGGCAGTATCTGCGTGGCAAATTATCAGTTTCTCCCCTTTTCCTTCTGGTACTTTTGTAGACGATTGGGCAGTATGATCGTTCCATGTTTTTTTAACAGTGTGATTGGCATTCAACCAAGTTTCGTCTAAAAACATAACCTTTTCCCAATCGGTGATATTTTTGATTTTTCTTAACAAATCGACTCCTTTTTGTTTGAGGGCAATGTTATTCCTTTCCATAAGAAATGAATGGCATGTGTCGCGTGTGTGGGCAGGTGTTGTTCGGCACGCTGGTGACGCAGAGCGGCGTGTGCGCGGGCGGTGGGGGCGGGGGCGGTGGCGGTGCGCGGGGCGCGGGGGAGGTGACGCGGGACGTGCTGGCGCGCCTGCCGCCGCCGTACGACGTGGCGGCCGTGGCGCGCGCCTACCCCGTGCTGTACCACAACAGCATGAACACCGTGCTCAGACAGGTCACCGACACAGTACCCGCCTCGAGACACCTTGTTCCGAACCACTCCGAGATATCGCCTCCGTGAGGGGTGTCTATGTGTGCTATGTTCGAATATTACTTGTATGTAGATTGACTTCTGTTAGTATCCAGTATTCTGTGTCACTACACACCACACTCCTGTCTACTGATGTACTAGAGGAACCATGCGCCACGACACTTGTGTTACGATAAAGTGCAATTCATGGACTGCACTTACGACAGAGCTCATTGAATGAAACACTAAAGAGCCATGAAGATCATGGCGGTTATGACCTTTTGGTCGCGAATGTATAATATGCTCTATGGTATGTTGATCTAAAATTTTATATGACATATCATTTTTCTCCTATTTACTACGTAACAATGAACACCATAGATATATGACGCCGTTGGTCAATGTAAGTGGTGGTGATCACGTCGGGATGACGTCATCACTGTGAAGATTGATAACGTCACTGAATGACGTGGAAGGGAGAAGGAAGATCTTCCCAACCATTTAAGGTGTACTGTTTGGGGACCGAAGTCCATTTGAGAAGCGTTGAAACTTGTATATAGTATGTTTAAGATAAATAATTGTGATAATATCGTGATTCAGGATTTTATTTTTAAATTTCATTATTTTCTATTTTTTATTATTTTTTGTAGCATTTGTAGATTGCTTGAACCGCTACAGATACAAAAGAACAGCTAGATGATGAGGAGAAAGAGTGAAAGGAATCCGTACCCGAGATATCCAAAATAATATTAATAATGTTTTGATATAAAATAAAAATAGAGTCAACACTTTTTATCATCGGCACTCGGTGAAACTACATTTTAATGTAATATTTTATCACTTATACACTTGTACTGTTTCACAATAAAGCTATTATCACTTATTACGAACCGGTTTCGCTTACACAAGCATCATCAGGGCAATTTATAGTTACAAACTAAACTGATGCTTGATGCTTGTGTAAGCGTAACCGGTTGGTAATAAGTGATAATAGCTTTATTGTGAAACAGTACAAGTGTATAAGTGATAAAATATTACATAAAAATAAAGTATTTAAAATACAAAATAATAATTAAATATGCCCGTAAAAATATTATTTCTAAAATTAGCTTACTTAACAGTTTTATATATAATTAACAACTTAAGTTCAGACCAAAAAAAAACACACACACACACAAAAAAAAAAGAATATTACTAATCGACATACACATCCACAGCTACTAAAATATTTAAGAAAATTCTTACGAAAAAGCATCTATTTAACTAACATCATGACGCGTGTCGGTATCGTGTAACAGAAAAGTGTGATTTTTTTTAACATTGCTATAAAGTTTCTCCCATACGTCGATAAAGAAGTTTCACTTCAAAAAAAAAAAAAAGACGTGTGGCACTCGGAGACTGCCGCGGTAAAGCTATTGCATAGAATTTTTTATCAACTTATGCAATTACAATTATATATTTATTTTATTTATGCAGTATTTTTTGAAGTGAAACTTCTTTAGAATCATTGTGATTTCAAACCTGATGCAACTGAAAAAACGACAGGTAAGAGACACAAATACAAAAATGTGTAGAATGAAGCCGGTAAAGAATGAGACAGAAATATACATACTATTTTATATTATCGGTCTCTATTAGTTTCACTTCTATCGTGTGTGAATCGCACACACACCTTTTTTTATTTTTCTTTGTTTACTCATATTTAAAACACTTTGTACACAAATTATACGAGTACAGATATTCACTGTTGTACGTAGATGATAAATACCTATACACCTATATACTTTCTCACAAACAGCTGATTACGGTAGTTTTCCAATACAACCAATGCCACCTAAAGGCGGGTTGCTGAACTAAAGAGACAAGCGTGATATTTCAAAAAGTCATTAAAAGTTCTGGTATTTATCGATAGATGGAAAAACTAAAAAGTATCACCGCTGTGCCGGTCGGAGTGGGGGGTGTTAGGTTTTTTCGTTATGGAATTTCTGGATTCGGTCTCCACGCTCAAGGCCCGCGATAGAAGCTATGCAATAGCTTAAAAATAACAGAGAGCCGTGTTTTGATAAATACAACGCTCACAGACACATAACAAACTAATCCCCTTCGTCTTTATCAAAATGTTATGCAGCAAACTCGGCCATATATCAAATTGTGGCCTCACTAATGCATATTATGGCAGTGCTCCATCTTTATTCTTTTCTCTTAAATCTACACCAATATTATAAAAGTAAGATTATATTATTGATTTGTTTCTAATGGATAAACTCGAAACTACTGAATCGATTCAAAAAAATATTTCCCCTATAAACACTAATAAAATATTTTTTTACCTGATTGAGTAGGTACCTAACATAATATGTAAAAATCACGGGGAATAACTGCAATAACACACAAAAAGTAGGTAAACCTCCGAATATAGACAACCATCTCCTATTGACAACAAAGATGTTAATGGTGCGTTACTACCAATGGATGTGATCGGATTGTTAGACCACATATGTTTACCGGAGACCAAACCCTCGAATCCGAAACTCAGCAACGACAAGCATTGACGCTGTAGCGCAAAAAGCGTCAATGCTTGCCAACCGATCGTTCGTCATTAACGAACTGATGTTGTGTTTCCCGTGTTGGTCCCGGGCTCCTTTGAAGAATAGACCAACTGCCGTTCTGCCAGGCAGCTCGTAAAAGGCGACCGATTGGCTACGCAAATCATTACCATTGTGGTTACTAGGTGGTAGAGTTCTACATTGTTTCGCCTGGGTCTGGAAACACCATCTTACCTATTCATGCCGCAATAGCGTCAGCGCTTGTCACTGTCGTATTCCGGTTTGGAGGGTAAGGTAGCCGGTAAACTTATGCATGTGACATTAGATCCTACCACAAGATAGCTACGCACCATTAACACCTTTAGTGTTTATAATAATGTGACTATAAATCTAGTATCTATAAATGATGGTTAATGTGCAACATTCCAAAAATCGATCACTGGTATGCCACAGCACAGGAAATAAAATAAACTCATCGAAGGTCTGAAAATTGAAAAGACTCCAGCACTACCTATATGCCTACACCTACACCATAACCTATATGGTTACAGTGCTGGAGTCTGCTATACGCATAGAATAATAACGCATAGAAACCGAGTCGACCCGCGCAATATTAAGCCATTTCAAAGAAGCCTGAAAAGGCTTCTTACGTTCGCCGGCCTCTCAGGCATGCGACACGTGCCACGCGGAGTACAGCTCTCGCAATTTCAAAAAATGTGAGTTACTGTGTGGTGAAATGCTGTCACCGTGCTTCACAAAAGCGTATTTAGGACTTGAAGATAACATTTCACCGATAAAAACTACTTGGCATCGGATATTTTTGTATAAAATCCAAACAAATAAATCATAAATATCTAAGTAGAACGATATTCAAAATGTTGCCAGCCAAAGGGAAAAATATTCTACCACGTATTTGTTTTTACCTATTTTCGTTATAATTAATAATCTGTGTATTCCTATTTTATGTGCGATATTACATAGCCTGGACTTTGCTTTTGCATAAAAAATAGTTTTTAAGACTTACCCATTATACTGGCACAAATATTACAAATCCGTTTGTCAGACCAATATTATGAAGCATTTATTTGTATATAATAAGGACTTTTAGAAGACAAAAAAAAATGTTCCAACTAGCATTCTAGATGCCACAGTGACCATCAGAAAAAAACTCTGTCACTACCAAAGTCATTTTTTTTTAAATTTTCTTATTAAATAATATGCCATCGTACTGCATTATTTCGTATTGCTTAGTGTCAAGTAGTTTTATTAGCGATATTTTCGACTTTTATCCACGAAAACATGTAGCGTAACGTGCCCTAAAATCGGTCTGCGCCTAATGTCGACCTCCTAATATGTTTATATTGATAATTAAGCTAATATTCCACAAAACTTTTAAGAACGCGGGCAAGACTTCATACATCGTTTTTTAATTATTATCTTAAAGTTTAATGTGTTTCTTAAGATTCTATATCAACTGCTTAATTTATCCGCATTTAATAAATATTTTTTTAACTTGGGGAATAGTAGTTAAATAAAGTTGGAATTTAGGTAAGGTTAACGTAAGCAATCAGTTCTCTCCTTAGTAGTCTGTGGTTAGATATTTATCTTGTCATTGGGTGTCTTCAGTACAACAGCTGTTAATCTCAGAAATCTAAGTTAGGTTGACAGAATTCTGAGCTAAGTTTTTGCGAAGACACTTTATAGGTACTTAAAAGAACAAAAAATAAATTAGCTTTAACTATTCTTTAACACAAAAACAGGGAGATTTTTTATTTGATACTTATAATGAAAATTATAATATATAAACTTATTGCTGTTTTAATGAAAATGTAAATTAAGTTTTATACACGAAATAAAGAAAACAAGGGGAAGTGAAAAGTGGGCGTGCCACGTGCGTCACTATTATGCGCTTTTACTCTAAATTGCCTTAGTGATACTTACCATATCATTAGGAGATAGTCGTCGTGCGAAAACCTATTATACACCGAATTATGCCGTATTGTGCCATCCTTGAATGCAGAAATGATAGTAGAATACAGATGATTAAAAATGGAGATATTTCATATCATTCGAAAAATACAATTTTCATTTTATTTTAATTAAATTCCTGATTTAATATAATCTCTAATGATATAATAGAAAATCAAGCTAAAATCAGCCGTACCTTACATATAAAGTTCATTTTAGGTTGACCTAATTTTTCTAGAAAGATATACGTAATGACAGTCATTACGTATATCGTTCTAGAAAGTTCTCTACTCAAATATGATCAACTGAAAACTACGGAAAATCTATGCTGCCATCTATTGTAGAATAGCGAAACTATTACGATCTTAAGTTTCACTATTGTACAAATAGATGAGTCTATTTTGAATAGACTACAAAAGGACGTAAATACTCTTTTTTTGTAGCAAAATAAAATTAATTGTAACGCAGTTTGGTATATTTTTAAATGTTCTGTTTGTGTGTTTCGGATTATTGCTGTTTAAAATGAAAACGACCAATGAAACAATGTTTGCATTAGTAGTTTATATGCAATAATGCTTATTTTATGTGTGAGTGTGGCGATCGCGGTCCTGATACAAATGTTTGTACTTGCCAATTCCGTTGTTTTCTTTATTTCGTGGTTTTATACAATGATAACACTTAAATTTGATGATAGAATTCAATCAAATTAAAGTCTCAATATTTTTTATATAGTGGTTCCTAGCGATATATTTTATTTAATTAATTTAACAATCGTAGAAAATTATTCTAGTTTTATTCTAGTAGTGAAAAATAAAACTTTGAATATCAAGTGCCTTTAAATTGTTTCCTTTCTTTGACTACAACTTAATAAAAATAAGTACCCTAAAATAGTTATATTGAAGATTATTTGATATAGACAAAAAATAATTTATATAAATCGTTTTATTTAAAAAAATATCACAATATTGAATATTTAATGCTCATTTCTCTTAATTTTGAGGTCCAGCAAGTAACAATCTAATGTAATTTTTACATATCAAATTTTTTCTGCGTAGTTTTAAAGAGACTAAAATATCAATTTATTTCATTTATTTTATGACTCAAAGAAAGAGACTCAGACATTAAAATTGGTGACCATTTAGATTTTTTCTTTGCAGTTTTTATCAAATTAAAAAGATCATTTAAATACATACCATAAAAAATTGAGGGCATATTATGTTTTTTTATATATATATATATTTTTTTATATCATAAGATAGCAAACAAGCAAATGGGTCTCCTGATGGAAAGAGTCAACCATCGCCTATAGACACCAAAGATGTTAATGGTGCGTTGCTATCTTGTGGCGAGGTCTAATGCCACATGCATAAGTTTACCCGCTACCTTACCCTCCAAACCGGAACACGACAGCGACAAGCACTGACGCTATTTATATATATATTTATTTCGTTGTTGAAATCAATTCGAAACATCAATAGTGTAAAATTTAAATATTGATTAACACGAAAAAGAAAATTAATATTTTCTTCCCGATAACGGTTTAAGCCTAATAGGGTCCGAAAGTTACGTATTTGGTTAGGCGGCCGAAATTTAGCTATTTTACCCTATAAATTTCTACATCACTGAGATTAATTTTAATTTTTAAAATTTTAAATAAATAATTTGATTATTTAGTATACATATTTTCGTGTCACAATTTGCACAAAAACGAAAAAATCCAAGGTGAAATAGCTTTGGAACGTAGAATTATAACACGTAGAAACCGAGTGGGCCGCGATGTTTTAAGCCATTTCAAAGTAGCCTTAAAAGGCTACGCATGCGCTTGCCGTCCGCTCAGAATCGCGATACAGGTCATACGGAGTGCAGGTCTCGCAATTCGAAAAAAATATGACTTACTGTGTTGTTAAAGGCAAAAAAAGACAAATAAAATAAATGATGAATTATCAAAAAGTACCCTCGAGCTAAATTATTTTCATAAGACTTAGTATAAATAACAGTTAAAGCAAATACAATAATTGATTTTCTTAACATTAAGGTCTAACTAAAAATATTGTGCCCAATTTTTTTCCACAACTAGCAACTGTATAGTGATAAGTTATGTGTTTCAAATTATCTATTTTTAGTCGATTTACATAACAGAAAAATTATAAATTGTAAGTACTTACCTGTGAAATATTCACTTTTTTGTTTTTCTAAGGTGTTAAAACACTTCTTTATAATGCAATAAGTCATTTCGAATTATTTTTCGTGAACTGTGTCCGATATAACCTGATCTTATTAAGCATTGACAACTTGCAAAACGAATTGAGCCGTTTCTGCCTCAGTTTTATCTATTCGTTTTTTGTGGTTTCTAGGCGTTATTATTCTAAGATCAGAACCAAAATAGTTGCGGACGCTAGGTGGTGCTCAAGTCGTGCACAGAGCCAATAGTAGCCAATATAGTACGTTTAGCTTAAAACATTTTAATTTTTTAAGTTGATTTAAATAAATACTTGATTAATAAGTATCTTATTAATTTTTACCTTAAAACGTTCGTCTATAACGTAAATATTGTTTCTGCTTGCCCACCCATTTGCTAATTTTCAAGCTAGTTTAAGGTTTAGAATCATGGCAAGATTTGTATGAAAGTTAAAATAAAAAAGGTTCCAAGGTAATAGCTTTGAACAAACATACATACACATACACGCACACAGACATACACATAATAACACACAAGTATTTGCCAAGCAATGTATTTCAAACATTTTTATGATATAGGATAATATATTAGTAGATACATATCAATAAGGTTTTTTTTGTAAGAATTACTTCAATCACTGTTTTTATAACTTAAATAACGTAAATTCGTATTGACCATATTTTTTATTTACGCTCGGTGCTGGTTGGTTACCGCTGTTTAATTACTGAAATTTAAAAAAAAAATCTTGAGAACCTCTAAAACATTTTCCTGTAATTCTACTCATTTTACCTCACCAGAATAAAAATTTTAAGTTCTAAATTTTCTATATGACTAATAATACTATTGGAAAGACAGACACTCTTTATTTCAGTGAGGTAAAAATATTTTAAATCACAAATAAAGCACAAAAACTAAAAAAAATATAAGGTTAAATAGCTTTGGAATCATCTTGAGAACATCTAGAATATTTCCCGGCATTTAACATATTTTACCTAACCGAATAAAAAGTGTAAGTTTCAAGATTATACTAAATGATTAATAATGTTATAGTATGAAAGATTATTTGTATACCGGTCAGGTAGATATATTTTAAATACCGTCTTGGGAAAATATTTATTTACTTGCAACACTATTCGAGTCTTTGAAGTCTTTGTGTGCGTGACGAGCAAGTGATTGTACACGAAGCTTACACGGACATTGACACGGTTTTGGCCTAAAATATGAACGAAGCGTTGAATGCAATTATCACTCTAAGCGTTATTACTCTATGGCTATACGGAAAAACAAAGAAATATCCGCTGTCATAATTAACCACCCGAGAAATTCCATCTAGCAAAGCACCTTCTAGATTTGTTTACAATTTATGAAGATATTCCAAAAACAAAATGTTGTTGAAACTTGTTTTTTCGATAGATAAGGTTTGAAGCACACAGCGTTAATAACATATTTAATGCTGCGGGCGAACTGACCGAAAATAACTTAGGCAAAAGTATCCTATTTCAGACCGATCAAAGGCCTAAGCTATACTTTTATGATAACCATACTTTTAAACTAAAAACGTAAGAAAAGGAAGTGAAGTGATTAATAATATAAATATTATATACGAGGGTGGATTGAAAAGTACTCGGCCTAATACAGATCCATTCAATTCTAAAAATCAAATCTACCCACATTATTTAGTTCAGTTCAGAGTAGTTATGTGAAGTTCGAAACATGGGCAATAATTTGTTGTGATTTTATAAATTTTTTAACAAAGCAATCGGACATACTTTCTGCAAATGGAGCAAATCGAGCAGCGTGCCGTCATTAAGTACCTCCATAAAGGGCTATCACCAAAAGCCATCCATGATGATATGGTCAGTACATTAGGGGATTCTGCTCTGTCTTATTCATCCGTCAAAAAATGGAAAGCAGAATTCAAGCGTGGCAGAGTGTGAAAGATGAACCCCGATCTGAAAGGCCTTCGACGTCCATTACTGACGAAAATATTAAAAAAGTACTTGATTTAATTATGGGAGACAGCAGATTAAAAATTAGAGATAGCCGAGATTATAGGCATCTCTGATGAACGAACTCAAAATATCATAGTCAACGAATTGGGTTTCTACAGTGTCTGCGAGGTGGGTTCCGCGACCGCTTTTAGTTGATCAAGAAAGGACGCGATTGACTATTTCACGTTGGAGTTATATGAAGCCGACGCAGATGATTTTTTGAATCGTTTTGTTACAATGGATGAAATATGGGTTCATTACTGTATGCCAGAAACAAAACAACAATCAAAACAGTGGAGAAAGACCCGATTTACCACTCCCCAAAAAGGCTAAGGCGCTTTTGTCGGCAAATAAGGTAATGGCTTCAGCATTCTGGAACTTGAAGTGTGTGATTATGACGGATTATCTTGAAAGTGGTCAGAGTATAAACTTTGATTACTACTGTGTTAACTATGTCGTTTACGAGAGGAAATGAAAGAAAAACGTCCAGGAATGCTCAGAAGAAAAGTCCTGTTTCATTAATGCCGGGTCCCTATAATCTACAAACTGTCATTCGTAACAGTAACAATTCGTAACTAGCTTAGTAATAAAACGGTCTGTCATGCTGTCCCACAAGTTTTTTGGGCTATGTATTTACGACAAGCATCCGTAGCTTGACTGCTTACCGATGGCCCTCTCGAATATAGTGTGTTATCTGTGGATGGCCCTCACTGCGTTCCATTATTCAGAAAGTTTTAAAATAGTCTCGAAAAAATTAAGCCCTATTTATAAACTAATTGATGTATAGTATAGAGCTAGATACAATGGATAGCCGTGTATGCATTTCATGCGAAATATAAATGATGTATACAAATAATCAATGGAAAATTTTTATCATTCAATATCAAAGAAAGTGTCATAAGCGTGAAATGGTTCACAATACTGACGTTAGCCGTCATCAAAGTTCAAACTGTTTTTTTTGGAAAAGCGCGGGAAACATAAAATTTGGCGGACGTCATTTTTGGTTCTGCGACTTTTTATATTATTATTTAGCGAAACAGAGGATCGATATTAGTTTTATTTGTGTAAATATTTAATTTTATGTAAATATCATTAGTTTTACTATCAGTTTAAAGTAGGTAAGTCTCCTTTTCACTTTTTAAAATGAACAAACCCCCTGACGATCCTGGAGGTGGACCTCTCCAGGTAGCGCACTATGTTACTATAGATGAGAGTAGTGTCGATACAGATACTTCGCTTTCTTCAACTCAAACAACTAACAGGAAAAGATCTCATACATCTAATAAAATATGCAAACACTGCAATAAACGGCGCAAAAAGCGCAACAATGAATTGAAATCTACTGACTGTCAGTGCTCTCACTCTGTTTCTGAAATCTCAGATATAAATAATGCTTCGGGCGCCTCATTTATTACTGGTGATAATAATGTAAATGATAATGTTACAATGAAAGATTTGTCAAACCCCCTAACAAATAGTAAGGAACCCCAAAAACCTAAAGATTATATTAACTACCGCACACAGTATGAATCTACAGACCTTGGACCTTACGTTATTCATGTCCAAAGAGTTATTACATCTCCGACTGATAATGTTACTCTACATCCAGTCTCGTTTGGGCGATTCCTTAAAAATAATACTTTTAAAAATATAATTGATGGTAGCCTCAAGAAAATTGGACGCAACCGATTATCTCTATCATTTTCGGACCACAATGACGCAAACCACTTTATTAATGACCCTAATCTCTCAAATAAAAACTTCAAAGCTTTTATCCCATCATTTAACGTTTCACGAGTAGGCGTAATTAGAGGTGTTCCCTCAGACTGGTCACCTGAGGAAATTGCTAATAATGTTAAGGTTCCCATTGGTTGTGGAAAAATAATAAAGGTTAGAAGAATAAACCGTAAAATAACTATTAATGATAACACTACCTGGAAACCAACAGAGACAGTTGTCGTAACTTTTGATGGACAGACTTTACCGAAACGTGTCTACGTTTGTTATAATGCTCTCCCAGTAGATTTATACATTTACCCTACTATACAATGCTATAAATGCTGTAGGTACGGTCATACTAAAATAACTTGCAGATCCAACCCAAGATGCTTTAAATGTGGAAAGGATCATTGTGGAGACTCTTGTACTAGTGAGGCTGATTTCAATGTTAATTGTTGTTTATGTAAGGGATCTCACTTTGCCACTAGCAAATCATGCCCAGAACATTTAAGACAAAAAAACATTAAAATGTTTATGGCTCAAAACTGTGTCTCTTATGCCGAGGCATCAAAAAATTATCCCCCGGTCTCCAAATCATATGCTGATGCCATCTCAACACCTATTAAAACTGCTCTTCATCCACTTTTGAAAAAAAATTTAGATTCGCAAGAACAATCCCATAGGTCATACAAAAAAACAATATTTCAGAAACCTAAACCCCATACAAAAGTCAGTAAGAGTTATGACTATGATTTCCAAAATTCAGTTATTAATGAATATAATTCCACTAATTCTAGAGAAAATGGTACTTTGTTGACAAAAAATAATAACAATAATCAAGAATCAGCCTCAATAGGCATGATTATATCTTTTATTAAATTTTTATCTCAGTCCGAAGTAATAACACCGTCCAACGCTGCTTTAATGACAGAAAGTTTAATTAATTATTCTAAATTTAATGGTGATCATGGACAGTCAAGCCAAAATTCTTCAATGGAACTCGCAGAGCATCACCAACAAGAAAAGTGAATTAATTCACTTATTAAATAAATATGAGCCATTTTTAGTGGCTCTTTCAGAAACTTGGTTAAGACCAAGTTGTACTTTTAAATTCTCTGGATACACTAGTATCCGAGAAGATAGATCTGATGGTTATGGAGGTGTAGCCATCATGATCAAAAAAGGATATAATTTTTCCATTGTTAATCTTCCTGTACATACTGTAAATATGTCTATATTAGCTGTTAATGTAAATAATATTTGTTTCGTGTCACTTTATATTCCACATCCAAATTTGAATATTTTGACAGAACTTAATAACCTATTATCCATACTACCTAAACCCTTTATTGTGTTAGGTGATTTTAATTCTCATCATCAAGCCTGGGGTTGTTCCTCCAGTAATTATTATGGTGAAGAACTTTTGAAAGTCATTGAAGAATTAAATTTATGTATTTTAAACAACGGTTCTCCCACTCGTCGCACAAAACCCTCCGAAGGCAAAAGCGCTATAGACCTGTCCATTTGCAGTCCCAATTTAGCACCTTCTTTGACATGGTACACGCTCCCATTTACGTTTGGAAGTGATCACTTCCCCATAATAATAAATTTCCCTTCTGCATATCATAAAACTTCACCTAAATCTACATCATATCTCAAATATAATTTGCATAACCCGGATTGGCACAAGTTTAATAATTTGATGGAAGTTGGTGTTAATGTTTTGCCTAACATTTCCTCATATAATGACTCTTCTTGTGCAGAAGCCTTTACTCAATTAATTATAAAATCAGCTGAAAACACTTTTCCCATTAAAAAACAATTAACTAAGAAAATAAATACGCCACCTTGGTGGGACAAAGAATGCTCAGACGCTATTAAGGAAAGGAAAGCTGCTGAAAAATTTTATTGTCAGTATACAACTACAGAAAATTTTAATATTCTCACTAATATTATAAAAACTACTCGTCGATTATTAAAAAAGAAAAAAGCTGAAGGTTGGAAGAAATTCTGCTCTTCCTTATCACCCCAAACAAAACCTTCAAGTGTATGGTTAAACATAAGAAAATTTAGATCTGCATATAAGGTTTCTAATAATAATGAAATGTGTCCATTGTTAATAAATCAGCTGATAGATCATCTTGCTCCACCTACAGTACCAGAATGTATCCTTTCTCTTCCTTCTACTTCTTCTTCAGACAATTTTTCCCCTTTTACATTATTTGAGCTTAAAGGTATCCTTCAAAATGTTAAAGACTCTACTCCTGGATGGGATAATATTAACTACTCATTTTTAAATAACATGACTGATAAATCTCTATCATACTTATTAAAGGTTATGAACTCCCTTGTTTCTACAGGTAATATACCTCAGACATGGAAGTCACATTCTGTTATCCCTATCCTTAAACCTGATAAAAACCCTTCTGACCCTTTTTCATACAGACCCATTGTGCTTTCATCAGTTATGTTGAAAATTCTAGAGCACCTTGTCAAACTTCGCTTAGAATGGTTTATTGAAAGCAGAAATTTATTAAGTCAAAGTCAGTATGGTTTTAGGAGAGGAAAGAGCACCATAGATAATATTAGCTTACTTATAACTGATATTAGATTAGCTTTTACTCATAACAAATCTGTTGTAGCAGCTTTTTTAGATATATCCTCAGCATATGATAATGTAATTCTATCAATTCTGAAAAATAAGCTAGTGAAATTAAACATACCATTTTATTTAATTAATGTTATTATGAATATTGTATACAATAGAACTATTAATTTAGCAAATGACCCTAATAATTTAAAAAGACAACAATATAAAGGTCTTCCACAAGGTTCTGTTTTAAGTCCAATCCTTTACAACATATACTCATATGATATAGAAACTGTAGCAACTAGCAATGTAAATGTTCTTCAGTATGCTGATGACCTCCTTTTATACTCAACTGACAAATCTATACAGATGGCTTGTGATAATCTTTCCATGTCTATTCTATCCCTACAGACTTGGCTTAATAACAATGGTCTTGATATTTCTGTTTCTAAAAGTTCCATAGTTTTATTTTCTCGCTCAAAATTTCCACCCCCTATAAATATTACTTACAAAAATAGTTCAATTCCTGTTAAATCGAAAACAAAATTCTTAGGTATAATACTAGATAATAAACTCCAAGGACTAGATCATTGTGAGTATATAGCAGCAAAGTGTGAACGTAATATCAATTTAATGAGATGTGTTTCTGGGGTTTGGTGGGGTGCACACCCATCTACATTAAAACTTATGTATAATGCATTAATAAGAAGTTTATTGGATTATGGAATGTTTTTACTAGAACCATGTAGTAAGATTGGTCTAAAGAAAATTGACTCTGTTCAAATTAAAGCATTACGAATTGTTCTAGGAGCAATGAAATCCAGCCCTGTTTCTGCCCTACAAGTAGAATGTGCTGAACCTCCATTACATTTACGACGTAAATATCTATCTGACAGGTTTTTCCTTCGCACTTTGGAATCACAAAATCACCCTCTGCTTACAAAGCTCTCTAGTCTTAGTGATTTAATGTCAGATAAGTATTGGAAACACAAAACAATCCCAGCCCTTGTATACAGCTATATGAAATATCACAGCCTTAAGCCTTTTACTTTTACATCCCCTATAAATCCCTTATATAAACACAATTATGAATCATTAACTCTGCAGCCTGTTGTAGTAAATTTAGGTATAGATAAACAATCTTTGTATGCCAATCAATATTTTAACAATATTATCAATGAAAAATGGCAAGATTTTCATTTGATTTTTACTGATGCATCCAAAAATAATAGTAATGTTGGAATAGGTGTATACCATAAACAATACAATATTGTTCAAAAAATCAAATTTCCACCGGAAGCATCTGTATTTACAGGTGAATGTTATGGACTTTATAAAGCTGTAGAATACATACACATTATGAAACTACCCAAGTGTATGATTCTGACTGATTCACTGAGTGCTCTACATTGTTTGCAAAAGTTCCCTTTAAAATCCAAATTTATTCCTCCTATTATTTTAGACTTAAGAAATCTTTTATACAAATGTACTTTTAAATATAATCATATTATTTACTTTGCCTGGGTTCCAAGCCATTGTAATATCACTGGAAATGAGCGAGCTGATCGGTGTGCTAAAGAGGCAGTTCAGTGTGGTGATTTATACCCCTACATTAATTATTGCCATGATCTAGCTGCTCTCCCTAAACTCCATCTTAAGCAGTCATGGCAAAGTGTCTGGGATAGTGGTACATTGGTGAAAGGCAAAACCTATTCCCAATTACAACCATTGATACCTTCTAAACCTTGGTTTTCTGTAGTGAAATTAAATAAGTTGTCAACATCTGTTATCACCAGAATGAGGCTTGGTCACACTAATTCTCCTGAACACCTCTTCAAGCTACACATCAAAGATAGCAATGTTTGTGAGTGTGGCACTGATATTGGAGATCTCAATCATATATTTTTTGCTTGTCCTAAATACAATCATTCATCATTATATAACAATCTATATTCTAATGACATTCCTTTACCTACATCCATTCTAACCCTGTTATTAAACCCTTGTATGTATAATATTCTTTCATTATTCATTCAAGAAAATAATATTAATATTTAAGCGTAGTTAGATACATTTAGTATCTAATACCAAATTAATATTAACCCACTTGTAAATATTATACAAATTACTAAGTATTATCTCTGTATATATTTATTTAAATATTATTGTTGTAAATAATTTATAATTTTAGTATCTATGTTATTTTGATTACTTTCTGATCCTCTATTTTCCTGTCAATCCAAATTCCAAATCCTAGTTTATTGTCTAAAATATGTTTCCTCGTTTTACTTGATCATGGCAGTTGCTTAACGCCCATGCCAAAAAGAAAAAAAAAAAAAAAAAAAAAAAAAAAAACTGTTTTTTTCAAAATAATTTATTAATTATAAAATTGATGCGACCTACTAATGTTATAGACACATTTTTACAAGAAGCACAATTTTTAAAACCAAAATGGAACAATTTAAGAAAAACAAAATCAGAAAATGTCCCAGCAAAATTCACTATAACTTAAAGGTATAATATATATTACAAGAATTACTTTGTTTACATTGTAGAATGGCAGATATCTCTTTGGCTAATCTCAGATGGCTCAGAGACAGCCACCACCAAGAAAGTAACAATTGCATTACAATCCATGTGGCAGGTAGATGTGCCGAATGCATACTTATTAGCTATTAGCTACCTTACCTTTCAAACTGGAACATACGTTACAAGCACAACGTTAATGCAGCAGGAATCGGTGAAACGGCAGCACAAAACCTAGGTGAGACTTTGTAGAACTCTCTAATCTCGGAAAAATTATTCAAATCATTTTTTATTTATTTATTTATTACTCAACTATTTAGATCTGATTTTATCAGTTCTTATACATTATGAATATTGGGTATGTTCTATAGTCTATACAGTACGTGGCTTCGGCTGAAGGTATACTTTATTTTTTTGTGTGTATATTTTTAAATTCTTGTAGTCAATATTTATGTTAACTAATTCACTTTTTTTAAATTACACGATAGCAAACAAGTAAACTAGTCTCTAGATCAAAAGAGTCAACCATCGCCTATAGATACCACATATGTTAGTGGTGCCTTGCTATCTTGTGGCGAGGTCTAAGCCACACGCACAAGCTTACGGGCTACCTTACCTTTCAAATTGGAACAGGTCATTGACAAGCACTCACACTATTGTATGCGCAATATGTAAGGCCTAGTAGCCTCTATGGTAGTGACTCGAACAGCCAATCGGTCCGCTTTTTACGACCTGCCTGGCAGAACGGCAGTTGGCCTATTTTTCTAGGGAGCTCGGACCAACACGGGGAAACGTCAAATGCATGACTGTGTGGCAGTATGAGCCAAAACTTACAAACTAGAAAAGATGCTATCTACATTTAAAATTTCTATCTAGTTTAAATTAATTTTAAAATAACTATGTCTCCTTTAATAACACAGGAGAGAACTACAAAATGAATGATGGACGCCAGGAACAAAACTTTGCAATAGCTAAATATGGCCACCGAGCAAATACGGCAATTTTGGAATAGAATTACTTAAAACTGAAATAGCGAAATCGCCATGACTAAGCTTAAAGCGAAGAAATTATAATAGTTGAAAAATAATGCTTATGCCGTGGAAGAGTTTGTGTTGGAGATCTAAGCTGCTTTTTAGTTGTGCTTCTTTTTTCCAATTTTTTGTTTCCTTGCTAGTTGTTAAGGCCTAATTATAGTTTCTTCGCATGTTAAACTTAGTATAAGTTATAAAATAAAACTTCAAATTTAAGCACTTTGGTTTTATTCATAATAAGGTGATAAACAAAATCCTATAAATATCCCCACTTTTTGTCTTAAGGCTGTATCTGAAATAGAAATAAATGAGCCCCTGAAATATTCACAGAACGTCTGCCGTTGTGGTCGCTAACACGACAAACAATAAGGTAAAAAAGTTAGAATCCAAAGGGGTTCCTATACAAGAAACATTAAAAATCTGTTTTCTTCGTCTCCCTTCCTGCATTCTTGTACGGACCGTATGCGTATCCAGCTTCATTGTTGCAAGCTGAAAAATAAAGAATTATTGATAAAAAATACAATGTTATTAAACATTTTCAACGATTTGTCCAATCACGTATAATAAATTTCACAAACAAGCAGATGGGTCTCCTGATGGAAAGAGTCAACCATCACCTATAGACACCAAAGATGTTAATGGTACGTTGCTATCTTGTGGCGAGGTCTAATGCCACATGCATAAGTTTACCGACTACCTTACCCTTCAAACTTCAGCGACAAGCACTGACGCTATTGCGGCAGGAATAGGTAAGGTTTTTTGTGATATGGGTACAGTTGACACATATTTGAAGTCAGTTTAATTTTTAAATTGCTATGATCCATATCTTTGAGATAACCATTGCCTATAGATACCAGGTACCTATATTATTGTTACCCAGACAGGTATTTTAATGGTGCTTTGCTATCCATATGGCAAGGGTTGAAGTCAAATTTATGGTTCATTTCCGTAAGATTACTAGCTACCTTACCTTCCAAACTGAAACAAGACAGTGACAAGCATCGACACTATTACGACAGGATTAAGTAAGTGCGGATGTTGTAGAACTCTACCATGTTAGTGATTATAGTTAGCCTGAAATTATTATTTATATTTCCCATATTGTTCAATACCACTTTTGAACAATAGACCATCTGTCGTGCAGTTTGTAAAAGACTCGAAAAAGATTGATTTTCAGGTCATGACTATGGTGGTAGAGTTCCGCAACTCCTCACCAGGGTATATGGCACCACCGTTTTACCTATTTCTACCGCAATAGCGCCAATGCTTCTCATTTTCGTTTCTCGGTTCGGAGGGTAAGGTAGCTGGTAAATTTATACATGTGGCATTGCCATTCCTCCAAACGGATAGCAGTGCATCAGCATCAGTAAGAACTTTGGTGACTATAGGCAATAGTTTATCTTTTCCTCGGGTGAGATATCTGCTTGTTTGCTTTACAATGACAAAGATTGGCTGGCTTGTGAATTAAAGTAATTCGTAGGCGAAGTAGGTGACCAACATGACTTATATTTATTCAAATTTGCACAAATTATAGGAGATTATATTCTAACGTGTTTTCCATCAATTGCAACTAGTACTCGAGGAAAGCGGGCTATTTGGCAACGTCCTTGTTATGTATCATTTTTGATTTTTATGTAGTCCGATTGCAAATGTGCTATTGCAAAGCTGATATCACGTACTGTCCGCCTGGCGCAGGACTGTCACACCAATAAAGTCTTCTGTCAACAACACTGTGCCTATCGCATGCAATCGGAGGGTCAATAGCAGCTGGTGCAATGGAGATTATTCCAAGATTTTTTGAACAAATACGAAGAACTATGAAAGTTTATTTATCTTGCAAGAGTCTACGAATAATAATTAAAGTTTGTCAGCTAGGAAATAAGAAAAATATCTACCTGGCTCCTGTTATTCGTAAATGGGGATATATTTCAGACAATAATTGCTCTTCTGCCGTTATATCAAGCTGAAACCGCAGCTGGAATTATATGTAGTTTCCACTCTTTCCTTTATACTCTGATTGTTGATTTTTCGTCGGAACTAGACGTCACATACCAGTCTGATAATATGTAAAGCATTTCCGTGTCACTTTCTGAGCCTTGAAGTGGTAAATTCACGCTAAATATTTTTTAAATTATTGTTCAACCGGCCGAAATCCGGGGGTAGCTATACGAATGACGGATGATGAAATTTTGACAGATTAATGACATTATATTTTTTATAGGGACATACCAATCTGTCATTTCCATACAATACACAGTAAACCTTAACTGGCAGCCCTCCCACCCGTTAGCAACGAACCTTTGGTAATTTGACATAAGAGTCGTGCTTTTTAGGAACAGTTTTAGCTTACGCCTTGTAGAAAATCCTACTATTTGTCACTAAAACGAGTCGTTTTGCAGATATAGGGACCGGGCATAAGATAACGCCCTGTTCCCAGGTCTATGCAATCAATGGCTGAAATCCAAAATTGTGGCTTTTAACTATTACCGCATCCGCCTTATTCACCTGATCTGGCACCATCAGACTTCTTTCTGTTCCCTCACCTAAAAAAGCACTTGGGAGATCAAAGATTTCGACAAACGACGAATTCAAAACAGCGATAGGCGCATATTTTGACTCTAAGGAAGTATCATTTTTTTTTCAACGGTCTAAATGCTTTGAATGGGAGATGGCAAAAGTGCATCGAACTCGATGGTGATTATGTAGAAAAATAAAAATATAACTGATTTAGTATATGTTTATTTTCTTGGTTAGGCCGAATACTTTTCAATCCACCCTTGTAGATATGCATTACAACTGTAGATGGATATATGGGTGTAGGTACCGGGGGAGACCAAAAGCTAATGTACTATGGTCATCTTGTGCCTTGTGCATCATTGGGTGCCGTCTGAAGATAGTGTCAAGGGTCTCTGAAGCCAAAGTGTTTGTATGAAGAGAGTTAAGAAAGTGGAGGATGCAAGGCAATTCTGTCTGAATCGTGATGTATGGCACTCAATTGTCTCTGCCTACCTCGTACCAGATTAGCCGTAAAGAGATGTATGGCAACAGGAGGTGATCCGCTACAACCGGCTGCTGGGCGTGGTGTCGCGCACGCTGCGCGGCGTGCACCTGGCGGCGCAGGGGCTGGCCATCATGAGCGCGGAGCTGGAGGGCTGCCACAACGCCTTCCTCAAGGGCATCGTGCCCGCCGCCTGGATGGCCAAGTCCTATCCCTCCATGAAGCCCTTGGGATCTTACGTCGCTGACTTTTTGGCCAGGTGAATATATTTATGACGAGTGTTCTTTTCTGAATGTTGGTATTGGTTGATATTTCATTGTAATTATAACATCAAGCACCAAGTACACAGGTATCTAAGCTTCGAGCAGAAGGCTTGAGCTCTATATTTTCTGTGATAATAATCTTGGCGGTGGCTGAAAGCTTTTTAACTTCCCACTATGGATGTACATAAGGAAGTTACTGATTTTGCCCCTATTTTTGAAAATCGAGTTTCTACCAGATCTCGACGTTTTGAAGTCCTACGAACCTTTTCAGACTATTTTCGCGATGACGTCAGCATATCTGTATGTGTGTGTATATGGGTGCGTGTATGTAAACATCTCATCATATGGGTGCGTGTATGTAAACATATCATTTAAAACGGCTTGATCAATCGAAAGGCGGATTACATTCCGCTCAACTTAAAACTTGCAGAAAATTGAATCAATTTGATCCAGGAGATTTTGAAAAATTTTGAAAAACCTCAAAAAAGTTTTGGGAAAACAGAATTTTTTTAACATAATTGCCAGAATAATTTACCGATTGAGAACAAAATCTAATCAGCTCTTTCTCTCAAAATACTGTGTCCAATGCATATATTGCATCAAAATCGGTTTATTCGTTCGGGAGTTATCGTTAACGAAAAATTTTGAAGTATTTTTTCGTCATTTTTTTATATCATTAGATAGCAAACAAACAAACGGGTCTCCTGATGACAAGAGTCAACCATCGCCTATAGACACCAAAGATATTAATGGTGCGTTGCTATCTTGTGACGAGGTCTAATGTCACATGCATAAGTTTACCGGCTACCTTACTCTCCAAACCGGAACACGACAGCGACAAGCACTAACGCTATGCAGAACTCTACCACCTAGTAGCCACGATGGTAGTGACTCGCGTAGCCAATCGGTCGCCTTTTACGACCTGCCTGGCAAAACCGCAGTTGGTCTATTCTTCAAAGGAGCCCGAGACCAACACAAGAAATACATAATTTGAAATTTTTAACCAATCATTTTTTAACTTCTACAATATTTTAACACCTAAAAACCACGTCAAATGCAGTTTTAAAAATCAAAATCAAATCAAGTTTTTAAAAGTTACGTCTTTTCAAATATTAATATTTTGTTTTTTACAGCAAACTTAATGTTTTTAAAATAACATTAAGAAGAATATACCGATTGACTTAAAAACTAATCAGCTATTCTCTCTAAAAAAACTGCATTAGATACAGTAAATTGGATCAAAATCGGTCGATTTATTTGGGATTTATCAATAAAGAAATTTTTTGAAAAAATGTTTTTTGATATTATTTCGACATTAGGTATTTATTATAACTTTATAAATACTTTATAACTTTATAACTTTATAAAGTCCAGAGTAGTCCAGAATACCTACATCTAAGCTTTTACGGTAATCTACACTCATAAAGAGGTAAGATTTGTTTGTAAGTATGTAATGGATAAACTCGAAAACTGCTAGACCAATTTTCAAAATGCTTTCACCAATACACCAAGGTACATTATTACAGAGTGGCATGGCCTACCTTTTGACCCTACGACGTAAAAGACAATAATGTGAGAGAATAACGCAAAGTCACAGGGAAGTTGGTTGGAAAATAAATTGAGAAAACTCTATTACAATCAATATATACTTTATTGTTAGTAATTCTAATCTATATAACGTGTACATATGACAAAATTTGTACTCAGTCTCTTGCAATACTGTCTAGTAACTAGTTTGTTAGGAGAATTCAGCTTCTAAACGTATAAATATTGTCCAACAGTATTCAAACAGTAAGCTTTTACAATATTTTTTAAAATATTGATGTCTCGAATGAGAATTTTGTGTGTAACGTACAACATTCAGAGACTTAACTCCAGATTAAAATTTAAAACATATCTATTTCAACATTTTCCATCCTCATGCAAGAATAGTACTTTTTAGGTTACATTTTGGCCTGACATCTGTTTAGAATTGCAATTGCATATTTTGAGGCATGATCAAGTCGATATACATCCATTGACGTATTCTTTTTTCGACAGCAGCAAACGATTCGCCAAATATATTGACTGCTGGTGAAAGTATATTTGTACTCCATTATTTCGCGCGGTTATTTCGGTATTACCAATATATGACTAATTTTGTTATATTACCTGCAATATGTGTAAATTATGACTATGCAACTAAGTCTGCTTTCTTTTAGTTGAAATAAAGTCATACTACATTGTGTTTTTAACTATTTTATATTTCTATGCCATATTCTCCGTTAAATAGTTTAAAGCTCTTTAAAATACCAAGAATATGTAGATACTTATCTTCAAACATTTTAACAGATTACTGGATTTATAACTATTTTTAGTAAACTTGATATGGGGTTTGAATATTTCACACATATCTAAATTCATTTAAATACCTGGACCATAGTGATCAGGGAATATCTTAAATATTTGGCTTTTCTTGATTTACCATTGTTCGATTTTTTTGTCTGTAATTAGTAAGTTACTTTATACTAGGATTCATTTAGTTAAATCTGCTTGGAAAAGGGTTTTCTTTGAAATCGGAATCCATGAATTTCAATCTACAGTTCGGTTGTATAATTATGCAACTTACTTTAAGGAACTCAGATATTTACTGGTGATATTTGACATAAGTCTAGAGGATAAGCCATAAATAATTGACACTACATTTTCGACTGCTAGCTACTTCTCAGCCTTCAGATTGTTTGGCTAAATCTAATAATTTATTCATAAGTTCGCCACCAAAAGATTCTCTATATTTCTGACTAATGTTATTCAATAAAGCGTAAGGGGTTTCGTAGTTCATATTTTCTATAGAGGATAAGCTAGTATCATCATTCTTTCTTCCCACAACTCTGAAGCCAGCAGATGACATCTCGATACAATATTCTAAGTTTTCTAAGGTGGTTACGTTTATATATATTCGTTGGTTCGAACTCTTTAATATAGGGGATATTTGTGCAGATTTTACATGTTTTTTTATATCGTTAATGGCAGCTTCCGCTTCGATGGGCCACGTTTCTTCGTCAAGAACGTGCTCAGACATTTTATCTGGAAAACGAAATGTTTAAAATTGTTATAGCATTCAATAAATGATATGGCTGTGGGTTAGCCTTAGGGTTCATGCGCAACTTGTCAAAAACCAGTTATTACTGCCCGTAGTGATATAGGATAACAAACAAAAGAAAGGTTCTCCTAATGGAATAGAACAACGATTGCTTATGTTCACGGTGTGTTAATCCATGTACCGAATATAATATTATGCATTAAGCGTTTAATAAGTTTACCAGCTGCCTAATCCCCAAACTGGACAGTGAATATGATGCTATCGAGAGAGGAATCGGTGGTATCAAATCCGGACGAGACCTTTCTGAACGCTATTTCTATTCTTTCACTAATAAGTAAGAAGTTAATTCAATATTACCACCTCTTTTACAAATTAATAAGCTTTTTTACATGACCTGTTGTAATAGATGTTTGAGAAATTGAGTCAGCAAAAACCAGTGTTGAATATTAATGAATCATATTAATCTGCATCATAGGAAGACAACAATATATTAAAGTCATGGCCATGGGATTTCTCGCTGGAGTTATCACATCTCCAGTCAGAAATAGTTGTGTGGTTGTAAAAGGATTCCATTCATATATTTTAGTAAAGAGGTTTTATTTAGATAACTAGTGTTATTATGCACCGCGCAGCCCGCTGCGTTATTAAAGTTTTTGGTGAATCACACGGGAACAACTGATTTTTTCGGGATAACAAGGAGCCTATATGCTATTCCAGATTATTGTCTACCTATGTACCAAATTTCCATCCATCCATCCATCCATCCATCCATCCATCCATCCATCCATCCATCCATCCATCCATCCATCCATCCATCCATCCATCCATCCATCCATCCATCCATCCATCCATCCAAACATCCAAAGTTTCGCATTTATAATATTAATATAGATAAACTCCTTAGAATCTAAAGTTTAGATAGAGGTTATACCAGACTGATAGCAGTAAATCTCACAGAAGCTCATGGCCTGCTTATAGCTTACTGATTACTCGGACACATAAGTTTCATAAACTTGTGTTATTGTTTCATTATTTGCCATTAACTTGATGGGAATATATTTAATAAAGTCGAAAATGTGTATTATGTAGTAGTGATTCGAAACTCATACGAATTTCAAAGAACTTTCTAGATATTAACTGCTATAGTACTTAGTCACTAAATAGTAAACCATAGAATGTTAATGTTGTTTTACCGCAAATGATGGTAGAGCAAAAAACAAACTAAGTAAGATTTTTCTCAGTCTTAGTCTTGGTCCTCTGAATAACAGATCAACAATTTTTCTAGGCAGTTCGTAAAAAGCGACCGATTCCTTATACGTGTCACTACCACCGTGACTACTACCTACTGCTTTGGTACCTACTGGTTAGGTATCACCGCTTTCCTATTCCTGTCGCAAATAACGTCAATGCTTGGCACTGTCGTGTTCCGGGAAGGCTATTATATAAAAAAGACAATTTCAATCTCCAATCAAAATAAATTGCACAATATTACATGTATAGTTGTTATATTTATCAATTTTATATTTTTAGATTAAAATTCCTCCAAGATTGGATTGACGAGGGACCACCTATAGTATTTTGGATATCAGGATTCTACTTCACGCAGTCCTTCCTGACTGGTGTGCTGCAGAACTACTCACGACACAACAAGATCCCCATCGACCAAGTTCACTTCGAATTTACCATCACTAGTTATGAATCGGAGGTCGAGAAAGAACCATCATTTGGAGTTTATTGCAGGGTATGTGTGAAAGTTTTTAAGCTATTGCATAGCTTCTATCGCGGGCCTTGAGTGTGGAGACCGAATCCAGAAATTCCGTAACGAAAAAACCTAACACCCCCCACTCCGCCCAGCATAGGGGTGATACTTTTTAGTTTTTCCATCTATCGATAAATACCAGAACTTTCAATGACTTTTTGAAATATCACGCTTGTCAATTTAGTTCAGCAACCCGCCTTTAGGGGGCATTGGGTATAGTTATAGAGAAAGTATATAGGTTAGGCTGATTCAAAAAAATCGACTATTTTTTTTTCCGATACTGAAACTCAAAAACCTTCGGAAAGGTGTAAAAAAACGCCTGTAAAAATCTGAGCTCTTAATATTAATATTAAAGGGTCGCGCACTGCGAATTTCTATTTCCTATCTAAATAACACAGGCAAAATTTTTTTACAAACTTTAGAGTGTATCACTTCCGAGTGGCTTGCTGGATGGCTAAGATTATAGCTGATTCTTGTAGAGAATTTGACGCTCTACAAAAAAGGTCTCTTGTAAATTTTCGATTATTCGACTCTTTTAAAAGATATTCAAAGTCAAAGATAAACCTAGAAAAAATTAAAGGTTTTTTTCTACATTTTGGTTGATCTACCAGACTTTTACTACACAACTATGAATCTACAGAATTGAACTACAAATTATAATAAATATTCAAGATAAGATTAAGAAAGATAGTTCAGAACAAAGCGGCACAGTGACAAGTGAAGTAATAACAAATATTTTTTTGGTTATATATCGATAAAAAGAGCACTACTCCCCTAATACACTACTGTTGGTAATTTTCTATTAAATAATGCGACTTGGCTTAAATCATGTCAAAAAAAGCGTCTGTACAAAACCACAAATAAAATGGACTAAGGATAATCTCAGAATTACAAAAATGCTTCAGAAAATATCGCTAAAAGCAAAATTTTATAAAAAGTCTGGTAGATCAACCAAAAAGTAGAAAAAAACCTTTAATTTTTTCTAGGTTTATCTTTGACTTTGAATATCTTTTAAAAGAGTCGAATAATCGAAAACTTACAAGAGACCTTTTTTGTAGAGCGTCAAATTCTCTACAAGAATCAGCTATAATCTTAGCCGTCCAGCAAGCCACTCGGAAGTGATACACTCTAAAGTTTGTAAAAAATTTTGCCTGTGTTATTTAGATAGGAAATAGAAATTCGCAGTGCGCGACCCTTAAATATTAATATTAAGAGCTCAGATTTTTACAGGCGTTTTTTTACACCTTTCCGAAGGTTTTTGAGTTTCAGTATCGAAAAAAAAAAATAGTCGATTTTTTTGAATCAGCCTAATATAGGTGTATAGGTATTTATCATCTACGTACAACAGTGAATATCTGTACTCTTATAATTTGTGTACAAAGTGTTTTAAATATGAATAAACAAAGAAAAAAATACTGCATAAATAAAATAAATATATAATTGTAATTGCATAAGTTGATAAAAAATGCTATGCAATAGCTTTACCGCGGCAGTCTCCGAGTGCCACACGTCTTTTTTTAAATATTTTTTTTTATTTGACCGCTCTGGAAATACTTAAGTGGTCAAAGAAATAAAATAACACTATCCTGACTACCATTCGATGAGGTTTGGGTTCGATTGACAAATAGGACGCATATTTATGTAATGAGTATAGATATTTGTTTCTCTAAGTTTAGGCGTTTATTAATATATTTCATTCTAAGTAATGTTGCCTAATGTCCATATCACTCTCAAACATTTTGCTCACTTTGTAAATTAGTATTATTATTAAAAGTCAGTATAGATTCAATTAAATACATATAAGTAGAAAAGTCATTGGTATTTTTTAATAGACACTAATAATTTAATATTATGTAAAGTACTTTCGGCAGAACTTTTTAGTTTTTGATTTTTCAAAAATGCAGTTTTAATCAAAGAATTTTGAATGTTTATGTTAGTGGCATCATGTAGAGAAAATATACATTAAATCTGGAAGCACCACTAGATGTCTCACTGGTCATCAAATTTATATTTCTTTTTTTGTATCCGATACTGAAATAAGACATTTCCGCCTACTTTCTGGCGTCGTCAATTGATTACCAAGTTCCAAATTTAATTAAGTGGTGCATATGTAGCAACATTTTTCTGATTGCTTGAAATCGCTTTATATTTAAATGTACAGTAGCGGTACGAATAGGTTCGTCAGTTTTCAAATTGATTCATTTAACAAGCTGCGAGCACATATGATCTTTTGAAAATTTGTCACATAATAGACTGTTGCATAGAAAATTATGTTTAACTGTTCGATAATATGGTTCAGACTTGCTTCATCTACACTATTTCCTTATTTTACTTGTGTAGATGATTATTATCTAAAGATACGCTAATGGTTTTTTTAATTAAAACCCTTTTATTGATTTGATATTATGATAAAACTATTGTCATGGTTAATGTCACCGTTGTTATTTCCAGATTATATATTTGCCATAAATATAATATCCTCCTCGAATAATTTTCAAAATTAGCAGTAAAAGTTAAATTTATTCAATTGAGATAAACTTTATTTGATAGAAAACGTCACATTTATTTAATGTTAGTAGAACTGTTTTTTGTACTGGTATGTTGGCATGATTGATTCATACACTAGTGGAAGCGACACTAGATCTTAAGGTGGCGAACCTATTTTTACCGTGACTATACATAAGTCTCCTAGTAAGTTATAGCCTTTTAGTGAATAACTTGATTCTAATAGTTCTTTAGACATAATACCTCTAAATAAATGTGTGTTCAGAAATAAAATACACTTTTAGAGCATAAAGCGATAAGGTATTATGTTGTCAGTGGATTAATTTGAATTATTTAAAATGATTACAAGCAGCAAACTCAAACAATGGATCATCAAGGACAAGAACACAGTGTATTTGTGTGGGTAAGTTACAAACAGGAGAGACAGACGCCTTTGTTTAATTCATACAATAATATGATTCCAATATTTAACATTTACTGGTATTTCATAAAGGCTCAAGGGCATCTTAGTTTTTATCGTTATGTATCTGGGACAATATTTCTAAAATACTTGTTAGTAATGCTAAAAATCATCACTACAAGTACAATGTAAAAATTGATTGTTTAAAATGCGCCTAAGACATTTTGCAAGTGGTATTTACACTTCGCCACGTGGATAGCAATGCAACATTAACATCTTTGGAGTCTATGGGCAATGGTTATTTCTTTCCATCAGGATAGCCTGTCTGTTTTCTATCTTATCTATCTATCTATCTGCTTGTCTGCTATCTTATAATATAAACAAACCTTTTTATTAATAGTACATAACTTAGTATGTAAAAGTCACATGTATACAATGTACATTATTTTATAGTTCGTAGTAGTGTTTTTTCAGTTTTCTGGGAAACTCAAAGTTGCCCGGGATTGGAAAGTGCCCGGTTGGCGATAGCCTTGCCACCTATCACATTTGTGGGACCAAGTATCTTCGGCTAATCGTGGGTGCACTTGTTGTACCTCTGCCTACCACCGGGGATATGGGCGTGAAGATACTTTTTCTTCTCATTTAAGGTATCCCAACTGTAATTCATCAAAATTATGTTTGCACTACTAATTGAATAAAATTTTACAGGGCTTATTCTTAGAGGGAGCTCGATGGAATCGAAAAACCATGGAACTAGATGAGTCTTTCCCCAAAATCCTGTTTGACACTATCCCAATCATTTGGTTTCAACCAGCTCTTATATCAGACTTCAATCCTCCGCCCAGCTACTTTTGCCCTATATACAAGACCAGCGAACGCAAAGGTGTTCTGGCGACCACGGGTCACTCTAGTAACTTTGTTATGTATATTACTTTAAGGTCAGATATACCGGAGAAACATTGGATTAATAGAGGTGTGGCAAGCTTAACACAATTAGATGATTAATTTTAATCCAAGTTTATTTATTACTTTAGTTACAAAGTTTTTTAGGATATAACAAACAATAATATGGTGGTGATAGAGATTTATCTCCTATAGAAGAAAATATTAATTATGTGGTATTTTAATGAAATGGTACGCAACATTTTACCGGAATTTGACGAGAACTGATAATATTGCAATAGGAAAAAGTAAAGCTAATAAGTACCAAACTTCACAAGATGTTACAAATCTATACTTCTAAGAAATCAGATGGTAATTTTTCTAATTAGCGCTTTCCTATAATTTATGATATGTTTATAATTTAAATTTCCCTTTATTAAATTGTCATAAACTTGACACCAGCCAAAGAGTTTGTGATATATTTCTAGTCGTAATATTTAAATAATCAAATCTTATAATTTTTGTGAAAAAAAATTTAATAAACATCAAGTAAACCGACTTTCATTTTTTTCTGCTCCTTTTACCTCTCCCTACCTCCTAACCTGTTCCTGAATTTTCACTTACTAGGCTCACCTAGTAATGCCATTAAAATATGGCATTAAATTTTGATAAATAATAAATAAATAAATATCACTGGACAAATGACACAAATTGGTCTAACCCCAAAGTAAGCAAATTATATGTTTGTAGTATGGGTGCCAGTCAACGATACTAGTACATAGAAATACATATATAAATACTCTAATATATTTAATAAACACCCAAACCCAGAAATACGAACATTTGTGCTCATCACACAAATGCCTGTCCCTGCCGGGAATCAAACCCGGACCCCATTGATTGCGTAGTCAGGGTCGCTAACCACTCGACCAACGGGGCGGGGCGGATAGTGGAATGAGTGATGATCCCCATCGCCGCATTTTACCGACGATTATCGACTATTTCTAGCAATACCGGGACCGACGGCTTTACGTGCTCATCCAAGGCAAAAGAATGGTAACACACCATCCACCATATTCCGAGCAGCTACTGAGATTTTGGATTTTTGAGAAAAACCCCAAATAAACCTCAACACTTTTGCTTAACCCAGGAATCGAACCGAAGATCTCATGATCTCTTAACTTTTAGAACTTGAGGCAGTCAAGTGTTAAATAAATAAGAAAAATGATGTGGTGTCGCGGGACACCAGGTAGGAACGAACTTCCTTCGGTTAAACGGCACTACTCGCTTGTGTACGCGACTGTCGCGCCTGCGCACGTCTCATTTAACGCTTTTATTCCACGCATTTTTCTTACGGTTTTACTATCACATTTTTTTCAGTTCGGTCGCGCAGCAAAATCCCTATCCCCTCCAAGCCTGCCGTAAGGAACTTCGTTTTTTTCTGCTCGTTCCAAAAACAAAAAATTTAATTTAGGACTTAATCAACTCAAAACTTACTAAGTTTTGAGTTGAGATTTAAGTGAAAAGGGATGGTTTATAATGTAGTTGGTGTTGGTCCAGGCTACTTTGAAGATAAGACTAACTACTATTCTACCTGGCAGATCGTAAGAGGCAACAGATTGGTTCTATGCACAGACCACATGAATACTATTAGACACACCAATCGGAAGGAAAAGTGTCGCCACGCCTATGAGCAAACGCTCCTCTTACTGTAAAAAATTTAATACTTGTATATTGTGAAAAAATAGAAATAAACTATGTTTTACCATTTTATGGTACCGAATGAGATGACAAGATTTAAAAATTACACTTAAAATGATTTTCATTGGTAAGTAGTATAACTCTGTGTGTAATTGCAAGCTACCCTGAAAAACTACGAAATTGTCTTGAAAGGCGTATCCATTTAATCCGTGGTTCTACATGTCTCTACCCTTGTGACTACTAGGTGGTAGAGTTGTTGGTACTACCGCCCGTCACTGTCGTGTTCCAGTTTGGAGGATAAGGTCGCTGGTAAACTTATGCATGTGGCATTACCATCCCACTATACTACACGGATAGCAACACATCATTAACACCTTTGGTGTCTATAGGCGATGGTTTTTCTTTCCATTAGGAGAGCCATCTGCTTCTTATGATATAAAGTTTTCACAAACTAAAAGTTAAGAGATTAAAAAAAATGGGAAATCCCTCTTTAAAAAAGTAGTTCCTGGGCCAAAATGTATGACATATGTATACATCCAGATCCCTTACAGGGAAGGCAGAGGAACCGAGTTCCATATGTCATGATTCTTGCAGATTTGTCTTGCTTCCTCCACATTCATTACTCTCTTCATACAAACATGCAGGAATGTATGATGTTGTGCACTACAGCCGGGGGAGCCAGCGGACTGTATATCTGGTTCTTCTTCGACGCCCCACCAGCCGCAGTGCTTTTTGGTTGAGCCGAATGTGCCGAAGAAATAATCGAGACCACAACTGTTCGTTGCAAAGGTGCTTTATTGTAACGAAATAGAGTTTACCAATAAAGCTAGCACCGTTGCAAATGTTCCTATTCTATGGGAGAGAGCCAGTACTTTCCTTAACACTGCCCTACTCTAAAGCCGGTACCCTATGGATATACTAAAGCCCAGGAACTTGTCTGGGAAACTTATTGAGTCGTAACGAAACTGTAACTTGATCGGAACGGAACTAACTGTATGGCCGCGCTCTCCGGTATTTATAGCCCGCGGCCAGACGGGCGGCATAAATCGACAAAGACGAATGGCGCCATGTGTGGCGCCGCGATGTCTGGAATTTGTTAAAATCTTACTTTCCGTAATCTAAACGTAATTATTTTGTCTTAGGTTGCTTCTCCTACTTCTAATTACCTAGTGTGGCCCTCTAGCGAGTGCAATGGTACTATCTTTTTACAATTATAATCGAAACAAAGTACACAATGCCCTAAGACCTACCGAAAACTAATTACGATGTGTTATTTCTTATCTATATACAAAGATATATCACAAATAAACTTATATAATAACAAACAAGAGTGTTATATACATTATATGTTCTTACAGGACCTCGGAAACTCTTACAATTACAGAGTTGTACGTCTTTTCAGGTCGTACTATCCTTAACTATCTTTATATACTCGAAAAGTGCGTAAACATATGCCTAAGGCTAATACTTACATTGTACATACTATTTACAATCGATAAACATTCATTTTAACAAACAGTTTTGCACTTTTCGGGGTTTTCGTAATTCTGGATTCCCGCATATAAATACAATCTCGCAAGAGTCGACTCGTAATTTGTCGACTGCGTGGAACCCCTTTTGATCGTAATATGCCTTTAGGCAAACAACTTAACTACATAAAGCTTTATTATCTCTGTACAACAAAGCTGTATGTAAGTCTTAGGGCGAATAAAAGATGAAAACGAACATTATTATAAAAAATTTACGAACTAAACGAAATTACAATTTATCCTGCCTTAATATCTATTTACATTAAATATTTACATCGAATATGTCTGTGCTGCACAGATGTATTACAATTTCATAAAGAAGTATCTTCAAGCCCAAATCCCCAAACTGCTAGGTAGAGATACAATCAGTGCATCCACCATTCTGCCCCTTTGCTCTTTTGCTCCCATAAAAATTGACTTAATTTTTGTTCAGTATTGTGCTTTATTTGTATAGTACTAGAACTGACTTTCGTATGCAGGTTTTGACACGAATTGAAACACGTATAGTTAGAACTGCAGTTTATTGTGGACTGGTTACTTAGGTTTTAAATATAAAATTAATAACTGTGATGGGCATTCGTTCACAACAAGTATGATTCCTAGGATTTCTCAAAAAAAAAAAATCCAAAAAATTCCAAGTCAATTTTTGAAGGAGCAAAGATATTTACTATTTTTAAAATGAAAAAAAAAATCCCGATTTTTTTGAGATAAAGTTCGATCGCAACGGTGGAATTTTTTGAGACATCCTAGGAAACATGTCGAACAAAAATCAAGTCAATTTTTGGGGGAGCAAAGATAATACTATTTTTAAAATAAAAAAAAACTCATTCCCAATTTTTTGAGATAAACTCTGATTGCAACGGTGGAATTTTTTTAGATGTTTTTTAGACATCTTAGAAAACATACCGAACAAGAATCAAGTCAATTTTTGAGGGAGCATATTTAGTATTTTTAAAACATAAAAATTCAAAAGTCAATTTTTGAGGGAGCACATATTCCTGACTCTGAGACGTTCAGTTTTTGATGCCAGTTTTACCTTCATCATATTACACAATATTTTTATGAGGAAAAATGTAAAGTAGGATATGTATTCTTTTAATGCAATATATCAACATAGGAAATGTTATTGTAGTACAAATAATTAGATTTTCATCATAAGATTATTGCATAATGATTTTTCTTTGATCGCACACTTCTCCCTTCTACTCAAAAGTACATTGTATATAATTTTATATTTCACCAAATTAATACTAATGTAATTTGTACTAAACAGTAGTGAACAATAATGAGAGTTTAGCAGGATTATAAATATGTAGGACTTACCTTGTATAACTTCTTTTTTAAATAATATTCACTGTCCTCAGAATCACCTAAAACTGTAAAAAAAATTTATAAATGTTACATTACATAACACCAACAAAAAGTTTATTTAACTTTCCACTAAAGGAAGTTGATTTCACTCCGATTTTCAAAAATCGCGTTTTCAGTATTTTACGGTCTGAGGGCCTAGAAAGCTTTTCATCAGACATGACATCAGTATGTCTGTATTTTCTGTGTTTTCATGTGTGCGTGTGTCACTAAAACAATGCTTTTACGAGTCATGAAAAGGCATATTTAATTTTTGAACTTTTAAAAGAAGGATCATGATGTGTGGCACTCGGTTCTCTCTGCCTACCCCGTTAGGGAACTGGCGTGAAGATATGTTGTTGTTGTTGAACTTTTAAACTTTAAACACCGAATATCATGGGCACTTGATAAAACTCCATGTAACTTTGAATTTACATAGTATTAAAAACATTTTAATGCAACATCAGGGCAACAATCAATATTGATTTGTTGCCCTAATTATGTGTTAACAGTGAAAGCCATTGGTGTTAATAAATAAAAACAAAGTAAAACAGTATAAGTGCTTTTAATCCTATACAGGGTTATTTTTTAATTCTTCTCAAATGTTAAAATTAAGAACTCAATATTGAATTGAGTGTGTTGGTGTGTTGGTGTTGGTCCCGGCCTCCTTTGAAAAATAGGCCAACTGCCGTTCTGCCAGGCAGGTCGTAAAAGGCGACTGATTGGCTATCGAGTAACTACCATCGTGGCTACTAGGTGGTAGAGTTCTGCATTGTCTCGCCCGGGGTGGTACCAGACCCGGGCGAGACAAAAAAAAGGCCTTACCTATTCCTGCCGCAATAGCATCAGTGCTTGTCGCTGACGTGTTCCGGTTTGGAGGGTAAGGTAGCCGGTAAACTTATGCATGTGGCATTAGACCTAGCCACAAGATAGCAACACACCATTAACATCTTTGGTGTCTATAGGCGATGGTTGACTCAGGAGACCCATCTGCTTGTTTGCTATCTTATGATATAAAAAATAAAAAAAAAATTGAAAGTGCAATTTAATTATTATTAAAAAATGATTACAAGAGTAACTGAGCCCGCGACTTTATCCGAGTGGAGAATTTTCGAAAATAAGTCACCTAAGTTACGCTTTATCACATCAGGTATCTGCTAGTGAAAGTCTCATCAAAATCGGTCCAGCCATTCCAGATTAGCCGGAATGAACAAACAGACAAAAATTGTAAAAAAAATATATTTTTGTACATGTACCTTGTATACATCTATATGCATTTAGTAAAAAACAGTTATTTTAGTATTAAACACTTTAAGTTTATTTATTTGTATAGATAATATATAAATATTCACTTAAAAATATCCCACTTAATTCATAAACTCAATGCACGGAGTCTTGTAAATTAACTCTGTAATACTGGCAGTGTGTCATTTTACATTTACCTATAATTATGATGTTAACTATTATGTAAGTATCTGTTGTTCTAAGTACATTTTCCTGATTATTTTTTATTTGGTTTAAGGCACTAGAATATTTTAATTCAAATTTTGCATAATTGAAATTACATTACATCCATGCGTTTCTTTTTTGTGTTGGATAAAAATGAAATTTTGTATTTTTTAATTTGTTTTTTTTTTACATAAATCGAACATACTCTGAAACTTTAGCCAAAGTAACCCTGTATAAATTCATAGAACTTTTAAAGGTTAAAAAATGTCTACTCATGTATATTTTTGCCATGAGCTTAAGATACCTTAGCCAAGCCCCATTGACTGCATGGTCAGTGTCGTTAACCATTTGACCAACGGAGGAATAAACTAAATTAAAAAGAAACAGAATTATATTTTTTGAACAGAATAAAAAATTTTGCAATTTATAATGTTATCTACAAACAAAAGTTTTGGCTTCACGTTATAATATTCATACAAAAATTAGTTATATCACTGTAGTTTCATCAAAATCTGTTTATTAAAATTGTGAGGAACGGTTACAAACTCAAATCCATCCTCACAAGGTTTCTCACTACAAATTTTCGTAATTACATTTTATTCGTTTTTCAATAACAAATAAGATGATTACCTACCTTTGCTGGCCATAAATTCAAGTGTTATAGTTATTGTATGTCGATTTTTAGGAGCATTCCAAGCACCATAGCTATTGATGTAACTTACAACGTTTTGGATCCTATTATAAAAAAGGTATTTTTTTACTGAGATTCTAAGAGGTTTTTGAAAATGAATAAAACTGAAGTTTGAATGGTTTGAATTGAATTTTATCACAAAAAATTGTTTATTGTTTATAAAATATAAATGTCAACTTTTTTGTCAGTAAGAAAAGACGAACGAGCTTCATCGATACAGCCTTGTTTGTTTCGGATTTTATTGAAAGTCCACGGGTAAAACCAAACTCAGTACATCGAATACTCTTTGCTTTATTTGTTTTAAAGTATAAAGTATAATTATTAATATAGCTGGATGAAAATTAAAAAGCAACATGGAATATTTCGACTTTACATATTGACTATGGCTTCCATCAAAAAGTTAACAATCACTACGTTTTAGCTTCCAGTTGCGATTTGATAACATTTGGGATATATTTTCTACCTATTCTAATATGACATTAGAAGCCCGAAAGTGTATTTTTACGTGGAAGCCAATAGTTGCAATAATACAATGTTTGATATCCCACTGTTAATATTAGCTGCCAAGTTATTATTTTTAATACCTCACCAATTATTTCATTTTCCCCGTTTAATATATTTGCTATCTTAAAGTAGCAGCCGTTATTTAGTTTTTATAGATCTTACGTTTTGTAGCTCATTATAATATATTTGTTGATGAAATATTTAATCGCTACCAAAGTTATTTTTTCATTACCAAGTAGTTAGTCGCCTAATAAGTTCTTAGTCGCCTAAAAATAATTAGCTATTTGTTAAACTTAAAACAAATTTTACTGTTTAGTCTATGGTCGAATTTCGGCCAAAGGCGTTCGCTAGTATGTATAATTCCGTGGATTTTATATACGGTACGTAGGTAAAATACCAATACTATTACAAAAGAACCTACGTTTTTCTCCTTTATAGAGTTAAATATTTCGACTCATTGTTAAGTTAAAGTTTAATCTTTGATATGACTCAGAAATCCTACCAATTTAAATTGGATGGTTCTTTCTTTCTATATAAATAAATTGTGGATTTTGTTGGTCATCACTGGCCGTTATTTTACCCAAGCTCGGCACCTCATTATAATGTGCTGAATTGTATCGGTGAAATGGCCGCTGTCATAGTTTCAAGTGTGAGGCCGGCCGGGTTCTTGCCACCTAGCAAACACCTTTGACAAAAGAAGTAGTAGTTTCCTTCATCTAAGATAGTTACACATCATAGCTCCAGGCTGTCTTATTGATCAAATCTACTATGTCCCAGCTCTAGGTTTTTAATCTACTTATTCTGCTGTTAAGAACCTTCACACGATTTCTTTTGTTCCATCACTCCTCACAAATGCCGCTTGTGCTTCTTACGCTACACTGGTATTTGAAAACAACGAAGACACAAGAGTAATAACAATCTTGAGGTGTCAAGGTAATGGCACAACCAGTGCAGTTACTACTTAGAAGCTTACAATTATTATTAAGGGGTTATCCACAAATCTCCCTCCTTGCTTCTCATATAGAGTCAGTTGAAATAGGAAATATAATTAGGGACAGCGCCAGCCCATCTTTTGGCGTGCCCCAGCGAAATGTGTTTGGCCCTACCATTATTATTTACTTTAATTTATTTCATAGGATAACGAAATAAGCAGATGATTCTCCTGATGAAAAAGATAACCATCACCAAAAATATTAATGGTGCGTTGTTATCCGCGTGTCGAAGTTAAAATGCCACATATATATGTTTACCGATTACCTCATGCTCTAAACTAAAACACGTTAGTGACAAGCAATGATGTAATTCTGGCACAAATAGGTGTTACCAATCCCGGTAGAGACGTTGCAGAATTTTACTACCTAATTAATACTTTCAATATTAGTGTCACGTATTAGCCTTCTCTCGTCTTTTATGAGTTGGACAGCTGTAAAGCAGTCGATCTATTCTTCAAAAAAGTACCCGGATCAACAAATTTATACAGTGTTTTACGGGCTATTCGGTTTCCCCCAAGGATCGAATTCTAGTAGTGCAAAAGTCCTTTCGAACACACTTCCTTATATGCGCAGGCAAGTCTTTTTAATAGTGGCCCTGTAGGATTTTATAACGACCGTCTGTGTTGCTTTCTACTCGATTCATTTGTCTATTACCACTTTTCTGTTGATCTTACGCACATACTACCACAGACTACTTAGAGATGCAAGCATATCTTACGCACCATTAGGATTGAGCAACGCTCTGCAGGATGTAAAATTTTAATATTTTCTTTGATTTCAGAGTCACTCTAATCAGCTGGCAATTCTTTTATTATAACCGTACTGCGTACGGATAACATTAAAAAGATGAAACCGAAGCCTCAAGTTTTGGGTATTAAACAATTAATTTGTCAATTACCTTGTTAATTGACTAAAAAAGTAATTGCAATTAAATTAATCGCAATTAAACTTTTAATTGCACCTTGCAATAAAATTTATTTGATTAACACGTCATGTCAATTGTAACTCACAATTAAAATAATTGCAATTAACTTTTTAGTTGTTTTATAAAACAATTTTAAACTGACAATTAAATTTTTGTATCAAAACGAAATTAGTAAAATGTTTAGAAAAATTAAAGTCTCAGACGAATAAAAAGTGGTCAAAAGCTGTAAGTATAGCTTAATTTTTCTAAATCTTTCCTTATACATAAAAACTACAACTACTACAACTACAGGAATAGAGACACTATTCTACTATCCTCGTGTTGGTCCCGGGCTCCTTTGAAGAATAGGTCAACTGCTGTTCTGCCAGGTAGGTCGTAAAGGGTCTGGTACCACCACCTTACCTATTCCTGCCACAATAGCGTCAGTGCTTGTCACTGTCGTGTTCGGGTTTGGATGGTAAAGTAGCCGGTAAACTTATGCATGTAGCATTAAATCTCGCCACAAGATAGCAACGCACCATTAACACGTTTGGTGTCTATAGGCGATGGTTGACTCTTTCTATCAAGAGACCCATCTGCTTGTTTGCTATCTTAAGATATAAAAACAAAAAAAAAACAATCCAGAGCCACACGAGTATATTATATACCATCTGTATATTATACAGCAGTATTTTTTCAATTGTTTTGTGAATTCAAATTCACAAAACAATTGAAAAATAATTAATTGTTAATTGTAGTAAATTACAATTAACAATTAAATAATTGTTAATTGTAATTTTCTACAATTATAATCGATTAATTGTTAACTGTATTAGTAACAATAAACAATTAATTTAAGTCTCTAAGTTCGTGGTTTTTGTTAATTTAAGAACTAAAATAAACCAGGGGCCGCTTGCACGAAAATGCTTAAATGCATTTAGTCCCTAAAACATGTTTAGCAAATGTCAAAACGCTTTAAATGCTGTCACTTTAAACGTATTTAGTGACTTATAAAAATAACTGCGTTAAAAAAACCGACTTTAAAAACTCAAAAGTAAGAAATAATAAATATTTAATACTAGCGACCTGCCCGCGGTTTCACCCACGTAGCTTTTGTTCCAGTGGGAATATCGGAAAGGATTATATACTAAAACCTTCCCTAAGAATCAATCTATCTATTAAAAAAACCGCATCAAAATCCGTTGCGTAATTTTAAAGATTTAAGCATACATAGGGACAAGACAGAGAAAGCGACTTTGTTTTATACTATGTAGTGATTAATTAAATACTACCTATTATTTATATGTGCTATTTACTAATAGGTTTGAAGTCGGTGCCAAGCCAATTTAATACTTACACCGGCAGACACGCGCGGGCAGACGTCGTTGACGAAAGTCTTGAATAAGTACATAAAATTTTTGAAAAAAAGAAAATAATTATTTGCAAGAATGTGACCGTTACAAGTTGTTAAAAATTAATTAAGCTACCAACATTTTCTACTATTATATGGTGTCAATTTGAAATTAAAAAATTTGATGCTTTTAGCTTAATTGATAATTTTACATTAATTCACATGACCATTTAGTTTAGGAATTCTGTTGAATACATTTTCGTAATTATTTTTTTCAGTATTCTTCGTATTGATTGAAGCTGCTTCTAATAATAAGACTTAATTGCTCTTTATTATGTTTATTTACGTATTTTAATTTTTAAAGTAGGAATTTCATTGTATTAATTTGCTCGTATTCATTTAAGTAATTAAAACATTATTATTTGCTTAAGGCTTGGCACCGACTTCAAACCCATTAGTAAATAGCACATATAAATAATAGGTAGTATTTAATTAATATTAAATATTTATTATTTTTTACTCTCGAGTTTTTGAAGTCGGTTTTTTTAACGTAGTTATTTTTATTTAATACTTTTTAGTGTATTGTTAACTTATTTTGGGTAGACCTACAACAGGTGCTGCGCGCCTTAACAAATATAGATCTCAAGAAACGGGAACGAAGAAAATAGTAGGGGAGCCCAAGAGGGGATTTTGGTATTTACTCGAGCGCGGCAGATTACCACAGGAGTGGGTACCTCGCATACTGTTTAGTCTCTCCCCCAAATATAAATAAGCCCTCTCTATAGAGGGGGGTAACTATGGCAGAAAAAGAAAACAAAAGATAACTTCGGCTTCTGGAAATTGTCAGAATATATTTTTTTCGTAATTCTTACATCATTTCCTCTATAATAAAATAAAATTCAGACGCGCTCGAGAATGTCAAGACAACGTTTTCTTTGCAAATTTGTAACCCTCCCACTACCTTACGCTACACTGGAATCTTCAGATTTTCTAAATTTTAGCGGCAATTAACCCACCATACCCTAATCTAACGCACTTCAGTGTTTCCATGTCACTGATTTTTTTAAATATTTTTTTATCTGTAGATTTTTTTACCTGCCATTGAAATGAAAAACATTATATAACTTTTTATTTTTCCTATAATTTAGTCTACAAAATCCAATAAGTCCCTACGACGCTCGAGTAACTACCTATTTAGCATCTTGGTCTCCCCTACTGAAATAAAAGTAGTCGTCTCCGTAAAATTGCTCTTCGTAACATAATGTCACGTTCTTGTGAGACTATTAAAGATCGTGAAAAATGTTTGTTGGCAATGAGAGTATAATATATGAAATCACGTTTACGTCAAGAAACTTTTGAACAATATAATTCTAGGCTCGGTAAGATCCAAGAGCATCTATCAAATGGGTCCTTTGAGCAGAGAGCTAATAGACTTGATCTCATTAATAAGCCTCTATCGAACGAGTCTGCCTAGCAGAAGGCTCATAGAATTGGTCTTCATTAAGGAGCGTTTATCTAAGGAGTCCGCCAAGCAGAGAGCTCATAGATTAGAAGTGATACGAAAGCTGCGCAGCAACGTGAGAACCGGCTAGCGGCAGCACGTAAGACGTCACAAGGACTTCGTTCAATGACTGAGCGTAATTTTATAACCACCATAAGTCAATATGCTAAAGTGGCATGTACAATCTGTAAGAAATTATTATATCCAAAACAACAAACGTGATTAGTCACAACATCCTTGTGCTCGTCAACACGAAACAGACGAGCCCAAACTCGATAGAATCTTGTCATTAACCGATTTTTAACCATTTAATTACTGAGTTCCTGTAGTCACCTTCCGATTCCATCATCAGATCAGCTCTATGCCATAATAAGTTTTCATGTCATCCAATTTACATATGTATACAAAATTTCAGCTCAATCGGAAACCGAGAAGTGGATCAAATTTACTTGCGAGATTTGAATTCAGGCATCGGGATAGGTAAAATAACTAAAAAAATGCTTATAAAATAAAAACTACTGGGCCTACCTGAATCAAATTTTTATGGGATCAATTCGAAACCATTTCACATCAAACAAAAAAAGAATCACGTAAATCGGTTCAGAAACCTCGGAGAAATCGGTGTACATACATAAAAAAAATATACCGGCCGAATTGAGAACCTCCTTCTTTTTTGAAGTCTGTAAAAATGATTTAAGCATTTAGGTGCAAGCCGCCCTAAGAGTTGGTTACATTACGAAGGGCGGTTTGCACCAAAATGCTTAAATGCATTTAGTCCCTTAAACATGTTTAGCAAATGTCAAAACGCCTTAAAAGCTGTCACTTTAAAAGTATTTAGTGCAGCGAAATCAGGGCGGCTTGCATCAGAATGCTTAAATGCATTTAGTCCCTTAAACATGTTTAGCAAATGTCCTTACGCCTTAAAACCTGTCACTTTAAACGTATTTAGTGACTTAAAATGATTTAAGCATTTTGGTGCAAGTCGCCCTATGTATAGAAACATTCCTAGCGCTCAAAATTGACTTAATTTTTGATTGTACCGCGTTAATACAATAGTGCCTCTAAAGGAATGGTATTATGCTAAATGAAATAAGTTAATTATTGTTGATTTTTTCCAGTTTGAAGTACAAGATGTTTGTGTGTTCTCTTTGCTACATTAAAAACGAATTGGTCTTTTTAATAGATTCCTTCAAAATGCACTAGCTAGGCTAGGTATTTAAAGCTCAAAGGAGCTACAAGTATACAAAAACATAGATTTTTGAAACTCAAAGATTTCATAACTCTAGAATTTATTAAAAATATAATTATTTTCGTTTTTGAACAGTTGTCACCTCTGTGGTCTAGTAGTCTGGTGTCGATGTTGACCGCATTAGGTACTAGGTTTAATTCTCGTGTCCAGCTATTCGAAAAATGTGTTTTTTCAATTTTCTCATAAAAAGAACATTGCCCGGGATTGTGCTCGATTGGCGATAGGCTTGCCACCTGTCACATTATGGGGCTAAATATCCTTTCCAAATTGTGGGTGTGCTTGTACCTCAAATAGCTGTAGCTTCAAAATCGATTAGTTTAAAAATAACAAAATAATGTCAAAAAGAGTTTTTTTTTAAATGAATGTCGGAAATAAATCCCGAACGAATCAAGCAAAGCAAAAGATTCAAGTAAATTAAATTTATGTTATTTGACCAGTTTCTTAAAATCAGATTTGAAAAACGTAAAGTCTTAAAGTTATTTTAAAAATATGAAGAAGATTTAATTGGTTTTGGTCACGTAAGTCAATTTCGATCTCAATAAAAATGGTTGGACTTGCGTAACCGTCGGAATGATCATATTATTATATTGCTTTTTTAAATACAAAATCAGAAATCAGAAGTACTTTATTCAATAAAACTTTTTACAAGTTATTTTGACGCGTCAACATTTTTTAAACTACTACCGGATCGGAAACGCGGCCACACACTGAGAAGATCCGGCGGAAGAAACTCAGCGGGCTTGTCTTTTTTCATAACTTTTTTTAAATAAAATATTACATAATATTTAATTAGTATCTAATTGTTACATTAATAATAAGGATTGCCGATATGAGAGCAGTTAATCCCATGCTTTCCTGTCATCAAGGTATTCAGATATTTTATAGTAACCTTATTTACACAGTTTTGTTTTAACACATTTTTTGAATTTGTTAACTGGTAAATCTCTAATGGCATCAGGCAACTTATTGTAGAAGCGTATACTTTGCCCTATAAAAGAGTTGCTTATTTTGTGGAGACGAGACACATGCACAGCAAGATTGTTTTTGTTCCTTGTATTTAGGGAGTGAATATCACTATTCTTTTTAAATAAGCAAATATTTTTACGAACGTACATCAAGGTTTTGAATATATACTGAGAAATTACAGTTAAAATATTGATTTCTTTGAATTTTTCTCTCAGGGAGGTCCTTTAACTAAGATTGTAAATTGCCCTTATAGGCGTGCAGTATCACCATCAGTAAGCTGTCTCATTTTTTTACTGCGAATGCTGCTGAACTTAGTCTACTGGCCAATTTCTCGATATGTGGTCCCCAATGCAATTTTTTATCTACAGTAACCCCTAAAAATGTAGTTAAGTCCACAAGATCCATTTTTTCCCATTAAGTTGTACATTGGTATCTACATGCCTTTCATTAGGCGTTGAAAATTTAATACACTTAGTTTTGTTGCCATTTAGAAGCAAATTATTAACACTGAACCAGTGTACAACTTTTGAAATCATATTGTTTACTTCGTCATACTTACCAATTTGTCTTTTCACTTTAAATAAAAGTGAAGTATCATCCGCAAACAATACAATTCTATGTTTATCACCCACATAGTAAGATAAGTCATTTATATATATATATATATATATAAGAAACAGAAATGGACCAAGTATGGACCCTTGTGGGACATCCATTGTGACAGCAGCACCAGAGGATCTTATTCCGTTAACTTCAACCTTCTGAATTCTTCCATTTAAATAAGAAATCAAAAGGTCGAGAGCCTTATTTCTAATTCCATAATGGTGTAATTTCCTGTAAAATAATTAATATGCTATGATGAACACAGTCAAAAGCCTTAGATAAATCACAGAACATCCCAATCGCATCCCGTGACTCTTCCCAGGCTTCATAAATGTTCTTTAATAATTCTACACCAGCATCTGTAGTTGAGCGACCCTGTATGTCACAAAACTTAATTCAATTTTTAGAAGTTTTTAGTACATATTAAAAAAATGTAAAATATTGAAAATCGACGGGTTAAAAAATTAAGACAAATCTTTCATTGCTACCTTTCATATAGCACCCTCCCTAACTACTTTTTCAGGCCGTCAAAATTGTTGTTCTTATTTTAAATGTCACGCACCACTGATTTGAATATATTAATGCGATGTTTACCCAATCAGGGACGAGTATTGATCATACCGCCACCAATCATTATTACTTGATGGTAATAAAAAAACAAACTAGCTGTTTAAAGAAAACAAACGTCGTGGGGCCGTTTATGAAAGACATTTTGTTTGAAGTTACGAGTCTAGAGGTATTCTACTATGTCGATGATTTAGTGACTTAAAATGATTTAAGAATTTTGGTGCAAGCTGCCCTAAATATCACAAATATCGCAGGATTGGTGACGGTGACATGGACCACAAGAAACTTCTGTACTTTAAATCTATACATATAATAAAATTGTAGGAAAGTCAAAACTGTACATTGAATATTTTTTTAAAAGAATACTTAGGGTGTGATCTACAATCGATATCAAAGCCAAAAATATAGTTTTTAGAATTTTTGTCTGTTTGTCTGTTTATCTGTTTGTCTATTTGTCTGTATGTATGTCCGGGGTAAACTCAAAAAGTACTGCATGGATTTACTTCAAATTTTGCGTAAATATTATTAACAGGTCGGGTCAACATAAGCTACATATAATCACGCTATCACCTACAGGGGAGGTGCTGTGCGGAGTAAACGAAGTCCGCGCGGACGAAGTCGCTGGCAACAGCTAGTAATAATATAAGTCATATCATATTCGCTGTGATATGATATGATTCACGTTATATTTTCTATCTATGTTGTGGATTTGAAAAATATTTGCACCTTAATTAGTACTCTAATTATAATTATAATATTATTTTTCAATAAGTTGACAAAACTTAAACAAACGTGGTTCGTGAAATTTTTTTTATTATAACGTTATATCGTTTTATTATTCTTAGTTGATTAAATTAGCAATTATCATTAAACCTACTTTAGTGTTCAATGCATGCTTACATGTGGAATTATGAATAATCATCAATTTTACTTGTAACACATTTCATATGGGTTCTTTATTAATCTTAAACCTAGGCTCGCTCGGCGAAAAAAATAAATAATTTTTTGTCAGGATTGTTTGTTATATAATAGGTATCATATATTATGTATGTATTTATAATATGCTTTAAATATGTAATAGGTACCTTGAAATATGTAAGGGATGGATGAATCGGTCATGGGCATGTCACGGGTCAGTAATGCAAAATTGTCGGTTTTAAATTTACCGCGTAAAATAATTTTCAATTTATTTTCAATCTAGTGGAAAGGACTATCACGGATATTCAGATACTTTTCATTCCATGAGATAAAAATCATATGTCTGAACAGTTATAAAAATAAGTTTTATAATTTTTATTGTTTTGATAAATAACTGTGATAAATAAACATGCTTATAAGTCCTATGTTCAATAGTTGCGTAAAACGAAACAAATGAGTGTTGTTATTTTGTGAGGTCGCATAGATGGCGTATCTGTTTTGTAAACTGCGTATGGTGAACTGACGTTTTTGGTTATTTTTGTTCTCGCCTCGTGTTTACTTTAGTGTCTTATTTCGGTCCAATTGCGAATATTTTGTTGTGCAATACTCGAAAACCTAATATTTTGATTATAGGGAACCTCATCAAATCATACGTTATCGATCCACGCTTCTGGACTAGATATATGTATACAGTTTTATCACGTGGTGGTGTGATTTATATAATTCTTGTTTACCGCACAAGTAGAAACTTTGCGCATGTGCGTCTCGTCTGTAACCTCAAATTGTAGAGCGCACACGGGTTCGGCAGGTTCCGGATATCCGGGTCGCGATACAACAGTCATAGGTTTGTGATGTGCTATCGCGGTAAGAGTGCGCGCCCCGCGTGTGGACGTTGGTGATAAAGGTAAACACGCCTGCCATGGCTCAAACACAGATCTCGCGGAGCTCGGAGAGCGACGCTTGGGCACTCCTATCACTCAAATCGGCACCCTCATCGCCTTCTAAAGTGCAATGGGCACAGGAGCCGGCTCCCGTAGCAATCGCGCGGCTCGATGGACGTGATTTCGAATATCTTATCCGTCAAAACAAAGTGATCATAGGTCGGAATTCAAGTCGGGGACAAGTGGATGTGAACATGGGACATTCTAGTTTCATATCTCGCCGACATCTCGAACTTTATTATGATCATCCCGAATTCTATTTGACGTGTAACAGCAAGAACGGTGTGCTCGTGGATGGAGTTTTCCAAAGGAAGGGAGCGGCCGCGATGCTTCTGCCGAAAAGGTCAGTACACTTTCCATAGATAAGCAGAGGTCATCATTACGTTTTGTTGGAATTTCTTAGTTTTGTTTGTAAACAAACATTGTTTGTTTTTATATACCCACCTGTTGTTGTTGATTTTATACAAATTTTATATTTTTGTTATAAATCAGAGATTCACTACCTAGATCAATGTGTGTTTAATAGATTAATTTTATGTTAAACTTGTTTAAGGAAAAATAAGACAATAATTATTATGCTCATACATTTTGCTCATTTGATTGTTATTATATTAGTAATTTTCTAGAACTTGGATGATAATTATTTTGTGATACATAAGAAATGTTCATTGTACATTTTGATGATACTGAATTATAATGACAAGGTCAAATTAGATAACCTTACTATATGTTTTGATAGTTTGTTATTGTTTACTATTAAATTATTGATTAATAAATACACACATTTCAACTAATAACCTTTGCATTAACAAACAAAGTGAAATCTTGAGTGGTGATTTTATTTATATTTTTTAATAGCTGACCCAGTAAATGTGCCTTTTTGCCTTTTCAACTACTTTTATCTTTTTTCTATATTTTCTCACCTCTTAAACCTTCCCTGGACTTCAACAATTAATTCAAAACCAAAATTAGCCAAATCGGTTCAGTCATTCTCGAGTTTTAGCAAGACTAACAAACAGCAATTGATTTTTATATATATAGAAGATTTATTTTATTACATGATATGAAAACTTAGCTACTTTTTAGAAAAAATTGTGCAGATTGAGGTGTGTAGGCACAGTTAAAGTTTATATGGAGAAGTTCAGAGAACTACTATTTTAATAAGCTTAAGAAATAAATTAAAGTAATAAAAAAATATTACACATACTTTAAGCCTTTGATACACACACACATACACTACTTTGTTAAGGGTTAGTTTCTTGTCAAACTTTGAAGATATTCTTTAATAATAATAAATTTAGGGGTGGACTACCCTTAGCATTTAGGGGTATGAAAAATAGATGTTGGCCGATTCTCAGACCTACTCAATATGCTCACAAAATTTCATAAGAATCGGTCAAGCCGTTTCGGAGGAGTACGGGAACGAACATTGTGACACGAGAATTTTATATATAGGATATAAGAATAAAATACTGACTTAAATAAAAAAGAAACTAGGTAGCTGTGTATAAATGGAAATTACAATAGTTGATAAATGAGGATTTGAAATTGTGAAGAAAGGTATGCATTTTGATAATTATCATGATAATTATCAGATAATTATACCAAAATTATCAAAATCATATAAGTCTGGCAATTCCTTTTTATTTCCTGGTATTAATATTAAAAACAAGTACTCTGGTAAACAAATTATACACATTTTACAACCAAGGTAAACTTTTACTAATTTTTGTTCATAATTTCGCTGGCAAAACTTGTACGCAAAAACACAAATTAACACAAAACAATTAAACTTATGAGTTAACTATCATCATCATCAACTTCAGCAACATTAACTTCATGGGAATGGGCTGTATCTAAATCTGTTTTATTACTCTTCAAGCAACTTCTCCTTCTTTGTTATGTCCAAACACAACACAAATAAATGAGTAATTGACAGTAAGTTAATTCAGATATGAAACATGAATATGTGGGGGAATCCTCTGCTATTGACATAATGTGGTATGTGTTTGGGATACAGGCAATTATTGAATATGACATAATATACCAGTAGCAAATATTTTTAATTAAACTTATCAAAGATAATTATCAACTTATATTAATCTTGACAATTATTAAAGATAATTATCACTTGAAATCAGTTACATACAATAAATATAATATGTTTGAATTTGTTCATCTTTGGAATATGCTTTGCATTTTGGATCAGCATAAAAAATGTTATACATTCAGGCATTACTTTGTGAAAATCGATAATTAAAAAGGTGCCATTAATTAAATTAGCTATTGTCAGCTAACTGTTCTATGTGACCTCCGCTCAGTTCTAGTGCACCGAAAAGAAAGACACCTGTTCTATAAATGGACTAGCTGTTGCCAGCAACTTCATCCGCGCGGACTTTGTTTACTCCGCAAAGCACCTGGCCGCTAGGTGATAGCGTGATAATATGTAGCCTATATGTTGACCCAACCTGTTAGAAATATTAATGCAAAATTTGAAGTAAATCCATGCAGTACTTTTTGAGTTTACCCCGGACATACGTACAGACAAACAGACAAACACAAAGATTCTAAAAACTATATTTTTGGTTTTGATATCGATTGTACATCACGACCTAAGTATTCATTTAAAAAAAATATTCACTGTACAGTTTTGACTTTCCTACGATTTTATTATATTTCTATAAATGGATAAAACTCACAGATGGTCAGGACAAAAAAGTTGTTATATCGCTGGGGTCTTCTTTTTTGTCAGGACCATCTATGGTTGTTATCCATCAATAAAACCGATGTCTTTCTTTTCTGTGCTATCAAGAGATCACATAGAACAGTTTGCATATACCTAAAAGCAAATTTAATTAATTTCACCTTTTTAGTATTTTAAATATTTATCGAGTGTTATGTTTGGTTACATTTCATTAGAATTCAAGTAGATACTTATACCAAAACTATCTATTTTTTTATCTTTTACTATTTTTTATATACTGCTGCAACACTTCCATTGCTTTGCTATATACAGTGTTTAAAAAAAACTCGGTCTCATAATCATAGGTATTGTTTGGTAGCTTAATACAATCATATATATTTTATAATTTTCAGATACCTATGTATATATAGACTAATTTTCTCTGATTAAAGTAATTAATCTTCAATGATATTTCAAATATTATGGTATCAAAAAATGTTGTAATATGACAGGCGGCTACATCAAAAAGCAGACGGTCTGTTTGATGTCAAAGCCACTGAATGTCTACTTGCGGCCATTGATTCGACTTGGTGTTCTGTGTTTAAAACATTCTTTGAACTTTAGGGAAATTGAAGGGTAAAAATGAACATTTTATAATTCCATATTATTTTTATAAATTTATTACTTTTTTGCATAGAGTAATAACACTTAGAGCGATAATTGCATTCAACGCTTCGTTCATATTTTAGGCCAAAACCGTGCAATGTCCGTGTAAGCTTCGTGTAATCACTTGCGTCGTCACGCACACAAAGACTCCAAAGACTCGAATAGTGTTGCAAGTAAATAAATATTTTCCCAAGACGGTATTTAAAATATATCTACCTGACCGGTATACAAATAATCTTTCATACTATAACATTATTAATCATTTTGTATAAACTTGAAACTTACACTTTTTATTCGGTTAGGTAAAATATGTTAAATGCGGGGAAATATTCTAGATGTTCTCAAGATGATTCCAAAGCTATTTAACCTTATATTTTTTTAGTTTTTGTGCTTTTATTTGTGATTTAAAATATTTTTACCTCACTGAAATAAAGATTGTCTGTCTTTCCAATAGTATTATTAGTCATATAGAAAATTTAGAACTTACAATTTTTATTCTGGTGAGTTAAAATGAGTAGAATTACAGGAAAATGTTTTAGAGGTTCTCAAGATTTTTTTTTAAATTTTAGTAGTTAAACAGCGGTAACCAACCGGCACCGAGCGTAAATAAAAAATATGGTCAATACGAATTTACGTTATTTAAGTTATAAAAACAGTGATTGAAGTAATTCTTACAAAAAAAAACCTTATTGATATGTATCTACTAATATATTATCCTATATCATACAAATGTTTGTAATACATTGCTTGGCAAATACTTGTGTGTTATTATGTGTATGTCTGTGTGCGTGTATGTGTATGTATGTTTGTTCAAAGCTATTACCTTGGAACCTTTTTTATTTTAACTTTCATACAAATCTTGCCATGGTTCTAAAACTTAAACTAGCTTGAAAATTAGCAAATGGGTGGGCAAGCAGAAACAATACTTACGTTATAGACGAACGTTTTAAGGTAAAAATTAATCAATATTATAATAGTAATCAAGTATTTACTTAAATCAACTTAAAAAATTAAAATGTTTTAAGCTAAACGTACTATATTGGCTACTATTGGCTCTGTGCACGACTTGAGCACCACCTAGCGTCCGCAACTGTTTTAGTTCTGATCTTAGAATAATAACGCCTAGAAACCACAAAAAACAAGTAAATAAAACTGAACCAGAAACGGCTCAATTCGTTTTGCGAGTTGTCAATGCTTAATAAGATCAGGTTATATCGGACACAGTTCACGAAAAATAATTCGAAATGACTTATTGCATTATAAAGAAGTGTTCTAACACCTTAGAAAAACAAAAAAGTGAACATTTCACAGGTAAGTACTTACAATTTATAATTTTTCTGTTATGTAAATCGACTAAAAATAGATAATTTGAAACATATAACTTATCACTATACAGTTGCTAGTTGTGGAAAAAAAATTGCGCACAATATTTTTAGTTAGACCTTAATGTTAAGAAAATTAATTATTGTATTTGCTTTAACTGTTATTTATACTAAGTCTTATGAAAATAATTTACTTGAGGGTACTTTTTGATAATTCAGCATTTATTTTATTTTATTTTTTTGCCTTTAACAACACAGTAAGTCATATTTTTTTCGAATTGCGAGACCTGCACTCCGTATGACATGTATCGCGATTCTGAGCGGACGGCAAGCGCATGCGTAGCCTTTTAAGGCTACTTTGAAATGGCTTAAAACATCGCGGCCCACTCGATTTCTACGTGTTATAATTCTACGTTCCAAAGCTATTTCACCTTGGATTTTTTCGTTTTTGTGCAAATTGTGACACGAAAATATGTATACTTAATAATCAAATTATTTATTTAAAATTTTAAAAATTAAAATTAATCTCAGTAATGTAGAAATTTATAGGGTAAAATAGCCAAATTTCGGCCGCCTAACCAAATACATAACTTTCGGACCCTATTAGGCTTAAACCGTTATCGGGAAGAAAATATTAATTTTATTTTTCGTGTTAATCAATATTTAAATTTTACACTATTGATGTTTCGAATTGATTTTTGTTGAAAGCAATTCGAAACATCAATTCGAAATAAAAATATGTAAACATGTTAAGTTTTAAATGATTGACCCTCTCTATCCTGGTTTCTTTTCTATTGTCGGTCAATGTTTTCCTAATTTTAGCCCCATTTTTTTCTAATGTTAGCCAGTAAAGTATGTTTGAAATTGAAATAAGGTATTGACTTTGCATTAAAATTTACTTTAATTTTATTAAATAACTTTTGTAAACATAATATGCCCTCAATTGTTTATGGTATGTATTTAAATGATCTTTTTAATTTGATAAAAACTGTAAAAGAAAAAATCTAAATGGTCACCAATTTTAATGATTGAGTCTCTTTCTTTGAGACATAAAATAAATGAAATAAATTGATATTTTAGTCTCTTCAAAACTATGCAGAAAAAATTTGATATGTAAAAATTACATTAGATCGTTACTTGCTGGTCCTCAAAATTAAGAGAAATGAGCATTAAATATTCAATATTGTGATATGTTTTTAAATAAAACGATTTATATAAATTATTTTTTGTCCATATCAAATAATCTTCAATATAACTATTTTAGGGTACTTATTTTTATTAAGTTGTAGTCAAAGAAGGGAAACAATTTAAAGGCACTTAATATTCAAAGTTTTATTTTTCACTATTAGAATAAAACTAGAATAATTTTCTACGATTGTTAAATCAATTAAATAAAATATATCGCTAGGAACAATTGTATAAAAAATATTGAGACTTTAATTTGATTGAATTCTATCATCAAATTTAAGTGTTATCATTGTATAAAACTTAATTTACATTTTCATTAAAACAGCAATAAGTTTATATGTTATAATTTTCATTATAAGTATCAAACAAAAATTCTACCTGTTTTTGTATTAAAGAATAGTTAAAGCTAATTTATTTTTTGTTCTTTTAAGTACCTATAAAGTGTCTTCGCAAAAACTTAGCTCAGAATTCTGTCAACCTAACTTAGATTTCTGAGATTAACAGCTGTTGTACTGAAGACACCCAATGACAAGATAAATATCTAACCACAGACTACTAAGGAGAGAACTGATTGCTTACGTTAACCTTACCTAAATTCCAACTTTATTTAACTACTATTCCCCAAGTTAAAAAAATATTTATTAAATGCGGATAAATTAAGCAGTTGATATAGAATCTTAAGAAACACATTAAACTTTAAGATAATAATTAAAAAACGATGTATGAAGTCTTGCCCGCGTTCTTAACAGTTATGTGGAATATTAGCTTAATTATCAGTATAAACATATTAGGAGGTCGACATTAGGCGCAGACCGATTTTAGGGCACGTTACCCTACATGATTTCGTGGATAAATACACGTGAACAAATAATGCAGTACGATGGCATATTATTTAATAAGAAAATTTTTAAAAAAATGACTGGTAGTGACAGAGTTTTTTTCTGATGGTCACTGTGGCATCCAGAATGCTAGTTGGAACATTTTTTTTTGTCTTCTAAAAGTCCTCATTACATACGAATAAATGCTTCATAATATTGGTCTGACAAACGGATTTGTAATATTTGTGCCAGTATAATGGGTGAGTCTCAACACTTAAAAACTATTTTTTATGCAAAAGCAAAGTCCAGGCTATGTAATATCGCACATAAAATAGGAATATACATATTATTAATTATAATGAAAATAGGTAAAAACAAATACGTGGTAGAATATTTTTCCATTTGGCTGGCAACATTTTGAATATCGTTCTACTTAGATATTTATGATTTATTTGTTTGGATTTTATACAAAAATATCCGATTCCAAGTAGTTTTTATCGGTGAAATGTTATCTTCAAGTCCTAAATACGCTTTTGTGAAGCACGGTGACAGCATTTCACCACACAGTAACTCACATTTTTTGAAATTGTGAGAGCTGTACTCCGCGTGGCACGTGTCGCATGCCTGAGGGGCCGGCGAACGTAAGAGGCCTTTTCAGGCTTCTTTGAAATGGCTTAATATTACGCGGGTCGACTCGGTTTCTATGCGTTATTATTCTATGCTTTTTTGATAATATAATTGACCAGTTTATATTTCTTTGCTATATGCATGACATTGCTAAACTTGTATAAGGATCTTTACATCCTAGATGCAAAGATAGCAATATCATGAAATCTATAGATATTTTTAAATGAATTGATAAAACATCAATGAGTCAGTAATTCAAATTATATTTATTCAAATTTTTGAGGTGTTATGTTTGTAATGCTCAAGCAAGATACCAAAAATGTAAAGTTATTCTTTTGTGTTGCTCCAGAGGGATGTAGACATAAAACTATGTATTGGTATCGAAACCATTCGTTTAATTTAAATTCGCCTTTGGATTTCATATTAACAAAAATTAAAAGAATTTTCTTAATTTTTATAGTTAATGTTATTTTTAATATATAATAATTAATTTGTAGTCTACTAAGGATTTGAAGTTTTCCAAAACCAAGTTCTGTAAATGAAACTTTAATCATTTTGTTTTAATCATGAGTGATAAAGTCTCTCAAAGCAAATAGAAGCATGGGTACATGGCTGATGCAATATTTAGAAATACTATCTGTTCATAATGTCACTGTTTGATATTGTTTTAAAATAGAAACATTTTTGTAATAAATGTTATATATAATAAATAAATGTTGCAGTTTTTATGTGTGATTTAAATTATATTAAATAATTGAAAATTAACCTTAAAGTATTATGGTTTAGTGATTAGCTGGTTTGGCTTAGATTATGAGGTTCCGAGTTTGATCCCCAGGTCAGGCAAAAGTGCTATGTTTTTGAGTTTTTTTATTTTTTTATTTTGGAGAATGGAGTGTTGAGAATTCACTGAACATTGTCATATTTTATCATTTTGAAAGTTTATTTGAAAAAATGTTCTTTACATATATTTATTTCGACATATTATATTCTTTACATATATTATTTCGACCGCCCCGTTGGTCGAGTGGTTAGCGATCCTGACTACGCGATCGACGGGGCTCGGGTTCGATCCCCGTCGGGGACAAGCATTTGTGTGATGAACATAAATGTTTGTATTTCCGGGTTTGGGTGTATGTATATTAAATATATTCTTGTATATGTATTTCTATGTATTAGTATCGATGACTAACACCCATATCACAAGCAAATAATTTGCTTACTTTGGGGTTAGATCAGTTAGTGTAATTTGTCCCTTGAATATTTATTTATTTATTTATTTATGTCATTTAAAATAATAAAAAATATTATAATTTAAATAATTCTATTATTCCAGCTAGGGGCCGTTCATAATATACATTCTCATAGAAAGGGTCTCATTAAGTATGACAAAGGGGGATGAGGGGGTCTAGGGCAATGAAGTTCGCCATTCATTAAAACGATTATAGATATTTCGGTGTATTAGCAAAATCCTTGAACTTCTGATTAATAGAAATATTATTTATTTGTTGGTTATAAAATATATTCATTGGTTCATTTAAATATTATTATAAACACGAAATAAATATTTTATAATTATCAAAATTTGTGTACTATCATTTGAAATTAATCATATTCGGCAGGGCTTCTTAGTTTTTACATTTGTAATGAAGAACTCATCAAAGTAAATACCATGCCCATATCTGAAGAACTAGGGAGAGATGCAACTTAATACACAGGTACTCAATCTAAGCTAACCATTAATTCACATGGTGTGACAGGTGACCACTTTGTGAACAAAATTGAGCACATATCTAGCTAGTGTTGTGCTTTTCTGTATAACATAAATTGCATATGATTAGTCATATGCAATTTATGTTTTTCAGAAAAGCTTGAAACTTATTCAGACCCCATGTATCTTCACTAGAAGCCAATATGTTAGATTACTCAGGCTACATGGTAAAAATACAATAATATTTGTATGTTAAAATTGATTCATAAAATAAAATTCCTAAAATCAATGGTGGTCAAGATGAGATAGGTACAAAAAATATGTAGTGTAACACACTCGAACCGGGTTCATAATGTGGAGTTGAGAGAGAGGTTAGGCTTGAAAGAAAGTGTTGGTGTAAAGATGAGAATGGGTATGCTCTGTTGGTTCAGACATGTAGAAAGAATGGTAGATGAAAGGTTAACAAAACAGATATACAATGCGAATGTGGAAGGATGTAGGTACTGCGGAACACCAAGACTGACATACCATAATCAGATTGATCGAGTACTGTCAGAAGGTGGTGTCAAGTGTCTTCGCAACTGGCATGTGTGTATGAAGAGAGTGATAAATGTAAAGGAAGCGAGACAAGCCTGCAAAGATCATGATGTATGGCACTTGGCTCTCTCTGCCTACCCCGTAAGGGATCTGGCGTGAAAATATGTATGTATGTATATTTGTATGCTATAATGTCATAATAAATCAAAAAAGATTGATTCACCAATGAAAACAGTTTAAGAGTTATCATTTGCATTTTGTTTTTTAATATTTTTTTTAATAATATGTAAGATTTTGTGGGAATTTACATTGCCATATTATAAGAATTTGTGTGACGGCACTAGTGCATAATAAATAATTTGAAAAGATGGTTCTAGAAAATTTAATATGAATACATGTTTACCATAATTTTATATGTTAGCATGACTGAAGTGTGTATTTTTGTTAAAAATAATTGAAATATAAACTAAATATTTGATGACAATGCAACTATTTCTTTCTTAAAATTGGCATTGGCAATTTTATTTTCTTAGTTACATTCCAAGCTCAATTCAACAGACAACAATGACAGACAACTCTTATTGTAGAAGGTATTGGTATTGTTGCAAATAATCTAGAAACGTGAAGAGTTGAAGAGCTGGTGAGATCTAGAAATAAAAGAAAGAGAGTGTTACTTCTATTGATAAACAAATAGCAGACCGTTACACGAATAGTTATGCCATAATTGACCTTATCGCTTAGGGCATAAGGGAAATGAAATGAAAATGCGTGTACTGGGACTTGTTTACATTAAAATAACTTGTTTACGATTAGCTTTTTTTATGCGTAGATGATTCCGGAATAATATCGAACTTTACCTTGGGTATAAATAGGGATGTATTGACAAATAGAGGGCAGTTTTTATACAGCGATCGGAAGCAATAGTACGGGCGACCAGTGCGAGTGAGTAAGAGAAGTGTTTTCTTCAGCGTAGTCAGTTAAATTTAGTGTTAATACAATGAGTGTGACTAGTGTGTATAGTGTATTTACGTATTGCATTGTGGTATTTTATATATTTGTGTTGTAAATACACGGTTTGAACATAAGTGGTGCTTTCTTGCACAATTAAGAACCCAGAAGCACGTAACAATATTACACTAATACTGTACACAAGTGAGATATTGCTAAACTTTAGCTTACAATATTGTGCTTAAATCACTTGTTTATAATCTGAGATTTTAAATTGTGAATAAAATCAAATGAATTTATTTGTTTTAACAATTAAGGATAAATCTGTTATTTAAATCAATACTTTTTTATGTAAGACAGGCAAAATCTCATTATTAGTTACTTACTAACCATTTAAGTGCACATTTTAAGAATTTCTCAAACAGTAAATAAGTTGTTAAATAGGATTTTTAAAAACAAACAAATCTTGCCTATTTGTAATGTTAATGTAAATTTTACCAAATAACAAGCAAAGTCGACTTCAAAAACGAATTGGTGAGATGTTGGACAGCATTTTACTTTGAGGATGGCAGTAAAGTAACTGTGTATTTGAAATAGTTAATAGCAACACATCATTATTGTTAGTTTTTGAACTATGTATAAGGAAAAAGCAAAGCCTGTGCTTGCTGGAATGAATTTTTTTAAAGTAATATTTTCTTATGGGAGGGTAAACCATTGCGTTACGTAATGTGTTACGACACCAGTCTGTCAGGCTTCCATTTCTCTCATGCATATGACAAAGGCATCCTGAGAGGCTTTTTTTCCTTTTTTTTCAGATGGGAGCTATATGGGAAAAAATGTCTGATCGACAAATTATTTTCCTTTAGCTATGCACTAACAACTGCGCTAAATTAATCATGTACATAGGTATATAAGGAAAAGATATGAGAGAAAAAAGAGAGGGTAGAGATCACACACCATATGAATACTAATAGACACGGCATTGGGAAGGAAACGTGTTGCCGCTCATATGAGCAAACGCTCATATCACTGTCAAAAGAGTCATACATTTGTAGATATATTGTGAAAAAATAGAAATACTTAAGCTATGTTTTTTATTATTTTATTGTACTAAATGAGATGATAAGGCTTGAAACACCCTTGGAGTGATTTTATTTCATTGGTAAGTAGTAAAAGTCTGTATTTTTGGGTGTAAATGCAAGCTACACTCTCAAACTAGGAAATTGGCTTGAAAGTGTATCCATATAACTAATCCGTGGTAGATGTATTTAAAGGCTTGTGTGTCTTAATACAATTTTATTGCTATTCTTTCATTTTGCTTGTTATTTGATAAAATCTATACTAATACTGCCCGCAACTTCGTCCGCGCGGACTTCGTTTACTCCACACAGCTCCCCCGTAGGTGCTAGCCTGATAATATGTAGTCTATATGTTGACCCGACCTGTTAGTAATATTCATGCAAAATTTGAAGTAAATCCATGCAGTACTTTTTAAGTTTACCCTGGACATACATAGAGACAAACAGACACAAATTCTAATAACTATATTTTTTGACTTTGATAGTGATTGTAGATCACGCCCCAAGTATTCTTTTAAAAAAATATTCAATGTACAGTTTTGCCTTTCTTACGATTTTATATGTATAGATAAATACGTAAATTGAGTGAAACACGTAAAATGTATATATGAACACGTGATCTTATGATATAAAAAAACATCTTATGATATAAAAAAACAAACAAATCTTACCTATTTATAATCTATACAAGATTATAAATAGGTAAGATTTGTTTGTTTGTAATGAATAAACTTAAAAGCTACTGCACCAGTTTTAAAAATACTTGCACCAATATAAAATTACATTATTGCTGAATCTTATGTTCTTTTTTTTACTTGACTAAGTAAATCAAGTAATGTGTCTAGGACACGTGAATAAAGGAGTGTGGGAACAGCTTTTTTTTGTCATAAGATAGCCACCAAGCAGATGGGTCTCCTGATGGAAAGAGACAAACATCACCTATAGACGCTAATGGTGTTAATGGTGCGTTGCTATCTAATGGCGAGATCTAATGCGACATGCATAAGTTTACCGGCAACATTACCCTCCAAACCGGAACACGACAGTGACAAGCACTGAGGCTATTGCGACACAAATAGGTAAGGCGGTGGTACCAGACCCAAGCGAGATAATGCAGAACTCTTACGTCCACAATGCAGAACCATCTTTTACGTCCTGTCCGGAAGAATGGCAGTTGGCCTATTCTTTAAAGGAGGCCGGGACCAACACATGGGGGAGCTTGTATAATAAATAGGGAAAAGATTTATGTTCCTTCTGGATGTCTTTATACTGTGGTGGCTGGAGTAGCTACTGATACCCATACGCACAACCTGAAGAATGGCTGTGTGGTATTCCCACGTTGATAGATAAATAGATAAGATGTCCTTATTTTTTAATTTATGTTATAAACTTCATTTTAGCATAGTAAACATGCACGCTAAAGCTAAGTATCAATAATTACATCTGATAGTGTTATCTGAATAGGTCATTAAACTATTAGTCTAGTCTATCCTGAGATTGATGTTGTTTATATAATAAACTGTACCTACTTTAATTTTTAAGTGAAATTAAGCTTTATTATAATTATAAGAAAGTTTATAATTAAATTAGCGTTTTTATCACAGATTTGATAACTATATTAGGTGTACAGTTTTACTGTAGATTTGGGGTTTTGTGAACCTATTATCTATTTGTATTTCTCTATGTTTGGCTTCCATGCCCTAGTTGTCTAGTAATAGTAGCAACAGTGGATGTTACTTTGGGGGCTGTGGCTCACCTAATGAAGGGTACCTGATTAATCAAATTAATATCAATTTTGCCAAAAAAATCTGTAGTCAAGAATATTGTGAATCTGTATATTAATATGTGGAGCAGAAACGTACGGAGTTATATTATGTAGGATGTTTTGATCACAATTCTTTTAATCTTAATATGTATGTATGTATTAGGGATGAATCAACATGCATTTCAGCCGATAAAATATTGATATTTATAAAAAAATATCGCCCATACCGATACGGAATGTGAAATAAAAATTGTGAATTTAAAAAGAGGCAAAATTACTTATGATAATAGAATTTTTATTTAGTATGATTAAATTGATAACCGATCTGAAATCAGAAAACAAAAATTTGTAAATTAGTCGACCATGCAGGCCATCCCTAAAACTTCCCGCTAAATTGCCGTATTTAATTATTTAAGCTTGAAAGAGCAAATCTATACCTAAGCTTAGATATTTTTTTAAGCTCAAAAATGTAAATTTTGTTTGTAACGATTTAACTCAATAACTACTTACTGATTTTCAAAGTTCTTTCACTTTTAGAAAGCTATATTATTCCGAAGTGACAAAAGCTACTTTTTTACCTGATTGAGCAAACGGAAGTACCTAATGTTTTTTGATCACGCGGACGAAGTCGCGAGTGACTGCTAGTCTTTAATAATAACGATACTACTGAACGTATTTATTTCGAATTAGCTCGGCTCAGGCTTAAGCTCAAAATATTTAATATATCGTTACCATTTTTTAACAGTTAGATTGTTTCTATTGTTATATTATAAATTACTATCAGTCTCAATGTCGTTTAATTATTTTTTACGCCACTAATTACCAGTATCATCTCTGTCACATCCTCATAAAATAGCCGTTTTACCCCTGCGGGATTAATTGCCTTCAGGTTGGGTACCAATGTACTATATACAATAGTAAAGTATCTTCACGCCCGTATCCATAAGAGGTAGGCAGAGGAACAACCAGAATAAACTGAAGATATTTAGTCCTACATGTGATAGGTGGCAATCTTGTCGCTAATCGGACACTTACGCAATCCCCGACAACGCTGTTTTTATTACAACACCGAAAAAACACATTTTTGATTTGCCCGACCCGGGAATGAAACCCAAGACAGGTCAACATCGACAACGGACCACTAGATCACAGAGGCGACCACTATAGAATAATAATTCTATACATAAGTTGCTCTAGAGGCTGTTCCGAAGTGTTAATCAGTTTGAAGTATTTCTAGAATTGAGATAGTAGGCATTGTACGTATGTAATATTTATTGATCAGACGCCGGATTTAGAGTTAGCGGCGTAGGTTTATGTAATATGGAGACTATTGAGAGATTATTAAACCTATCCAAGGCTCGGTACGCCATGTTGAGCGGCGGTATCTATGTCACATGCAATGTAACGTCGTGTCTACACCGGCCTTGGTGGTGTACTCGTTTACAGAATTATTAACGTGTGCACTCGTACACGCACTTTGGCTTTCTTTCTATTTGTGTTGTACTGGACATACACGATGACTTTTTAGGGTTCCGTAACTGAATACAAAATTAACGGATCCTTTATAGGATCACTTTGGTGTTCGTGTCTGTTAAGACTCTATCTCGGGGATGCGTGGAAGTATCGAGTAGAAAGTAAAACAATACACTCAGATATGTTGACTCCCGGAATGCCAATACTGTCTGAGGCCGTCAAGAGAGTATTCTCAAATCGAGGTGACACGACAAAGGATGTCTTTTTTGCGGTGAACAGGCAAAGCTGCGTCTTCTTGGAATTAAATGTAACAAGGTTTTGGCGGCCCTATTTCGAGACATTGGTAAGTCGATTCTCGACTTCTCGAGTCCCTTAAGGCTGTGAAAAAAATAAATTTTCTAAGTTAACGCAAAAATAAGATATGGCCGTTTATGCCGCAAAACAAACAACACATAAGAAACTACGCAGAAACTTAATTTATAAATAATTTTAAAAATGTATGCATTATAATAATAACGTGGTCTTTTTGCGGATAATGGCATGAAAACTGTTAAACGACTTCACTCTTTGGCATTACGCAGAGATGTAAGTTCGCTCTGCATCTTTATCGCATCTATCATGGAGAGTGTTCCGACTAAATTCCATCATCGGACATCGCGTCAAAATTTAAAGTTCCACTCTCACCATCTCGATGTCTGTAAATCCACAACCGTGCGGTCCTCCCGACATTTTTTGCCTCGCACTACTCTTTTGTGGAATGAATTACCTGGAAGGGTTTTTCCAAACAGATATCACTTGGGTACTTTCAAGAAAATGGCATACTCATTTTTAAAAGGTTGGCAACGCAACTGCAAGACCTCTGGTATTGCGGATGTCCATGGACGGCGGTCATCACTCGCCATCAGGTGCACCTCCTGCTCGTTTGCCTGTTTCCTGTTTAATAAAAAAACCGTCCGTCCTTGTCAGCGCAAACCTCTGATACACTGCAATAACGCGGCGGCCTCAACAACATTCTGAAAGTGTTGTTGAATTGTATACGCAGGATACTTATAGGGGCTTTTTTTGGTATAAGTAAAGGTTAACTGCTGTGTAGCTACTACCTGTGTAAATGCACTGACGAAACACCAACCGTATCTGAAAAAATTTTATACATATTTCGATTTTCGACACTCTCAAAGGAATCAAAATTTATAGGCATTTTCCGTAGACATGAAATTTGGCAAGTAATATCGTCTTATACTACAAATACAAGGAAAAATCTGAAAACATTTGTAGCTAAAGCATAAAAATACTATTCTTTTTTAGGGTTCCGTTCCCCAAAAAGTAAAAACGGGCCCCTGTTTCTAATCCTCCGCTGTCTGTCAGTCCATCGGTCTGTCTGTCACCAGGCCGTATCTCATAAGCCGTGATAGCTAGAAAGCTGAAATTTTCACAAATTATGAATTTCCGTTGCCGCTATAACGGCAAACACTAAACATAAAAAATGAAAATATTAAAGGGGGTCCCCATACAATAAACCTAATTTTTAAGCATTTTTTTTACTCGATCTTAAACAGGTAGAAACTTGAATAGGTTTGGTACGGAACCCTTAGTGTGCGAGTCCGACTCGCATTTGGACGGTTTTTTAAAGTACTTTAAAAACTGAATTTTGAAAAAAAAAAAACGGTAAAAATTGTGAGACTCGATTTTTGAATTATATATTATGTGTTTACGAGTTTATCTTATACTATAAATACAAGGAAAAATCTGAAAACATATAGTCCCTATGTAAAGTTCTTGGAGTAACGTAAAAAAAAATTGTTTTTGGGTAACGTGTTGATCCGGGTTCCTTCCAAGAATGAAAGTTTTACTGTTAGGCTTTTCGTAAAAGACGAAGTAGGCTCATAAATTTTTCTAACATCGTTACTTCTAACTAGAGAGAGTGTTCTCATTTGCTTATGTGCTATGAATTATGATGATGAACTATATATCTGTTAGGGGTTTCGTAAAGGCAATGATCAAAATAATTTTTATTAATATTTTAATCATCTATCTATGGGGTCTAGTGGTCCAGTGTTGATGTTGATTAATTTTAATAACTAAATGGCACCCATTTTCATGCACATAAATATATTTCATTTCATAAATAATGCTATAGTGATGATATTGGGCATTTTAAGGGTTTTCCAGTTTAAGCCATGATATAACTTTCCTAGTGGCTAGCGTAAGTGGAATCATGACTCATCTGATGGATATGTTTACACAGACATAACGGAAAAATTAGGTACTGTCTGGCTTTTGAAGTTAGGCCGGTTACGGAACTATGACGCATCCATCGTGAGATCCGTCGCATCTTATAGGACACCTCACCAGTGCAGTACCTACATTACAGCTTATTGGCTCAGCTTTGCAGCCCGTATTGTAATCATGTTCTTTTTTTATAAATCCCATGGGATAATAATATTTTCAGGGATAAAATATAGCATAAAATATTATAAACTAGGTATTCCAGGTTATCATCAGTAATTTTGGCGCGACTGAGTAACATACATCCATCCATTCATCCAAACCTCCAAACTTTCGTATTTATCTATATACATATAATAAAATCGTAGGAAAGTTAATGTATGCCCGGGGTAAACTCAAAAAGTACTGCATGGATTTACTTCAAATTTTGCATGAATATTAGTAACAGGTCGGGTCAACATATAGGCTATATATTATCACGCTATCACCTACGGGGGAGGAGCTGTGCGGAGTAAACGAAGTCCGCGCGAACGAAGTCGCGGGTAACAGCTAGTAATATATAAATAATTAATATCAATGCGAAAGTATTGATGGTTGGATGTTTGTTACTCGATCACGCAAAAACGGCTGAACCGATTTAGATGAAATTTAGTACACAATATGTAGATGATGACCTGGAACAGCACATAAGCTACTTAGCCCGGAAAAATTACTTGTTCCCGCGGGATTCACCAAATTTTATACCTAAGGCAGCGGGCTGCATGGTGCAGCTAGTGAAAGCATATATTATGATATTGGACTTAAACTTGCTGAATACCTTATTTCGTCAAATCCCCAATCTTATACCACGTTAGTCCGGGCGCTCTTTGAAATATAGTCAATCTGCCAGGCAGTTCGTGAAGGGCGAACGATTAACGACGATCTATATGTGTCAAGACCATCTTAAAGTTAAGCAAAGTTTCGCCCTTGTTTGGTACCACGTGGTACCACTGCTTTACCTGTTCCTGCTGCAATAGTCAATGCTTTTCACTGTCATGTTTCGGTTTGGAGGCTTAAGTAGCCTGTAAACTTTTGTATGTTGCTTTACTATCTCGTCACTCGGATAGCAACGCTCCATTTGTATGTGTTTGTAGGCGATTGTTGTCTTTTTTAATCAGAGTGCTAAGTGTGAGTTTTTCTTTTCACATTCGATCGTGAGCGCGTTTCGAGTTTACTAGGAATTTGTATGTGATTTGTACAGCGCCACCTAGTGGTAAACGTGAGAAACCAGTTTACCACTAGGTGGCGCTGTACAAATCACATACAAATTCCTAGTAAACTCGAAACGCGCTCACGATCGAATATGAAAAGAAAAACTCACACTTAGCACTCAGGACTCAGGAGAACCATCTGCTTGCCCGTTTGTAGACTATATACTACGGCTGGTACCTACATCCATACATATTTGCATTGTGTATCTGTTTTATTATTATTCAATCTACCATTCTTATGTCGTGTACATGACATGCCATTTCTTATGTTCAAACGACGAATAAACTGATGTTATCAGTATAGCCATACATGTATAATACTACTGTATTACTCTTCTCATCTTATCCATGGAAGAAATTATCACGAAATAAGGTAACGACTGATAAGGCAGCATTACTTCTGGTCTTAGCCTGTCCCTTTGGACGAAAGGAAAGAAAATACTTGACTAATATTTTTTCCGCCTTTATTTATTTTTATTAATAGGCACGAAAAATTACTATTAATCAAAGTTATCAAGAAAAATATTTTACTTATCGTAATTTTTCACTGCATTTATCCATTTTTTGCGTTTGAAGATTATCGACGCAGCGTTTAAAGAACTTTCCGGGAAACAGTAAAATTTAATCTCAGTATCTTAATATAGTATATGTGTAATACTAGCTGTTGCCCGCGACTTTGTCCGCGCGGACTTCGCTTACTCCGCACAGCTCCTCCCCCGTAGGTGATAGCGTGATAATATGTAACCTATATGTTGACCCGACCTGTTAGTAATATTCATGCAAAATTCGAAGTAAATCCATGCAGTACTTTTTGAGTTCACCCCGGACATACATCGACTTTCCTATGATTTTATTATATGCATATAGATTTAAGTTTGGATGATCTATTCAGGCGTTCAAGCACGTATATGTAATAAATCACGTAAGTGTATATACATATGTTTGTATATTTGTCTATGAATTTCTTGGAAACTAAAATCCATATCGAGCTAATTCTTTTTGTTTTCAACCAAGTATATTTCAACTTAGGGAACAGTCAAAGTTTCATCAAAATCGGTTCAGTGGTTTTTGTGATATGAGTATAGTTGATATTTGAAATGTTTATTTTTTTAAATTACACGCTGATGGCTCCGTTTTAGAACACAATCTCTCACATCGCCAATACTAACGTGATCCGCGAGTCAAACCCCAAAAATGTTTGTAACACTTTCATTTTGATTGCTCCTCTGAAATTTATATATTTATTCGTGAAATAAAAACTTTATACTCCTTTTTACGACAAATATACGAACGGAGGATATAAAATTTGGCATAGATAAAGTTTATAATTATTGTGGAGGACTGCAGAAACTTAACACATACTTTTAAATAATTTGCATTATACATTTATGTGATACACATCGCACCTCCGCTCAAATAGTGTAACAATTCAAAAAATCGTAAAAATCACTTTTTTGTACCATTCGTATTGTATTTGCCATAGTTTTATCTCGAATGGTGATCTACTACTGTTTTCAATGATTTGATACTAGAACGGCGCTAGTGACGTTTGTGGCGTTGGCTGGAAAAGCTAAAAAAATAGACAGGAGCAACTTTAAACCTTTTATACTCGAGAATCGTTTTTTTTGACTTGTGACACTATTTGATCGGAGGTGCGATATGTACAGTATTTCCTTTACCTCTAAAGTCTGTTGCCAAACTTAACAGCGATTTTATTGTTTAATTTATGGTCGAATTTCGACCAGAGTGCGATCGCTAGTAAAATTAAATATATAATGCATGTAACAAGTGCAAACAGCGATTTTATTGTATGTTTATATCTCGTTTTTGCCGCAACCTTGGCATCGAGTTGTTGTCATGACAGCTAGATCCGCTCCCAGTGTAATAATAATAAACAATCTTCACAATCTGACTTGTCAGATATGTTTGGAAGCTGGAAATGGTTTTTTGGCAGGTGGATTTTGAACCGATTACCCAGGAAAGAGGTGGTTCTCAATTCGGATGATTATTAAATGTGCATATGGGTGATTCCGTTCTAACTGTGATATTCAATGTCCTGTATTGTTTGTTCTCACAGGTCATTAATTAATAATTAATTTATGAAATTTTTGTGTTTATTGGAAAATTATAAACATATTTCAACATTATTTTCCTATAATATAACTTGCCACTTACAGAAAACTTACAATATATCACTTAAATGTCAGTACCGTGTCATGTCCATTTCTAGAATTTATTTATAAATTGTTCGTTTTTTTGTCGTAAACATTAGAATTTATGAGGTAGTTAGTTTATATCATTTATTACGACAAAAAAACTAACAATTTATAAATAAATTCTAGAAATGGACATGATACGGTAATGACACATATCACAGTTAGAACGGAATCACCATATGTTTTTTTGTATCATAAGATCACGTGTTTATATATACATTTTACGTGTTTCACTCAATTTACGTATTTATCTATAGGTACATATAAAATCGTAGGAAAGTCAAAACTGTACATTGAATATTTTTTTTAAAGAATACTTGGGGCATGATCTACAATCGATATCGAAGCCAATCATCATGCAAAATTTGAAGTAAATCCATGCAGTACTTTTTAAGTTTACCCCGGACATACATACAGACAAACGGACAAAAATTCAAAAAACTACATTTTTGTCTGTTTGTCTGTATGTATGTCCGGGGTAAACTTAAAAAGTACTGCATGGATTTACTTCAAATTTTGCATGAATATTACTAACAGGTTGGGTCAACATATAGACTACATATTATCACGCTATCATATACGGGGGAGGAACTGTGCGGAGTAAACGAAGTCCGCGCGGATGAAGTTGCGGGCAACAGCTAGTATAATATGATAAGGAAGAATTATGTTCAGGCGTAATTCTGTTATGTATAAAAGGAAACTAATTTTTAACCGACTTTTAAAAAGATTATCAATTCGGCTGTATGTTGTATTTTATGTTTGTTATCTCAGAACTCGGTCGTTTATAGACCGATTTTGAGAACTCTTGTTTTTTTTGAGAAGGTATACTCTCCTTGTGGTACCATTTTGGCGAAGATGTGATACAGGTAGAGTTTACATATCGTTTGGTCCCATATAAATATAGTGAAGATCTGTTTTAGATATCCAGAGATAGAAGAGGTTGGAAGGCGGTTGTTTTAGGCTTACTGCCTTTTTTTTATATCATAAGATACCAAACAAGCAAATGGCTCTCCTGATGGAAAGAGAAACCATCGTCTATAGACACCAAAGATGTTAATGGTGCGTTGCTATACGTGTGGCGTGATAGCAATGCTACATGCATATTTTTTTTTGTAATAACTAATAGCACTCACCTCGTGCTTGGGAAAACTTCCATCTCCCTAAAGCCAGGACGCTTTACCACTGAGCTAGTGTCGACAGGCTCGACGTGGCGAAATTTTTGTTTGCTATAGATGATCGATTTCGTCGATTGTACTGATCGCTAGGTAGGTATACATACGTATAACTAGTTAAATGAGTTCATCATTACAGATGAAATTCACATTTATAATTTTGATCAGTACTTTCGTGTTTCTAATTATTTTTGTGTTATTTAACCTTTAACCCCGTGCTTGCACATTCATATGTCTACCGGCTATCTTACGATAATGGCAAAAAATCCGCCGTGTTGGTCCCGGCCTCCTTTGTAGAATAGGCCAACTGCCGTTCTGCCAGGCAGGTCGTAAAAGGCGACCGATTGGCTATCGAGTCACTACCATCGTGGATACTAGGTGGTAGAGTTCTGCATTGTCTCGCCCGGGTCTGGTACCACCGCCTTACCTATTCCTGCCGCAATAGCGTCAGTGCTTGTCGCTGTCGTGTTCCGGTTTGGAGGGTAAGGTAGCCGGTAAACTTATGCATGTGGCATTAGATCTCGCCACAAGATAGCAACGCACCATTAACATCTTTGGTGTCTATAGGCGATGGTTGAGTCTTTCCATCAGGAGACCCATCTGCTTGTTTGCTATCTTATGATATAAAAAAAAAAACATTGACGCTATTGCTAAGGCGGTGGTACCAAACATCCGAGCGAGTTAAATAGTTTAATTTTGCATATGTTAGTAGTTATAAAGTTGATATTTCAGTGTTCTCAGCTAATACTCTGTTTTGCTTATGGTGTGCGCTGACCCTATAACGTATGGCGCGTGTTTACGACGTGGCTGTGTCAAAACCGCTTGTGTGTGCGTTTTCGTCTTGTTATGTAACTAGGAAACATACGGCCGTGTGTTTTGTGCTTCATCGCTCGTACAAGGCGCGGGTACACTACTTGATTGTCACTATAGACTGGGAGCTGGCAACGAATTTTGGGAATGTCCTTTTAGCAGATTGGAATTGCGAAAATATGTAATTTCGTCAAATGGCGATACCGGGCCTGCGAGTCTGGCAGAGCGTTTCCGGTTATTTCACTACTGCGTAGTATACAACATTCTTCAAAAAATCCCAAAAAAGATATTTTTGGCAAATTGAGTTTTATTTCATCGTTTAATTAGGTTGTTTTAGAATTTGAAAAAAATACGCAAGACATTTTTGTCGGTTTTAAAGTACTTCCAGACACTTTCAAAAACAGTTTACGAAAGTTACCAATAAATTTATTTTATATTTATTTAATTATTTAACAATTAATTTGTACATAACAAAATGTATAATAAATAAATAAATATTTCCCGTGTTGGTCCGGGCTTCTTTGAAGAAATGACCAACGGCTGTTCTGCCATGCAGGTCGTAAATTGCGACTGATTGGCTATACGTGACACTATTATCGTGACTACTAGGCGATAGATTTCCACAACGTTTTGTTCGGGTATTTCGTACCGCCGCCTTACCTGTTCCTGCCGCAATAGCGTTAATGCTTGCCATTGTCGTGTTCTGGTTTGGAAAATAAGCTAGCCGGTAAACTTACGCTTATGGCATTGCATTCCGCCACATGGATAGCAATGTACCATTAACATCTTGATTTGCTATCTAGTTTATAGCTTGCTTGCTATCCAATAATATAAAAATGTAGCAAAAGAAAAGCTTGCAGGTTTTTCACCATGGGATAGCAAACAAGCAAATGGATTTTCTGATGGAGTGAGAAACCATTGCCTATAGACACTAAAGATGTTATTGGTGCGTTGCATGAGTCTACCGGCTACCTTAATCTCCAAACCGGAACACGACAATGGCAAGCATTGACGCTATTGCGGCAGAATTAAGTGAGGTGGTGGTACCAAATACCTGGGCGAGACTTTTACGACTTGACTGGCAAAACAGCACTTGGTCTAGTCTTCAAAATAGCCTGGACCAATACGGGGGACATTTATTTGTTATATATTTTGTTGTGTACAGTAAAATGTTAAATAAATAAATAAATATAAAATAATTTTATGATAACTTTCGTAAAATGTATTTGACGGTGTCTGGCAGTACTTTAAAACCGACAAAAATGTCTGCCATATTTTTTTTTTCAAATACTAAAAAACTAATTAAAAGATGAAATAAAAATCAAGTTGCCAAAAATGCCTTTTTTGGGATTTTTATGCAAATGTTGTATACTACGCAGTAGTGAAATAACCGCGAGCGCTCTGCCAGACTCGCAGGCCCGGTATCGCCATTTGACGAAATTACATATTTTCGCAATTCTAATCTGCTAAAAGGACCTTTCCAAAATTCGTCGCCAGCTCTTGGACCACTAGTCCCGAACACATTTTTTATATCTCAAGATAGCAAACAAGCAGATGGTTCTCCTGATGGAAAGAGACAATCATCGCCTATAGACACCAAAGATGTGTTAATGGTGCGTTGCTATCGTTGCAGCGAGGTTTATATGCCACTGCCTGAAAGCAAGGCAGATAGCCTATTATAGGTCACAATTATCTGGAACAACTATTGATAACTTTTTTAAATCATAAAATAGCAAATAAACAAGCAGCAAATAGAAATAATCGTCTATAGACGTCAAAGATGTTATTAATGTGGTGCTATCCGTTTGGCAGGATGGCAATGTCACATGTATAAGTGTACCAGCTACCTTACCCTCCAAACCGGAAAACTACAATGACAATCATTGACGCTATTACGGCAGGAATAGATAAGGCGATGGTACAATATGCCTGGGTAGTCAAGAAGATAGTGACATATTAACTAGTTATACGTATGTATGCCTAGCGATCAGTACAATCGACGTAATTGATCATATAGCAAAGAAGAATTTCGCCACCTCGAGCCTATCGACACTAGCTCAGTGGAAGAGCGTCCCGGCTTTAGGGAGATGGTCGCAGGTTCAAATCCCGCGTGTCGATATTTTTCTTTGTTGTTTTTAAGATAGTGACATCATAATATATAGCCTTTTAAGAACTGCTAAATTGGCAAATAGCTTATTCTTTAAAGGGGTCCGGACTAACACGGAGAAAGTAAATTCATTCATTCACCGAGTTGAGCTCAGTCTTCTCAGTCTCTCTTTCTACTTAAGTGCTAAGCACTTGTCGATGGAGCAATCGCCAAATTTACCTGTCCCCGCCTTTACTTGTATTTCTTGATTAGCTATTACTCGCCACTTCGTTCGCATGATCCTTTTGCTCACTCTGGTAAAAAGTAGCATATGCCTTATAAACTACTCTATCTTTAAGTGAAATTTTCACCAAAATCGTTCCAGCCGATCCAGAGATTACCCCGTACAAAGAGAATGACAGACAGACAGAAATTTTAAAAATGTATTTAGTTATTAGGTTATTTAGGTGTTAGTATCGTAAAAATTACACACAGAATTTAAAAACACCTAGTTATTTTGAGATCTCAGACAGATATGTACTTCAGTTTTATTTCTATATGTATAGATATGACGCGACTTACACTTTTTTTCTCGGCTGAATCGGTGTTCCCGGTGCTGATGACAAAATTGTCCCGTGTGTACACGCCGGGCGGTGCACTTGCGACGTATTGCGCAATGACATCGGTAAACAACATCATTACACGAGTGCCTTGACTTGCGCACATTGATCGTACGTCCCATTGACTCCTTTTTAACCTCCGACGCAAACGGGGTGTTGTGTTATAAGTATATGTATGTGTTTCTGTCTGTGGCGTTCACTCATATAAAAAACCCAAGATACACAATTAGTGTCTCAAAAACGTCCTCCGCAAATGAGCGCACAACTTTAAATTGTGCGCTTATTTCAAATAGAATCGCGTCGGTCGCAATGATGTAAATTTTATTACTTTTTGTACATTGCTTTGTAAAAAAATTATAAATCTTGCGGTTAAGGTTGGATATGCTAAAACGTATGTTTTTGCCATATCTATAACTAATATCTGGTTGACCGAGCTTTGCTCGATTTTTCACATATTTTTGAAAATCGATCTTTTCTTGGACCTTGCACCTTGATAAATCGATTCCTATAGAATATATATATATATATATATATATATATATATATATATATATATATATATATATATATATATATTTTTTTTTTTTTTTCTGTACCTGGTTGACCGTTTTCACATACTCATATCTTGGGAACCGAGCTTTTCTTGAACCTGGAACCTTGATGAATCGATTCCTTTCCTTCCCGATTTCCTTGACCCGAAAAACCCCTAATTTGTGACTTTCATGAAAATCGTTGGAGCCGATTCCGAGATTCCAATATACAAGAATTGCTCGTTTAAAGGTATTAGATTTAAATGAAATTAGGGACAGTTTTGAGTGTCAATTTTGTTCGGGACTGTGCATCTTGGGTTTTTTATATCAATGGTGGCGTTGTAGCTCACTAACGGATAAACTAATTTTATTGCACGCTTTAACGCAATGCGGTAGGTACTCGCCTTATATTAGGGCCGTACTTGCGTCTATTGTCACAAAGCTTCGTGCAATGACACGATAAATGCAGATGTCACCGGCTGTTATCGACTATACTGTCGCATACATTCCGGACTACGTGTGCCTTACTGCATGGGGTATGTGGTCTGTGCTTACTGCGCATATAACTTTGGGACAATAGGCGTAAGTGCGGCTCCAGCTATACTGAAATCAAGCAACTTTTGAAGTAAAAATATCTATATTTTGTTTATGTTGCAGTTTTGGATTGATACGAATACATGTATGTCAAGAAAAAATGTCGTTTTAACGTATTTGATATTTTAAAGACATTTATTGTATTGAATGTAAAATAAACTGATCCAAAAAAAATCGAGTCTGTCTGGATGTGTGTATGTACAGGTTTGTCAAGTGGGTTGGGTTTACTCTGCCCGCGCAAGGAAACCGGGCGTGACAAATTGGCTGTTTAAAATAAACTATACAAAATCGAAAGAATCAGCGCGCTATCGCTTGTACGCAGATTTGGCATGATTTAATCATTTTGAATAAATCACGATTTAAATCAACTGATTTTTTTCAGTAAATATCAGTGATTTAATCAATTGTCTTTATTTTTAACTTCGAATTAATCGAAAATAATCGAAAGAATTAGCACGCTATATATCGCTTGTAAGCAGAGTTGGCATAATTTAATCATTTTGAATAAATCACGATTTAAATCAACTGATTTTTTTTAGTAAAACAATTATTTAATTACTTTAACTTTAACTTCGAATTGATCGAATAAAAATATTTAAAATAGAAATTTAACTGTTCCGAAATAAATCATATGTCATGGTCACTCTGCTTTACGATATCAATGTCATTATTATTACTAATCTAAGATTCCACTGCGCCGGCCGACCTACACCGAGCAGGTTAATTGATGAAAAGTATTTTATGTCCAGTTATATATGTCAATAAATATATTGCAAATAGCTATCCGCTACGGAGTACGTGGTGTACGTAGGAAGTTACTGAATTTGCCCCGATTTTCGAAAATAGAGTGTTCACCGGATCTCCACGTTTTCAGGTCTTAGGAATCTTTTCCGACTATTTTCGCGATGACGTCAGTATGTATGTATGTATATACAGTATCCAGATTTTTTAACTTCCCGCTACGTAGTGTACGTAGATAGGAAGAAGTTACTGAATTTGCCCCGATTTTCGAAAATCGAGTTTTCACCGGATCTCCACGTTTTCAGGTCCTAGGAATCTTTTCCGACTATTTTCGCGATGACGTCAGTATGTATGTATATACAGTATCCAGATTTTTAACTTCCCGCTACGTAGTACGTAGTGTACGTAGATAGGAAGAAGTTACTGAATTTGCCCCGATTTTCGAAAATCGAGTTTTCACCGGATCTCCACGTCTTCAGGTCCTAGGAATCTTTTCCGACTATTTTCGCGATGACGTCAGTATGTATGTATATACTGACTGAAAATTTTTAATCAACCTATTTGCAATATATTTATTGACATATATAACTGGATATAAAATACTTATATAAATACACACATACGTGTGTGTATGTGTATGTGTGTGTGTGTGTGATGTGATCGCTGGCGGATTGCAAACGTTAGGTGAGACGCCTGCCGGTCCTTCATCTGCTTGTTTGCTATCCAACGATACTAAAAAGATATGTTGGTACAACCACCCATAATATTAAAAAAAAAGTATCTTCACGCCCGTATCCCCGAAAGGGTAGGCAGAGGTACAACAAGTGCACCCACGATTAGCCGAAGATACTTGGTCCCACTATGTGATAGGTGGCAAGCCTATCGCCAACCGGGCACTTTCCAATACCGGGCAATGTTGTTTTTATCAGAAAACTGAAAAAACACATTTCTGAATTGCCCGACCCAGGAATCGAACCCGGGACCTCTGTGGTCAACTCCGACACCGGACCACTACACCACAGAGGCGATACCCATAATATTAATTCACGGTATGTCACCAAACTAGTATTCTAAAATGAGTAAATTAATTAAAATACCAACTTGGCAAATGCAACTTAATGTACAAGTCGGTAAGGACCATTGTTGCCGATGAAGCTGTCCATTCATTTGAATAATTTGACCTTTGCTATCGCGATACGAATGGTCCAGCCACGCCGTCAAAACAAATACGGTCTGCAGTCGTGTGGCTCTAAACTAGGGTGACTACATTTTTTCTCTAAACAAATTTTAGTTGGGACTGAAATAACGTCAGGAAGCGCAAATTTCATGCATTTTGTTTTCATTGTAAATAACAAATTGTTAGCCGTAAACTAGTTTTGCAACTCCATGAGCTTATTATTTATCTCTTTATAGCACTGTGTATAAATATTTGTGACGTGTCAACAGCAAAGAGCAATTTTTAGAAATGGTAAATCATTTATGTAAATTAAAAATAAGAACGGCCCTAATATCGATCCCTGTCGTGCACCTATTGATACTCGAGCCCCCTCTGTATTTACTTTGTTAGTTTGAATTTTTTGAATTCGGCCTTCTAAATAAGATGCCATTTATTTTAACGAATTTTCTGCTAAGCCATAATGTTATAGTTCCAACAGCAATATTTTATGGTCAACACAATCAAACGCTTTTGTAATATCACAAAATACCCAGTAGCATTGTGAGAATCTTCCCAAGCTTCAAGAACATATTTATTTCATAAATGTTATACCTGCATCAGTGGTTGAGTGCCCTTATGGAAATCCAAACTAATCAACATTAAAAACATTTTTATATTAAAAGTAACGATGCAGATGATTTAAAATGCCCCGTATTTTATGGGTTACCCGTTTTTCACGCTACAAAAATGTAATAATCGTTACTATAATCTATACATATAATAAAATCGTAGGAAAGTCAAAACTGTACATTGAATATTTTTCTAAAAGAATACTTGGGGCATGATCTAAAATCGGTATCGAATCAAAAAATATAGTTTTTAGAATTTTTGTCTGATCAAAATCGGTCAATTTGTTTAGGATTTATTAATGATGAAAATATTTGAAAAAAATGTTTTTTGACATTGTTACGAAATTTTTCAACCTATCCATTATTTAGCTAAAGCAATAATTTATATCTCGAAAATTGAGTTGAATGTCATTCGAAAGATCAAATTCAATCAGCGCTCTCAAAATATACAACTTTTCAAAAATCAATATACTGCCATTTTAACAAAATAGATGTTTAAACTGAAAAAAAAACATGTTTATAGTTTTTACTCTTTTGAGCTTAAAATACCTTAATTTAGCGGGAAGTTTCAGGGATGGCTTGTAGAGTCAACCGCTTACACATTTTTTGGATTACAACGCCATCTCTTGGGTTAAGTTGCTTAGCTGAACGAAACGTTTAACCTTAGCCCCTATCGTACCAATTTTGAACTAAATGCGTTCGGTAGACTTATAATATGGTACATAAGTTTTTTTTTAGGTTTTGCTGGAAGAAATCTCTTAAAGAGATAAGCACTCCTTTGTACATTTATTTTCTTTTTAAATAAGTATTGTTTTGTATTTCTATGTGTACAAAAGAATAATTATTTATTCTTTTGTACACATAGAAATACAAATACAAAAAACAAATAAGTTAGGACCTATGTTCCTGTTTTTTCCCACCATTTTATGATTCAGGATTCAAGAGCTACAGGTTGGAAATAGGTTGTTGAGCTTTCACTGTGTTTAAATTATATTTACACCTATGTATATTTCCCGTATTGGTCCAAATTCATTTTGAAAAACAGACCATCGGCTTGGCAGTTTGTAAAGGCGAAATTTAGCTATATCAATATCACCGTGATCTGTCGCAATAGCGTCATTGCATTAATTTTTATTTTGGCGTTTGTTTTAAGATTACTAGTTGATCCGACCAGCTTTGCATTCGCGAGTAGATTGACATGTTTTCGGTGTAGTTTTCACTCAATCTTTCATCCCCCATTTCAGCACCGTAGGGGTTGATTCTTAAAACAAAAGTTAGCCTATGTTTGACCTCGGATCTTTAACTATCGCATTGTCAAATTTTATCAAAATCGGTTCAGTGGTTTAGGCCTATGTGGTAGTATAGCCATCATAATTTGTTGATGGGCCTGACTCTAAGGCGCCGTGTTGTCAGAGAGAGAGGCAAGGCAGTCATGTCATTATTGCGATGAGTCTTGTATAAGCTGAGACTCGAAAGTGAAGTGGGTATGCTCCGGAATAGAACTCATTCAATGCGTGGTAAATTTAGATCGTGACACTTGTGTTTTTATTTACCGTGCCATCAACTAATCTATTCAGCAGACAAAATCAGACTGCGGCCATCTTGTGAAATGTCATCAGGGCATGGTTACCGGTTCATTTTTAAACCTAAATCAGCGTAAATACATTAAGCGCGTTTCATTGTTTGGTTATACTTTACCTTTAAAAATATCGGTTTCCTAATGAAGGAAAACTTTAGCGGTTTAAAATTCATAAAGCGTTTTTAGGATTTGGTACCTGAAAAGGAAAAACAGGACTCCTTATAGGATCACTTTCGTCTATCCGTTTGGCAAGACCCTTTTTCTCAGGAACGAGTAAAGTGATCGAGTGGAAATTTATATCAAATATTCAGATCTATGGTCACTCTCAGCTGTGAAAAAATCAAACTAAGTCTACGCGATCATCAAAATATATAACCATTTATGTCGCATGTATTGGGATTTCAAAAGGGAATCAAAATCTATAGGGACTTCCCGTTGACCTGGAATTATGAAATTTGGTAAGAAGCAATGTCTTACAGCACATGTAAAGGGAAAAATTCAAAAACCGTATATTTTTAGTTATATCACAAAAAACATGCTATCAAATAATATGACAGTTTACTGGAACCCTCGAGTTCACCTCGTACTTAATGGTTTTTTTAAATTTCTTAATGTTTGCCGCTACCAATTTTCACTCGCATTATGTAAATATTTGCGGTTTGGGCTTAGTACGGTTGATTTAGGTTTATGCAGCACTCTCATCTCAGATACGCTCCGAGCGAAATAAACTTTTTATAATAAAAAATATACCGTTATTTATCTATCTAAATGTGTCTATTCTCCGCTAAACGGAGTCCGCTCCATCCATCTCCGTCTTTCCAGGGTGTGGGCGTGCCGATAACTGACCACCTCGAGATCCTTGTTATCACGTTAACGCCTACTCTCAACTTTGGTTCGTACATCGAATCTAAAACCCAAGTTGCCTCAAAAAAGCTTAGTATTCTGGCGAATTGGAGACACTATTCAGTTCTGGACAGTTGCTCAACCTTTATAAAGCACAAGTCCGCTCGTGCATGGAATACTGCTCTCACCTCTGGGATGGATCCGCTAAATACCAGCTGGAGACACTTGAGGCGATAGAGAAGCGTGCAAAGAGGCTCATCAACGACGATGATCTGGTAGGCAAAAAACTCCAGAGCCTCACTCACTCATCGCTGCAGAGTGGCTAGCTTATCGGTTTTTTATCGGAGACACTTTGAAGAGTGCGCTGCGGAATTGCACGACTTAATTCCGCCATCCCCGTTTTTCTATCGATCGTCGAGGCGCACAGATTCTAGGCATCGTTATATGGTGGACGTTCCACGTACAAAGCGGTTCGAATCAACCTTCTTCATTCGAACCGCAAAGGACTGGAACATGCTTCCTGAGTCTGTGTTCCCGGACGAGTACAATCTGGGGATCTTCAAGAGAAGAGTGAACAGGTATCTTCTAGGGAAGCGCGTTCCATCTTAGGCCTCATCTTAGCTTACCATCAGGCGAGATCGAGGTCAAGCGCTTACCTATCGATAATAAAAAAAAAACAAAAAATTAAAATAATTTAAGCCCTGAATGTCTTTTGCTAGTTTTTCATCAACAAATAGTTAAGTTTCAATCGGATGGTTAAGTCGTAAACGGCGTTTAAAAATCAATTTACTGTTCACCATAGACAAAATATTAAAGATATCTTATCTTAATGGACTGTTTAATTTAAACGTACTAACCTACGCGGCTTAACTACTGATTAGCTTTTAATCTGTCAGAATTTGCTGTTATTTGTCATTGATGGTGTGAAAAAATATTATTTTAAAATATGGAATAAGCCATTGATTACGTATTTGGAAACAAGAGAAACTAGAAACTTAGAAAATGATTTATGTCCAACTCGCATAAGTCTTCGTTGTCCTTGATGTATTTTACTAGGTACTAATTCCGCCAAAATAGCTTTTATTTATTTACTAGCTGTTGCCCGCGACTTCGTCCGCGCGGACTTCGTTTACTCCGCACAGTTCCTCCCCCGTAGGTGATAGCATGATAATATGTATTCTATATGTTGACCCGAACTATTAGTAATATTCATGCAAAATTTTAAGTAAATCCATGCAGTACTTTTTTGAGTTTACCCCGGACATACATACAGACAAACAGACAAAAATTCTAAAAACTATATTTTTTGTTTCGATATCGATTATAAACCACGTCCCAAGTATTTTTAAAAAAATATATTCAATGTACAGTTTTGACTTTCCTACTATTTTATTTTGGCGCGATTGAGTAACATACATCCATCCATTCATCCAAACCTCCAAACTTTCGTATTTATCTATATACATATAATAAAATCGTAGGAAAGTTAATGTATGTCCGGGGTAAACTCAAAAAGTACCGCATGGATTTACTTCAAACTTTGCATGAATATTACTAACAGGTCGGGTCAACATATAGGCTACATATTATCACGCTATCACCCACGGGGGAGGAGCACTGCGGAGTTAACGAAGAACGCGCGGACGAAGTCGCGGGCAACAGCTAGTAATATATAAGGCTAAATAAAACGCCCAAACGATGCAAACGCGAAAAACTGTCAAAAATATATTTGAATTTGTCACACGGATAAGAGCCGAGCCACACTGTCGGAAACAAGCCCTCCACATGGGTCTCCACCGGCGGCTTACAACAGTGTAAACACTTGTTTGCAACAAAAATTCATCTGAACTCCACAAGCCTCCCACCAAGGTCACCCGTGTTGGAAGTTTGTTTCCAACGGTGTGGCTCGGCTATTATTTATAATAGGGTAGGTATTTGCGTTATTAAATGGAATCTATGATGAAATATATAATTTTGAGGCATAATAAACTACGCAACTATTTTTGTGACAATTTCTAGCGCAATTCTTCTTGGGAATGTGACATTCTTGCAAAGCAGTATCATTCTATCTGAAGTGTAAATAAATACACGTTGTATTGAATATGTTAAACATGAAAAAGTAACGTCTGAATCTATAAAATGTATTAGAATCCAAACACTTCTATGTACTAACACACTGGACAAGGCATGCGCCACGCCACTTGTGTTCCACTAAAGTGCAGTTAATGGACTGCACCTACGTAAGAGGTCAAAATCGTGCCGATTACGACCTTTTGGTCGCGAATATATATTATATTATACACTGCAGCGCTGCTTAATTTTGGCTATAGTTGGACGATTTATTATTAACTAGCTATCGCCTGTGGCCGTTGATCATAGATTAAGGCGAGGCACCGGAGACAAACGGAAAAAAACTGGTTTGCTTAATCACATTTTTATGTATTGATTGTTAAATAACGGTTTTACAAAAATTAAACGGTATACCTGAAGATATTATCTAAGGAATGTACTAACTCATTACATGATAGAATATACTTTACTCGATCATATAAAATTCCGAAAACAGCTAAAAAAATCTCTAAAACAAGTAATTTGTTCATAATATTTCTAATTTTCCACATGATTTTTACATTGTGATATTAGGTTTTAAATACAAAAAAAGTATGTACTAAATTTTGGTTTTCAGCTGCAGTCCTATATTTATTTATCCGAAAACTAAACCATTTCTCAGCGGTTTCAGAACATACCGCGCCGCCTATTTTCTATAGTACGAACTAATAGCAAGCATCGTAGGATGTCCAACACTACGCGGCTGGAATCGACACACTTGTCCCTGCCCTAATTGTTTTTTTTTTGTTTTCTCGGCAGTCTGTCGGAAGTTCTCGTGTACCATATACGTCCTAGTGAATTTCTTATTGTAATTAATTACTACAATATATTTTTTATTAAGAGGAAGTGGGTTTTATATCTAACAACGAGTATTGGTTCGCGTCAAAATACCTCGCCTTAAATATTAAAATTCTCTTTAAAAAGTTTGACTACTGACTTTAGTTTGACAACTTTAGCTGTAAGTACTGTACATGTGTGACGTGTGTACTGTGTATAACATCTTGAATGTCACATGAGTGTACACTGTAGTGTGTGTAATGTTTATTTTTATTAATTTAATGTATTTCTAATGATTTTAATTTTAATATTTTATTTAAACAGAGGATTACAGAAAGCAGCCCTCCGAAATGTAAACTTTTACCGCCTTATTACAAAAACATACTTAATATCTGGTTTAAACCGAGACTAAGAAGTTTAGGTTTGTTACGGTATTAAAGTTAGTTCCAGTAAGTAATTCATTTTTATTTTCTCGGACTAGCGCTAAGACCGGTTTTACAATAACGTTTTATTTAGTACTAGAACCAAACCTGGTTTTAAGTTCGGTACTATATTTAGTACTCGTTTTGGAATAAGGCGGTTACAGTTCCAAATTTCATACATCACCGTTCATGCAACTGTCAAACATAACAAAGTTTCCCCTTCACGTATTAACTAGCAAAAAGCAGAGCTTTGCAAAGTTAAACTACCTAGTAATATTGTTAGGAAAGTATTTTTATGAAAATTTCATCTTTTTATGTATGGACTTTATTTATAATTATCTAACCTAAAAAAAGCCAGCGTATTTTTACCCAAACATTATATTCCCGTTAGAGGCGTTCTCAGACTTTGGTCTAGAAGGGCGCAGGAAAATAACACCAAAGTAAAAAAAACATGTTTTTAAGACTACATTTTTTTAGTACTTAAGAAAAATTCTTTAAAATTTTCTTGATTTATTAAAAACACGATTTTTATTATTATCATTGTTATCTACACAGAACAGATAATATAAAGGTTATCTACTATTTTGCATCATATTTTCTGGTCTACCTATAATATAGTGCGGTAAATCTTTTCCAACCCTATTTTGTGCAAATAAAGTATTTGTATTTGTATTTAGTTATAACCTAATACATATGTAGCAACTCAAGATCCATCTTGTGCCACCACTTCGCTCTTAAAGCTTAATATTGATAGAAATCAATTTTTATTTATGGTAAATTTCTTGCAAAAAAGTGTTGAAGGAAAACTGGGTATTAAATATGAAAGTTGATCTTATAAAGAAAACACATTTTTAACATTTTGCTAAGATAAATAGTTTCTTTTTCTAAAATCGGGGAAAGTTCCTAGTCACACATGGATTTTCGAAAAAAAAAAATTTTTTATTTAATTAACCTTCAAAATTTTTAGAATTAATATTGGAATTACCGCAGGCATGTAGAATTGACGGTAGAAACTAAGGGAATAAATTTTTCAAATTTTTCTCTCAGAGAAACCCTCTGGGTTCGATTCCCGAGTCAAATCAAAAATGTGTTTTTTCAATTTTCTAATAAAAACAACGTTGCCTGGGATTGGAAAAGGGCCTGGTTGGTGATAGGCTGGTCACCTATCACGTTGTGGGACTAAGACGTATCTTCGGCTAATCGTGGATGCATACGTTGTACCTCTACCTACATCTTCGGGGATAGGGGCATGAATATACGCCACGCCGAAGCAGCATATTAACTCCTTAGCATTTTAACATTTTTACTCGTTCAATTTTAGCATTTAAACTCGTTAATTTTATAATAGATGGCGTTAGTAATAATAAAATTCTAATACAACATGTATCTTGCATTTTTTTAATATTTATAAAATGGTATTTTAATGGTAGATCATATCTAGACATGAATTTAAACTACCACGTCAAAGCACAAACCTCAAAGTGTGATACTTTTTCAATAACAGATACCTACCACAAAAGTGCATAGAAAGTCGCCTAGTATAGGGCTCGCTTCGCTCGCCCTAATAAATAGATGTCCCCGCTGCAGCCAGTGTTAACCGAACACGACTTCTACTTAGAATAGCTTCTTTAGTACGGAGTACATTAAACTCTCTGTTAGAAGCAAACATTACTTCACTTAACGAAGTAATCTTCGGGTCTTATTTATATCATACTAGCGACCTGCCCGCGGTTTTACCCGCGTAGCTTATGTTCCCGTGGGAATATCGGAAAGGTTTTATATACTAAAACCTTCCTCAAGAATCAATCTATCTATTAAAAAAAACCCGCATCAAAAACCGTTGCGTAGTTGTAAAGATTTAAGCATACATAGGGATGTAACGGCTCAAAACAATCACTAACGCTACAAGAAAAAATAATAAAAAATGGACAAAAATCAATAACAAATGGAAAAAATGAAATTCAAAATAAAATCCTGAATCGCGGTATTACAATTATTTATCTTGTAACACTATATACAAGTTTCAACGTTTCTCAAATGGACTTCGGTCCCCAGGCAGTACACCTTGCCTGGCTGGGAAGATCTTCCTTTTCCCTTCCTTGTCTTTGTGTGACGTCATCAACCTCCACAGTAATAACGTCACCTGACAAGCAGCTGGCCCGCTGGTTCCATCACTATGACCCTCCAGCGGTACGGACCAGTGGTGCCACAGGCACATAGGGACAGACAGAAAAAGCGGCTATACTATGTAGTGAAGACGGTAAACAAGCAAATGGGTTTCCTGATGGAAAGAAACAACCATCGCCTATAGATTCCAAAGTTGTTAATGGTGCATTGCTATCTTGTCGCAAGATCTAATAATAATAATAATAATAATAATAATAATAAGCCCCCTTCAAGGCCAACCACACGTCCGAGTCGACCATCAGACTCACGTGGGGGGCGGACACACGATAAAAAGTAACTAGCGTGGCCAACGTGGCACTGGCAACCCACCCAAAATGGAGACACGTAGTAAGAAAAAGCGTATAGGGCCGCTGCCCGGGGGCGATCGCCGGGGCACATCTGGAGCTGACGCTGGATGTGACAGCATACGGACCGTCAGCGGAGTTGAGTATAGGCAGGCTCGCTCCGGGTCACCCGAAGATGCTACTGCCTCTTTGACAGAAAACCGACAGACTGACATAGACAACTTTAGTTTAAATTCATTTTCATCATTAGTAGAACCCTTAAGCCCGTCCATTGTATCATATGTACCGACAACGGTGTCTGTCGTCGACGAACACTCAAGAGAGACACTCAGTCCTAGACCTACCTTGACTGTTGCGCGGGTGGCAAATGCCTTTTTGCCCGCGTCCACCAAGGCAGGTAAAACAAGGATGCGCATGAAATGGAGTCAAGAAGTTAACCTGTTTATCATGCGCACTTACTACTACATCACCAAATTAGAAACAGACATGACCATTTATAGGAAAAAACTGCATGAACGTTTCTCACTACAATATCCTGACGTAAATGTATCCGAACAACGAGTTTCTGACCAAAAACGAGCAATAGAAAGAAATAAATTACTGTCTATAACTACACTAGAAAAACTAAAAGACGAAGTAAGAAAACAACTGCACGAAGAAGAAACTAGGAATAATGTTAGCGAACACAGAAGACAACAAACTTCAGAACAACCTACACATTTATATACACAAACCCAGTCACTAGCGCACACACATCAAATCACACTTTCGCCTGACACATCTTTGGCAAACAAACAAATTTCACACTGTTCCACACAAACTGAAGCAGTAACAATACTAATAGAGAATGATATAGATACAATAATAAACACTCATCTTATAAACGACACATACATGCAAGAAGTAACAGACAAACTACGAAGCACATTAATCCTATATTCAGGAATGGATCCTATGGTTAGACCAAAACTACCTAAATTGAAATATAGTCAAAAATTATTTGAACTGATTGATTTATTTAACCAAAATATACTGAACGAATTTATCTCACCAAACGTACAGCTTAAAGACATTCACACTTTAACCTATTGTACTGCTTTAGTTATATCAGAAGAATTAAACTATAATATAACAAATAATTTAAGAAGAACAAGAAATAAAAACGAATACAAACCATCGTGGCAACACAGACTAGATAGATAGATAGATATCGAAAAACTTAGGGTAGATATAGGAAAACTTACACAATACATTAACAACAATAGATCTAAGAAAGTAGTTAAAAGAGTAGAAGAAATATTTAGAAATGTAACCATTCACACAAGGCATGAAAACAACAATAGAATACCAGAAGAATACTTAGATACACTAAAGCAAAAGCTAGCTCTTAAAGTACATAGACTTAAAAGATACAAAAAATCAGAGCAGCGCAAGAAAGATAACACTACATTTGCCACTAATGAAAAATTATTTTACAGAAATTTAGGAAAACGAGAAACCGTCACACTTGTAAATAATACACAAGAACCTACAAAACAACAAATAGAAGAATATTGGGCAGGCATATGGGAAGATCAGAAATCCCACAAAGAGGGCGCTGGTTGGATAACAGAAGAAGAAAAAAGATGGAATGGAATAAAAGAAATGGAATTCGAACAGATATCAGAAGATGAGATTAGAAACATAACAACCAAATTACATAACTGGAAATCCCCAGGCTCAGACAAAATACATAACTTTTGGTTCAAAAAACTAACCGTATTACACAGCCCACTAGCTAAAATTTTTTCCGAAATCATTCAAGGCCAAGTGAATATACCTGAGTTCATAGCCGCAGGAACAACTTATATGTTACCTAAAACAAACAACCCTACACAACCATCCGAATATCGACCTATAACATGCCTACCAACCATTTATAAACTGCTTACATCAGTCATAGCCAAAAGAATCAATACACACATAGAACAAAACAATATACTTGCAGAAGAACAAAAAGGATGTAGACGGGGCCACATGGGATGCAAGGAACAACTCATCATAGACTCAACCGTCGTAAAACATGCCACCTCTAACCAAAGAAATCTCCACTGTACATATATTGACTATATGAAGGCTTTTGATAGCATCCCACACTCTTGGTTAGTTAAAATATTAGAAATCTACAAAATTAATCCCAAAATAATTAGTTGCCTACGATATATTATGACACTCTGGAAAACTACACTACATCTACACAACAGAAATACTGACATAATTACTAGAGAGATAGCTATAAGAAAAGGTATATATCAGGGAGATTCTTTGAGTCCATTGTGGTTTTGTCTTGCATTGAATCCCCTTTCCTATCGATTGCACAGCGACCGAGCCGGATACCGACTTAAACATAGTAATATTGAAAAAATTATATCACATCTTATTTATATGGATGATATTAAATTATATGCAAAAAATGACAAAGAAATGAGACAGCTTATAAAAACTACTACAGAATTTAGTACAGATATAAATATGCAATTTGGATTGGATAAGTGTAAAGCGGTACATATAATTAAAGGTAAAATTCGACCCGGTGACTATGCAATTGATGATACCAATAACATAACAGCTATGGAACCAAATGACGTCTACAAATATCTTGGTTTCCAACAACTGAAAGGTCTTGACCACACACACATTAAACAAACATTGACTGTAGAATATAAAAGAAGAATCAATGCTATCTGTAAATCACAACTTTCTGCAAAACACCTAATTAAAGCCATCAATACCTACGCCATACCTATCCTGACCTACTCATTCGGAATCATAAAGTGGACAAAGACAGACCTTGAACAGTTAGAACATACAACTCGCAGAATACTTACAAAACATAATAATTTACATCCAAAATCCGCAATTGAAAGATTGACTATCAGGAGGCAGGACGGTGGCAGAGGTTTAATTGACGTACAACACTTATGGCACAAACAGATTTATAATCTAAAGTTATATTTCCATACTAAATCACAGACTAGCGATTTACATAAAGCTATAATTCAAAACGATAGAAATTATACACCACTCAATTTGGAACAAGATCCCAGCCAAGAAAACCCACAGAACATAGACCCACAGAATAAGAAATTAGAAGACTGGAAGAAAAAAGTACTGCACGGCCGACACCCACACGATTTAAACCAACCACATATTGACACAAAGGCCTCCAATATGTGGCTTAAAATTGGTAGTCTCTTTCCGGAAACAGAAGGATTCATTATAGCTATACAAGACCAGGTAATCAACACGAAAAACTATAGAAAGTACATAATAAAGGACCCTACAGTAACTAACGACAATTGTCGTAAATGTCAAACACAGCCAGAAACCATTCAACATATTACCGGAGCATGCACAAACCTCACACGAACAGACTACACACACCGACACAACCAGATTGCTAACATCATTCATCAGAAATTAGCACAAAAACATAAACTCATTCAGAATACAAACACACCATATTACAAGTACACACCTCAATCAGTTCTAGAAAATACAACACATAAACTATACTATGATCGCGCCATACTTACTGATAAAACAATTCACTTCAACCGTCCAGACATAACCTTACAAGATAAAATTAATAAAACTACATACCTAATAGATATAGCTGTACCCAACACCCATAACTTACAAAAAACAATTACAGAAAAAATAAATAAATACACAGAATTAAAAGAAGAAATAATAAGAATTTGGAAACAAGAAAAAGTATATATAGTGCCCATAGTAATTTCAACAACCGGGATAGTCCCTAACAACATCCGCAATAGCCTAAAAGTAATAGATTTAAAACCAAATATCCTAACAATAATCCAAAAAGCCGCTATATTAAATACTTGTAGGACAGTGAGAAAATTCATGCAATTAGAAGAAACACTACCGCACACACTGTAATTTACTTGGCTTATGCCCGTTGTTACAGTTAAACCAGATTTACGCTGAGATAGAATAGATCTTTTCCGAAAATAATAATAATTTTTATTTGCCAGAATAAGGTTACAAAAAGGTTATTAGTTATATATACATTGTTCTGCTTATTCTACCCTTATATTTTAGGCATGCAAATTATAGTTCTTTTTAATAAATAGCTGATTTAATTTACATTTAAATAATATTTTAGAAATTTTACATAAATTAACATTACTCAATTGTATTATATAAATTATTAGATATTATTCAATTATATTACATATATGTAGCATTATTAATCAATTAAATTATTATTTTCGTTTAGACATTTTAATCAATTTGTATAATTTTTGGTATTTTAACTTGTCTATAAAATATTTAACTACAAATATTTACTATTATTTATAATAAATTCTTCTACTGAGTAAAAGCACTTAGAATAATGCCACATTTGTAAGTTTACCGGCTACCTTACCCTCCAAACCGGAAAACGGCAGTGACAAGCACTGACGCTATTGCGGCGGGAACAGGTAAGGCGGTGGTACTAGACCTCGGCGAGATAATGCAGAACTCTACCACTTACTAGTCACTGCCTGGCAGAACGGCAATTGCCTTATCTTCAAAGGAGCCCGGGCCAACATGGGGGGAAACCCTTGTCCCTTTCGGAAATGAAACCCAAACTCCATCGATTCGTAGGTAGATTCACTAACTATCTAACCAACAGGGCGTTCAATGACTCTGAAAAGTTGAATCACTATTATTACATAGTATAAAACAAAGTCGCTTTCTCTGTCTGTCCCTATGTCCTTATGTCCCTATGTATGCTTAAATCTTTAAAACTACGCAACGGATTATGATGCGGTTTTTTTAATAAATAGATTGATTCTTGAGGAAGGTTTAAGTGTATAAACCTTTCCGATATTCCCACGGGAACAAAAGCTGCGCGGGTGAAACCGCGGACAGGTCGCTAGTATAGTATAAAACAAAGTCGAATTCCGCTGTCTGTCCCTATGTATGCTTAGATCTTTAAAACTACGCAACGGATTTTGATGCGGTGTTTTTAACAGATAGAGTGATTCAAGAGGAAGGTTTATATGTATAATAATATCCATTATATAGTAGGGAAATACTGTTATAAATATATTTAGCAAAACAACGTTTGCCGGGTCGGCTAGTAACTTATAAATGAAAATAAGATGAGATACATTTTAAAGAAGGTAAAAAGGTAAAAAAAGCCAGCGAGTCATAATAATAGGTATTTATTACAAAACTATACAACGAAATTGAATGTACAATTAGACAAGTACATGTTTATCAACACAATATTATTAACAGGTATTGAGTGCTTGTTTGTCATTACATCATTACATAGTATAAAACAAAGTCGCTTTTTCTGTCTGTCCCTATGTCCCTATGTATGCTTAAATCTTTAAAACTACGCAACGGATTTTGATGCGGTTTTTTAAATAGATAGATTGATTCTTGAGGAAGGTTTTAGTATATAAACCTTTCCGATATTCCCACGGGAACAAAAGCTACGCGGGTGAAACAGCGGGCAGGTCGCTAGTAATGGATAAACTCGAAAACCACTGGACCGGTTATAAAAATTCTTTCACCAATACAAAGCTAAATTTTCATTTATCAGTTATTCAACTCCCTTGAGTCATTGAACGCCCTGTTGGTTAGATAATTAGCGAATCTACCTATGGGTGATGGGGCTTGGGTTCAATTCCCGAAAGGGACAAGGGATTCCCCCGTGTTGGTCCAACCTGAATAGACCAACTCCAGTTCCGCCAGGCAGACCGTAAAAGGCACCGATTGCCTATACGTGTCACTACCATCGTGAGTCGTGACTTAGGTGGTAAAATTCCACAACGTCACGTACGACCGCCTTAACTATTCCTGCCGTAATAGCGTCAGTCCAGTTTGGAGGGTAAGGTAGACGCAAAATGCATGTGGCATTGCCATCCCGCCACATTGATAGCAACGCGCCATTAACATCTTTGGTGTCTATAGGCAATGGTTTCTCTCTCCTCTCTCTCTCCCCACCAGGAGAGCAATCTGTTTCTTACTCTCTATAAATATTTAAAAAAAACATTTGTGTGATTAGCATATAGATAGATGTTTGTATTCCTGGATTCGGTGTTTATTATACATATAATATATTACAGTAATTAACATGTATTTTTGACTAACACCCATAACACAAGCAAACAATTTGCTTACTCTGGGGTTATATCAACTCGTGTCATTTGTCCAACAATATTGTTATTATTTATCACTGAGTAACATGAGATTCGATTTTACCTGACCCAAGTTAAAGGATTAAGGTGGAATTAGTACTGTTTACGCGGACAAAGTCGCGGAGAACAGCCATTCTATCGGTGCAGATACAGTTTTGCATTTTTGCACACGACCGCAGCTGTTATCTTTAGTGGTTTTGCCATAATTCGGTACACAACTTGACTGGTTGTTGATAATTTTAAGGCAGGCATGAAAAGTAATTAGAGTGTGGATAAAGTTTATCAATAATATATGAATTGCCTTTATCGTTTTACAATTACAATGTTGTTTCTTTTATATTTTGATTACGTGAAAGAGATTACGATCTGTTGATATTAGACGCTTTGGTATTTTATAAATCTTATCTACGTGAAATCTGTCGAAAAATGTTTGAGGAAAATATCGCCGAGACTTACCTTTACATATTTTATTCGAATTTAAAAACATCGTTATTTTGAGCATCCCTTTGGTCGAGTAGTTAGCGACCCTGACTACGCAATATATATATATATATATATATATATATATATATATATATATATATATATATATATATATACACATATAGACCTAAGTTTTTTTCTCTAACACAGACAGATGGTCCATTTTGTAACTAATACATATTCATTTTTACGCTAACTATAATATTAAATATCATAAATAAAAATAATATTTGTAACGAATTAAATATAATAAAAGGAATAAATACCGAAAAAAAGTGAAATTATTCATCATACAATTTTTTGCCTCCATTATTAATCAGACCCTAGCCCCATTGATTTCATATTTACTTTTCATAATCGCTTTTATAATGTTGCTGACGCGAACCCATGCGATTTTCCCCTAAAAGAAAACGTTTAACGCGACTAAAGAAGTTTTCACTTAAAAAAAGAATACATTTTGATGAACTATTCTTTGGTCTTTTCTCTAATATCCTTGGCCATTATCTAAAAAACAACATGTGTTATCAACCGCGCTTGACGACAACTACTAGCCGGCCAGATGTGTGGCGCACCTGTGTTATGACGTCATAATAAAATAGATAACGAATGGTATAAATAAGCGGGGATAACATGTTTTCATTCATTGTAATTCTATCGCTTGTTGAGGGCATTACTTTGCCCAAAATTATACAGTGCGTGTAAAAGTGATTCTAGTGTTTTATTCGACGAAACTGCTTCACGTTAACACACGACATCCTTATCTCTACTACTATAAATTTGTAGCGTCTGTCTGTATTTTCGCAAATTTCGTGATAAATACGTTTTTTTATATCATAAAATAGTAAACAAGCCGATGGCTCTACTGATGAAAAGAGACAACCGTCGCCTATAGAAACACCGGAGATATTAATGTTGCTTTGCTATCCTTGTGGCGCGATCTTAATAAGTTTACTGGCTACCTTCCAAACCGGAACACGAGAGTGACAAGTGCTGACGCTATTGCGGCAAGAATATGTAAGGTGGTAGTACCAGGCCGCATATCCAATCGTCGTCACCATTGCCACTTATAGTCTAGTCGAGAAGTTGAGTTCCTGCCTAAAATATTTACAAGTTTCTTAAAAATATGGCTGATGGATTAAACGATCCGGAATGACATTTAGAAAAAGACGTATTTTGAATTGCAATTCTTTTTTTTATTATCATCAATAGGGAAGCGCTTGACCACAATCTCGCCTGATGGTAAGCTAAGATGTGGCCTAAGATGGAACGCGCTTCTCTAGAAGGTACCTGTTCACTCTTCTCTTGAAGATCCCCAGATTATACTCCGGGAACACAGACTCAGGAAGCATGTTCCAGTCCTTTGCGGTTCGAATGAAGAATGTTGAGTTAAATTGTTATTAACAGAAAAACTGGAAAAAAGAGCCGTCCAGTTTTTTGCCAAAATCTCAAAAAGTATAAGTGATTGCTCAAATATTGTAAAAGTTTCTGAAAGAGCAGGAAATTTTAGCACTAAACTTCTGGACTCCCGGCACTGTAGTTCTAATATTTATAAAATCGGCTTTCGCACGGCTGTTTCGGCATGCGCGCGCCGCCACTATAGCGAGCGGTAGGTTTTAAATATTTTTTTATGCAATTAAATATTAATTCAAAAATTTGGAAATTTGCCATTATTTTTCGAAAAGTTATTCAATTGTTAATTAATAGTTTTTCCACTGGTTTGTATTGTTATAAATGGAAGTATACAATTTTAAATATGTTAGTTAATTTTTTTTTTAAATTTCAAGCTATAACTTTTTACATTCGTGATTTTACATTCGTGTCAGGCATTATATAATTGCTTTTCAAATTTTTTTATGCTTATTGTTTATAAATTTTTGGATAATATAAATAAATTTTGGATAAACAATTGGATAATTTTGTTTTTACTTCAAAAGTTATTAACTGGTAAAATAAAAATATTTTATTAACTTTTACAATGTCATCTGTTAAGTGTGTTTGTAAATAAACTACGCTTACTGTAGTGGCGGCGCGCGTATGCCGAAACTGCCGCGCGAAAGCCGATTTTTTTAACATTAAATTAAAATTATAAATATTGGAGCTACAGTTCCAAGAGTCCAAAACTTTTGTACTAAAATTTTTGAGATTTTGACAAGAAACTTGACGGCTATGCATTCCAGTTTTTTGTTAATAAGAATTGCAATTTTTTTTTTCAAAAAAAATATAGATATTCGGATCGTTTAAGCCATCAACCATATTTTTAAGAAAATTGTAAATATTTTTGGCAGGAACTCAACTTCTCGACTAGACTATGTATTATTAATAACCTGGCAAAAAGGGAACCCGGACCAACACGGGGTAAAAGTAGTCTAGTGATTGATTATATTCATAATATAATTATAGTTTCTTCTTAAAGCGTTGTGTTACTTCTTAATACTAAACATCTGATCTGAGAGACTGAGAATTGTTGTATTTATAGGAGGAAATTGTAACGATTCTTAACAGTGTTTGGACAAAGTCCTCTGGGCATTAAAAACAGTAAAAATCAAGTATTAGTACTTTTATTTCTTTATACAGCGACATCGCATCGAGAGCTGCATTCCTTTTTGCATTCCCCGCCAATACCATACATTACACACGCTCCCAGGAATATACAGACGATGTTGCATATCTATACATATAAATCAAATAAAAGTGTCTGTTTGTAATGTTAACATAACAGAATTTTACTCTTTATGCACTGAATATAAATGCAAACATTCATTGGTTATTTATTTATTTAAAAATGTCCAATTTTCTGTCTGCTTATTGTAGCTAATTTCCAAAACGCAAATGCGACGTCGCGTCGCGGGCGCAGCTAGTATGTCCTACAAAAATTAAGGAACATTTTACTAACATAAAATATACATGTATATATGTATATAAATGCAATATTAAAGATGTTAGTCTGTCTGTTTTTACGCTTTCACGACTGATCGCTGAACTAATTTCGATGAAATTTGGCACGAAGATAGTTCAAGGATCGGGTTCCAAAATTTTTTCAAAAATTAACCTATAAGTGGCTGAAAAATCAACCCATAAGTGGTGAAAGTTTGTATGGAAAACTATATTGACGGCACGTTAGGTACGATTCAGACCAACCGCATCGGCCTGGCCCGAACGGCATTTTACAATACGATAAAGGAAATTGGAACGTGTAAATAGGAATTACAGTTCATATTTTTGTCACATTCACGTTCCGCGGTGGCTGAACTGCTCTGGATGGTTCAGAACTGCTGCGTACGGCTCCGTACGGACGGAATGTAAATGGAGAGTAGTGGTGCAGCGTATCGAGTCATTCAAGTAATGAACGGATGTCTTGGCAAGTGGACGCGTACTGCCGCGGCCCGAGTACGTCCTTCGCGGCATGCGTATGCATCCGTTCCGACGTGGGCCGTTTTCAGTGGTAATCAACAGGACAATAGATTCGTCACTTAAATAATAAGAAAAGTAAATTAGCATGTTGTCAATGTAAGAAATTTTATACCTATATTTCTCCTCCTATACCACTATCTCATCATAAATTTTGAAAACTCCTTCCTCATTTACTTTGTAAAAACAACCCCTGTGAAAAACAGCTTCCTTTATCCAAGAGAAAATGGGCGTTCATATGTCAGTCACAGTCAGGATTTTTCCACACAAAGACAAATGATAATATATCTTATGTAAAATAATAAATTTGGGTTAAAACATTAGCACTGTAAAGGGGAGATTTCATTTTCTTCATTACTATATCCTTGAGAAGAGTCGGCGGCTACTAGTTTTTATCAAACTTTGTAATGTTACGTACTTTTCTTTTTTTACAGGTAATCTTCATAAGGACTGGATTGGAATATTGCTTATGTACTAGCGAGATGGTGGAAGGTACGGTACTGGATTTAAGAGTTTTGCTTAGGCTTGACCCATTTGAAGATTGGTAGCAAAGTAGACATTATAAATCTTCTAATAGCTATTAAACCTATCTTGTCCTTTGTCGTAATCTTTAAAGGTACAACGAAGTTTGTTTTAAGGTCTTAATGGACGTATGTACAAGCCCATACCGCGGTTTTAAAGAACGACGGTTTTACTCGGGGATAGCTGGTGCTGGCCACTATCGAGTAAAACCATCGTGTCTGACGAATCGTGGAAAAATTATAGCAAATATGAAAAGCCGCGAGCCAGGCTCTTCGATATATAAAACCGCGGTATTATAATGATGAATGTACTGCGTCGGCGAGCCATATAGTCCAGTAAAAAGTTTAACGAAACCATGATCGACTAGTTTTGGCGCAATGAGTAAAAATGTGTTCATTAATACTTAAATAATGATATTATGAAAGAAATTTTGATTAAAATTAAGGGGAAAGGGATGAAAAAAATAAAAAAAGGGTTGAAAAATGCCTTTTTTTTTAAAAATAATAACGGTAAGAAATAGAAAAAAAAGTTTCAAGTAAAAGTTGTAGAGAAAAAAATTCTACACAAAAAGTTCCTCTTCATTTTTTTGTTATCTGCTTTAGTTTAGTTCCAAAAAATAAAAATTAAATTTGCTTTGTAATTAATTATAAAACCTTACCAGAATTATTACGGCCCTGTACCATGTAGCGCGCGCATCACATTAGTATGTACTAACACTACTACACATATATTCCCATATTTATATATTTTTACATATTTTACTACAAATTTAATTTTTATTTTTTGTAGCTAAACTAAAGCAGATAACAAAAAAATGAAGAGGAACTTTTTGTGTAGAATTTTTTTCTCTACAGCTTTTACTTGAAACTTTTTTTTTCTATTTCCTACCGTTATTATTTAGTTATTTAAAAAAAAGGCATTTTTCAACCCTTTTTTATTTTTTTCATCCCTTTCCCCTTAATTTTAATCAAAATTTCTTTCATAATATCATTATTTAAGTATTAATGAACACATTTTTACTCATTGCGCCAAAACTGGTCGATCATGGTTTCGTTAAACTTTTTACTGGACTAATAAAACCGCCCGTCATCAGGGCTTTTACGAATGGTATTATAATTTTTGGGGCAGGGGGTCAATTTTAAGTTCTAAATTGAGCCAAATCCGGGATCTCAAGATATGGACGTTGTAAGAGGGGTCCAAAAATCTAATGTCACGACGAGTATAATATAGTTTATTATCGTCGGTTATTTGCAATTAAATGACGTCACACAATGTGTTGATTTCGCGAATGGCGAGGTCACTGCTCCCCCGAGACTCGCCGTCGCCGTGTCTCCGGTACTCACATTAACGACTATTATATACACCGGCAGTCGTCTACGCCTCCAGGCTGTTTGTTCCGTCTGCTGACTGCTGCTTCAATGTCATATTTATTATTTTTAAAATTTATATTATCATTTTTATACAATAAAATATAACAAACAAGCTTTTCTTATCGAAACAAACACCAAAGATGTTGATGGTGCGTTGCTATCCGTGTGCCGGGATGGTGATGCCACATGCATAAGTTTACCGGCTACTTTACCCTCCAAACCGCAACATGACAGTGACAAGCAACACAAAAAACTCTCACATCGGTTCATCCGTTTGGAAGATACGATGCCGCAGACATACACGCAAATATACGCAATTTTCGCCGTGTTGGTCCCGGCCTCTTTTGAAGAATAGGCCAACTGCCGTTCTGCCAGGCAGGTCGTAAAAGGCGACCGATTGGCTATCGAGTCACTACCATCGTGGCTACTAGGTGGTAGAGTTCTGCATTGTCTCGCCCGGGTCTGGTACCACCGCCTTACCTATTCCTGCCGCAATAGCGTCAGTGCTTGTCGCTGTCGTGTTCCGGTTTGGAGGGAAAGGTAGCCGGTAAACTTATGCATGTGGCATTAGACCTCGCCACAAGATAGCAACGCACCATTAACATCTTTGGTGTCTATAGGCGATGGTTGACTCTTTCCATCAGGAGACCCATCTGCTTGTTTGCTATCTTATGATATAAAAAAAAACATATACATACATACACATGTTAAACTTATAAAAGCTCTCGTCGTTGCGTCGGGGGTTAAAATACTCACCATAAAGTTATTTGAACATTTCAAAGGACCTATTTTGTCGGCGTAAAATCGGGTCGCATACTTAACAAACTAGACCAAACGTTTCTGTAAGCTAATTTTAACTTACCTACCCTCAATTTAAACCTCTTTTTTGTCTAACCGCGTCGTGTATGTTTTATTTATTGACGTGTAAATGGTGTTGGTGTGAATTTCGATCGTGTTACCGTGTGGTTGAGTTTATTTTTGTGTGGGCAGTGTTTGGGTGGCAACAGACGGCAAATTAATATTTCTTGTTTGGAATCGTTGCCGTTACGTGGACTGCAGACTCGTCGTTTTTGCGGATGGATACGTAATACGCGTGCTTGTTCGTCATTACATTTTATTTCGACTCGACTATTGTAAGCTAACTTTAAGCATAGGAAAAGGCGGCCAACTTTTTTGGTAATTGGATGCGGGACTTTTGTGGATAGTTATGGTATGGAGTGAATACGTCAGTACACCAATCAAAATTACATAAAAACAAAACTTAATAGTCACTTATTTTTAAAGTCTTATTTATCACCAGAGTTTTTTTTATATCATAAGATAGCAAACAAGTAGATGGGTCTCCTGATGGAAAGAGGAGTCAACCATCGCCTATAGACACCAAAGACGTTAATGGTGCGTTGCTATCTTGTGTCGAGGTCTAATGCCACATGCATAAGTTTACCGGCTACCTTACCCTCCTAACCGGAACACGACAGCGACAAGCACTGACGCTATTGCGGCAGGAATAGGTAAGGCGGTGGTACCAGACCCGGGCGAGATAATGCAGAACTCTACCACCTAGTAGCCACGATGGTAGTGACTCGATAGCCAATAGGTCGCATTTTACGACCTGCCTGGCAGAACGGCAGTTGACCTATTCTTCAAAGGAGGCCGGGACCAACACGGCGAAAATTTTTTTAAGAGGTCAGGGTTTTTATTGTGTAGGAAGTATTACGTAAAAATCTCTTTAACTGGCCGATATTAAATTCATATATGTGTGGTTATGCATCTATACCAATGTACATATTAATGGGGAAATTTTTAAGTAGGTAGTGTTTATTTAGCTTATTGAGAAAGAAAGAAAGAAAGAAAGAAATCATTTATTTGCCAGAATATGGGAGTTACAAGTTATTAAAATTTGATTAAGTTACCAACATATTCTACCATGATATGGTGTGCAAATATTTTAAAATTATAATTATTTATCATTAAACTAAAAATGTTGTGAGTCGATTTTTACAATTACTACCGGATCGGAACGCGGCCACACACTGAGAAGATCCGGCGGAAGAAACTCAGCGGGCTTGTTTTTTTTTTTTTTTTTTTTAATTATAGTTACATGATACAATTACACACATTAATTGACATCACAACTTATTTCTATGAATTACAAAATTAATTTTTGTTTAATTAAAATATTGACATTTTACAAAGTTTAAACACAGAAGAAAGATATTAGATAATTTGTATCAATTTAGTTAAGTTGTACAATTTAATGTATATTTATCAACATGTTCTACCTTATAAACTAAAATTTTTTAATATGCAATTTTATAAACTACATACTTGTAATTTAAAAAGAGTAATTTCTAATTTATGTTAGTTTAAATTTATTAATTACAACATTTTTTTATAATTATACACAATAAAAGATTTATTATTAGATTAATATTTAATTTTATCAGCAAGAAATTCATTTACATTATAATAAGATTTGTCTAGTAGTAAATCAAATAGTTGTTTGCGGAATTTATTAAGAGGTAAGGATTTAAGACTATCAGGAATATGATTGTATATATTAATTGCCATACAATAGGCATTTCTTTTAAAAATGTGGAGTCTTTGGCTGGGCACATGTAGTTTTTCACTATTCCTAAAATATGTATTACCTAATACTTCAGCATTTGTTTTAAACAAGTGTTGATGTTTTTTTACAAATACGCATACCGCCAGGATATAAAGACAAGGTAATGGTAGTATTTTAAGTTTTTTAAAAAGTGGTTTACAAGAATAAAGTTGATTCACATTACATATTGCACGTATACATTTCTTTTGTATTCTAAATATTTTTATTAAATCTACTGAGTTTCCCCAAATAGGGATTCCGTATTGCAATACAGATGAGACATATCCATGATATGCTAACAAGGTAGCGTTTAAGTTTGCTATTTCTCTTATTCTTCTTAAAACATACACAAATCTATCAATTTTATTGCAAAGGGAATCAATGTGTGCTTTCCAGTTACAATGTTTGTCAATTAATATTCCTAGAAATTTAGCATTATCTGTATTTTCTATATTGGTATTGTTAAAAAATATGTTTGAACTTTTGATATTATTACTGTAATATGTTTGAAATTCAACTATTTTTGTTTTACTCAGGTTAATTTTAAGATTGTTGCTTTTAAACCATTCTGAAACTTTAAGTAAGGTTTCAGATGTTTCCTTTACTAAAAGATTTTTGTTTTTACATTTAATAAGGAGGGTTGTGTCATCTGCAAATAAAAATGATTCATGTTCGATAGTTTCTGGGAGATCATTAATATAAATTAGAAAAAGCAAGGGCCCTAAAACACTTCCCTGTGGTATTCCACAGTCACTACAGCAATAACTTGAAGTAAATATTTTTTGATGATTGCCACATACTTTTGAAATTTCAACACATTGTTTCCTTTTATCTAAATAACTTTGTATCCACTCTAATGATTTTCCTCTGATGCCATACTTTTCAAGCTTTGTCAACAGAATTCTATGTGAAACAAAATCAAATGCCTTACTCATATCTAAAAATACACAAAGTGGATACATTTTTGTATTCAGGCATTCCGTAATACTTTTTCCACTTGAGGACCACATATCGAGAATTTGGCCAGTAGACTTAGTCACAGAATACTGGAGACTAACAGTAGTCAATGTATATACAAGTAATATTCGAGCAACAAACTGTTCTGAACCATTCCAAGCTATTGCGTCCGTGAGATGTGTATTTTGTTTTCTATCACAAAAGTGTGTTATTTTAAAAGTTTACAACGTTTTAAATTATAAAAGACAAAATGCAATATTTAGTCACTAGAAAGTATTTTGTAGTCCTGAATTACGATATTTAGTGTTACATGAGCCTGTAATTAAATATATAAATAGCAGCCACTATTTATATATTTAACTAGCTGACCCGGCAAACTTTGTTTCGCCTTAATGGCAATAAATAAGCAGATTTATTTTTTAATTGAAAAAAAAAAGTATCCTATGTCCTTCTCCTGGCTCTAAACTACCTCCCTGCCAATTTTCAGCTAAATCGGTTCAGCCTTTCTTGAATTATAAGTGGAGTAACTAACACGACTTTCTTTTATATATATAATAAGAGATTACAGTCAAAGATAATTCTAATTACTAAACTTTATTTAAGTTAACAAAGAACCTTGTAATAGTAAACCAACCGGGCTGATGATCTAAGATTTTTAACAAATCCTGATATGAATAACGAATAGCAAATAAAATGTCATATTATACACATCTATTTTCGAACAATGCACACATACACGGAATAACGTGCATTCATCGTTTCGCGTGTAAGATAAGATTTCAAGGAACACCAAGATAATGTAAACAAAACGCGAGCAAAATACATATCGATTGAGATTGTGCATACAAGTTGTTCCTGACAAATGCCTAAACTCAGACTTCTAACAAAATTAACAGACTAAGATTTTTTAAGGAGACTATAGATACTCGTAGACATAATCCAATGCCGCCATTTTACTTTGTAACTCAATGGTATATGGCAGTGCTTCCCAAACATTGTTTTGATATGGCCCGGTAATTTTCACACTGCCCCTTCGTGACCCACTTAATACTTTTAAACCCAAGCTTGTTCTATTAGGTGAAATAATACATATTTAATAATAGTAAAAAGGTTTAATTAATGCTACATACTTTGATGTCGCCTACTTTGTCATCACTCAACGCTTTACGAATTTTCGTCGCGTCGCGTTGCGTCGATCTATAGTAGGTAATATTTTAAAAGCAAGGCGGGCATAGAATAATAACGCATAGAAACCGAGTCGACCCGCGCAATATTAAGCCATTTCAAAGAAGCCTGAAAAGGCTTCTTACGCTCGCCGGCCCCTCAGACATGCGACACGTGCCACGCGGAGTACAGCTCTCGCAATTTCAAAAAATGTGAGTTACTGTGTGGTGAAATGCTGTCACCGTGCTTCACAAAAGCGTATTTAGGACTTGAAGATAACATTTCACCGATAAAAACTACTTGGCATCGGATATTTTTGTATAAAATCCAAACAAATAAATCATAAATATCTAAGTAGAACGATATTCAAAATGTTGCCAGCCAAAGGGAAAAATATTCTACCACGTATTTGTTTTTACCTATTTTCATTATAATTAATAATATGTGTATTCCTATTTTGTGTGCGATATTACATAGCCTGGACTTTGCTTTTGCATAAAAAATAGTTTTTAAGTGTTGAGACTCACCCATTATACTGGCACAAATATTACAAATCCGTTTGTCAGACCAATATTATGAAGCATTTATTCGTATATAATGAGGACTTTTAGAAGACAAAAAAAAAAATGTTCCAACTAGCATTCTAGATGCCACAGTGACCATCAGAAAAAAACACTGTCACTACCAAAGTCATTTTTTTTTTAATTTTCTTATTAAATATAATGCCATCGTACTGCATTATTTCGAATTGCTTAGCGTCAAGTAATTTTATTAGCGATATTTTCGACTTTTATGCACGAAAACATGCAGGGTAACGTGCCCTAAAATCGGTCTGCGCCTAATGTCGACCTCCTAATATGTTTATACTGATAATTAAGCTAATATTCCACATAACTTTTAAGAACGCGGGCAAGACTTCATACATCGTTTTTTAATTATTATCTTAAAGTTTAATGTGTTTCTTAAGATTCTATATCAACTGCTTAATTTATCCGCATTTAATAAATATTTTTTTAACTTGGGGAAGAGTAGTTAAATAAAGTTGGAATTTAGGTAAGGTTAACGTAAGCAATCAGTTCTCTCCTTAGTAGTCTGTGGTTAGATATTTATCTTGTCATTGGGTGTCTTCAGTACAACAGCTGTTAATTTCAGAAATCTAAGTTAGGTTGACAGAATTCTGAGCTAAGTTTTTGCGAAGACACTTTATAGGTACTTAAAAGAACAAAAAATAAATTAGCTTTAACTATTCTTTAATACAGAAACAGGGAGAATTTTTATTTGATACTTATAATGAAAATTATAATATATAAACTTATTGCTGTTTTAATGAAAATGTAAATTAAGTTTTATACAATGATAACATTTAAATTTGATGATAGAATTCAATCAAATTAAAGTCTTAATATTTTTATATAATTGTTCCTAGCGATATATTTTATTTAATTGATTTAACAATCGTAGAATATTATTCTAGTTTTATTCTAGTAGTGAAAAATAAAACTTTGAATATCAAGTGCCTTTAAATTGTTTCCTTTCTTTGACTACAACTTAATAAAAATAAGTACCCTAAAATAGTTATATTGAAGATTATTTGATATAGACAAAAAACAATTTATATAAATCGTTTTATTTAAAAAAATATCACAATATTGAATATTTAATGCTCATTTCTCTTAATTTTGAGGACCAGCAAGTAACGATCTAATGTAATTTTTACATATCAATTTTTTTCTGCGTAGTTTTAAAGAGACTAAAATATCAATTTATTTCATTTATTTTATGTCTCAAAGAAAGAGACTCAATCATTAAAATTGGTGACCATTTGATTTTTTCTTTGCAGTTTTTATCAAATTAAAAAGATCATTTAAATACATACCATAAAAAATTGAGGACATATTATGTTTACAAAAGTTATTTAATAAAATTAAAGTAAATTTTAATGCAAAGTCAATACCTTATTTCAATTTCAAACATCCTTTACTGGCTAACATTAGAGAAAAATGGGGCTGAAATTAGGGAAAAATTGACCGACAATAGAAAAGAAACCAGGATAGAGAAGGTCAATCATTTAAAACTTAACACGTTTACATATTTTTATTTCGTTGTTGAAATCAATTCGAAACATCAATAGTGTAAAATTTAAATATTGATTAACACGAAAAAGAAAATTAATATTTTCTTCCCGATAACGGTTTAAGCCTAATAGGGTCCGAAAGTTACGTATTTGGTTAGGCGGCCGAAATTTGGCTATTTTACCCTATAAATTTCTACATCACTGAGATTAATTTTAATTTTTAAAATTTTAAATAAATAATTTGATTATTAAGTATGCATATTTTCGTGTCACAATTTGCACAAAAACGAAAAAATCCAAGGTGAAATAGCTTTGAAACGTAGAATTATAACACGTAGAAACCGAGTGGACCGCGATGTTTTAAGCCATTTCAAAGTAGCCTTAAAAGGCTACGCATGCGCTTGCCGTCCGCTCAGAATCGCGATACATGTCATACGGAGTGTAGGTCTCGCAATTCGAAAAAAATATGACTTACTGTGTTGTTAAAGGCAAAAAAAGACAAATAAAATAAATGCTGAATTATCAAAAAGTACCCTCGAGCTAAATTATTTTCATAAGACTTAGTATAAATAACAGTTAAAGCAAATACAACAATTAATTTTCTTAACATTAAGGTCTAACTAAAAATATTGTGCGCAATTTTTTTTCCACAACTAGCAACTGTATAGTGATAAGTTATGTGTTTCAAATTATCTATTTTTAGTCGATTTACATAACAGAAAAATTATAAATTGTAAGTACTTACCTGTGAAATGTTCACTTTTTTGTTTTTTTAAGGTGTAAGAACACTTCTTTATAATGCAATAAGTCATTTCGAATTATTTTTCGTGAACTGTGTCCGATATAACCTGATCTTATTAAGCATTGACAACTCGCAAAACGAATTGAGCCGTTTCTGGCTCAGTTTTATTTACTCGTTTTTTATGGTTTCTAGGCGTTATTATTCTAAGATCAGAACCAAAACAGTTGCGGTCGCTGGGTGGTGCTCAAGTCGTGCACAGAGCCAATAGTAGCCAATATAGTACGTTTAGCTTAAAACATTTTAATTTTTTAAGTTGCATTAAATAAATACTTGATTAATAAGTATCTTATTAATTTTTACCTTAAAACGTTCGTCTATAACGTAAGTATTGTTTCTGCTTGCCCACCCATTTGCTAATTTTCAAGCTAGTTTAAGGTTAAGAATCATGGCAAGATTTGTATGAAAGTTAAAATAAAAAAGGTTCCAAGGTAATAGCTTTGAACAAACATACATACACATACACGCACACAGACATACACATAATAACACACAAGTATTTGCCAAGCAATGTATTTCAAACATTTCGTCGCGCACACAAAGACTCCAAAGACTCGAATAGTGTTGCAAGTAAATAAATATTTTCCCAAGACGGTATTTAAAATATATCTACCTGGCCGGTATACAAATAATCTTTCATACTATAACATTATTAATCATTTAGTATAAACTTGAAACTTACACTTTTTATTCGGTTAGGTAAAATATGTTAAATGCCGGGAAATATCCTAGATGTTCTCAAGATGATTCCAAAGCTATTTAACCTTATATTTTTTTAGTTTTTGTGCTTTTATTTGTGATTTAAAATATTTTTACCTCACTGAAATAAAGATTGTCTGTCTTCCCAATAGTATTATTAGTCATATAGAAAATTTAGAACTTACAATTTTTATTCTGGTGAGGTAAAATGAGTAGAATTACAGGAAAATATTTTAGAGGTTCTCAAGATTTTTTTTTAAAATTTCAGTAATTAAACAGCGGTAACCAACCGGCACCGGCGTAAATAAAAAATATGGTCAATACGAATTTACGTCATTTAAGTTATAAAAACAGTGATTGAAGTAATTCTTACAAAAAAAACCTTATTGATATGTATCTACTAATATATTATCCTATATCATACAAATGTTTGAAATACATTGCTTGGCAAATACTTGTATGTTATTATGTGTATGTCTGTGTGCGTTTATGTGTAGGTATGTTTGTTCAAAGCTATTACCTTGAAACCTTTTTTATTTTAACTTTCATACAAATCTTGTCATGATTCTAAACCTTAAACTAGATTGAAAATTAGCAAATGGGTGGGCAAGCAGAAACAATACTTACGTTATAGACGAACGTTTTAAGGTAAAAATTAATAAAATACTTAATAATCAAGTATTTATTTAAATCAACTTAAAAAATTAAAATGTTTTAAGCTAAACGTACTATATTGGCTACTATTGGCTCTGTGCACGACTTGAGCACCACCTAGCGTCCGCAACTGTTTTGGTTCTGATCCTAGAATAATAACGCCTAGAAACCACAAAAAACGAGTAAATAAAACTGAGCCAGAAACGGCTCAATTCGTTTTGCGAGTTGTCAATGCTTAATAAGATCAGGTTATATCGGACACAGTTCACGAAAAATAATTCGAAATGACTTATTGCATTATAAAGAAGTGTTCTAACACCTTAGAAAAACAAAAAAGTGAACATTTCACAGGTAAGTACTTACAATTTATATTTTTTCTGTTATGTAAATCGACTAAAAATAGATAGAATAGAATTTGAAACACATAACTTATCACTATACAGTTGCTAGTTGTGGAAAAAAATTGCGCACAATATTTTTAGTTAGACATTAATGTTAAGAAAATTAATTATTGTATTTGCTTCAACTGTTATTTATACTAAGTCTTATGAAAATAATTTAGCTCGAGGGTACTTTTTGATAATTCAGCATTTATTTTATTTGTCTTTTTTTGCCTTTAACAACACAGTAAGTCATATTTTTTTCGAATTGCGAGACCTGCACTCCGTATGACATGTATCGCGATTCTGAGCGGACAGCAAGCGCGTAGCCTTTTAAGGCTACTTTGAAATGGCTTAAAACATCGCAGCCCACTCGGTTTCTACGTGTTATAATTCTACGTTCCAAAGCTATTTCACCTTGGATTTTTTCGTTTTTGTGCAAATTGTGACACGAAAATATGTATACTTAATAATCAAATTATTTATTTAAAATTTTAAAAATTAAAATTAATCTCAGTGATGTAGAAATTTATAGGGTAAAATAGCCAAATTTCGGCCGCCTAACCAAATACGTAACTTTCGGACCCTATTAGGCTTAAACCGTTATCGGGAAGAAAATATTAATTTTCTTTTTCGTGTTAATCAATATTTAAATTTTACACTATTGATGTTTCGAATTGATTTCAACAACGAAATAAAAATATGTAAACGTGTTAAGTTTTAAATGATTGACCTTCTCTATCCTGGTTTCTTTTCTATTGTCGGTCAATGTTTCCCTGATTTCAGCCCCATTTTTCTCTAATGTTAGCCAGTAAAGGATGTTTGAAATTGAAATAAGGTATTGACTTTGCATTAAAATTTACTTTAATTTTATTAAATAACTTTTGTAAACATAATATGCCCTCAATTTTTTATGGTATGTATTTAAATGATCTTTTTAATTTGTTAAAAACTGCAAAGAAAAAATCTAAATGTTCACCAATTTTAATGATTGAGTCTCTTTCTTTGAGACATAAAATAAATGAAATAAATTGATATTTTAGTCTCTTTAAAACTACGCAGAAAAAATTTGATATGTAAAAATTACATTAGATCGTTACTTGCTGGTCCTCAAAATTAAGAGAAATGAGCATTAAATATTCAATATTGTGATATTTTTTTAAATAAAACGATTTATATAAATTATTTTTTGTCTATATCAAATAATCTTCAATATAACTATTTTAGGGTACTTATTTTTATTAAGTTGTAGTCAAAGAAAGGAAACAATTTAAAGACACTTGATATTCAAAGTTTTATTTTTCACTACTAGACTAAAACTAGAATAATTTTCTACGATTGTTAAATCAATTAAATAAAATATATCGCTAGGAACAATTATACAAAAAATATTGAGACTTTAAATTGATTGAATTCTATCATCAAATTTAAGTGTTATCATTGTATAAAACTTAATTTACATTTTCATTAAAACAGCAATTAGTTTATATATTATAATTTTCATTATAAGTATCGAATAAAAATTCTCCCTGTTTTTGTATTAAAGAATAGTTAAAGCTAATTTATTTTTTGTTCTTTTAAGTACCTATAAAGTGTCTTCACAAAAACTTAGCTCAGAATTCTGTCAACCTAACTTAGATTTCTGAGATTAACAGCTGTTGTACTGAAGACACCCAATGACAAGATAAATATCTAACCACAGACTACTAAGGAGAGAACTGATTGCTTACGTTAACCTTACCTAAATTCCAACTTTATTTAACTACTCTTCCCCAAGTTAAAAAAATATTTATTAAATGCGGATAAATTAAGCAGTTGATATAGAATCTTAAGAAACACATTAAACTTTAAGATAATAATTAAAAAACGATGTATGAAGTTTGCCCGCGTTCTTAAAAGTTATGTGGAATATTAGCTTAATTATCAGTATAAACATATTAGGAGGTCGACATTAGGCGCAGACCGATTTTAGGGCACGTTACCCTGCATGTTTTCGTGGATAAAAGTCGAAAATATCGCTAATAAAACTACTTGACACTAAGCAATACGAAATAATGCAGTACGATGGCATATTATTTAATAAGAAAATTAAAAAAAAAAATGACTGGTAGTGACAGAGTTGTTTTCTGATGGTCACTGTGGCATCTAGAATGCTAGTTGGAACATTTTTTTTTTGTCTTCTAAAAGTCCTCATTATATACGAATAAATGCTTCATAATATTGGTCTGACAAACGGATTTGTAATATTTGTGCCAGTATAATGGGTGAGTCTCAACACTTAAAAACTATTTTTTATGCAAAAGCAAAGTCCAGGCTATGTAATATCGCACACAAAATAGGAATACACATATTATTAATTATAATGAAAATAGGTAAAAACAAATACGTGGTAGAATATTTTTCCCTTTGGCTGGCAACATTTTGAATATCGTTCTACTTAGATATTTATGATTTATTTGTTTGGATTTTATACAAAAATATCCGATGCCAAGTAGTTTTTATCGGTGAAATGTTATCTTCAAGTCCTAAATACGCTTTTGTGAAGCACGGTGACAGCATTTCACCACACAGTAACTCACATTTTTTGAAATTGCGAGAGCTGTACTCCGCGTGGCACGTGTCGCATGCCTGAGGGGCCGGCGAACGTAAGAAGCCTTTTCAGGCTTCTTTGAAATGGCTTAATATTGCGCGGGTCGACTCGGTTTCTATGCGTTATTATTCTATGCAACGTAGTTATCGCGACGGTAGTGACAGACTTTGATAATTGCCTGATAGAATGGCAGATCTATTTTTTGTAGTACCCTGAATAGTACATGGATTAAAGAAGTCGGGATATCAAGGCCGCTGAACAGAACTCATACGCATGTCCGTTCGGCTGATTCACGTGATGACGTCGGCTCGTGAACATTTAAATGAGGTGTTTCTATATGGGCAACCTTCCGTCCATTGATACGTCCAGTTTGGACGGCGAAACTTATCATTGTGTGCTAATGTTTTAAGGACATTCGCTTTGGGAATTTTCTGTTATTTATTGTTGGAATTTCTCTTGTAATTCGACTTGTTTGGCGGATACATCGAAATGGTCTGGGCTTTGAAGAATAGACCATCTGCCGTTCTGCCGGGCATTTTGTAAGAGGCGAACGATTGGTTATGCGAGTCACTACCATCGTGGCTACTAGGTGGTAGAGTTCTGCATTGTCTCGCTCGGGTCTGGTACCACAGCTTTGTCCATTCCTGCTGCTATAGCGTCAGTGCTGGTCGCTGTTGTGTTTAGGATTGGAGGGTAAGGCGGTAAACTTATACATGTGGCATTAAGATCCCGCCACTAGGATAGCAAAGAACTATTAATATCTTTGGTGTCTATAGGCGATGGTTGTCCCTTTCAGTTAGAGCAAGTAGCAAGAAGCAGAGAGCTAGAGCTATCTTATGATATTAAAAAAATATTTTATTGGATTAAGTATACCCCGAGGGTAGTCCCATTTTTTAGGGTTCCATACCTAAAAGGTAAAACGGGACCCTATTACTAAGCCTCCGCTGCCTATCTCTCCGTCTGTCTGTCTGTCACCAGGCAGTATTTCATAAACCGTGATAGCTGAAAATTTCACAAATTATGTATTTCCGTTGCCGCTATAACAATAAATAATAAAAATAAAAAATTAAAATGTTCAGGGGGGGTTTCCATGCAGTAAACGTGTTTTTTCGAATTTTGCTCAATATTAATAACGGTAACAGATAGAGGTTAAAAATTTTCACACAATATTTAGTTGTAAGCATATTTTTTTTTTTTTATCTCATAAGATAGCAAACAAGCAGATGGGTCTCCTGATGGAAAGAGTCAACCATCGCCTATAGACACCAAAGATGTTAATGGTGCGTTGCTATCTTGTGGCGAGGTCTCTGGCGAGGGCTTCAAACCGGAACACGACAGCGACAAGCACTGACGCTATTGCGGCAGGAATAGGTAAGGCGGTGGTACCAGACCCGGGCGAGACAATACAGAACTCTACCACCTAGTAGCTACGATGGTAGTGACTCGATAGCCAATCGGTCGCATATTACGACCTGCCTGGTAGAACGGCAGTTGGCCTATTCTTCAAAGGAGGCCGGGACCAACACGGCGACTTTCAAAATAAATCCATACTAATATTATAAATGCGAAAGTATGTCTGTCTCTCTGTTACGCTTTCACGGCTAGACAGCTGAACCGATTTTCATGAGGCATGGAAATAGTTGAAGATCCGGGGTCAAACATAGGCTAATTTTTTTTTCAAAAATCAGCCCCTGAAGGGCTGAAATAGAAGATGAAATTGGTATTAAAAATTATTTCGGCGACATACTCGCGGGCGAAGCTGCGCAGGTCAGCTAGTGTTATAATAAATATTCTGTTAATATTTCAAGCGTTTACCAGTTGACGTTATTAAGATCGAGAAAAAAAATGAAAATCACGTTTGTTGTATGGGAGCCCCCTTAAATATTTATTAACTTCCCACTACGTATGTAAATAAGGAAGTTACTGATTTTATCCCGATTTTCGAAAATCGAGTTTTCACCAGAATTGTCCACGTTTTGAGGTCATAGGTGCCTTTTCCGACTATTTTCACGATGACGTCAGTATGTCTATATGTATGTATTATTGTGTGTGTGTGTGTATGTGTGTATGTAAACATCTCATAACTTTTGAACGGCTGGACCATTCAAAACGCGGTTGATGGCATTCGATTGGATTCCGCTCAACTTAGACTTCCTGAAAATTTGAACCGATTCGATCCAAGAGATTGTGAGAAATTTTGAAAAAAAAAAACACTAAAAAAATTGTTGGCGAAAAAGTATTTTTTTAATATAACTTCCACATTAAGGTACTGATTGAGTACAAAAAGTAATCAGCTCTATTCCTCAAAAAACAACGTGTAATACATAAATTGCATCAAAATCGGTTTATCCGTTTGGGAGTAATCGTTGACGAAAAATTTTGAAAAAAGTGTTTTTTCGACATTACTTCGAGATTTTTTAACCAATCATTTTTCGACCTTCTACAATATTTTTGTACTTAAAAAAACTACGTCAAATGTAGTTAAAAAATCATTTTTTGGTATTCTACGATATTTTAGCACTAAAAAACTACCGTCTAAAGCCGTTTCAAAAATCAAAATCGAATCTAATTCTCAAAACTTACTTAACTATAGCTTTTCAAATATTAAATATACGTTGTTTTTAGCAAACTTACTTAATTTTTTGTAAATAACTTTCAAGTTAATTCACCGATTGACTTAAAAATCTTATCAGCTTTTCTCCTTTAAAAACTGCGTCAAATACTGTTAATTTAATCAAAATCGGTCAATTTGTTTGGGATTTATCAATGAAGAAAACTAAAAATAAAATGATTTTTTACACTGCATCGATATTTTTCAACCTATCGATTATTTAGCTAAAGCAATATTTTAGATGCCAAAAATTAAGACGCCCATCATCGTTTTCAAAGTATACAGCTTTTCAAAAATTAATATACTGCCATTTTTAACAAAATAGTTGTTTAAACTGAAAAATCTATGCTTATATTTTTTTACTCTTAAGCTTAAAATATCTTAATTTAGTGGGAAGTTGTAGAGATGGCCCGTAGGGTCAACCGTTTACACGGGCCATCGTAGGGTCAACCGTTTACACATTTTTTTAATTTGATTTTATTGTTTTAAAGTAGCAACTGTCTAACTATCGCGGTTCAGGAGATAGACGGATAGACGGACAGACGGGCGGACAGCGGAGTCTTAGTAATAGGGTCTCTTTTTACTCTTTGCCTACGGAACCCTAAAAAAGAACTAAATATTTGGAAGTGCATTATTATTAAGGTGTTTAAGGTAGTGGATGAAAATACAGAATAGTTGTTTTTAAAAAATAAAAATAAAAAAACGCAACAAAATCGGATCATCCGCCGGCCGCCGGATACAAATACGATGCCACGGACAGACACACACATACACAGAGACACAGATACACACCTGAGATTTATAATAATACCCACTCGATTGGCGTTGGGGTTAAAAATAACGAATTTAAACAAAGTATCAAAATAACATGAATCTGTATCATGTAGTATGTATACCTATGTAATCTAACACCAGACGTGTTTACGTTGTTACAGCTTGTTTTTATTAGAATTTGGCGTTTTCCTCTGGTTTTTTTCCTTTGTATTTGGAAATTATACAAAACAACATCGCCCGCATTGCATTTTGATAGTTTTATACTTTTTTTACACTAGTACAATGTTTAAAAGTAGATCATAATAATTCACACCAAGTTACCTACCGACATCTTCTTTTTACCATTTTGACGTCAACATGCGTTTCGGCATTGCCATGTAAAAAGTTTTCACAAAATTCCAGTGTCAACTTTCGCTAGCCAGACTCTTAAAATTGAGATTATAGGATACATCTCACAAAACGACTAGATTTTTCCGTAAGTCTCTGATTATGTAATGGGGAACATTTTTCAAACTCTGAAAAATCTATACATAAAAATCTATATATATATATATATATATATATATATATATATATATATATATATATATATATATATATATATATATATATATATATATATATATGTATATATATAACTAGGCTATTGTTATTATCTGTACTATTATCTACTATTATCTATACATATAATAAAATCGTAGGAAAGTCATGTATGTCCGGGGTAAACTCAAAAAGTACTGCATGGATTTACTTCAAATTTTGCATGAATATTACTAACAGGTCGGGTCAACATATAGGCTATATATTATCACGCTAGCACCTACGAGGGAGGAGCTGTGCGGAGTAAACGCGGGCAACAGCTAGTCTATAATAAATTTTAAGTGTCTGTGATTTCAAAATAATCAGATTTTTTCAAGAGCAGTGTGTTATTTTTAAAATAGTAACAGATACCCAAACAACCATTTTTAAAATTTCTGTCAGTCTGTTTGTACGGGGAAATTTTTGGAACGGCTGGATCGATTTTAATGGAACTTTCACTAAACGACAGAGAAGTTTATAGGCAGGATGTAAGCTCTTTTTTGCCCAAGTAAGCAAAAGGGAGTAATAATTGTGAATCACTGTGTCGCGACTTCGTTCGCGTGATTCAAAATTCGAATAGCTTACGAGTAAATAAAATATATGAAAGAATTGATATTGTAAGGTGAACAGAGTACATCGCCGGAAGTAAATGTGTCCCAGATAGGTACAATAACTTGAAATACATTGTCACGGAGGATGCGACAATGTAATCTGTTATGTAGGTCGCTTTTTGTCTCACGAGACCCTTTTGTCGGAAGATTTACTTTGATCTAGGTAGTTTTATGAAAAGGGGTGAATAGCAACGGACAGACAACATTTTTATCTCATTAGTGCAATGTTCTGCTGGTAGAGATAATTTTTTTAATGAAGTATCCATAGTGTGTTGAATTTTGAATTTTTTGAAAAGATCAGGAGTACAATCTCATAGTTCCTACGTGTTAACCTGGATGCCCTTTGAAGAATAGTCCATCTGCTATTCGGCCAGGCCGTTCGTGAAATGAGAATGATGAGCTTAATGTGTCAGTCACTACCATAGTGGCTACTAGGTGGTAGAGTTCCGAAACATCGCTCGCGCCCGGGTCTGGTATCACCGCCATACCAGGTCATGTCGCTATAGCGTCGCTGCTTGTCCTGTCGCATTCCCGTAGGCGTATCATCTAACGTTTGCAATTCGCCAGCGAGCAGCGATGACTCTTAAACGTAATGAAAAAATCATCAAAAATGTCGCCAATTGCTTGCTGGTCACTAGATGCACTTTTTGCAATGTCACAGCATCAAAACAAATCAAGCGGCAACGACTACCACTAATTGTACAAGGCTGTTATGTGTCTTGCAATAACTAAACAATCACGATAATTTCGCATTGCGAGTTACACCCCGCGGTTTGCTGGGTAAGGTTGGCGGCGAATTTATGCAAGTGGCCTTACCATCCCGCCACATATATAGCAAGTAGCAATGCACCATTATAATTTTTGGTGTTTATAGGCGATGGTTGTGTCTTTCCATCAGAAGGCCAACCTGCTTGTATGCTATATTTTGGTTAAAAAAAATACTAAAATAAGTAATAACTAATTTTAAAGAAAGCGTCAAAAAAATATCAGGCAGTTAATCAGCTAACAGCTCACTTTTTTTTTAAAACAGCTCACTTTTTTAAAAACAGCTCACTTTTTTTTAAAAACAGCTCACTTTTTTTTAAAACAGCTCACTTTTTAAAACAGCTCACTTTTTTTAAAACAGCTCACTTTTTTTTAAAACAGCTCACTTTTTTTAAAACAGCTCACTTTTTTTTAAAACAGCTCACTTTTTTTAAAACAGCTCACTTTTTTTTAAAACAGCTCACTTTTTTTTAAAACAGCTCACTTTTTTAAAACAGCTCACTTTTTTTAAAACAGCTCACTTTTTTTAAAACAGCTCACTTTTTTTTAAACAGCTCACTTTTTTTTAAAACAGCTCACTTTTTTTAAAAACAGCTCACTTTTTTTAAAAACAGCTCACTTTTTTTAAAACAGCTCACTTTTTTTTTAAAACAGCTCACTTTTTTTAAAACAGCTCACTTTTTTTTAAAACAGCTCACTTTTTTTAAAACAGCTCACTTTTTTTAAAACAGCTCACTTTTTTTTAAAACAGCTCACTTTTTTAAAACAGCTCACTTTTTTTAAAACAGCTCACTTTTTTTAAAACAGCTCACTTTTTTTAAAACAGCTCACTTTTTTTAAAACAGCTCACTTTTTTTAAAACAGCTCACTTTTTTTTAAAAACAGCTCACTTTTTTAAAACAGCTCACTTTTTTTAAAACAGCTCACTTTTTTTAAAACAGCTCACTTTTTTAAAACAGCTCACTTTTTTTAAAACAGCTCACTTTTTTTATAACAGCTCACTTTTTTTTTAAAACAGCTCACTTTTTTTAAAACAGCTCACTTTTTTAAAACAGCTCACTTTTTAAAACAGCTCACTTTTTTAAAACAGCTCACTTGTTTTAAAACAGCTCACTTTTTTTAAAACAGCTCACTTTTTTTAAAACAGCTCACTTTTTTTAAAACAGCTCACTTTTTTAAAACAGCTCACTTTTTTAAAACAGCTCACTTTTTTTAAAACAGCTCACTTTTTTTTAAAACAGCTCACTTTTTTTAAAACAGCTCACTTTTTTAAAACAGCTCACTTTTTTAAAACAGCTCACTTTTTTTAAAACAGCTCACTTTTTTTAAAACAGCTCACTTTTTTTAAAACAGCTCACTTTTTTTAAAACAGCTCACTTTTTTTAAAACAGCTCACTTTTTTTAAAACAGCTCACTTTTTTTAAAACAGCTCACTTTTTTTGAAACAGTTCACTTTTTTTAAAACAGCTCACTTTTTTTAAAACAGCTCACTTTTTTTAAAACAGCTCACTTTTTTAAAACAGCTCACTTTTTTTAAAACAGCTCACTTTTTTTAAAACAGCTCACTTTTTTTAAAACAGCTCACTTTTTTTAAAACAGCTCACTTTTTTTAAAACAGCTCACTTTTTTTAAAACAGCTCACTTTTTTTAAAACAGCTCACTTTTTTTAAAACAGCTCACTTTTTTTAAAACACTCACTTTTTTTAAAACACTCACTTTTTTTAAAACACTCACTTTTTTTAAAACACTCACTTTTTTTAAAACACTCACTTTTTTTAAAACACTCACTTTTTTTAAAACACTCACTTTTTTTAAAACACTCACTTTTTTTAAAACACTCACTTTTTTTAAAACACTCACTTTTTTTAAAACACTCACTTTTTTTAAAACACTCACTTTTTTTAAAACACTCACTTTTTTTAAAACACTCACTTTTTTTAAAACACTCACTTTTTTTAAAACACTCACTTTTTTTAAAACACTCACTTTTTTTAAAACACTCACTTTTTTTAAAACACTCACTTTTTTTAAAACACTCACTTTTTTTAAAACACTCACTTTTTTTAAAACACTCACTTTTTTTAAAACACTCACTTTTTTTAAAACACTCACTTTTTTTAAAACACTCACTTTTTTTAAAACACTCACTTTTTTTAAAACACTCACTTTTTTTAAAACACTCACTTTTTTTAAAACACTCACTTTTTTTAAAACACTCACTTTTTTTAAAACACTCACTTTTTTTAAAACACTCACTTTTTTTTAAAAAAAATAGAGCATACCCGTCACTACACGAACACCATATTGGCTTCCTTTTTAATGCCATTTCGTGGACACTTCTTGAGTTAAAAAGCTGTATAACAATGAATGTGTTCAGGCTCACTTGTTTGCTTTAGCCAGAACGACTGTCTACACCAAACTTACTTAGATCTGTCAGTACCTATTTACTTACATGTCCTTACTTAGACCTGTAAACAAGATTTGTTTAAGCTTAGCCGGTTTCTTTCTGACACACTTTCTAACGTTAAGTATCAAAACCTATACAAAGACTGTCAGAATTATGCAAAGGCGCCTTGACTTTCAAGATAAAATGGTGGCATTGGATTATGTCTTACTATCTACAGAATATCCTGGAGAAGTCTGAGTTAGGCTATACGCCAATTTAGTTAGAAGCCGAACGAATGTCTAAACTCATTTAGACATTCGTCTTGAACATGCCCACTGTACTCCTGGTCTCTACATTCCACAGATAACATGTAAGTGGAGAACAGGCTTTCCTAATTGAAAGAGTTGTCCGTCCCGTTTAGTTATGAGATATATATGGTGCGTTGCCACTTGGATAAGGTTAACCTACCTGGCTCACCAATCCAATGGCGATAAACTTGTTGATCCATTGAAATCTTACAATTTGAGGAGGACATGTGTGTTGGTCCCGGACTCCTTTGAAGAATAGGCCAACTGCCATTCTGCCAGGCAGGTCGTAAAAGGCGACCGATTGGCTTTACGAGTCATTACCATCGTGGCTACTAGGTGGTAGAGTTCTGCATTGTCTCGCCCGGGTCAGGTACCACCACCTTACCTATTCCTGCCGTAATAGCGTCAGTGCTTGTCACTGTCGTGTTCCGGTTTGGAGGATAAGGTAGATGGCAAACTTATGCATGTGGCATTAGACCTCGCCACAAGATAGCAACGCACCATTAACATCTTTGGTCTATAGGCGATGTTTGACTCTTTCCATCAGGAGACCCATCTGCTTGTTTGCTATTTTATAATATAAAAAAAACATAGTATTGCATTTTTATAGGACGCAATTTTATTTTTGGAACATGTGTAGGGGGTCAATAGAAGCTTAACCCAAAATTTGTGGGGTTTCCTAGATATTGCGAACAAGGTTTTTGCACCCCTTTTTCTAAGATGGGGACCGGAGGATAAGGGCGGCAACCCCACAAACTTGGGGTTAAGCTTCTATTAACCCCCACACAAATAAAATTGCGTCCTCTAATAAATGTAAAGCTCATGAAACATTTCAATGGACCATGTCCGTATAGCGGGGATACAAGAAGCGGGTGACATATTGCAGAACTCTACATAATGTGGTGACGATGGTAATGAAACGTTTTTACCCTGTGCTGGTCATGACTCCTTTAAAGAATAGCCCAACTGTCATTCTGCCAGGCAGGTCTTAAAAGGCGACCGATTAGCTTAACGTGTCACTACCATTGTGACTACTGGGTGGTAGAGTTCTGCAATGTTGCCCGGGTATTTAGTACCACTGCCTTACTTGTTGCCGTAATAACGTCAATGCGTGTTATTATCGTATTCCGGTTTGTAGGGTAAGGTAGGCGGTAGACTTATGCATGTTGCATTATCAGCCAACCACACGAATGACAACGTATCATTAATATTTTTGGTGTTTATTGACGATGATTTATCTTCCAATTAGGAGAGTCATTTGCTTGCTTACTATCCAATTATAGATAAAAAAATATATATTTTTATATAAGTATCACTTTTTAAAATTTTTCGTCAACGATAACTCCCGAACGGTTTAACCGATTTAGATCTAATTTTAAACATTCGACGCAGTTGTTTAAGAAAAACTACTAAGGATTTGTAGATAGATTAGGCTGGAGGTCTCTAAAAATTGTTTTGGAAACTTTTTATCAGGTTTTTTTGGCAACTTTTTATCTACTTGGCGGAATCGGTTAAAATTTTCAGTAAGTGTAAGTTTGGTGAAATTCAATCGAATGCCCATGTTAGAAACAATAACGCTGGAAATATTACCAACCATTAAGTCATATCTAACCATAAAATCATATCACGTAGAAAAAAAACACGACGTATCCATGAACTGAAGCTAAGCAACCCTTGAAATAAAAATGAAAGCTTTGTAGGTTAAATGTCATGTGTGGGGTGTAGTCTAAATTTAGAAAGCTTTTTGTTTAAGCGAACAATCGCCATACAAGCTATAAGGGGCACCCTGTAGACTAGACTACGGATTATATAAAAGCAGCATAATATTTAGTTTTTTATATCATAAGATAGCAAACAAGCAGAAGGGTCTCCTGGTGGAAAGAGTCAACCATCGCCTATAGACACCAAAGATATAAATGGTGTGTTGCTATCTTGTGGCGAGGTCTTATGCCACATGCATAATTTCACCGGCTACCTTACCCTCCAAACCGGAACACGACATTGACTAGCACTAACGTTATTGCAGTAGGTATAGGTAAGGCGGCGATACTAGACCCGGGTGAGACAATGCAGAGCTCTACCACTTAGTAGCCACGATGATAGTGACTTATAGCCAATCGGTCGCCTTTTACGATCTGCCTGGCAGAACGGCAGTTGGCCTAATCTTCAAGGAGCCCGGGACCAACACGTCATGTTCGTCATGATTTTAGACGGTTGGTCTGTATGACCGTTACTGCGAAACCAGAATTTTGGGCGAGCAGTATGCTCAGCCGGAGTGGCCCGGGCCCCCTTTGTAGAATAATCCAGACAGCTCGTAAAAGCCAAACTATTGGATATATATATATATATATATATATATATATATATATATATATATATATATATATATATATATATCCAATAGTTTGGCTTTTACGAGCTGTCTGGATTATTTTTTCTATATTTTCTCACCGTTTAAACCTTCGCTGGACTTCAACAATTAATTCAAAACCAAAATTAACCAAATCGGTTCAGCCTATCTCGAGTTTTAGCGAGACTAACGAACAGCAATTGATGTATATATATATATATATATATATATATATATATATATATATATATATATATATATATATATATATATATATATATATATATATATATATACCACATGGTATATATATATACCACAGACATGGCGGTATACCACATGCATAAATCTACTGGCCACCTTATCCTGCAAACTGGAGCACGACAATTATAACCATACACGCTATTGCTTCAGGAAATACCTATTTATTTTTTATTAATCTCAAAAAAATTGTTTAAATTAATGTGCAGCGGCGACATACATCTGTTGAGGCCTCTCTCATGCAAGGCATTGTTTTTCATACTCACATATATTACGAAATTATAATATAGTTTTGTGAATATATTTTATGGGGTCTTCTTTCTATTGAAATGAGACCCACATAAGCCGTTTTCTTTTTTCCCACATTGGCATCTATGCGACAACTTTAATATTAAGTATAGAGTTTGTGTTTATGTATGTTTTTTTGTATTAAAAAACTATTAAAATGGCAAATTATCAAAAATGGCTTTTCTGGTGGAAAGAGAGAACCATCGTCTATAACACGGTAATGTTATCTACCAGTATTTTGACTCGGCCCTGTACTTGAAATAAATACCTACAGTCGGCCGCGCCGTGCTGTACCACGTAAAATCTGATAGGGCTGTCTGCCTTCAATATTTTAACTACATTTGCCTGTGCTCTCAGATCGGCCGTTCGTCACTGTGGCGTAACTCTCAGTCTGTTGTGTATCGAGTGCATACCGAACTCCGAGCGCGTAGGTATAACTCCCGGTCCATCCGTTTGTATGAAGATAGAATACTTGTAGATAACATTACCGTGCAGTCACCAAAGATGTTAATGCTGCGTTCTGTTAATGTCACTTTCATAAGTTTACCCGCTACCTCACCCTTCAAACTGGAACCAGCACTATACGCCATTACGGCAGGAATAGATAAGGCGGTGGTGCAAATCCGGGCCAGACGTTTGCATATCACTATAACCTAGTAGTCACGATGGTAGTGACTCGTATAGGCGATCATTCGCCTTCTGACATAATGACAGAGAGTCTATTGTTCAAAGGGGGGACGGACTAACACAGAGACCTAGAATGACAGATAGTCTATTGTTCAAAGGGGGGATGGACTAACACAGAGACCTAGAATGACAAATAGTCTGTTGTTCAAAGGGGGGACGGACTAACACAGAGACCTAGAATGACAGATAGTCTATTGTTTAAAGGGGGGACGGACTAACACAGAGACCTAGAATGACAGATAGTCTATTGTTCAAAGGGGGGACGGACTAACACAGAGACCTAGAATGACAGATAGTCTATTGTTCAAAGGGGGGACGGACTAACACAGAGACCTAGAATGACAAATAGTCTGTTGTTCAAAGGGGGGACGGACTAACACAGAGACCTAGAATGACAGATAGTCTATTGTTCAAAGGGGGGACGGACTAACACAGAGACCTAGAATGACAGATAGTCTATTGTTCAAAGGGGGGACGGACTAACACAGAGACCTAGAATGACAGATAGTCTATTGTTCAAAGGGGGGACGGACTAACACAGAGACCTAGAATGACAAATAGTCTGTTGTTCAAAGGGGGGACGGACTAACACAGAGACCTAGAATGACAGATAGTCTATTGTTCAAAGGGGGGACGGACTAACACAGAGACCTAGAATGACAGATAGTCTATTGTTCAAAGGGGGGACGGACTAACACAGAGACCTAGAATGACAGATAGTCTATTGTTCAAAGGGGGGACGGACTAACACAGAGACCTAGAATGACAAATAGTCTGTTGTTCAAAGGGGGGACGGACTAACACAGAGACCTAGAATGACAGATAGTCTATTGTTCAAAGGGGGGACGGACTAACACAGAGACCTAGAATGACAGATAGTCTATTGTTCAAAGGGGGGACGGACTAACACAGAGACCTAGAATGACAGATAGTCTATTGTTCAAAGGGGGGACGGACTAACACAGAGACCTAGAATGACAAATAGTCTGTTGTTCAAAGGGGGGACGGACTAACACAGAGACCTAGAATGACAGATAGTCTATTGTTCAAAGGGGGGACGGACTAACACAGAGACCTAGAATGACAGATAGTCTATTGTTCAAAGGGGGGACGGACTAACACAGAGACCTAGAATGACAGATAGTCTATTGTTCAAAGGGGGGACGGACTAACACAGAGACCTAGAATGACAGATAGTCTGTTGTTTAAAGGGGCCACGGACTAACACAGAGACCTAGAATGACAGATAAATTGTTCAAAGGGGGGGGGGGGACTAATACAGGGACCTGTACGGCATCAATTTTTTTTCATACAAGGTAGCAAACAAGCAGGTGGCTCTACTGATGGAAAGAGACAGGTGTTGCTGCTGTGGATACCAAAGAAGTTATTGACCAGCAGTTTCGCGTACTCATTCGAGCTATGGGAATGTTCACACACCCCCACCAGCATCACTCCTAACTCTTCGTTAACTTACTATAAATAACAATAATAATATCGCTGAACAAATTACACGAATTTATATAACCCCAAAATAAGCAAAGCTTGTGTTATGGGTATTATACAACGATACTAAGACATAGAAATACATAGGTATATAAATACTGTTACATACATCATAAACACCCAAACCTAGAAATACAAACATCAAGGCTCATCACACAAATGTTTGTCCCTCTTGGAAATCGAACCCGAACTCCATCGATTCGCAGTTAAATTCTCTAATCACTCGACCAATGGGGCGGTAATACATTTATTTTCGTTATGCCATAAAACTCATTTCATTTCATAGAATAGAATAGAATATTTTATTTGCATGAAAATGGGTTATATACAATAGGTGTTACATTATTTCTAGCTCGCCATAGTCAACTGGTAGTGCCGGTGTGCAAAACTATTATAAACTTATTTATAAATTATTTAATTAAATGTTAACATGCAATGAGACATTATACATTATTGTTATTAAAATTTGCTAATTCACATTTAATTTAATTATATTTTATTAAGGTAATTATATAAGAGAATGACACATTTTATATTATTATTAGTTAATATTTGATAATATACATATAATTATATTTTATTAAGTAACATTTTCACAATAAAAAGAAGAAACAGATAACTCGTTGTATTATTATAACTTCAAAATTATCAAACCTAAGTGCATATCCAGTGAATGATACTTGCTAGTTATAAGACAGGGAATAATTACTATTATACAACAATTTTATCATTTAGATAGTCGACAATATTGTAGTAGCCTTTTCCGTTAACAGTTTAGATAATACATTTTTAAATTGTCTTAACGGTAGTTTGCGAAATGTTTTAGGTAATTTATTGTAAATATTTATTATCATAGCATGGCAATTTTTTGAGTACAATGCAGAAGAACTCGTTGGGACTTGTAGCCTGGTTGGATCCCTAGACCATACCCTTTTGTTATCATTTAGTTTATTGAATAGTTCTTGGTGTTTTCTAACAAATAAACATGACTCTAATATATACAATCCAGTTAAGGTCAACAAGTTAAGTTGCTTAAACAATGGCTTACATGACTCAGTTGGATCTGCACTACACAAAGCTCGAACACATTTCTTTTGCGCAATAAAAACCTGGTTTATATTGGTACAGTTACCCCAAGTAATAAGTCCATACCTCAAAACAGAGCCTATATAACCATGATAAGCAGTTAATGCTGCAATGAGTCCCACCGTTTTTCGGATTTTTTTGAGGGCGTATACAAATTTATTGATTTTTTTACAAACTGTATCAACATGTGGTTTCCAGTTCAAATTTCTATCTAAGTTTACTCCTAAAAATTTTACTTCTTTTACTTCGTTAATTAAACTACCCTTAGAGCTACCCATAAAGAAGAAAAGTGGTTGTTTGATAATACATTGTTTTATGTATGTGAGTTTTTTTTGTTGATTTGTTTGTATTTACGTTTTAACTACAAAACCGATCATCATAGAATTTTGCATACACGTTTTCAGGGCCACAAAAAATACTTTCATCCAGAAAAAAATATGTTCTTATGGGATGGAAATATTAGTTTTATCGCGATCGAAGCCGCAGGCTAGTGTATAATCAGGATGTTTATACGTTCGTATATATTAACGTCGCCTCATTACACATGCTTTCACTGATGCCCTATCAATAAACCAGCGCGCCAGTGAACTAAAATAGTCCACAGTTATTGATTGAGACGAGATAGTCAGTACAAATATAGCCCTGTCTCTCCGACCATCCGACACTACGAGAAGAGGGAGCATAATGTCACAAGAATAAGTTACTTATAACGTACTAGCTGTTGCCAGCGACTTCGTCCGCGAGGACTTCGTTTACTCCTCCACACAGCACCTCCCCCGTAGGTGATAGCGTGATAATATGTAGCCTATATGTTGACCCGATCTGTTAGTTAATATTCATGTAAAATTTGAAGTAAATCCATGCAGTACTTTTTGAGTTTACCCCGGACATACATACAGACAAACAGACAAACAGACAAACAGACAGACAAACAGACAATCAGACAGACAGACAGACAGACAGACAGACAGACAGACAGACAGACAAACAGACATACAGACAAAAATTCTAAAAACTATATTTTTGGCTTCCATATCGATTGTAAATCACGCCCCAACCCCCAAGTATTTTTTAAAAAAAATATTCAATGTACGATTTTATTATATGTATAGATATCGATTGTAGATCACGCCTCAAGTATTCTTTTAAAAAATATTCAATGTACAGTTTTGACTTTCCTATATATTTCAGATTATAGCAGTGCCCGCGTACCACTCACGTGTTGTCCCCATACTGGTCCGGGCCCGTGACCATGACATGACCATCTGTCATTCTGCCAGGCAGTTCGTAAAATGCGAAATATTGGCTATACGTATTAACACCATTGTGACAACTAGAAATAGTTCTATATTGTCACGCCCGAGTATGTGGTACCACCGCCTTACCTATTTCTACCGTAACACAGACAATGCTCGTTACTGTCGTGTTGGGTTTGGATGGTAAGTTAGCCGCTAAATGTATGTGCCATCCCATGGAGAGCAACATAGCATTTTTTTATATCATAAGATAGCAAACAAGCAGATGGGTCTCCTGATGGAAAGAGTCAACCATCGCCTATAGACACCAAAGGTGTTCATGGTGCGTTGCTATCTTGTAGCGAGGTCTAATGCCACATGCATAAGTTTACCGGCTACCTTACCATCCAAACCGGAACATGACAGTGATAAGCACTGACGCTATTGCGACAGGAATAGGTAAGGCGGATGTACCAGACCCGGCCGAGACAATGCAGAACTCTACCACCGAGTAGCCACGATGGTAGTGACTCGCATAGTCAGTCAATCGAGCAGTTGGTTTATTCTTCAAAGGAGCCCGGGACCAACACGGGGAAAATATGATTATCGCAAATTGAAAGAAGGAATCCTAAAAACAAAACCATTTCGGATTATTTATGTTTATTTATTAATTATCGAGGATTACATGACAATTAATTAACAGCATTCCTTTTTATAATTATCGGATGATTTATCCTGGGACAGTAATTGTCGGTTACCTTTTACGAATTTATAGAATTCTTCACAAATATTGTGAAAATTAATTTAATATTGAAGGATAGTTTCTACGATTATTTTTAAACTTGTAGCTCAGTTATCGACGCTCACTAGATGACGCTTTATCAATTTTTAAAAACTTGTAGCTCTGCGCTGAACTATGTCGGAACATTTTATAGGTTGGAATGTCGGAACACCACTTAATAACGGTGACATGTCCCGACGTATCGGGACGAATGGCAACCCTACCTTAAGAGGACGTAATCTTCTTTTAAGTGCAGTCTTATATTATAGGATTCAAAGGATTTAGTGGCTATACACGGCGTGTAAGGGACGTTCTATCGACAATCAAAATCACGAACTGAACCCTTGCCTTGGACGGACGGACTGAGACAAAAACCGTTGGAAATTTTCGATTTTTTTTACGATTTTTTTACCTTAACATTTGTATCATTGGGTTTATTCTAATTTTAAAGTTAAGATTTAAAAGTATTCCAAAACACGGTATGAGTGCTAATACACATATATGTGACCATTCCACTGCCACTTTTACCGATCCTTTGGGCTATGTTGATAACTTTGGTTCCAGTCGGATCGCCACATTTGGAATTTTATTCTTGAAACTCCGAGCATAGCCCTCTCCATAGCTGTGCAACTTTCAATTACAATTTATTGCTGGTCCAAACGCATTATCAGTATCTACGTCCTGGGTCCGGGGTTCATAACGGTTAAGTTCGGTAAAATGCGGCGATGGGGATCACCAGATGGATGGTGATCCATTGGTGGTGATGGCCAACCGACAAATCGATGGATCGTGGTGAACCGGAACATCTGTTATCTCCTCTGCCTACTAAGCAAGAGAATGCGCGAGATGATAAATATTTGTGTTTTTTTTTGAGTGATAAGCAATTTATTTCATTTATACATTCATGATAATAGGATGTAATTAGTTATTCTATTGATTTTAACTTGAATCTAAAGTTATTCCCTCGCGTCGACGGCAAAATTACATAATATATTAATCTTTAACATAAATAAATATTACTGAACAAATTGCACGAAATGATCTAACCGCAAAGTAAGCAAATAATTAACTTGTAATATGGGTGTCAGTTAACGATACTATTGCATTGAAATACATAATATCTATATAAATACTGAAATATACCTATTGAATAAACACCCATATCCATAAATACAAACATCTATCATGCTCATCACACAAAATATGTTTGTCCCTATCGGGAATCCGAACCCGAGACCCATTGATGCGTATTTAGGTTCGCTAACTCGACCAACGGGGCGACCCATTTAACCGCCTCGTTGAAGAAACATAATTCATTTTTTTGCGCAAACTCTTTGATTTATTGATTTATTAGTCTGTTCAAAATGAAGCGTCAGTTGTTTTCTTTCAACATTTATCAGCAAAATTATATTACCTAAGCGTTGGAAAACAACTCGAAGTCACAGCTCTGTAAACATGTGTGAGCGAGACCAAAAATGTTTCCGTAACCAATTTGCATCTCTCTCCTACAGTTTAAGCAAGAAATGATGATGAAATCATTACACGTTTGTCCTATATACAGTTCGTATTGTTTTGTTATGAACACTTAAAACGTAGGTATATCTTGTCTATAAAATGTTAACAATAGTTTTCTTTGAGTACTAAACACTAGAATTCTAATGTACCTACTTTGAAAAACAATTTTACGTAATAAACACGTGTGAACGAGACCAAAGCCGTTTGACATCGTAAACATCATTCCCTCTCCTACAGCACAACTTGTAATGCCATCTATTTGAATGTCTTGTAAAATCTTTATCAGTTCGAATTCCAGGTGGGCTATCAGAATTAGACGGTTTATATTCAAAAGGCCACGAGGTGAAGGACGACTTTGAAATGATCGATACATCGTCTGCGTTTAGTGCAAGCTAAATTGGCATCTATGTTAAGATATCTAGGTCTATTATTATGTTATCGCTAATGTGGTATCGTCTCCTGACCTATTAGTAGAGTTGTCTGTTACGCACATTCTCGTGACATGTATAAATGCTATTTCTCGCTTACACATGTCTATTTTTGTTTGTTTTACAACACTTAATAGAATTCCTCATAGTTTGTTACTGTAGAAATCAGAAGAACTTTATTCAATAAAACTTTTAACGAGTTACTTTGACGCTTAAAAATTTTTTAAAACTACTACCGGATCGGAAACGCGGCCACGCACTGAGAAGATCCGACGGAAGAAACTCAGCGAGCTTGTCCTTTTTTTCATATATATTTTTTTCACAATATCAATATTAAAAATTATAAAAAATATAGGTATATGAGATTGATATGAGGAGCAATTAATCTTAGGATTTTTTGTCTCCTGAATAATTTTTGAGAGATGAGATTTTTGAGATTTTACAATACTCTTTTTTACACGGCTTTAATGCATTTTCGCTGACTGGTAGATCTTTTATAGTTTTGGGAAGTTTATTGTAAAAGCATATACCTACATTGCCATATAAAAGAGTTACTTATTCTGTGGAGATGAGATGCATACACAACAAGTTTTTTTTTTGCTTCTTGTATTTAGTGGGTGTACGTCACCACTTTTTTAAACAAGCAAATATTTTATATATTGTAGGTAAAATATTGATTTCTTAGAATTTTTCTCTCAGGGAAACCCTCGAGGCTAAGATTGTAAATTGCCCTAATAGTTCTTTTCTGCAATACAAATATAGTATTTACTAGCTGCTGCGTGCAGCCCGCTGCATTATACATTTTTTGTTGAATCCCGCGGGATCCCCTCATTTTTCCGTGATAAAAAGTAGCCTATGTGCTATTCCTGGTCATCGTCTACCTGTGTGCCAAATTTCATTCAAATCCATTCAGTAGTTTTTGCGTGATTGAGTAACAAACATCCATCCAAACATTCAAACTTTCGCATTTATAATATTAATATAGATTTCCGCAGAATTTCCCCAAATGACATAATCCCATATGACAATGTTGTGGAAGTAACTAAAGTATGCAATTCTTGCTGTGTCAACATCAGTTAACTGTCTCATTTATTTAAACTGTATTGTCTCATTTTATATAGCAAACAAGGAAATGGTTGTTCTGATGGAAAGAGAAAATTTTGCAGAACTCTAGGCACCTAGTAGTCAAGATGGTGGTGATATTCCGTTTAGACCATTAATTTCTAAGTCCTAGGAACCTTTTCGGACTATTTTCACGATGACGTCAATATTTCTGTATGTGTGTGTATGTATGTATGTATGTGTGTATGTAAGCATTTCATAACTTTTGAACGGCTGGACCGATAGAAACGCGGTTGATGGTATTCGATTGGATTCTACTCAACTTAAACTTCCTGAAAATTTGAACCAAGTCGGCTCAGGAGATTTAGAGAAATTTTGAATAAACCCTAAAAAATTTTTAGTGAAACAATATTTTTAATGTAACTTCCAGATTTATGTATCGATTGAGTACAAAAACTAATCAGCTGTATTCCTCAAAAACTACATCTAATGCATAAATTGCATCAAAATCGGTTTATCCGTGTGGGAGTAATCGTTGACGAAAAATTTGGAAAAGGTGTTTTTTCTACAATACTTCGATTTTTTTTGTATTCTACGATATTTTCGTACCAAAAAACTACGTCGAATGCCGTTTCAAAAATCAAAATTGAATCTAATTTTCAAAAGTTATAGCTTTTCAAATACTAACATTACCTTGTTTTTAGAAAAATTTTTGAAATAATTTTCAGGCTAATGCAACGATTAACTTAAAAATCTTACTAGCTTTTTTCCTTAAAAAGTTGCGTCGAATATCGTTAATTGGATCAAAATTGGTCAATTTGTTTGGGATTTATCAATGACGAATATTTTTGAAAAATATGTTTTTGTCACTGCTTTGAAATTGTTCAAACTATCAATTATTAAAAAGCTAAAGCAATATTTTAGATCTCAAAAATGAGTTGTATTCCATTCAAAAGATCAAAATCGATCACCGTTTCCTAAATATACAACTTTTCAAAAATCAATATACTGCCATTTTTAGCTTAAAATATCTACCTTAATTTAGCGCGAAATTTCAGGGATGGCCTGCAGCAACCGTTTAGAGTTTTTTATTAAATGTCATCAATATGTGCTTTCCAGTTTATATGTGTATCACGCTCTAATTTAAAATGTTCTAGTTCTTCGATCCATGTAATATTTGATGTGTTACAGGTGTTGCCAAAAGTTTGTTATAAAATTGCATAAGGGAGACTGGCGGTTTTCGGCTTGAACTCCTAAAAACTAAAAGTTATACGAAAAAAAGTATATTTTTACTTATAACTATTTTCATTAGTACTATTCCTATAGAACTTGTCTAAGTGTAGAAAAATAAATTGTAATATTGCAGCTGATATGTGAATAATCGATACTTGCATCTTATCGATTTACGTCATTTTACTTTCATCACATCTTCTTCTTTCTTATATATAAAAATCAATTGCTGTTCGTAAGTCTCGCTAAAACTCGAGAATGACTGAACCGATTTGGCTAATTTTGGTTTTGAATTAATTGTTGAAGTCCAGGGAAGGTTTAAAAGGTGAGAAAATATAGAAAAAAATCTTATATAAAAATCAATTGCTGAGAAAATATAGAAAAAATCTTATATATAAAAATCAATTGCTGTTCGTTAGTCTCGCCAAAACTCGAGAACAGCTGAACCGATTTGGCTAATTTTGGTTTTGAATTAATTGTTGAAGTCCAGGGAAGGTTTAAAAGGTGAGAAAATATAGAAAAATCTTATATAATATAAAAATAATTGCTGAGAAAATATAGAAAAAATCTTATATATAAAAATCAATTGCTGTTCGTTAGTCTCGCTAAAACTCGAGAAAGGCTGAACCGATTTGGCTAATTTTGGTTTTGAATTAATTGTTTGAAGTCCAGGGAAGGTTTAAAAGGTGAAAAAAAAAATAAAGAAAAAATAAGAGTAGTTAAAAAGGCAGAACAACGTTTGCCGGGTCAGCTAGTAATTAATAAATTAACCTACTTTATATTTTAATCAGGGTAGATCTTTACCACTTATATCCCTAAGTATGTGAATACTTATGTATTTAATATGGTAATGAGAAATATATTTTTATTGAATTTACATATTTTTTTAAACGATTACTGAATCAATATTTCAGCTACTGTTTTTTTAGGCTGACAATAAACTGTCACTTGTCACCTACAACCTATTAGTCATATTAGACCTTACGATTCTGTCACATTTATGTTGTCCTTGTTGTTTATTGCGCTAGCGCTTCATAGATTTTTGATTGAGCTTTCGATTACCTTTATTTTTGATTTTAGCTTTGTATTTTGGATTGTGTACCTTGCATAAACGTTGACCTGGCGAAATACTAACGGACTTTGGCATTCTAAATGATTTCGGATAGTGACGATAATGTCTCGATAATTTCATAAGTTAATAATAAATCTCAATTTTCAGACAAGTTTATGGAAAAAATGGCAATCATACATAGTTTTCTAATTAATAATGCTGTCAGGAAATATTGAATGTAGGTGACCAGGCCGAACGCTCCCAGGAAACCCGCCAGCCTCCTTTAGATTTTAGTACGATTGGTTTGAGATACGAGTAAACAATTTTTAAAAACAAAAACCCAACTGATATAGCCAATATCACTCTCAGAAATAATATGAAATCATAGTAATTTAAAAATTTAAACTGAATTCAAATATCAACTATCCATATCTCAAGAACTACTGAATCAATTTTAATGAAACTTGGACTGTTCCCTAATTCCATTCTAAAATAATTATCTCGATATGTTTTTTAGTTCCAGAAAAATTCGTGGACAAACATACAAATATACAAACATACATAGACTTACGGAATTTAGTGCACGCACTTGGACGTCTAAATGGATCATCATACAGATCAATATGCAATTCCAACGATATTACATACATATATGTCAAACTGATAAGCTCCATTTTTTCGTCGGTTGATAAAAATAAATTGGGCTACTAAGAGTGCCAAAGAAATATAATACTTACATACACTAAAACATAATCTTCCTTCTTAATGTATTCGAGTAAAAATGAGAATAATTATTTAATGAAAATCGTATGATACAAAGTCACTAGTGTGCGTCACGTGTAGACGTACACATGATATGTCAGAGCGCCAGGCTGACGCCATTCCTATCTAGACCTGTTTACATAGCTTGGAATTTTTTTATTAACCGATATCGAAGATAGTGCAGAAGGAATGGGCGCATAAGTCAAAAACTATTTCACATTTTTTTATATAGTGCTCTTCGAATAGCCCTACTAATGCTATAAATTCATATTGCCATGGGGTAACTCCGTGCCATATTGTTTAAACGGATTTTTTTAAAAATGCAATGGCGTAGAATTATTATTTTCAAATTTGATATAATTCAACGTAGAGCGGGCACACCTCTTCATACACATCTTTTCGACAAACCTATTCTTAACAGCGGTCTTCAACCACTACTTTCCGAAGAGTTATTGGATCCCTATGTGTGTTCTATCGCCTGTATAATAGGAAGTGTTCTGATGAGTTATTTAATTTAGTGCCGGCATCCACGTTCCGCTATCGCAATACACGCCATACTTTCGAAGAGATTCCGTCCACGTCAAATTGACGAATGGTTATCTAAGATTGGTCGATTTGCTCACCTTCTTTATACGAACAAGCAGATGGCTCCCCTTATAGAAAGATACAACCATCGCCTATAGACACCAAAGATGTTAATGGTGCGTTGCTCTCCTTACGGCGGGGTTTTAATGCCACATGCAAAAGTTTACCGGCTACCTTATCCTCCAAACCGGAACACGACAGCCACAAGCACTAATAATATTGCGGCTGGAATAAGTAAGGCGGTGTGGTACCAGACCCGGATGAGGCAATGCAGAACTCTACCACTTAGTAGCCATGATAGTAGTGAGTCGCATAGTGAATCGTTCACTTCTTAAGAACTGCCTGGCAGAACGGCAAATGGTCTATTCTTCAAAGGGAGCCTGAGACAAACGGGTCAACAAAATTCTCGAAAGCTGGCACTTTTTGTGTTACAAATGGGTGGTAGTGTAGTAGCTTATCATCAATTAGCCTACAAGACATATATAGGGTCATTGTCAAATTTCGGGCAGGTAAATTTGTCCCACTTATATTATCTAAGATAATAAAAAAAACAAGAACAAGAATATATTTCAATCACGATATCAATAACTGTTAGAATATTGGGCAAAAATATGATCATGAATAGTTTTTCAACAACCGTCATTATTTTGAAAAAATAGTAAAAGTATCACTTTTGGTAACAGAGTTGTTATAGTTCACATATAAACATAACTCGATGCAAAAACACAATTGCACACAAAATGTAATTATTTGTTCCCAAACTATATATACTAAGATTGACGTTTATTGCTTTTTTATTTAGGATGCATATATTTTACAGAAAACAACTCTGTTACTCCATTTACCTGTTCGAAATTTGACAATGATCCTACAAGTGTTATGTCTGCAGATTCAATAAGAAAGGGTAAGAGAGCATAGGCTGTAAAAAGTGTAACGAATGGTCCACATGCAGCAGTTGTAGGGCAGTCTTGGTTTGATTAAATCAGAGCAGTTGGCAACTTGAGATATGACGTAGCTTTGTGAAATTTAGAGTAGCGAAACGAATGCGTAATTGGAACGAAGTTCCTTACGGTAGGCTTGGTGGGGATAGGGATTTTGCTGCGCGGCCGAACTGAAAAAAATGTGATAGTAAAACCGTAAGAAAAAATCCGTGGAAAAAATTGCGTGGAATAAAACCGTTAAATGAGACGTGCGCAGGCGCGACAGTCGCATACACCTACCTGGTGTCCCACGACACCACACCATTTCAACACATATTCCAACTGTGAAATTATAATATGAAGGCAGGAATACAGGAACATGTAGGCAGGTTAATGACAGTATTAAAAAAACATTTAAAATGCTCATTTTTACCCTTAAATTTCCTTAAAATTTTGGGAATATTTTGAACACAGAACACCACGTTAAGTCAGTGGCCGCGTGTGACTGCGATATCAAACGGACCGCTTTTTGATGTGTTGTGACACTATATACTAAGTAATATATTTTGAAATGTTATTGAAGATGACACAAAACATATATACGATTGTATTAAGCTACCAAACACCTTTGATGATTCGACAGCTTTTTTATACACTGCATAATATATAAATCGGCTCTGTGATTCGGTGTCGGTGTTGACCACATGAGCATGGGCATACCAAGGGCAGGGGAGGGGGCAGCTGCCCCCCTTAGAATTTTCTTACCTCTCTACTATCTACTGTTGTAGAAAAAAATATAATAACATAAAAATATAGTCTTAAAATGTTACCCCCCCCCCCCCCTATCACATTATAGGACTAAGTATCTTTGGCTAATCGTGAGTGATCTTGTTGTACCTCTGCCTACTTATTCGAGGATACGGTTATTTTCGAATAAGTAGGCTGTTGTTGTATCCATCGTGTCTGGCGATATTTTTGCCGGCCATATTGTTTATAACCGGCGTGTACAGCGAAGCCGCGCGTATTTCCCTAAATTCGTAACCTAATATTTTGTGTGTCTCGTCTAAACTACGCGTGTCGAGTGGCGCCTAGATACCTAATAGTGCGACCGCCATTCCTTGCTGATTATATATTGTGCAATACATGAATGTGTCAGTGAAACCAACTCGTGATATAGTGCGCGCGGAACTAGTTGGCCGCGCCATACGTAATACGTAATACGTATGGCGCGGCCAACTAGTTCCGCGCGCACTATAACTTAGCATACGTTTAACAGATATTTTTGTCATCTATACATATAATAAAATCGTAGGAAAGTCAAAACTGTACATTGAATATTTTTTTTAAAGAATACTTGGGGCGTGATCTACAATCGATATCGAAGCCAAAAATATAGTTTTTAGAATTTTTGTCTATTTGTATGTCCGGGGTAAACTCAAAAAGTACTGCATGGATTTACTTCAAATTTTGCATGAATATTACTAACAGGTTGGGTCAACATATAGGCTACATATTATTACGCTATCACCTACGGGGGAGGAGCAGTGCGGAGTAAACGAAGTCCGCGCGGACGAAGTCGCTGGCAACAGCTAGTAAAATATAATGTTGATCTTTCAAGTCTTTTTGTAGGAGTTAGACTATCTATTCTGCAGTGTGGCTGGCTAATATGTCACTACAATTGTAAATACTAGGTAGTAGAGTTCCGCAATGTCTCGCTTGACATTTTAGCAAACTACCAGATGTATTTCCTGATGAAGAAAGTTAAATATCGCCTATACACATCAGAAGTGGAAATATGGTCTGTTTCTCTTTTTGAAATGGCCAGAGCGAGACCGTGGGCATATCAAATAACTGAATTGAAATGACACCTTTCTATTGTGGTAGTCTAAAGGCTAAATGGAGGTAGGAGTCGTAGCATTGTACTTCACGTAGACCATAGGCGATAAAAGGGTCTCCATCACCGAGTCTGGTGACGAAGGTGGAGTGGCGTGTGTGTTAGTGAGGTTAGATTTTCTTGTCGTTGTATCACCGAGATTGGGAATGGCACGTTGTAATCTATATCGCGGTACTGTAGCGTCACATGGATAAGGTTAGCTACCTTATCCTCTAAACCGAAACATGACGGTGACTGCCACTGAAACGTGGGACAAGAATTAGTGAGACGATTTTGCTAAACACAGGCGAGTTTTTTTTTTAAATTATAATTAATATATCCTTTTGTTGTGCTGTTTCATTTGTACATGTGACTTGTTGGTCAGTATGCCTGTCCCTCCCTGCGGAAAGTTGCATAATAAATTCCCTACCCTTATTTCTACATTATATTATATTAATGTAAACACAAGGAACAAAAACAATCTTGCTCTGCATGTATCACGTCTCCACAGAATAAGTAACTCTTTTATGGGGCAATCTATACGCTTTTTCAATAAACTTCCAAATGCTATTAAAGATCTACCAATACACAAATTTAAAAAATGTATCAAATCTAAACTTTGTAAAAAAGGTTACTATAAAATATCTGAATATTTGGATGATAATAAGGCATGGGATTAATTGCTCCTCATAGCAGTCTCATAATAATTATAATATATTATTCATAAATACATTATAATTGTAATTGTAAAAACATTGTAATTGTACAAACAAAAATGTATATGCACAAAAAAAGACAAGCCCGCTGAGTTTCTTCCGCCGGATCTTCTCAGTGTGTGGCCGCGTTTCCGATCCGGTAGTAACTCAAAAAATGTTGACTCGTCAAAAGTGCCTGTAAAGGATAATTTGAATAAAAAGGTTTTGACTTTGACTTTGACTATTAAATATTGTCGCTGTATTTTTATTCGACTTAAACTCATTTATTTACATTTCCCATGAATAAAATTTTTGTTTATCAGAGTTATGTGCTATTTCTGGTCCGTACAGCGTAATATTTAATTCAAACTCTACCACTTTGAGTTAAAGCTCAGTTTGAAAGTTTATTTAGGGGAACATACGGCTAGTTACCAAAGCGGTTGCGTAGTAAACAAATGTTCAATATTGATTTGCTAGACCGCGACTTACAATGTTTGACAGTTTGATAAACAAACATGAAAAATGTTCATATTTAGCTGTTGTTTTAATTAGGTACGAAATAGATTATTGTAGCGGTCAAACTATCTTTGACACTTCAATTCGTAAATCTCAAGTAAATCCTGAATCGCGTTATAACAATTATTTGTTTTGTAACGCTATATACATGTTTCATCGCTTCTCAGACGGACTTCGGTCCCCACGCACTTAGTCTGGCTGAAAAGATCTTCTCTTTTCTGTTCTTATGTAACGTCATCAATCCCTACAGTGGTGATGTCACCATTAATAATCACAACTTCTATGTTAGTGTTACTTGGGCAAATTTTATATGACAAGTAGAAATAATGTCTAATTGTCAGAAATCAGAAGTAATTTATTCAATACAACTTTTTATAGGTTAATTTGACGCGTCAACATTTTATAAAACTATTACCGGATCGGTAGAGCGGTGACATGTACTTCTCACGTTCTTGATCTATTAAAATTAATAGTTTTTGTTGGCTTTTTGGTAATTTTGTATCAAATGGTTATAGATAGATAAAATTGGTGCTACCGTAAACTAAGCCGTAGCGGGTCGCTGGTTGCAAAATAAATAACAATTTGAGATTTAGCCGGAAGCGTCTTCAAAACGAAAAATGACGTGTTTTCGTCATTTTCCGTTTTGAAGACGCTTCCAGAAGAATGACGAAAACAAGTCAAATTTTTTATCGTTGCTTGATGATCGGTATTTTACTAGTATTATGAGGAAATTTGTCCTAATTGAACATCACTAAGTAAATATCCATTTTTGCGATTGAGATGAGATTTTGAGATTTGTTTATCGAACATTACTACTAAGAGTTTAAATATTAAGTTGAGCGAATGAAATGTGATTTTGATGTTTGTTTTCATCGAAAATTACTAGTTAGCACCTAAATATCAATTTTAACGATTGGGATGCCATTCTGAGGCTTATGTCTGTCCTAACTACTAAAATTGTCTAAATACAGCAGTTATAGCTTTTAAGTTGTGATTTTGAGGTTTGTTCTATTAGAAAACTAGCAGTTGCCAGCGACTTCGTCCGCGCGGACTACGTTTACTCCGCACTGCTCCTCCCCCGTAGGTGATAGCGTGATAATATGTAGCCTATATGTTGACCCGACCTGTTAGTAATATTCATGCAAAATTTGAAGTAAATCCATGCAGTACTTTTTGAGTTTACCCCGGACATACATACAGACAAACAGACAAACGGACAAAAATTCTAAAAACTATATTTTTGGCTTCGATATCGATTGTAGATCACGCCCCAAGTATTCTTTTAAAAAATATTCAATGTACAGTTTTGACTTTCCTACGATTTTATTATATGTATAGAAGATAGAAGATTACTAATTATTAATATATTATTAATATATAAATTACTAATATATAGGGACTTTATATATTAATTTTAGTGTAAATATGCCATTTTGAGGATTGCTTCAATCGAACATTTAAGTAATAAGACTTTAAATATAATGTATGGCAATTAAGTTGTGATTTTGAGGTTTGTTATAATCGAACATTACTAATAAGTACCTGAATATTAATTTTAGTGATTGAGATGCGATCTTGAGGTTTGCTCTAATCGAACATTACCTATTTAGCCCCTGAATATTAATTTTAGTGATTGATATGCGATTTTGAGGATTGTTTCAATCGAATATTAATTAACTAATTAGAGTTTTAATGTAAAGTTTGGCGATTAAGTTGTGATTTTTAGGTTTGTTCTAATCGAACATTACTCATTAGCGCTTAAATAACAATTTTAGCGATTGAAATGCGATCTTGAGGTTTGCTTCAATTGAATATTTCTAATAAGAGTATTACCTACTAGTAAGTCTAAATCAAAGCTATTAGTTGTGATTTTGAAGTTTGTCCAAAAATACTAATTCTGCCCTAATGTCGTCAGTGCTAATCGCTGTCGTATTCTGGTGTGAAGGGCTAGGTAGCCAGGAGGTGCGTGGACGGCAAATCAAAATTAACATCATCGGCGTTCTATAGGCGATTGTTAATGGTAAATTCGGAAAGCCAATGCTTGTTTATTGTGCTACAAGCTGTTGCCCGCGACTTCGTTCGCGCGGACTTCGTTTACTCCGCACAGCTCCTCCCCCGTAGGTGATAGCGTGATAATATGTAGCCTATATGTTGACCCGACCTATTAGTAATATTCATGCAAAATTTGAAGTAAATCCATGCAGTACTTTTTGAGTTTACCTCGGACATACATTGACTTTCCTACGATTTTATTATATATATAGATGATATAAAAAAAAGATTGTGTGCCCCTTAACAATCTGGGGCTTTGTCGCAAGGATAAAACAATGAAGCCATAAAGTCGCATAGCGTTAGATATACATCTATTTTGTATGACGGGTACGCAAACATCCGCTATGTCCGATGTAAAAACAAAGTAATAAAACAGTACAATAATAGGGCAATCACGCGCTTCCGAGAATCTAGCAGCCAGCCCTAGTACTAATCGATTATACTGAAATGTAGGTGGTACGACATGGAGGCGGGGGCGATTTTAGAACGACTACCATTCTATCCGTAATACGCATTTCTATGCAGTAAGGTTTTATGGCTTACCTCAGGCTTTTATCAAATAAGGTTTTTTGTTTATTTATTTATTTATTTATTTATTTAATACTTTATTGTACATAGAACAATTAGAATAAAAATATATAAACACAACATAAGTACAATGGGCGAGCTTATCTCTACTTAAAGAGATTTCTTCCAGCCAAGGTTTTTTGTTTTATTTTTCTAATTTTTTTTTAAACTTCTGTAAACAATCCCTTTTTTAAGTTTTTCTGAAAAATAACTTGAACGTGCCGGATTTGCCAGGCTACCTACGAAACGCATATGTGACTAATAAAAACAATCCTATAACGGTACAAGCTTATGATGTACATGTATACAACAAGCTGTATTTGAAAGAATAACTGTAAACTGACAGTAATTACGTATCGCTCGTCCTAGGATTTAAATGCTTCACTCATCCTTAGGTGCCTACTTCTGACACCGATATCACTAGAACCAAAAATAAAGAATATTTAACAGCTAGACACTTACATTTGCGCTGTAGGAAATGGAACACATCCATAGTAAACACATAAAATGTAAGAAATGTAATTAAACTCGCAGGTTATATTATATTTTTATATTAAAAGAGTTTTTATATCATAGGATCTAAAACACATATATATTTATAGACGGTGGTTATGTCTCTCCTTCAGAACCTACATCTAAAAGCTTGGTGTACTTAGAATTGAAATGCAATAAATATTTTACTTACAATCCGTCACATCGGCTGTAATTTTAATAAGATACAAATTCAGCTTCACTTAAAATGGTCATTCCTAGGCCAGAGTGCCCATCACTTTCAGGCTATAGCCTAATCGGAATCTTCAACGACCAGTTGATATTCAAACGGTTTGATTCTTTGGCTTCCGATTACAAACCATCCAACAAATCTACTTGTTGGATGGTTTGTAGTCGGATTAATTCAGAGCGCTCCGAGGAATGTAGTCGTTGGTATTCCATTGATAAATTTTATATTGCTAGTGGTATATATATATATATATATATATATATATATATATATATATATATATATATATATATATATATATATATATATATATATATATATATATATATATATATATATATATATATATATATAATTTTAAAAATGTAATATAATATAATAATGTTAAATATAAAAATATTGATTGGATGCCGGCGCTAAATTACGTAGCAAAAAAAATATTGCTACGTAATTTAGCGCCGGCATCCACGTTCCGCCGTCGAACTACACGCCGCGCCGTAGGGAGAGATTCCATCCGCACCATATTGACGATTAGTCAAAGACTGTTCGATAGCCCGTAACTTTACTCGAACAGTTAAACTTTAAAGCAGCTTACCACACATGTTTTTTTAAAGTAACTTGAGATATTGGAATTTTCAAGAAGAGCTTCGATCAATAAATTTCTCAGAAGCCGGCATCGCATTGACAACTAATCTTTTATGTTGCAAATGTCCATGGATAAGTGGTGCTTTCCATCAGGTGTCCCACTTGCTCTTGTGCCTGCATATAAAAAAAAAAAAACTATGAACCGGGTGTCCCCGCAGGCCATCCCTGACACTTCCCGCTAAATTGATATATTTTAAGCTGAAAGGAATACAAACTATACATAAGCATAGATTTTTCAGAGATCAAATCGCACTTTCGCTCAAATAGTGTAACAATTCAAAAAATCGTTAAAATCACTTTTTTGTACCATTCGTATCGTATTATGCCATAGTTAGTTTTATCTCGAATGGTGATCTACTGTTTTCAAATATTTGATACTATAACGGCGCTAGTGACGTGAGTGGAGTTGGCCTGAAAAGCGAAAAAAATAGACAGGAGCAACTTTAAACCGCTTTTATTCGAGAATAGTTTTTTTGAATTGTGACACTATTTGAGAGGAGGTGCGAAATATCTTATGTTTGTTACAAATGACAGTATTTTGATTTTTGAAAGCATTGATTTACTAATATAGTAAGTCAATGTTTGAAAGGCTATATATTTTGGAAACGATGATCGGTTTTGATCTTTCGAATTTCAACGTGACTCGCGCGCATAATCGATAGATCGTAACATTTGAACTTGACTCTACAAAATTAGCACTTAAAAGTATTAGTATTAATACGAGTATTTTACAAACACGTCCCTAATTGAAAACTTGTTTTTACACACCTACAATATTTTTTAAAAATCTATCCAACGATACACCACACAATGAGGTACGTAAGAAAAAAAATCACTTTACATGTAGGGGAGCTACCCTGAAAGAAGATATGTTCAACATTTTATGTTACAATTTTGTTGATATGACTAATATATTTATTCGTGCCAAATTATAGCGTACATACATATCTTCACGCCAGATCCCTTACGGGGTAGGCAGAGAGAACCGAGTGCCATACATCACGATCCTTGCAGGCTTGTCTCGCTTCCTCCACATTCATCACTCTCTTCATACACACACGCCGGTTGCGAAGACTCTTGACACCACCTTCGGGCAGTACTCGATCAATCTGATCGTGGTATGTCAGTCTTGGTCTTTACCGTACCTGCATCCTTCCACATTCGCGTTGTATATCTGTTTTGTTAACCTTTCATCTACCATTCTTTCTACAAATTACAGCTTTCTAGTAATAAGGATCCCTGAGGTATCATGCAGACGGACGCACGGACGGACGGACGGACATAGCGAAAATATAAGGGTTTCTAGTTTACTTCGGAACCCTAAAAAGCAACTTGATGTTTTAACAGGTTTTTATTATTATCGTTTCAGATGCACGTTACGCTTCCCATCTACGAACATCCGGCTGGAGTTCCAGTCGTTGGTGGAGGAGAGTGGAGGCGGGGCCGGAGGCAGTACTGGACCGCCTCTGCCGCCGCTGAGGATCACCATCCCCACAGATAGCGATGGACGGAGCCCTATGCCTTCACCCACTGGTAAGAGTAATATGTAAGGGCGAGAAGTGAGAGATATACAGAGAACACAAGTGCTGTACGTCCCAAATCCCAATACTTCCTGTGCGGTGACGTCCAATCACGCCAAATAGTGTCACAAAAGAGGAATCGGCTTTATTTATATATGTGTCGTAGATAGTAAACAAGCAGATGGTTGAAAAACTTTAAAAACAAAAAAGAAAAATCTCGACATGCGAGACTCGGACCCGCGACCATCTCCCTCAAGCCGGAACGCTTTGCCACTTAGTTTAAAGTTTTTCAAGTTTCCCAAGCACGGGGCGAGTGCTATAAAAACAAAAATTAGCAGATGATTCTCATTATGGAAAGGGAAGCTTTCGCCTATAGACACCAAAGATGTTAATCCTGTGGTGGGGTGGTAATGCCACATGCATAAGTTTGCCGCCTACCCTACCCTACAAGCCGGAACACGACAATGACATGCATTTGATGCTGTTGCGGCTGGAATAGGTAAGGCCATATACCCGAGCAAGATGTTGCAGTACTCTACTCCAGTGATCAGCTATCTTATCCTATAAACTGTGCTCAATTTGACGGTTTATCTGTAGTTATCTTTTTTATGTGTCTTGAAGTATAGCTCTCTCATATACACGGATTTGCAATATTTATTGCTTGGGTAATTTTAGGTTTTTTGTCTGCAGGAATTTGGGCGTTGGATCTCATATAAGTTTGGTGAAGATTTGATTCAGAATTTTAGAGATACTGAAGGTTGGAAGTCATTTGCTGCAGTTTTACAGCGTTTAATTCGTCATAACCATGTTTTTTATATCATAAGATAGCAAACAAGCAGATGGGTATCCTAATGGAAAGAGTCAACCATCGCCTATAGACACCAAAGGTGTTAATGGTGCATTGCTATCTTGTAGCGAGGTCTAATGCCACATGCATAAGTTTACTGACTACCTTACCCTCCAAACCGGAGCATGACAGCGACCAGCACTGACGCCATTGCGACAGGAATAGGTAAGGCGGTGGTACCAGACCCGGTCGAGACAATGCAGGACTCTACCACCTAGTTTCCACGATGGTAGTGACTCGCGTAGCCAATCGTTCGCGTTTTACGACCTGCCTGGAAAACGGCAGTTGGTCTATTTTTCAAAGGAGCCCGGATCCAACACGGGGAAACGCTACTACGCTAGAGTTTAAGAATTTGTTTACAACACGTTGTGAAACATCCGTTCTGTGATTTCAGGTACAATAAGCGCGACGAACAGTTGTCCCACATCCCCGAGAGGGGCCGGCTCGTCGGGGCGGCGGCATCCCGACCTGGCGTTGGAACAGTATGGCGTGGTGCTTGGCGATCGACCCACATCCAATGGCACTGCTGTATGTGAAGCATTTTTTCTACCTATCATATGAGAGGAGCAAGTATTTTATACCATCGCCTAGACACCAAATCTGTTAATGGTGCATGAATATCCTTGTGATATCGAGGACGGTAATGCCATATTTATAAATTTACCGCCTTCTTTGCCCTCAGTACCGGAACACAACATTGACAAGCATGACGCTATTGCGGAGGGGATAGGTTAGACGGTGCCCTACCTGACCTACAAAGCCCGGGTGAGGCGTTCTGTAACTCTACCACCAAGTAGTCACGGTGGAAGTGTCAAGTTCAGCCAAAAGATAAGGAAAGCAAGTAGTCTATTCATTTAAAGGTGTCCGGACCAACGCCAGACTAACATTTTGAAACATACAGCAGTTACTACTAAGTTTACTACCAAATACTTTCCTGTCATCAATAAGGCGAAGTTCATTATCATCTATACTTAATATTATAAATTTGTAGAGTTTGTTTGTTTGTACGCTCTAATCTCGAAAACGGCTGAACCGATTTGAATAATTCTTATTGAGTTGGATAGCCTGTTTATCCAGGAAGGTTATAGACTATATAACATCATGCTACGACCAGTAGGAGCGGAGTAAACAAAGTCCGCGCGGACGAAGTGGCGGGGCTAGTAGTGAATATAAGCTGGTTGAGTTCTGCAATGGTTTTGTACTACCACCTCAAGTCATTCCCAGCGTAACAGTGTCAGTGCTACTGTCGTCCACGTTTCCACTTTTTCCACGTTTGGTGTGGGTGATGGTCGGTAAAATTATGCATGGCGGTATACGATATAAAAAAAATATATCGTATATTATCATATCCCCGAAGAAGTAGGCAGAGGTAAACAAGTGCACCCACGATTAACCAAAGATACTCAGTCCGACAATGTGATAGGCGGGAAGCCTGACACCTACCGGGCTCTTATCCAATCCCGGGCAACGTTGTTTGTATGAGAACACTGAAAACACATTTTTGAATTGTCCAACCCGGAAAATCAAACCCGGGACCTCGTGTGGTCAACACCGATACTGGACCACTAGACTACAGAGGCGGTTAAAGTAAAGCAAATTGTAATAACATACGAGAGTATAACATATTTGTAAACTGTTTTTGTAAAAACTCTTTAAATATATTATAACATGTAAATATATGTAATGTATGTATGAATATATTCACACTATGCCCCTAGTCGACGGACAGGGAGAACCCAGTTCCATGCATTACTACCTGTTTCGATTTATCCACTTTCATAACTCTCGTCTATAAACATTCAAATTATCGAGCCCCCTGATAAAACTAATAATATGTATGTAAAATAATTATATGTATATTTTTAACCACATTGCAGATCACATGCACACACATACACATGCACACTCACACATAAGTACGCATATCCATATACACACACTCGCACGCACATCAATACTACTTAGTGAGTAGTGACATACTTATATATATTTAAATATTAAAAATGTAAGTCCGTAATTGGCTTTTAGAATAATTCTAGTAAGTAACATTTAAAATAGATTAAGAGCTATGGACTTTGTTATACATAAATAAATAAATGAAAATGAAGCTGGCAGAAAGGCCAGGCAGTTTGAAATAGGTGAACAATGTCCGAAATATGTCACTGCAATCGTGACTACTAGGTGGCAGAGTCTCGCCACAGATTGATACAATCGCATCATTTAATCCAACTGCTACAGTATCGATGCGTAATCTAATGTGGAAGGTAAGGTAGCCGGCAAACTTATGTATATTTGTTAATCATTCTTGCCGCACGGATGACAACGCATCATTAACAACTTTGGCGTTTATAGAAAAATGTTATCTTTTTACATCAGGGGAGTTATTTGCTTGTTACATGCATGTGGCCATTTTCAACATAAATCACTAACGACCCGTTCCAACTTTGCACGTGTGTTTTTTTTACATCATAAGATAGCAAACAAGCAGATGGCTCACCTGATGGAAAGAGACACCATCGCCTATAGACACCAAAGTTGTTTATGTTGCGTTGCTATCCGTGTGGTGGGGTGGCAATGCCACATGCATATGTCTACTGGCTACCTTACACTATTGTAGTGCACCAATATCAAGAGGCGCAAAAAAGTAATAAAGTAGTATCTTCACGCCCATATCCCCGAAAGGGTAGTCAGAGGTACAACAAGTGCACCCACGATTAGCCGAAGATACTTGGTCCCACAATGTGATAGGTGGCAAGCCTATCGCCAACCGGGCACTTTCCAATCCCGGGCAACTTTGTGTTTCTCAGAAAACTGAAAAAACACTTTTTTTTTATGTGCCCGACCCGGGAATCGAACCCGGGACCTCATGTAGTCAACGCCAACGCTGGACCACTAGACCACAGAGTAATAATTTTTATTAAGGTTTTGGATGGCTTGTTACGACACTAGTAGCAGGAGTAACACCGTCACACCACATCCGCGACTGTCCCCCCCACGGAGTAAATGGAGGCGCCCTCATATGACATTACTTAGATATCAAGCGTAGCTAAATTTTATACTCCCGTAAATACGTCAATATATGCAACATTACGTCAGGAACATTATTATGCAACATTATCAGGAAGGTTGCCGCTGTTGATTCTGGTTTACGGAAGTTACAGTGGTGGGAACGAAAGGTGGGCCCATTGCAAAAAAAAAACATTACGTCAAAAATAAGAACTCAACTACAATTAGTATCAATAATTCGCCATACTTTTGACAGTGATATGAGCTTTCGCTCATATGTACGGCTACACATTCAATGCTAAACGCCGTGTCTATTGGTATTTATGTAGTCTGTGGTTCCCCCCTACCCGTGCACACGAGATAACCATGCTGTTACCATAGATTAAATAACAAACACTACAACTACAAACCGGAACACGACAATAACATGCATTGACGCTATTGCGGCAGGAATTGGATATATAATCAGTTCCAGGAATGCCGCCTTCAATTGTACGTTATTGAGTTCTTGCTCCGTTCGTTCGACTTCGACACTTTCAACATCATTACAGCATCACCCTCTACTGGTTAACTTTTTATATTCCAGGCATCATCTACGTCGGACATAGGGTACAGCGGGCGCGAGTCGCGCGAGTCCCGCGAGCACCGCGAGGGGCGCGACGACGCCAAGCCGCCGTATAGCTACGCGCAGCTCATCGTGCAGGCCGTGGCCTCGGCGCCCGACAAGCAGCTCACGCTGAGCGGCATCTACAGCTACATCACCAAGAACTACCCCTACTACCGCACCGCTGACAAAGGCTGGCAGAACTCCATTCGCCATAATTTGTCCCTTAACAGGTACGGCTACCATGATAAATTTTAGTTGGCCGATTACAAGAATAGATGGGACGTGATATTGTTACGTACTTCGGGTTCGTAATTGTAAGAAAACACCACTTATATTAAATCCGTGTATTTACAGTACAAATACACACAACACAACACAACACAATGTAATACTTAAATATTCTGAATAACACTAGTCACTCACTGTACTATCTCCAACCTTAACCGACTGCACAATAAAACACTTATCGCTTCGCACGGGTCGCTTCAAGTATCGCTCTCGATCGCTTGATAAAAACTGCCCTGCATTCGTCAACACATCTCTATTTATACCCAGGGTAAAGTTCTAAAACAATCGCGAATGTTCCGCGATCATCTAGTAAATAATAGACAATTATTGTAATCAACTTATAATAAACAAGTTATGACTCATAAATCCTAGTACATGCTACTTTCAACCTTATGCCCTATATCACAAAGTTCATTATGGTATAGCTATTCCGATACCGGCCAACTATTTGTTTATTAATAGGAGTAGTACCCGGCGATAAATATTGCACATCGACCTTTGGAAAGAGACAATCGGCTAATTTCGGCTTCGTAGAGCGTTATCTCTGTCGCACAAAATACAAACAGTCCGGTACCTATTAGGAGCTGTTAAAACAAGTGATTTGCTGCTTTTGATATTTTTATTCTTTGTATAAAATACACTAGTTTTTCTATAAGTGATGGCTTTAGGTTGGGGTAAAATAAAATAAAAAAACATTTTTACATTATGTTTACGTATTTAATTATTTTGGAACATTACAGCTTTAGTGTACATAATAAACACCATTATACCTATTGCTAAAATGAGACATTGCAATAAAAATAATAATAATTCTAATTCTCAATTACTTACTTCCATTTCACTATCTGTGCTCTCAAAGAGGTCAATATCACTGTCACTATCAGCCGTATTTATTACTAATCTATCAGTGTAATTGTCTAAACTGTGTTGAATGCTTCTATATTCATTCTCACATTTGATTGCATGATCGCAAACCTTTTTCCACTCTTCAGCGCCGATCATGTTTACTTTTTCAGTCAATAATGTTTTTACTGTAGTTAAGTTCATACCCACATTTCTAGAGGCTACATAGCCTTTCAGTTGAGACCATATATTTTCAATTGGATTAAAATCCGGATGATATGGTGGCAATCGCAACACAGTGTGCCCATGTTCGGCAAGTATTTTGTCCACAGAAAACTCTGTATACCTCTCCTTGTGCTGACATATAATAGCGTAAATCTGGGTTTTTGTTAATTTTGGATCAACTGGAATTTCATGTCTGTTTAACCAGTTGATCATTTCCCGTTTAATGGTGTTTGAGTTGGGGGGTCTCTCAACATACTTGTTGTGATAGGGTGCGTTGTCGATAACTATAATTGTCGATAACTATTAATCCAATTGAAAATATATGGTCTCAACTGAAAGGCTATGTAGCCTCTAGAAATGTGGGTATGAACTTAACTACAGTAAAAACATTATTGACTGAAAAAGTAAACATGATCGGCGCTGAAGAGTGGAAAAAGGTTTGCGATCATGCAATCAAATGTGAGAATGAATATAGAAGCATTCAACACAGTTTAGACAATTACACTGATAGATTAGTAATAAATACGGCTGATAGTGACAGTGATATTGACCTCTTTGAGAGCACAGATAGTGAAATGGAAGTAATTGAGAATTAGAATTATTATTATTTTTATTGCAATGTCTCATTTTAGCAATAGGTATAATGGTGTTTATTATGTACACTAAAGCTGTAATGTTCCAAAATAATTAAATACGTAAACATAATGTAAAAATGTTTTTTTATTTTATTTTACCCCAACCTAAAGCCATCACTTATAGAAAAAATAGTGTATTTTATACAAAGAATAAAAATATCAAAAGAAGCAAATCACTTGTTTTAACAGCTCCTAATAGGTACCGGACTGTTTGTATTTTGTGCGACAGAGATAACGCTCTACGAAGCCGAAATTAGCCGATTGTCTCTTTCCAAAGGTCGATGTGCAATATTTATCGCCGGGTACTGTAGCTATCTCTTTCTTTTATTTCTAGATCTCTCCAGCGTTCCAACTCTACACGTTTTTTACATTATTCGTCACAATATTATAACTAGCCATTGCTCACTGCATTGATCGAAATCCTACAAGAACTTAGAAGCCAAGACACTTCGACGCGTTGTATTTAAGAAATGTCAAAAAGTTGATAAAATTCGTAAGGGCAATTCGTAAGGGGTGAACGATTGGCAGCAATTAAATAAATCACTTGTTTTACATTATTAAAAAAGAACGGGATCTTACCGCGATTAGTTGATGATTAACTTTATTCATCAACTAATCGCGGTAAGATCCCGTTCATTTTTAATAATTCATTCGAAAAAAAAATAGCCTTTGTTTGACCCCGGATCTTCAACAATATCCATGCTAAATTTCATGAAAATCGGTCCAGCGGTTTAGCCGTGAAAGCGTAACAGAAAGACAGACAGACAGACTTTCGCATTTATAATATTAGTATGGATAAGTATTATTTTTCTTGAATATTTAAAAAAAATATAGCCAATTTGATCCAGCCATCCTCGAGTTTTGTGTTTCTGAACACATTCAGCGCTTCATTTTTATTTATAAAGATAACATTCTCTGAGTGTGTGATAGTAATATCCGCATAAATCTTCTACATTTATGTAGGTCATCTTCTCGTATAATATTTATTGATTAATACACTTGTATGTTTCACAATAAGGTAATTATTGTAATTGATTGCAAAACGGTTCTTAAGATTTTGTTAGTAATTAGTAACTGTAAATACCCTGATGATGCTTGTGTAAGCGCAACCAGTTGGAGATCAATTATATAATTACCTTAGTGTGAAACAGTACAAGTGTATGAATCTATAAATATTGTATTGAAATGGGGTTTCACCAAGTGCAGAATGATTGTGATTGGGATGATTGTGTTGCAGATACTTCATCAAGGTCCCGCGTAGCCAGGAGGAGCCGGGCAAGGGCAGTTTCTGGCGGATAGACCCGCAGAGCGAGGGCAAGCTCATCGAGCTCGCCTTCCGCCCGCGCCGCCCGCGCGGCGTGCAGTTCAGGGCGCCCTTCGGACTCTCCTCCAGGTATTTTATTTATTTTATCTTTATTGTACACTTGAATAAGATTGTACAAAAGACTGTTTTATTGCTAGATGTGTTCTCTCTCTTCTGTTGTCAAAAATTCTTTCCTAGTCAACCTTCGGGCTTACAGTAATTGAAGTATGTAAAATAATAAAAAATATATATTATGTATTTAAATTACTATGTAAGTAATAACACGTAAATATTATAAATAAAATATACAAATATAATATACTATATGTGTATACTAATATAGTGCGTAAATAATAGCATATACTACATAAACATATTATAGAAAATTAATATGTATAATGTACATTCTATAATATTGTACGATCAACAGTTTATCGACAGTACTGTACCTCACGTTTCGCACTGGGCGTATACGTCGCCCCGTTCTTATAATAAACATATTTTAACCAGTTCGCGTCAAGCCGCCAATCGGTTCGGGTGCTCTTTTAACCGTATAATAATTTCACAATTTTTACCTTAAAACCATTTTAGCATAAGGTAAGCTTTCAATAAACATGATATTGAACTTTTCTTTGACTTGTACGGAATCAAACTTCCGACCATTGTGGATCCGGCTCGAAGGACCACAAACGTTCATCGATTTTTTTCCATCAGGCGGCCTGTTTACTCTTCTGACAGCTCATCATATAAAAAAACCTCGTGACGTCACAAAGCTTTTGAACCCCCCCTCCCCCATCTCTTGCCACATAATGTTATATTTCGTTGGCCCTCTTCCCCCAATAACGTATAACGCAATTATTTAACTAGTATATTATGCATACATAATATCATTACATAGTATAAAACAAAGTCGCTTTCTATGTCTGACCTTATGTCCATATGTCCCTATGTGTTCTTAAATCTTAAAAACTACGCAACGGATTTTGATTCGGTTTTTTTGATAGATAGATTGATTCTTGGGGAAGGTTTTGGTATATAAACCTTTCCGATATTCTCACGGGAACAAAAGCTACGCGGGTGAAACCGCGGGCAGGTCGCTAGTGTACCTATAAGTAGCGATCGGTACAATCGAAGGTATTGTACGATCAACATGTAGCTTAGCTGGAAGAGCGTTGACTGGTTCGAAAGCCAGATGGTTCATTGCCAGTCATTTCAAAAATATTTATTGTTTAAAAAAGTTTTAAATATAAGCTAATTGAAAGCGCTTTTTTAAGATATACGTATGCTGTTTAGTGTAGTCCTCTATGTGGTCTAATTTAGTGCGATATAAACATATGATGTGACATGACTCAATTACTGTCGTGTTTGTCGTGCAGGAGCGCCCCGACGTCGCCGTCGCAGGTGGGCGTGTCGGGGCTGGTCACCCCCGAGGAGTTGTCGCGCGAGCCCACGCCCGACCTCTTCACCACCGACGAGCACGACCACCAGGTGATCACCACCACACACTAGACACCACACACCACCCACCACCGCTCGCATACTGTTGAGGCTCTTCACCAAATATAAACCCTTTATATAGGAGGCGGGTACCTACGGTAGAAAAAAAAACAAAATTCTAATAACATCAGCTTTTGGAAATTGTCAGATTATATTTTTCCATTACTCTTACATCAGAAAAAACATAAAAAATGTTTCTATAATATAATGTGGAGGAAGTGAGACAAGTCTGCAAGGATCGTGATGTATGGCGCTCGGATCTCTCTACTTACACCGTAAGGGATCTGGCGTGAAGATATATATGTATGTATAAAAGAAAATTCAGACGTGCTCGAGAATGTCAAAACAACGTTTTCTTTGCAGCATTGTGACCCTCCCACTCCCTTACGATACACTTTATCAGCAGATAATTTAAATTTTAGGTGGTAATTAACCCACCACACCATAATTCTGACGTGGTTTAGTGTTTCCATGTCATAGTCTTTTAAACGTTTTTCTTATCTGTAGATTTTTTTGGCCACCACAGAAATGGAAAACATATAACCTTTTATTTTTCCTATAATTTAATCCACAAAATCCAATAGATCCCTACGACGCTTGAATTTAGCCCATTTAGCACCTCGGGCTACTATTAGATACTTGACATTTTCATTGAAATAGCTATGAAAATGTCAAACACAATAAGGCGTTCTATCACGGTGTGACGTAACGCTTCTAGATTTGCGTCCACTGTCACGTGATTTGATGTCTATTTTATTGTCGAAATTTTATCATAAACATATTATGTATCCTTATCTTTTATAATTAATATTTTAGTTTTTTGTTATATCCATATCATAAATAATCATTAACTCCTTAAAAATATAATATATACGATTCATTCTTAGGAGACATAAGTCTATTGGCATAATGGGTTTGGTCAGTGTTACGGCTGATGTGTATATAATATGAAGGTTTGTTGTGTCGTGTCGCAGGCGAGCCAGCCGCGGCTGGGCGGCGCGCAGAGCGGCCAGTACCTGTTCCCGCAGCGCAGCGGCGTCAGCCAGAGCGCGCCCGGCTCACCAGGTGCACCACCACCACACCACCACACCACCACCACACCACCACACCACCACCACACCACCATCACACCACCATCACACCACCACACCACCACCACACCACCATCACACCACCATCACACCACACCACCACCACACCACCATCACACCACCATCACACCACACCACTACCACACCACCATACCACTACCACACCACCATACCACTACCACACCACCACCACACCACTATCACACCACCACACCCACACCACCATACCACTACCACATCACCACCACACCACTACCACATCACCACCACACCACTACCACACCACCACACTACTACCACACCACCACACTACTACCACACCACCACCACACTACTACCACACTACCACCACACCACCACCACACCACCACCATACCACCACCATACCACCACGATATTACGACAACTCGACAACGCGACATCACGACGACACGAAATCACGGCAACACGACATCATGAAAACACGACAATATGAAAACACGACAAGAAAACACGAAAACATGACAACAGGAAAACAAGACCACTCAACCACACAACCACATAATAACACGACAGCATGACAACACGGCAACACGATAAAACGATAACACGACAATACGGCAACACGACAATACGACGACACGACGTCATGACAACACGGCAACACGACAATACGACGACACGACGTCATGACAGCACGTCAACATAACACGACAACACTGTGGCGCCGCTGGCACAGTATACTGGAGACTCAGTAGTCAATCTACATACATGTGATATTCGAGCAACGTACACATAGACACCTCTCACGGACGCGATATCTCGGAATGGTTCGGGACAGTCTGTTCCGCACCAGCCCGAGATATTGCGTCCGTGAGAGGTGTCTATGTGTGCTATGCTCGAATATCACTTGTATGGAACATTGAATTCTGTTAGTCTCTAAGTATTCTGTGCCGCTGGTCCGTACCGCTGAAGGGTCATAGTAATGGAACTAGCGGGCCAGCTTCTTATCAGGTCAGGTGACGTCATAACTATGGAGGTTGATGACGTCACACAAGGACAAGGAAGGGGAAAAGGAAGATCTTTCCAGCCAGGCAAGATGTGCTGCCTGGGGACCGAAGTCCATTTGAGAATCGTTGAAACTTGTATATAGTGTATACAAGATAAATAATTGTAATATTGCGCTTCAGGATTTTATTTTGAACTAGCTGTTGCCAGCGACTTCGTCCGCGCGGACTTCGTTTACTCCGCACAGCACCTCCCCCGTAGGTGATAACGTGATAATATGTAGCCTATATGTTGACCCGACCTGTTAGTAATATTCATGCAAAATTTGAAGTAAATCCATGCAGTACTTTTTGAGTTTACCCCGGACATACATACAGACAAACAGATAAACAGACAAACGGACAAAAATTCTAAAAACTATATTTTTGGCTTCGATATCGATTGTAGATCACGCCCCAAGTATTTTAAAAAAATATTCAATGTACAGTTTTGACTTTCCTACGATTTTATTATATGTATAGATTACATTCTTTTCCATTTGTTATTTTTTTCTGGTAGCATTTGTAGATTGCTTGAACTGCTAAAACACCATATCACGCTCACACAAGGAACTTATATACGATAACTGGAATTATTACAAAGCAATATTTGAAAACTATAAATGTTCTTTATTTCGTTACCAATTACCAATACCAAGTTGACATTTGTTGTTACTTAACAGAGGGGAAAACCGTTCTGAGCAAGACAACGACAAGAGTGGATGTTGTCCCTTTCTTCCAATTGCCAGTGTAAATAAAACTATCTGATGGTAGATTTTTATATATTCGGTAATCGTTAAATCCCTTTTATTCATACACGTCGATAAATCTATTAGCATAAAATGCATTGTAATTAACACAGCGAGTTCTAAAATGTGCTTATTTTAATTATTACGTAATTACTTATCCAATGCAATAATTGTTTCTCAAATTAGTAGAATTACTTAGTAGTAATTTGCAAACTACGCATGGCCGCACTTATATATGGCGATTGGCGCTTTATTTAGTAGAAAGAGACACTACCCACCCACGTCGTGGTACTCTTCGGAACGATTTTGAAGCGCGTGTGAACATTCCGGGTAGAATGTAACTTCCTTGCGTCCACACGAGAAAACTACAACATAATACACTACTCTGCAGCGACAAGATACACGCGGTGTCAGTAGCGGCCCGCACGGCCTCAAATGCAAGGCGCACAATACACACCATATTTTAGATGTCATTTTTTCCCCGTGTTGGTCTCGGGCTCCTTTGAAGAATAGGCCAACTGCCACGCAGGTTGTAAAAGTATACTAGCTGGTAGAGTTCTGCATTGTCTCGCCCGGGTCTGGTGCCACCGCCTTATCTATTCCTGTCGCAATAACCTCAGTGCTTCTCATTGTCCTGTTCCGATTTGGAGGGTAAAGTAACCGGTTAAGTTATGCATGTGACATTGGACCACGTCACAAGATAGCAACGGACCATTAACACGTTTGGTCTTTAGGTAATGGTTGACTCTTTTCATCATGAGAACCATCTGCTTGCTTGCTATCTTATATAAAAAAAAAAAATTTATAAGTGAATTCAAAAAAAGGAGGTTATCTGTTCGACTTGTTAGCGTTTAATATTATTGGGATAAGATAATATTTGAGTATGATGATATATTTACAAAATTTAGCTCACGTGCTTGAAGGCGTTCAAGCGAAATTTTGTAAATGTATATATGTTTCTCCAAAATTTTCTCCGAAACTACTAAAGGACACAAGGAGATAATCCTTTTTTGATTTAAATATATGTCATCAAAATCGGTTCAGTAATTTTTGAGATACGAATATTATTGACAGATAATGAAGTCAACTTAATTTTGTTCAATTACTTTTTTATCTGTTTAATAGTTTAGTAGCTGGTTTAGCTTGGTCATGATCTATTCCAAGTTCGATCTCTGGGCAGACACAAATAATAAAATCTTTGAAAATTGAAATTTTAACAGTCAGACTCAAATGGTCGTTAAACTACTAACACACCTTGAGTGAGCATGTAAAACTTTCAACCTCGGTTATCACAAGAACCAACTGATAGATAATCTGGTTGATAAAATGGGAATGGAATTCACCATCCAAATTGTCAAACCTACAAACCGATGAGTCATGCTGAATTAGAAAATTTAATCTAATTTTGATAGTTGCATGCTTATTTAATAATTTATTATGTAAATCTGGGGTACAAAGATAATACTAATATATTTTATCTTTGTTATTGGGTATTTTAGGGTATTTTGACAGAAACGGTCTCTGTAAATGAAATGATAGAATATTGTTTTATTTTGTTTCATTTTGTCAGATGGCCTAGGGGGCCATCCATAAAGTACGTCACACGTTAGTGGGGAGGGAGGGTATCACCGAAGTGTGACATCGTGTGACAAGGGGTATGGGGGGTCAATAGTTTTGTGACGTCACATGTTAAAATTTAAAATACTAAAACGCAAAGTGCCTGATTTACCAGTAATAGCTAATATAAAAGAGTGGATCCAAAGTCCATGGACACTCGATAATTAAATTTTTTATCTTTAATTAATATAATTAATCGTTTATTATTTTCTAACTAGTTGTTTGTTTTTTCGGTTTTATGAAATTTGTGACGTCACATCAGGAGGGGGGGTGGGGGGTTATAAAAATGTGACAACCTGTGACAAGGACGGAGGGAGGGGTTCAAAAGTCCTAAAATTCGTGTGACGTACTTTATGGATGGCCCCTAGTAGCTAATTTAATTTAAAAAAAATGTTATGAAAGTCAAGCACAAGTCTTTTTATTTCTATTCTCTTCTGTGAGACAGAGAAAGTTATTCCATTAAATTATGACCGCCCTGTGGTCGAGGGGTTAGCGAACCTAGCTACAAATCCAAGGGAGTCGGATTCGACGGGGACAAACATTTGTGTGATGGGCATAGATGTTTGTATTTCTGGGTCTATTATGTATGCAAAAGTATTTATATATGTATTTCTATATATTAGTATATTTGACAAACACCCATAACACAAGCAAATCATTTTTTTACTTTCAATTAGTGTGTGTGTCTGTAATAATAAGTAAATCTAATTTAACATAAGGTTTGATGAACATTATAACCTCTTGATGCTTTTCTCAAATCTTGAGGAAAAACAGAGGCTAATTTTAGTATCAATTTCGAAAAAAAGTTGTAATAGGTTTGTATGCATATCCGTAGGTCACGGTCTCCCGTACGCCGGTGGTAGCGGGCTGGTGGTGGCTGGCCACCAGATCACAGTGGTCACCAATGGCGCTGGCGGAGAGCGGGAAGGTATACCACACTATTCCTATCATACCATTAATGATATTACTGAGTTGTATTACAAGAAAAACTCAGGTTTGCATTCGTCATCCATATTATGGATGCAGGCAAATCCATTATAAACAATTGTAAGCAATCACCAAGATTGAATTTTAATAGCGCGCACACGTTTGATCAAGGAGAGTTGTAGATTTTACGTGCATAAATTAAATATACTTACAGGATTTTTTAAGTACTTTCCTTTATATTTTTATCTCAAACATAAAGCAATTTTAAATAATCTAAACAGTTTTGATAAATGCTTAGAAATATTTTTATTTGTGAATGTTTAAATTTTTAAGTGACGTAAAGCTGAATAAACTTATCTCTGCTAGGTGAAGAAACCAACGTCCATAGACAAGAGAGATATTAATGGTGCTATGCTATCCGTGTGTCAGTGTTGGAATTGTAAATATATAATTTGGCTACCTTACATTTTAAACCGGAACGCGTCAAAGACAAGCACCGTTGCTATTGCGGTGATATAGGAATAGGTAAGGTGATGGTACCAAAACTCGATGGAGATGTTGCAGAAAGCTGCCTCCGAGTTAGTAGTCATCTTTTCTCATCTTTTACGATATGCCTAGCTGTGAGGCAGTTCGAAACAAAATAATCTGAAAATAACGTCAATGACGCCTATTTTTACATTATTATAAATTTTGGTGTGTATTATTTTGTTTAGTATTACAGTGGGTGTATTCAGTACAACTTCTAATCGCAGACATATAAGTTAGATTGTTAGAATTGTGGACAAAGATTTTGCCAGGACTCTTTAGACTCTAAAGTTTAGAGATACTTAAAATATTATAATACCGCCATTTTGCGTGTAATTCTGACGCTTCTGTAGGTTGTTAAAGATAGTGTGTCAAGCTGACACCGTCTGAGTTAAAAAATTCAGAGTAAAATTTTGTTTACTCTGACAGGTCTGAAGATCTGACTAAGATATCTAACGTTAGCAGTTGTTCTGAACGCACCCAATTTAAATAATAATAACATAGTATTTTTACTAATTTTATTTTAACATTTAGTCGTAGTAGTCAGTAGTTGCCTTTGTAGTCTAGCGAAGATACATAGTTCTACAATGTGATAGGTGGCAAGCCTCGCGCCAACCGGGCACTTATCCAATCTCGGCCAGCTTTGTTTTTATCACACTCTCGATTTATCCGACCCGGGAATCAAACCCGGTACCTAAAGTGGTTAACATCCGGTGTTGGTGTTAACCACTTTAGGTACCGGGTTTGATTCTCGGGTCGGATAAATCGAGAGTGTGATATAAACAAAGCTGGCCGAGATTGGATAAGTGCCCGGTTGGCGCGAGGCTTGCCACCTATCACATTGTAGAACTATGTATCTTCGGTTAATCGTGGGCACACTGGTTGTATATTTGTCTACCTCTTTGGGGATACGGGCGTGAAGATACTTTTATTTTAACATTACAAAGGCACGGACTGAGATTTTTTTTCTTTTTCAAAAATGAATGAGATTAAATAAAAAAAAGAAAGTTTTTAATTAATCTCATTCACCATTGTTTGGTTTATAGAGAAGTACGTGGTGGGCACGACGGGCGGCAACCTGGTGTCCATACAGGAGGAGGAGGTGCAGGCCGCCAACCTGCTGCTGCACCAGCACTCGCCGTATTACAGGTGATTATACTGCCGCTGGTGCTGTTGTCGCACCAGCACTCGCCGTACTACAGGTGACTATACTGCCGCTGGTGCTGTTGCCGCACCAGCACTTGTCGTACTACAGGTGACTTTACTGCCGTTTGTACTGCTGCCGCACCAGCACTTGCCGTACTACAGTCGACTATACTGCCGTTACTGATACTGTTACCACTGCTGCACTAGCGCTCATCGTATTACAGGTAACTGTACTGTTGATAAGGGTCCTACGGGACGTAAATAAAAAGTGGACTGTAATAATAGGTGACTGGTATAACTCGCTAACAAAATTTAAAATATAACATAAATGATCAACCGTCAGCGATGAATACAGAAAGGCGAGTGGAGCGGATGTCGCCTCTTTTTTTCCGCTGCCACCCTCCTCCGGCGCCCTCCCGCACACCCAACGCCGCTCGCAACACTCGTGCGACGAATTAATTATGTGAACAACTGTCACTACAGAGTGCTAAGTGTGAGTTTTTCTTTTCGCATTCGATCGTGAGCGCGTTTGGAGTTTACTAGGAATTTGCATGTGATTTGTACAGCGCCACCTAGTGGTAAACGTGAGAAACCAGTTTACCACTAGGTGGCGCTGTACAAATCACATACAAATTCCTAGTAAACTCAAAACGCGCTTACGATCGAATGCGAAAACAAAATCTCACACTAAGCACTCTGTTACTGCTGCTGCATCAGTACTCGCCGTACAACAGCTGATTATACTGTTGTTGCTGAGCTGTACTGATAATGCTGCCGCGCCAGCACTCGCCGTACCACAGGAACTTTACTGCCAATATTGCTGTTACACTAATTTTGTTGAGGTTTACTATGTAGTTAAGTACTTTTTTTATTATATTTTTATTACTTACATATGATCATTAACAGTCGTGTCGTTCAAATCTGTTTAAGAGGTTTATGGAGTGTATGTGTGTGTTTCAGCAGCGGGTACGGCGGGGCGGAGGCGTTGGGCGGCGAGCTCGTCATCGAGGAGGCGCCCGACGACCCGCCGCACAAGCGCGCCAAGCACCACGTCAGTACCGCTCACCACCACACCACACCACACCACCACACCACCAACACACACACTATACTACACTCAGCTCGTCATCGAGGAGGCGCCCGACGACCCGCCGCACAAGCGCGCCAAGCACCACGTCAGTACCGCACACCACCACACCACACACCACCACACACCAACACACACACTACACTACACTCAGCTCGTCATCGAGGAGGCGCCCGACGACCCGCCGCACAAGCGCGCCAAGCACCACGTCAGTACCGCTCACCACCACACCACACCACACCACCACACACCAACACACACACTACACTACACTACACTACACTCAGCTCGTCATCGAGGAGGCGCCCGACGACCCGCCGCACAAGCGCGCCAAGCACCACGTCAGTACCGCACACCACCACACCACACACCAACACACACACTACACTACACTCAGCTCGTCATCGAGGAGGCGCCCGACGACCCGCGCACAAGCGCGCCAAGCACCACGTCAGTACCGCTCACCACCACACCACACCACACCACCACACACCAACACACACACTACACTACACTACACTACACTCAGCTCGTCATCGAGGAGGCGCCCGACGACCCGCCGCACAAGCGCGCCAAGCACCACGTCAGTACCGCACACCACCACACCACACACCACCACACACCAACACACACACTACACTACACTCAGCTCGTCATCGAGGAGGCGCCCGACGACCCGCCGCACAAGCGCGCCAAGCACCACGTCAGTACCGCACACCACCACACCACACACCACCACACACCAACACACACACTACACTACACTCAGCTCGTCATCGAGACAAGCGCGCCAAGCACCACGTCAGTACCGCACACCACCACACCACACACCACCACACACCAACACACACACTACACTACACTCAGCTCGTCATCGAGGAGGCGCCCGACGACCCGCCGCACAAGCGCGCCAAGCACCACGTCAGTACCGCTCACCACCACACCACACCACACCACCACACACCAACACACACACTACACTACACTCAGCTCGTCATCGAGGAGGCGCCCGACGACCCGCCGCACAAGCGCGCCAAGCACCACGTCAGTACCGCACACCACCACACCACACACCACCACACACCAACACACACACTACACTACACTCAGCTCGTCATCGAGGAGGCGCCCGACGACCCGCCGCACAAGCGCGCCAAGCACCACGTCAGTACCGCTCACCACCACACCACACCACACCACCACACACCAACACACACACTACACTACACTACACTACACTCAGCTCGTCATCGAGGAGGCGCCCGACGACCCGCCGCACAAGCGCGCCAAGCACCACGTCAGTACCGCACACCACCACACCACACACCAACACACACACTACACTACACTCAGCTCGTCATCGAGGAGGCGCCCGACGACCCGCCGCACAAGCGCGCCAAGCACCACGTCAGTACCGCTCACCACCACACCACACCACACCACCACACACCAACACACACACTACACTACACTACACTACACTCAGCTCGTCATCGAGGAGGCGCCCGACGACCCGCCGCATAAGCGCGCCAAGCACCACGTCAGTACCGCACACCACCACACCACACACCACCACACACCAACACACACACTACACTACACTCAGCTCGTCATCGAGACAAGCGCGCCAAGCACCACGTCAGTACCGCACACCACCACACCACACACCACCACACACCAACACACACACTACACTACACTCAGCTCGTCATCGAGGAGGCGCCCGACGACCCGCCGCACAAGCGCGCCAAGCACCACGTCAGTACCGCTCACCACCACACCACACCACACCACCACACACCAACACACACACTACACTACACTCAGCTCGTCATCGAGGAGGCGCCCGACGACCCGCCGCACAAGCGCGCCAAGCACCACGTCAGTACCGCACACCACCACACCACACACCACCACACACCAACACACACACTACACTACACTCAGCTCGTCATCGAGGAGGCGCCCGACGACCCGCCGCACAAGCGCGCCAAGCACCACGTCAGTACCGCTCACCACCACACCACACCACACCACCACACACCAACACACACACTACACTACACTCAGCTCGTCATCGAGGAGGCGCCCGACGACCCGCCGCACAAGCGCGCCAAGCACCACGTCAGTACCGCACACCACCACACCACACACCACCACACACCAACACACACACTACACTACACTCAGCTCGTCATCGAGACAAGCGCGCCAAGCACCACGTCAGTACCGCACACCACCACACCACACACCACCACACACCAACACACACACTACACTACACTCAGCTCGTCATCGAGGAGGCGCCCGACGACCCGCCGCACAAGCGCGCCAAGCACCACGTCAGTACCGCACACCACCACACCACACACCACCACACACCAACACACACACTACACTACACTCAGCTCGTCATCGAGGAGGCGCCCGACGACCCGCCGCACAAGCGCGCCAAGCACCACGTCAGTACCGCACACCACCACACCACACACCACCACACACCAACACACACACTACACTACACTCAGCTCGTCATCGAGACAAGCGCGCCAAGCACCACGTCAGTACCGCACACCACCACACCACACACCACCACACACCAACACACACACTACACTACACTCAGCTCGTCATCGAGGAGGCGCCCGACGACCCGCCGCACAAGCGCGCCAAGCACCACGTCAGTACCGCTCACCACCACACCACACCACACCACCACACACCAACACACACACTACACTACACTACACTACACTCAGCTCGTCATCGAGGAGGCGCCCGACGACCCGCCGCACAAGCGCGCCAAGCACCACGTCAGTACCGCACACCACCACACCACACACCACCACACACCAACACACACACTACACTACACTCAGCTCGTCATCGAGGAGGCGCCCGACGACCCGCCGCACAAGCGCGCCAAGCACCACGTCAGTACCGCACACCACCACACCACACACCACCACACACCAACACACACACTACACTACACTCAGCTCGTCATCGAGACAAGCGCGCCAAGCACCACGTCAGTACCGCACACCACCACACCACACACCACCACACACCAACACACACACTACACTACACTCAGCTCGTCATCGAGGAGGCGCCCGACGACCCGCCGCACAAGCGCGCCAAGCACCACGTCAGTACCGCACACCACCACACCACACACCACCACACACCAACACACACACTACACTACACTCAGCTCGTCATCGAGGAGGCGCCCGACGACCCGCCGCACAAGCGCGCCAAGCACCACGTCAGTACCGCACACCACCACACCACACACCACCACACACCAACACACACACTACACTACACTCAGCTCGTCATCGAGACAAGCGCGCCAAGCACCACGTCAGTACCGCACACCACCACACCACACACCACCACACACCAACACACACACTACACTACACTCAGCTCGTCATCGAGGAGGCGCCCGACGACCCGCCGCACAAGCGCGCCAAGCACCACGTCAGTACCGCTCACCACCACACCACACCACACCACCACACACCAACACACACACTACACTACACTCAGCTCGTCATCGAGGAGGCGCCCGACGACCCGCCGCACAAGCGCGCCAAGCACCACGTCAGTACCGCACACCACCACACCACACCACACCACCACACACCAACACACACACTACACTACACTCAGCTCGTCATCGAGACAAGCGCGCCAAGCACCACGTCAGTACCGCACACCACCACACCACACACCACCACACACCAACACACACACTATACTACACTCAGCTCGTCATCGAGGAGGCGCCCGACGACCCGCCGCACAAGCGCGCCAAGCACCACGTCAGTACCGCACACCACCACACCACCACACCACACCACACCACACCACCACACACCAACACACCACACCACCCCACACCACCACACACCAACACACACACTATACTACACTCAGCTCGTCATCGAGGAGGCGCCCGACGACCCGCCGCACAAGCGCGCCGAGCACCACGTCAGTACCGCACACCACCACACCACCACACCACACCACACCACACCACACCACACCACACCACCATACACCAACACACACACTATACTACGCTCAGCTCGTCATTCGAGGAGGCGCCCGACGACCCGCCGCACAAGCGCGCCAAGCACCACGTCAGTACCGCTCACCACCAAACTACCACACCACCACACCACCAACACACACACTACACCACACCAAACGTCAGTACTCCACCATCTGGCACCACCACACACCACCACACACCACCACCACCCTACATCACCAACACATTTCTATCTATTTTTATCTTACAGATAAAATTATTTTAAGCAATATTATATTGAAATACTTTTTTAAACTTTTAAGCGATAACATCGTTTCACTATTTTAAAATAGCTTTATCTTTGAAATAAAGATATAAACAAGGGAACTAAAAAAGTACGTCCTGGATTCAGTAAACGTTACCTTATTATTTATTTCAGGTTTCTGATATAGAAGAGCGGCGCGCATATTGACGAGCTGCCGGCGTTCAGGCCGCGTGAGCGACGTCCTTGCTCGCTGCGACAAACCGTACGCAAAACTGGCGTGATACGGCCCGCTGATTGGCTGACGGATTACCAACCGCCACGCCATGTGAATACACACAGCGATTTCATTGGTCGAGATAACTGCTTATACCACAGTGTTATATTTTTTTTTTGAAATCGACAATCCAGACAGATCGCATTTGGTTGAAGTCCACCAATCATAATTGCGAGCGTTCTTATTCGTTGTTTTCGACCAATCAGTATGAGTTTATGTGTATTAGTTATAGCGTGGTGAGTATTGGCTCCATACAATAGCTACTGGATCATTATTTGCCATGACGCGGGCAAATAATTAGCAATAATTGACAGTGACGATAAAGAAGAATCTTTTATTTCAAACCTTAAAGTGTTAAGCATAAAGTGTCGTTTAGTACCTTTTAAGTTCTATGTTAAGGCCTGTTTTGTTTAATTTAAGATTTCGACACAATGTCGGTCACATTAACGTAAGTGACATTGTACAGTGAGCTACAGAATGAATTATTCTCTTAAAGTGTTTTATTTTCTTTCAATTTATGCGGTTAACTGTACAATTTAAAAGTGCAATGAAAGAAATGTTAATTTATTAGGTTTAGTTTGTAATGTATTCGAGAAGTAAAACGCAATTTTTGTAAAATATTTTTGTTGTTTTCTTTTGGGGCCTTACAAACTGACTGACAATAGCATTAAAATAAAACTTACTACATTTAAATTAGGTATGAATTTACCTAAAAATAGGTACCGAATAATTGCTAGATTATATAAAAATTACTAGGTAATTACAAAATAGCTACGTCATAACTGTGATACATTGAAGACAGAGTATTGATTTGTCTAAAAATGAAGGGATATTAATAAAAAAATATCTTGGGATGTACAGCAATTGAAAACTGATGCAAAGTTGACTAAAGATGTCAGAAAGTTATTGAAAGTGACAGATATGGTCAATGGTATTATATATGAAAAAAGACAATGCTGTCAAATATATCAATGGCACAGAATAAAGATATCAAAAGATACAATTGTGACAAAAGTAGTTAAAATAAAAAGTTAAATTATCAATAAAAAAAGATGAAATATCAAAGTAACAAAGACACCAAAAGTAACAAAGTTGTCAAAATATTTTACTCTAGTTGCGTTTTGATATATTTAATTTTAGCTTGACTAAAACATAACTCAAATATAAGTATATTTTTATTTGTTAAAAGTAGTAAAACACGGAATTTACACTTTCGGCCAAATTCTCGCGCTTTTCTTTGATCATTTTTTTATCTTTCTGATGTTGCTGTCTTCTTCCGAATTTTTCCTACTAAACTATTCCTTATTTTCTTATTGTACATAGTACTACCCAAGTTCTTTGGTTTATTTCTTAATTCCAATTTTTTTGCGTTTTTCAGAAGCCAGTATTGGCTCTAGAGTTAACCCTCTATGTTGCAAACCATCTTTTTATAACCATCCCGTGAAGTTGATTTTTTCTTATTCGGATATAATAGGGGAAAAACATTTTATGTTAGAGAGGTATAGAAAATTAGACCGTGGATTGGCTAATTGTCGTAATTCCGTCGTTGTCGCGTATTGGATAAATATATAGAGTTTGAGAACCCAGTTTTACTGACGGTGTAATGTGTGGATTTAAAATGTATGTAGGAGAAAATATTTAACATATTAACTGGCTTTTGTTGGTGTGGGGTCAATTTGTCCCATAGTTTGTCTAAAGATAATTTATGTGTCTAGGATATGATCCTTTCACGTATCTTGATTACAATACCCTTTTTAATATTCAATAATTTGGTTTGTTTGATCCTGTGATAGGCATATTCATGCTCAGAGTGCTAAGTGTGAGTTTTTCTTTTCGCATTCGATCGTGAGCGCGTTTGGAGTTTACTAGGAATTTGTATGTGATTTGTACAGCGCCACCTAGTGGTAAACGTGAGAAACCAGTTTACCACTAGGTGGCGCTGTACAAATCACATACAAATTCCTAGTAAACTCGAAACGCGCTCACGATCGAATGCGAAAAGAAAAACTCACACTTAGCACTCAGATTTTGATTTTTCCCTAATTATAAATTTATTATCATAACTTTATGACTATTTGGATATCATGGCATTCAATGTTTATACTCAATGTACAGTATAATATTGACGATTAAATGACATATTTGTTCGTTTGACTATGAAAAGTTAATTCAACACATTGCTGAATTAGACGCAATGGCGGATTTACGTTTGATGCTGCCCTGAGCCTCGAGTGCTACACCATTTTGCTTTGATTCGTGAGGGAATGATTATTTTACGAATTTTGCCGCCTCTAGATTTGTTTCGCTCTAGGGCCGGCCTCAGGCTTACAGGCCTATATGCCATTGATTAGACGTATTTTTAAAATAATACTACAAACTTTATAAGCAATTTATATCTTTCAATTTAATTTTATGTATGTAATACGCTAGCAAACAAAAAGATGTCTTTTCGGATAACGAATGCCCATAGCAACCAACGACGTTAATGGTACCTTGTGGTAGAAAGGTTTTTCTTAATAGTACCTGAGCAAACTTAAAAAATACGAATTTTTATTCAAGAATCTTAAATTGGGGGGTCAAATTGACCGCCAAAGGCTATTATGTGTTAACAATTTTGTCCTACCTTGAGAAAGGTATAATTAAAATAATAAGTGTAATAAAAACCTTAATATACGAATTTCGTGAAGTACAACTTTCTACACTAGTTGAATACTAAGATCAATGTTTTTCAAACTTTATAGGTATTTACCTAAAGTAAGTAAATGCTATTATACTAGAAAATGTAAGGTACTGTTTTCTTTGTAAACAAATCAGAATAAGTAAAATTAACTACCTTCGAATAATTGGATACTCCTGATATTTCCTATGATTAACATTCGTTGGATAAGGTACGCGTAGATTGACATAAGCATTAGAATTTCTGGGGCCTAATAAGGTTTTAAGCACAAAATCAAATACATTCAACCTTTTCTCGTAAATACCACTAGAGCAATAGTTTTTCTGGTGCTATTCTGGGGTCCTTTTAAAAATTTGCCAACTGCTATTCCCAGTGAGTTCGAAAAAGACAAATTATTGGAAAACGTACCACTACAAATACAGTCCATGTCCATGCCAGAAATTGAAACTGAGCTTTTTCTGTCTCATCATCAGCCTGTTTAGGATATGCGATGTGAAATATCGTGCACGGGAAACCTATAGATATGTAGAAGACTAATATCTCGTTTTCATTCTAATACTCATGCTAGGAGTAACGTGTATCTCTTCAGCATACAATACGACTTCTTTCAAGTAAACGTCTCTGTTATCTTGAATTTTGTATTACGGTACGTATTGACCGTTTCTGCCGTAATAGCGTCAATACTTGTCACTGTCGTGCTCCGGTCTGACGGTAAGATTTAGGTAGCTGATAAATTGGCATACTTATTGCATCCCTGCCACACAGATAGCAGCGTAAAATTAACATCTTGATGTCAAACAAGAATCTCTTCCCATCAAGAAAACCACCTGTTTGTTTGCTACTCTATGATATAATAGGCACAATGTACAAAGAAAATTGCCATTTCAGCTCTTTCAAACAGAAACTACCGACGAAGAACAAAATTGAGTCATTTAATTTGCAAAATTTGGCAGTTTCGCGGAAATTTTGCAAATTAAATACCTCAATTTTGTGTTTGAATTATGGATTTCCGCAAAGTAACACCTGAATCTATAAAATATCTTAGAAACAACCGATATCCATTCCCCTGTTTTCTTTGGAGTCCTACATCCGATTTTCACATATATCCAACCAACAATACAATCTTTAATCTTTAAAGCAACCGAGCAAATGGCGCACGAGATTTCACCAAGACGCTAATCGTGGATTACAATTCGTGGGATAGGGACATGGAACCATGTGCTACCTTCGATTCGGATGATACTGCAAGCAGTTTCTACTTGATCAGCGTAGAATTTAGCTCGCTTTGCTCCCCTCTGACCGAAGGTCATATAATCTATTCTCCCATTTTAAAGCAACGTTTTGGCTAAAAACACTACATGTTTATAATTGGAACGAAGTTCCTTACGGCAGGCTTGGAGGGGATAGGGATTTTGCTGCGCGACCGAACTGAAAAAAAATGTGATAGTAAAACCGTAAGAAAAATGCGTGGAATAAAAGCGTTAAATGAGACGTGCGCAGGCGCGACAGTCGCGTTCACAAGCGAGTAGTGCCGTTTAGCCGAAGGAAGTTCGTTCCTACCTGGTGTCCCGCGACACCACGTCATTTTTTTTTAGAATATTTCTCGGTTTCCCTGAGATCCTAATATCAGATCCAGATTTGCCGGACCCGTCACAAGAGTTATAACACAGAATACTTAGACTACCAGAAGTCAATGTTACATACAAGTAATATTCGAGCATAGCACACATAGACACCTCTCACGGACGCGATATCTTCGAGTGGTGCGGTACAAACTGTCCCGAACCATTCCGAGATATCGCGTCCGTGAGAGGTGTCTATGTGTGCGTTGCTAGAAGAATATCACATGTATGTAGATTGACTACTGTTACTCCAGTATACTGTGGTTATAATCTAACAATCAAAACAATGTTTGATTTGTTAAGTACATAACTGACAAAAATATCAGTCAGCATACGTAAAAATTTACAGAGCTTGATATAAACTCATTAAAAAAAAAACAGTAGCAGTCGTGGGACTGCCGATAGAAGTGAAAACGGAACTATTAAGTTGAGAGTAATTAAAACTATATGCAAAACATAGCTATAGATATACTATTATCATTAGCATGTCGGTGACGCGAACCGAGGATTTTACCCTCTACCAAAACGCTCAACGCGCCTAAAGAAGTTTTCACTTCAAAAAATATTTCCTATGGTTTGTGTGCTTTAGAAAATATGCGTGTATCTTTGGAGAAGTAATTTTATGTAATTAAATCTGAATTTTGTTTACAAAAATGTTAGTACCGAAATACTTCATATATAATTGTTTTCAGAATAATTTAAACGATTATACGAAATGATTTGTGTAAATGAATTTAAATGGTATTGTCATAATAAACTCGAAAACATACGAAAGTCACAATATAGGTTAGTATTTTATGTATATGATTCAATGTGTATTTGACTGAGAGTAAACTGTACAGCGACATTTTAATATAATGTCTAGTAATTTAATGAGAATGCGAGTGGGTTAAATCTGCACTTTATATGTGGGAACGTGTGCGCGCCATTTAGACGTCTGGCATTTTTATCAGTAATTTTAATTGACGTTTCATTCGTAGTTGACGAAAATCGAAACTTATTTTACCGGCATTACTTTTAAAGCTATGGTTATCATTTGATTGTAGTCTGGATGTTAAACTTCCAAACGCAAGACAAAAACGCTATATACCGGGGCTCCATAAATTGGTACGCATGCAGGTAGTATCTTCACGCCTATATCCCCGAAGGGGTAGGCAGAGGTACAACAAGTGCACCCACGAATAGCCGAAGATACTTGGTCCCACAATGTGATAGGTGGCAAGCCTATCGCCAACCGGGTACTTTCCAATCCCGGGCAACTTTGTGTTTCTCAGAAAACTGAAAAAACATTTTTTTTAAAGTGCCCGACCCGGGACTTCATGTGGTCAACGCCAACGCTGGACCACTAGATCACAGAGGCGATTATTATATGCGCATGTAGGTATAGGTAAAATTGTGTATTAATAACAAAGCCGACAGTAATAATAGTCTCATAATCTCAATAAATATAATTTACAAGTTGTAAAAACCTTTTTTGACACAGATTTTGTAGATTTGAATAAAAAAAGTAGAAAGACTAATCGTTTATGATAGACATAATTTAAGTTGTACTACTCTTGTGAATGTTCCAAAAAACCTTAATTTGAGCTTAAAGAGATTTCTAAAAATTTTTGATTCATTTAAAATCTCGTATGCACTAAAACGTAGTGACTATATACTCTTGGTATGAACCACAGTATACTGGAGACTAACAGTAGTCAATCTACATACATGTGATATTCGAGCAACGCACACATAGACACCTCTCACAGACGCGATATCTCGGAATGGTTCGGGACAGTTTGTTCCGCACCAGTCCGAGATATCGCGTCCGTGAGAGGTGTCTATGTGTGCTATGCTCGAATATTACTTGTATGGAACATTGACTTCTGGTAGTCTAAGTATTCTGTGTAAGTATTCTGTAACTCTCAGTCAAGTACAATCGTCATAAAACAATAGTCATCTGGTGATTATTTATTCTACTGCTGTAGTATCTTAATTTTGTTTCGCCACTTCAATTCAGATACTTTAAAACTTGTATCTGTTCTTAATAGTAGGGGAGTCCAAGATGCTAAATGGGCTAAGATGCTAAAGGGACCTATTGGATTTTGTAGACTAAATTATAGGAAAAATAAAAAAATAGTGTTTTTCATTTCAATGGTGGAGAAAAAATTTACAGATAAAAAAAATGTTTAAAAAAAATCAGTAACATGGAAACACTGAAGTGCGTTAGATTAGGGTATGGTGGGTTAATAGCCAGCTAAAATTTAGAAAATCTGACGATTCAAGTGTAGCGTAAGGGAGTGGGAGGGTCACGAAATTTGCAAAGAAAATGCTGTCTTGACATTCTCGAGCGCGTCTGAATTATCTTTTATTATGGAGGAAATGATGTAAGAATTACGAAAAAAGTATGATCTGACAATTTCCACACGCCGAAGTTATTTTAATTTTGTTTTTTATTTCTGCAATAGTTACCCCCCTCTATGGAAAGGCTTATATTTGGTGAAGAGACTTAAGTATGCGAGGTACCCCCTGCTATGGTAATCTGCCGCGCTCGAGTAAATATCAAAATCCCCTCTTGGGCTCCCCTGCTATAAATAAACTAATTAATTTGTTTATGTAAAGAGTGATGGTAGTCTGTGTCATTGTTTTCAAATAACTGAGTGCTAAGTGTGAGTTTTTCTTTTTGCATTCGATCGTGTGCGCGTTTGGAGTTTACTAGGAATTTGGATGTGATTTGTACAGCGCCACCTAGTGGTAAACGTGAGAAACCAGTTTACCACTAGGTGGCGCTGTACAAATCACATACAAATTCCTAGTGAACTCGAAACGCGCTCACGATCGAATGCGAAAAGAAAAACTCACACTTAGCACCCTGATCAATGCACGTTGCTATATAAGTCTCTACGAGGAAAATTTACAAAAGCGTAATATTAAAACTTGTTTTAAATTGCGGTGTATTTGATTTCGTAATAAGCGATGCTTCGCTTGATTTAAATTTCAGTTTTATAAAGTTTCCATTAATTAAGGATATTTCGCAAAATATTTTAGAAAAATTGAAGCAAAACATACCAAAATAACGAATAAAATTACTTCAGCACATATTTTTTATCCAATACGAAATGTAATAGTCATTTCTAACACTACAGCCATTGACTTACTAATACACCTACAGCCAATAATTGAATAACCCTTTTGTTAGGATGAAGTAATAGGGTCACACAAAAATATGTTTTTCTCCATAAATTCGTCTTTATCTGGAAAGGCCTTCGTTTTGGTATTTTCTGATTCTGAAAAAATAAAACGATAAAAGGGTAACACAATAATAATAAATAAAATTTAAAAAAAATGTGCTTGCTAAGGTCTAGATTAATTTTTTTTTCTAATTCATTTCAGTTATACATATTTATATATAAATAAATTTATCTGAGATGTGAATTTTTTTTATTTAAAATCAAAACATGTTTTATTCAAATAATCTTTACAGGCATTTTTGAATATTATTTTTTATCAAGTATATCCATCTCTCCATTTGTATAAAAGGTTAAGTATTTAAAATAATGAGACAGACTTTCGAGAGTGTATATGCTGTTACAAGTGTTACATTATAAGGTAAATACGACACTGAAATTGTATAAAACTTTGCAAGTAAGATTTATAAAAATCCCAATGCTATTAATCTATTAGCATTTATTTCTAGCATTTATTTTATTTTTTAAATTTTATTTAAATAAATATTCACAGGACAAATTACACTTACTGGTCTAACCCCAAAGTAAGCAAATTATTTGCTTGTGTTATGGGTGTTAGTCAACGATACTAATACATAGAAATACATATATAAATACTTTTACATACATAATAAACACCCAAACCCGGAAATACAAACATTTATGCTCATCACACAAATGCTTGTCCCCGTCGGGAATCGAACCCGAGCCCCGTCGATTGCGTAGTCAGGGTCGCTAACCTCTCGACCAACGGGGCGGTCATTACTTATTAAAATCCGATAGTATGGTTACATGTTTGTAATTAATGAAACGTATCACTTCCCATAATAATAGCTTTTTACTCATTCATTTGTGTTTAAAATGTAGTTTTCAATAAATTTATTGTGTACTAGCGTATCGGCGACTTCGTCCGCGTGAAAATTTTTTTTTTTTTCGAAATTTGGTCCAAATGACCGATACTGCGAAACCGGGCTTTTGGGGCGAGCAAAGTGCTCAGCCAGAATTTAAGTTAGGTGGGCTAAGAGCCCGCCCTAAGGGTGTCTCCTGTGAGACCGAACGTCGGCTTAGGGCAGTATCTTGACAATTAGTGGGAGAGTAAGTGGCATCAGGATTTCGGCTCGCCAACGGCTCTCGACCGGAGTCTCGAGTGTTGGCGGGCCGAAACAATGGGCCGAGTCGCCGCCGGCGGCGACTTTGGCGTGTGCGTGTGCGTGTGAATTGTGAAGTGTAAATACTAAATAGTGATGGGATCGTCAGGATCGGATAGGACGTGACGTGGCCTTCTATTTTTGTGATCGGCGACCGCGGCCGCGACGTAGTCTGCCGCGGTTTTCACCAGAGGGTTTGGGTGTCTCATCGCTTTTTCAAAGTGACGTGCTGACGTCTCTTTGAAGTGGGTCCCGGGGTTCTACCCGCATAGTTCCCGTTCTCGTGGAATTTTCGGGACAAAAACTATCCTACGTCCTTTCTCGGGACTCAAACTATCTTTGTACCAAATTTCATCCTAATCGGTTCATTGGTTTAGGCGTGAAGAAGAGACAGACAGACAGACAACTCTACTTTCGTATTTTTAATATTAAGTATGTATACAGTATGCAAAAAACCCTGTCCGATCTGCAAAGGCATTGTTTGGCTTATAATACAATCATAATATTTATGCTATTATTTTGCATAGATAAAATTTCGACGATCAAAATAATTAATCTTGACATTTCCATTATTAAGTATGGCCACACAAAATTCACGACAAAAATGGCTACAGATGCAGATGTGACTACGTAAACGCGCCCGCTTATCGATGGAGTGTTGTACACTTAGAAATATTCGTTAAATTTTAGCGAAATTAAAAGTTAAATACAAGAATTTCAAAATACCGCAATGTTTTTATTTTTTAATAATGTAATCGACATACTTATATGCGCCTTTCAGTTCGGTAAATATATGTATTTCCCAAATTACATCTTATAATGTAACGAAAAAGATTACATTATAAGTACAAGGTAACTTTCATAATACAAATGTTGAATTCGTAACTTCGTTATGTTTCGTATCTTTCCGTAACGTATCTTCCGTGAGTGTATAATGTAATTTTCTAAACATTTGTGTTTGTAAAACAAATGAAATTTCCGATATATTTAATACTAGCTATTGCCCACGACTTCGTCCGCGCGGACTTCGTTTACTCCGCACAGCTCCTCCTCCGTAGGTGATAGCGTGATAATATGTAGCCTATATGTTGACCCGACCTATAAGTAATATTCATGCAAAATTTGAAGTAAATCCATGCAGTACTTTTTGAGTTTACCCCGGACATACATACAGACAAACAGATAAACAGACACACAGACAAAAATTCTAAAAACTATATTTTTGGCTTCGATATCGATTGTAGATCACGCCCCAAGTATTCTTTTAAAAAAATATTTATTATATTAATAAACTTATGCATGTGGCATTAGACCTCGCCACAAGATAGCAACGCACCATTAACATCTTTGGTGTCTATAGGCGATGGTTGACTCTTTCCATCAGGAGACCCATCTGCTTGTTTGCTATCTTATGATATAAAAAAAATAATTCAATGTACAGTTTTGATTTTCCTATGATTTTATTATATGTATATAGATTACTCCCATTTTAAATAGTCTAAATGTTGTGTTAGGATGTAACTGTCAAAATATTATTATAATAATGTAACACTTGTAATAACAATTTGACGTGTTATAATTTATACTTTCCATCGTGGGCACTTGGTGAAACTCCGTCATACTTATTGTTTTAAATTTTACACTTGTACTGTTTTGAATTGTGAAACAGTACAAGTGTAAAATTTAAAACAATTTGACGTGTATTTTTGTAAAGGGAAGCTGGCAATACAGAGCCTTGTGATTGTATAGGAACAAAAATATTTTATTAGCAACATTTATATATCGTGGTTTTGGTGTATAAATTATACATACATATATAGTATAATGAAGTAATGAAAAATTGTAAACTAATATTAATGGTAGCGCTATGTTAAAATTAAATTATATATTATTACTAGATAATAAAGACCACACATGTGAAGCACCTAGTTTATTATATACAGGATGCTTTTAAAATACTTGTCAATCGGCAATAGCCATTTCATGAATGTTAAACAAATTATCCTAATCCTAATATTATAAATGCGAAAGTTTGTGAGTATGTATGTATGGATGTTTGTTACTTTTTCACGCAAATACTACTGAACCGATTACGATGAAATTTGGTTTGTAGATAGCTGAAGACCCAGAATAACACATAGGCTATTTTTTATCCCGGAAAATTTAGGTGATCCCGCGGGATTCACTAAAAACTTATAATGCAGCGGGCTGCACGCTGCAACTAGTCTTTATTATATTTTAAAGTTTTTAATTCGCAAAACAATATCCTACGGTATTTTATTATCAAACTAACAAGTAAGGATTTTTTTATTATATAATTTTGAATCACAGTGTTACTTGTTCTATCACTTTAATTTTTTGAGAGTGTCATAAAATCACAGTTCTGAGGGACTATTGTAACACATTATAGCAGTAATATTTCAATATTGTTTTGATTTTGAAATTTTTATTATCTTGGAATAAAGGTTTCTAAATGGTACTATTATAAAAACAAATATAAATTTAATTGATTATTAGAACAATTGGTCGTAATTTGTAGTTTTTTTTTTTATAAATGTTACTCTCTTCTGCTCATTATAATTTTTTTGTTTACTAGTTTATATCCATTATGGTAGTTAATAATCCACAGCCTTTCGAATTTATGAAACACGTTTACCTCTTACTTCCTTTGGCCAAAAATCATCGAAGTCCTTAAATTAAATCCAAAGAATTTGGGGTTTATTTCTTGATATCCTTCATCTTTCACTTTTGACAGTTTAGTTGTCTGAACAGAAACCACGCACTGCAAAATTATGTTGAAATTTATCTATATCGCTTAAACAATCTATATATTCAAATCTTATCATTTAAATTGATTAAACTAATACTAAAAAAATTCTTATTTCTTATACATTTAATTTTGTGTATGTTTTGTCTTAGTACTTTAAAAAAAGAACAAGAAAACCACCTAAAAGCAGACTTGCACGTAAGTTTATTTAAAATTGAATAGTATTTTTGAACATCCTGTATATTAGCATTTATATAATAGTAATTGAGGCTTTATAGGGATGAGTTGGACATGTATCGAGTATCGATCAAAGAGTTGACAAAACGGCTTAGCTGTGGAGTCGATTATGTAGCTTTAGCGTTTGAATGTTTTTTTTTTGCAGTTGAATAGATGTAAGCGAAGGAAATAATCAAGATAATCTGCTTGGGATTAGTTCACTTTCATGTACTTATTCAATCTTCTGACTTATGATACGCCTATTTTTGTAAAAGTTGACAATGTATGTACGTAATATATATACATTTGTCGTTTTTGGGCTACTCCATCTGGAGAATTGTGTAACTGTTTGCTGTCTATAAAAAAATGTTTGTGTATACAAAACGGCGTAAATATACAGCTGTAAGGGACGGTCTACTGAAATTCGAAACCATACCATGAATCTGGTGGAAACCGTTGGAAATTTTTCATTTTTTCAAGCGTTTCCCTATCGATATGAAAAAAAATTGACATTTTTTACTTTAATTTAATAAATTTTTACTTATTCTACTACTCTACAGTGCTTATATAAAAAAAAGTGAAATTAAAGCAAATACACAAAATAAGCAATGTGTTATTCGCCACGTACCGCGCTAAATGAACGGCTGATTCGAAGTTCCGCGGGCACGACGAGTCAGAGCAATGTACGCTTTACATTGCGGGGCGGGAATCGCATTTCCCACAACAAAAAATTAATTGCCATCGTGACTAGAACGTAAAATGGCATGTTTTCTTAATTTTTCGGTACAGCGTCCATTACACGCTGTGTACGAATACAAGGTGTTTTTTACTTAAAAGAAAAGCCGAAACTAGTTTGTTCAGAATCAGCAGCAGAATCGATTACAATATTTTTAAATCTATGAAATTTTTGTTTATGTAGACACTAGTTTATTTGTAAAATATTATTTATTTACCTAACTATTCTTCGCTTGAATCAACAAAATTCTTATCAATTAACCATTCTGACAGTCCAAAGCATGTAAGTGTGATGGGAAATATTATCATGATACTATGTTTAATAATAACTACCTTATTAGCGGTCACGTTCATTGACGCGTAGGGTGACAATAATTTTGCGACGTCATTGATACAGCTAAGTCTACCGATAAAGAGTATTTGTTATTCCTATATTATTTTATGTTTATTATTTAGTTAAAATAATATGGTTGCGGTATTTCGGCTTTTGTATCAAGTAAAAAGCATCGTGTATTTGTCTATGTGATTATTTTGATTTTCTTTAGTCGTTTATATCTATTTAGGAGTGGATGTCTGCGTGTCTGTTCGGTTGTAACACTTGAGTTGTGAATTTTATTTGTGTCGCCGATGTTTGGTATTTTATTTTGAATAAAAACCTTTAAGTGTATATTGTATAGAGAGTGAATGTAGTGTGTCGTGGGATTTTAAGACAATTGTTAACGCCCGCGTTGTAGTGATTATTGTTAATGGAAATGTGTGCGTGGCCCGCTCTGTTTTGTGATAGTCATTGTTTAATAAATTTATTTTGTATTGTGATTTTTCAATTAGTTTTAGTTTAACCGTCGATTCATGTTGGTGTAGAATCGAGAGAGAAATGAAAGTTGGAGTTTGAAAGGTATTTAAATATGAGCACAAGATTTTTGCAAAGATTATCGAATATTTCAGAAACGGTTTTGTGCTTTAAAAGTAATATAAGAAGATTTGATTCTATTCTAACGTGAATCGTCATAGTTCATGATTGCGTGATTTTTAGGGGTCCCAACATTTTTGGTATATAAAACAATTGTCTTATCCACACAAATTATTTCTAGATGTTTCGATTAATTTAAAGCATTTTGAATGCTACTAGTTGTAACAGTTGATCGACCCATTCATATAAATCAACTTTATCGTAAGGTGTTAAGGTTGTTTTTGGTGGGGCTGTTAATGCATGTAGTTAAGTGTACACAGGTAATGTTGTATATTACATATTATCAGTATGAGCTATAAATTAGAGCGATGTAAAACGTTGTGTTATGGTGTTAACCATATCCGATTTATTATTGACAAATTTTAAGAAATAAACGTATTTTATCTCCTTATAGGGTAGTTTTATTGGTACCCTTGTACGCATAGTATACAAACTACTTTTTTATGTCTTAGATCGGGGTATTCCCCATATTTATCTCGGAATAGATAAAGGTCCTTACTGCTAGGCATTTCGCAGAATGAACGAGGCTAATACCTGTCAGTAACATAATGATTATCAACTAAATGGTGGTTCTACACCGCCTTATCTATTTCTGCCGCAATATCGGCGATGTTTTTCGCCGTTGATGCATGTGGCAATCCGATCCCGTTTAGGATGGCAACGTATCGTTAATATCTTTAGAGTTTATAGACATTGGTTATCAGTTTCCATCAGGAGAAACAAATACTTTTTTTATTTTTGTTGAAAATAAAATAAAAAGATTACGTTTGTCTTAAATTAATAAATAGTGGTGTCTTGAGCTGACGAAGACGATGCACGAGATTTGCAGCTGCCACGTCTAGACCGTCCACGCCGCTGTAATACCTCCTGCGTGCGCCGGCTAGAGGTCGTGAAACTTGCTATATATTGATTTGATATTCGTATTCCGCGTTCAGAGTGCTAAGTGTGAGTTTTTCTTTGCGCATTCGATCGTGAGCGCGTTTCGAGTTTACTAGGAATTTTTATGTGATTTGTACAGCGCCACCTAGTGGTAAACTGGTTTCTCACGTTTACCACTAGGTGGCGCTGTACAAATCACATACAAATTCCTAGTAAACTCCAAACGCGCTCACGATCGAATGCGCAAAGAAAAACTCACACTTAGCTAGCACTCTGGGCTCAACTTCAAGCACGTGCTGTAGCGTCGAAGACGTCACAAAAGAAACTGCTCCACGTTGGTCGCCAAGTTCTTTAACAATAGGGAAAAGACACTGCACTTTATGTAAAAAGAACACAGGCGATTTTAACATCTTTTGTGCCTACTTGGAGTGACGAATATCTAGATAAATGAATAATTTTATACGTTTTTTTTAAATAAAATTAAACAAAATATATCTCTAGTAATAATTATAAAAAATAAGACTTTAATTTGATTGGCTTCTGCTATCATATTTAAGTGTTACCATTTTATGAATTCAAAATTTTTGTCTTGTGTAAGTACTTTATATGTAGGTCATTACGTAGTCATTACATATATTATATAACTATCAAATAAAAATGCTCATTTTTATACATAAAGCTGTATTATATCTGGAGGTAGCACTTCTAATACCTACTTGAAACACAACTTTGAATACTGCTGTCAACTTCTGAGGTCTTACCCTCTCTTTCTAACACAGCTGTATAAAAAGAAATGGCGAGACCTCATAGACAGAGATATCACATAGATTTATGTTTCAAGTGATTAATCAGAGTGCTTGCTCCACCTTTATCTAATACTTCATGGTTTTATACAAAGGGATGATACTTCAAAGCCAATTATTGCTTTTTACAGTAATTACTATCGACATCCGTATCTAAGAAGGGCCCTTTGGCAAAAGTGTAGTATGAATTGTTTATGGTTATTAGTTATGTCAACACGTCTTGTCAAGTCTACAGACGCTTCAATCGTTGCATCTTGGATTAAGGAAACTCTAGACAAAGAGTGTACAATCACTACGTTTTATTTTTTATTTTATTTTTTTATATCATAAGATAGCAAACAAGCAGATGTGTCTCCTGGTGCAGAGTCAACCATCGCCTATAGACACCAAAGATTGCTAATGGTACGCTGCTGTCTTGTGGCTAGGTCTAATGCCACAGGCATAAGTTTACCGGCTACCTTACCTTTCAAATCGGAACACGACAGTGATAAGTACTGACGCTATTGTGGCAAGAATAGGTAAGGCGGTGGTACCAGACCCGGGCGAGCTGATGCAGAACTCTACCACTTAGTAGTCACGATGGTAGTGACGGGCATAGCCACTCGGTCGCATTTTACGACCTGCATGGCAGAACGACAGTTGGCCTATTCTTCAAAGGAACCCGGGACCAACACGGGGAAAAATCATACTGTTTTCGTACCCTCATGGTTGGACTTTTTGAAGTTATACTTTTTTGGCGCGTTAGGGAAAAATGATGAAAATATTTTTTTATGATGCGCGCGTACAACGGCACGAAAAATCAACACTATGAAATTAGCTAGTCAACATTTTAGATTTTCAAAAAAAAATTGCCAATTTTTCAATTATGTACAATTTTTTTTTGATATTTAAATAAAATTTAACTAGATAATGCGTTGTAATAACACTTTATTTCAATGCATTAAATACCTTTTTTTATATTATTAGTGCTGCTTTCTCTACGAATATAGGATAAAACGAAAAATAAAATTTAAGAAAGAGTTTTATCTTGTTACGCAAAAGAAGTATAACTTCTTACGTGCGTGCATAGGGTATATACACACACACGTATTTCTTTAATTATATGGGACCATCTTCGAGGTATACCCTTATTCAATAAAACAAAAAGGATCAAAATCAGATTACTCTGTCAAAAGTTATGTGCGGTCTAGCATAAAAAAGTATATACACGTAGAATAGTGAATCTCTCGTTTTTCGTCGGTTGACAACTCCGGAAAATTAAAGAAAATTTTTCTCGAAAATTTTGACCAACGCGACGTATACATTTGAAGAATAACAGTATTTTTACCGACTTCCCAAAGTTATAAATTCGACTGTATGTTTTTTATATTAGTTACGTCAGAAGTCAGAACTCGGTTAATTATTGACCGATTTCGATATTTCGTTTTTGTTTGGGAGGGATATTTCCCGTGTGGTCCTGTTTTAATTTGGTGAAGATCTGAAATATGCAGTGGCGTAGTTATTCCAGCAAGGGCCCCGGGGTAAAAATGAAACTTGGGCCCTGCACTAAACTTAATAGTTTGGAGGCGCAAAACTGTTTCATCTCTTATTTACTTAGATTCTTATTGTGAAACTAGGCATAATAAAGAATAAAAGGAAGTAAAATATTTTATATTCAATTTGGATAACTAATATATATGCAAATGCAACATGGAGGTAGAGAGCCCCTTGAGGTTGAGAGCTCGGGTGCACTGCCTCGGCTAGCCCTTCAATAGCTACGTCACTGGATATAGGGTTCCAGAGTTATAGAAAACTAGCTGTTGCCTGCGACTTCGTCCGCGCGGACTTTGTTTATTCCACACTGTTCCTCCCCTGTAGGTGATAGCGTGATAATATGTAGCCTATATGTTGACCCGACCTGTTAGTAATATTCGTGCAAAATTTGAAGTAAATCCATGCAGTACTTTTTGAGTTTACCCCGGACATACATACAGACAAACAGACAAACAGAACTATCACCTACGGGGGAGGAGCAGTGCGGAGTAGACGAAGTCTGCGCGGACGAAGTCGCTGGCAACAACTAGTACAACAATAAATTCAATGTCTTTTATCAGTTTTATGAAGTTTACAAGATAAGATAAACATTTATGTACATCCTTTTGTAATATATGACACATTGGTTAAAAGAAATCTTCAAGAGATAAATATTGATTAGCCATTTCCCGCGGTATAACCCAATAGATCTGAATCCACGCGGGATAATTGGGATAAAATGTAGCTTACGTTACTCAGGAATTATATTATTCCTAAAACTACAGTTTTCGACTGGTTAAAGAATTTAAAAAAATGGTTTGGTGGTTCCAGAGATCACTTCCTTCAAACGAACTCACAATCCTTACAGCTTTACCTTTTTATAATATTGTTAGTAGGTATAGAAAAAGATTAAAGGTCTATATATTTCTGCCGTACTGACAGTATTTTTAAATAAATATTATCACGCCCACATCCTTTAAACAGGGCTGCCCAAGCCAGATACCATCCCGGTCTAATATGAATTACCAAAGACATCGCGGAGGACCGAAAAAAAACCCACAAATTTTCAAGTTAAAATCAAATAAAATTAAAAAAAAAAACAAACAAAGGAATTCATTTGCTATCACATATAAATACAGTTTAGGAAAACGATTAAATAAAACATAATATCACAAACGACGAGCTACTAAACCGCACAAAAAAGACAGAGAATTTTTGAGTATGTTGCGATAAATTAAAAATATTTCACCTGCCGCAAATTACAAACCGTGCGCTAGAAGCTCTGCCTTAAAAGAATAGGCAGCAACGATTATAAGCAGCAGCAGCTAACAGTATTCTCATGATGTGACAAATGGCAAACCTGTTAATTTACCAGGCAGTAAATCTGCCGGAACTACGCAATCGATGGGGCTCGGGTTCGATTCCCGACAGAGATTAACATTTGTGTAATAAGCATAGATTTTTTTTGTCATTAAAAGCAAATAGGGCCTTCTAATAGAAAGAGAAACCATCGCATATACATACGAAAGACGTTAATAGTGCATTGCAACTTACCTTAGGTACCCCCCAGATCGTAACAGCATGAAAAGAGTGCTTTGGAAACATTGATATAAAAAACCCAAGATACACAATCAGTGTGTCAAAAACGTCCTCCAGAAATGAGTGCACAATTTAAAATTGTGCACTCATTTCAAATAGAATCGCGTCGGCCGCGTATCTGTAAATTTTATTTATTTTCGTACATTGCTTTGTAAAAACAACTATAAGTCTTGCACTTAAGGTTGAATATGCAAAGACATATGTTTTTGCCATATCTATAACTACCATCTACTTAAAAGAAATTATGGACACTTTTGAGTGTCAGTTTTGTTCGGGACTGTGCATCTAGGGTTTTTTATATCAATGTTTGGAAAGAATACCAAATGTCGACTGAAATTTCTGGAAACTCTCTTGACATAAGAAGCCACAACGAAAATAAAACACATTTTAAAGTGAAAAATTTTACGACCGGTGTATGCAGGTATGTTCAGTCTTATACCATTGAATCTGTTTATAGGTTATACTCGTACCAACATGTGAACGTGTACATACCTGTTCTACTTACCTTACTTCCCAACCACCCTTGTCATCCTACAATGATTGCATTTGATAGGTAGGGTGGAAAGTTTAGTAAACGTAACGTAAACGTAACGTTAACGTTTCGTAAACGTAACGTAAACGTAACGTTAACGTTTCGTAAACGTAACGTAAACGTAACGTAAACGTAACGTAAACGTAACGTAAACGTAACGTAAACGTAACGTAAACGTAACGTAAACGTAACGTAAACGTAACGTAAACGTAACGTAAACGTAACGTAAACGTAACGTAAACGTAACGTAAACGTAACGTAAACGTAACGTAAACGTAACGTAAACGTAACGTAAACGTAACGTAAACGTAACGTAAACGTAACGTAAACGTAACGTAAACGTAACGTAAACGTAACGTAAACGTAACGTAAACGTAACGTAAACGTAACGTAAACGTAACGTAAACGTAACGTAAACGTAACGTAAACGTAACGTAAACGTAACGTAAACGTAACGTAAACGTAACGTAAACGTAACGTAAACGTAACGTAAACGTAACGTAAACGTAACGTAAACGTAACGTAAACGTAACGTAAACGTAACGTAAACGTAACGTAAACGTAACGTAAACGTAACGTAAACGTAACGTAAACGTAACGTAAACGTAACGTAAACGTAACGTAAACGTAACGTAAACGTAACGTAAACGTAACGTAAACGTAACGTAAACGTAACGTAAACGTAACGTAAACGTAACGTAAACGTAACGTAAACGTAACGTAATCGTAACGTAAGCGTAACGTAAACGTAACGTAAACGTAACGTAAACGTAACGTAAACGTAACGTAAACGTAACGTAAACGTAACGTAAACGTAACGTAAACGTAACGTAAACGTAACGTAAGCGTAACGTGACGTAAATGTAACGTACACGTAACGTAAACGTTTTTTTTTTTAAATAATTACTATGCAACTCAACAGCAGTGTCAGAAAAATTAGTCATTTCAAAGCTGCAACTTTAAACATTTCCAGGCCAAGTCCCTTACAAGTCAAGCGGCGAATACAGTGCTAGTCTTTGAAAAATGTTCCTATATGTATACTCAGGGAAGATTAAACATATAAATAAAAAAAATATTGTTTAAAGTGAAAACATATGGTCATAATAATTTGTTTAAACAATGAAACAATGGAGTGCACAAAAAAAATCGGTTGTCTGTAAAGTTGGTTTACAGACGATAGTTGAACGTGACAACGTCTTAAGAAAATACTAATGGAATGGTAGCATTTACGGAACGCCTCAGAGCGAGGTAACGCCGCATGAGTCATGTTTTTTCGTGCGTGCAGCCAGCTCTATCGAATTATAAGACGTTGTCACGTCAAAAATTTTGGGTGAACATTGCAATTTATAGTTTAAAAAACAATATCCCAAATCGAACATATTAATTCATTCACTATAACTCTAATCCGAGGTTTTACGGTTTTGAATGCTCCAGGCACTCCACTATCTGAAGAAAAATATTGTCACTCAATTTAACACGTAGGTCTTATTTATAGCAACAATATATCGCTTGGATATCATGAAGGGTCACGGTTCTCCAAATTTATGGCGATTGAACCGACCCTGGCGATATGTGACGAACATTTTTGCCCGGTTAACGAAATCTGTGCCCCACGTGCGTGTATTGGAACGTGAATTTCCCGCCAAATTTGCTGTCGCCATTGCGTCGCATGTCAGAGGATATTTTTCACCGTCTTCGTAATGGAATTTTCGTGAGGTTTCCTTTTGAATCAGCAATGAAATAACATTAATTTCCATTGAGACTTTTTCGAACTATTGTAAGCAAATCAAAGCCAATTGTTTGTTGTACTTACAGCTTTTAAAATTAATAATGTGAATCAACCAGTAACTTTATTATAGATGTGAAAGTTTTTTCTTCAATTTTAGTTAGAAGAAAACAGATTTTTGTGAAAGTGAAGGATTTTAAAGCAAAATGCGTAATAAAAAAATATTGAATGTATTTTAATTATGTAGATCAATATGTAGATCAAAAAAGTTTTAATCATTTATATCTTGTAACAGCAAGAAATAAAATACATATATGTACCTATGCTAGTTGACCCTGCAGGCCATCTCTGAATTTTTTAAGCATTTTTTTACAAATTTTAGATTTTTAACTCTTTCAGAGTTTAAAAATCTAAAATTTGTAAAAATTACCGATTTTGATCGTTGGGATGGTATCCAACGCAATTTTTGAGTTCTAAAATGTTTTATTAGGTACAAAATCGATACCTAGGCTAAAAATGTCGAATAAATGTAAAAAAAAATTCCATTATATTTTCTCATTGATCCGAACGAAACAACCAATTTTATCCAATTTACGGTATTTGACGCAGTTTTGTAAGTAGAAGAACTGAATAGAGTTGAAAATAAATCGGTAGTTTGGCCTGAAAGTTATTTTAAAAATATGAAGTATATTTGCTGTAAATAAGATAATTTTAATATTTGAAAAAGCCGTGACTTTTTTTTAAATTCGATTATAATTAAAAAAATTGCAGGAGATCAAAAAATGATTGGTCAAAAAATTTCGAAGCTGTGTCGAAAAACACATTTTTCAAAATTTTTCGTCAATGGTAACTCCCGAACGGATCACCCGATTTTGATACAATTTCCCGACATTGGACGCAGTTTTCCAAGGAATAGAGCTGATTAGATTTTGTACTCAATTGTTACATTAATCTGGAAGCAATTTATTAAAAACATGTTGATGCAATAAAGTTTTTTTGAGGTGTTTTAAAAGTCAGAAAGTTAAGTGGAATCCAATCGAATGCCGCGTTTCGTTTAAAAGTAATGTGTGATGTTTACACACACACACACACACACACACGCACACGCACGCACAAACACACACACACACACATACAGCCATATTGACGTCATCGTGAAAACAGTGGAAAGATTCCTAAGACCTCCAGACGGAGATCTGGTGAAAACTAAATTTTCAAAAATCTAGGCAAAATATAAGTTTATAGTGATTACATATACCGAAGATGCAATAAGAGATACAGCTCTCCAAATTTACGAAAATTAAGAAGAGTCTGGCGGTATTTAAGGAACGTTTTTGTTCGGTTAACGAAGTCTGTGTCACAGGCGGATATTGGAACGTGAATTGCAAAATTATATTACGGCCCTGTCACAGAATATTTTATAGCTTATACTTACCGTCTTTGTGATAGAATTTTCCTGAGGTTCTATTGAGGTTCCCATTTAAATATTTTAGCGGTGCAGGTGACTTCCTGATTGTTCTTAATTCATTCAGAGTTTTTTTACTACTTTAAATCAAATTTTCGATGTCTCATAATCAAGGGTGGAACCAGGGGGAGGTGAGGAGATGACCCTCCCCTGGGTATGGATTTATTAGGATTAGAGCCTATCATGACTGAATCTCAAATATGTGAACCCCCCTCGCCCACCCGAACCGAAGACTGGATCGGCCCTTGTATATGTGACCCCCCTGAAACGAAGGCTGTATCCGCCCTTGCTCATAATCTACTCCAGTCTCTGGCCAAAATATGATTTATTTTATCTAAACTCGCAGTGTTGCCTGGGGATAGGCTTAATTTGTGTTTATACCATGAAGTTTTTTGAAAGTTGTCTCCGTGTTGTTCCCGGGCTACTTTGAAGAATAGACTTACTACCGTTCTTCTAGGCGGATCGTAAAGTGCAACCGATTAGTTATGCGAGTCACTACCATTGTGGTTACTAGGTGGCAGAGTTCTGCATTGTCTTGCCTAACCCAGGTCTATTACCACTGCCTTACCTATTCTTGCCGCAATTGCGTCAGTACTTGTTACTGTCGTGTTCCATTGTGGAGGGTAAGGTAGCCGGTAAACTTATGCGTGTGGCATTAGATCTAGAGGTCTTGCCATCTCTTTTTATACAGCTGTGTTAGAAAGAGAGGGTACCTCAAAAGATTACAGCAGTATTTAAAGTTTTGTTTCAAGTAGATATTAGAAGTGTTGCCTCCAGATATAATACAGCATCATGGTTTATACCTACACCTTAATTAAATAACGGCTCATAGTAAGGCTGCTTCTTTTTTTTAGTCAGTTAACTGCGCAGTCAACTTATAAGCAATTATAATATTGACAACCCATACTAGACTAATAATGTTTGATTTCTTGCATCAAATTAATTTTGTCAATAAGCTGAGGCACAAGGAATAGGAACACGGTATTTAGATTGGCTAATTTAAAATCGATATTTTTAACCGATGCCAAAAAACGTTATCAGTTTGACATGTGAGTATATATTGTTAGAATGAATGATTGTATATTTGGGTGTGTGTCCACGAATTTTTCGGGAATCGGTAACTAAAACATATAATTAAGATAATTCTTTTTGATTTAAATCAGGTGTATTTCAATTTTCAACTTAGTCTAAGTTTATATTCTACAGTCTTTGTCGTCGGCACTTGATAAAACTTCATTTTCATTCAATATTTTATATAAAAAACACTTGTACTGTTTCACAATAAATTATTATATATATTATCTAACCGCTTTTGCTTGTAGATAAGTAATGTTTTTAGTTATAATGCTTATCTAGAAGCGAAACCGAAAGCGAAATATAATAATTTATATTGAAACAGTACAAGTGTTTTTTTATATAAAATATTGAATAGTCTGTCATCAATATCAGTTCAGTTGTTTTTGTGAAATGGGTATAATTAATATTTGAAATCGGTTTAGATTTTTAAATTACTATTATGTTGCGTGTGTTTATAGCTTATTACATTGGTTGGAATTAATTCTTGCGTCTCGGTTGGGATTTACTTTTAAAATCAATCTCATGGATTGACAGAACAATTGGTCTATTGTTAGGTCTCTAGTCTGTTGTTCTACTCAATGAATCAGAACATACTAAGCAACCTTGACACAATAACGTAAATTGTATGTACATTATCTCGTAAGTTTGCTTATGGTCAATATTATTTCAGGGTTATCTGTAATATTTATAGATAACTCAGTGCGATGACGTCCATGTTACTTAATGGAATGTGTAGATGACATCCAAGATAGCATACTAAGGCAGTATGAGCATATTCAAGTAAATTGAATATCTTCACGCCATTTCCGTTGATCCTTAGCAGATTGAATTTAACGTCTATAGGCATGGGCGTACCGAGGGGGGGCAGGGGGGGGCAGCTGCCCCCCCCTGGAATTTGTTTACCTCTCTACTAACTATAGACTGTTGTAGATAAAAATATAATAACATAAAAATATAGTCTTAAAATGTTACGGTTGCCCCCCCCCCCCCCCCCCCTCCTGGCCCAGAACCTGGGTCTTAAAATGTTACGGTTGCCCCTCCTGGCCCAGAATCTGGGTACGCCCATGTCTACAGGCATTCAGGCTCAGCTCACCATGATTCACTGCTTTGACAGTTGACAAAATAGGTGGTGATCTTCATTACCGCACCGATAACGATTACCGCTTACTTTTAGCCATAACCGGGGTCTATAGTTCTGACATGCTTTGGAATTTTCGATAAATCTTCAATGACATTTCAATCTTCATTTTTTGCATCCGTACTAACATTGTAAGCTAGCTGTGCCTGCGACTTCGTCCGCGTGGAAAAATTTCAAAATTAAAAGTGATCCAAGTTACTCCTTAGGGGCCATCCATAAAGTACGTCACACGAATTTTAGGACTTTTGTACCCCTCCCCCCGTCCTTGTCACAGGTTGTCACATTTTATAACCCCCCCCCCCTCCTGATGTGACGTCACAAATTTCATAAAACCGAAAAAACAAACAACTAGTTAGAAAATAATAAACGATTAATTATATTAATTAAAGATAAAAAACTTAATTATCGAGTGTCCATGGACTTTGGATCCATCCACTCTTTTATATCAGCTATTACTGGTAAATCAGGCACTTTGCGTCTTAGTATTTTAAATTTTAACATGTGACGTCACAAAACTATTGACCCCCCCATACCCCTTGTCACACGATGTCACTCTTCGGTGATACCCTCCCTCCCCATTAACGTGTGACGTACTTTATGGATGGCCCCTTATTACCGTGATTTAAAATATAGATAGTCCCGGGCATGAAATAAAGAAAACAAGGGGAAGTGAAGAGTGGGCGTGCTGCGTGCGTCACTATTATGCGCTTTTACTCTAAATTGCCTTAGTGATACTTACCATATCATTAGGAGATAGTCGTCGTGCGAAAATCTATTATACACTGAATTATGCCGTATTGTGCCATCTTTGAATGCAGAAATGATAGTAGAATACAGATGATTAAAAATGGAGATATTTCATATCATTCGAAAGTACAATTTTCATTTTATTTTAATTAAATTCCTGATTTAATATAATCTCTAATGATATAATAGAAAGTCAAGCTAAAATCAGCCGTACACCTTACATATAAAGTTCATTTTAGGTTGACCTAATTTTTATAGAAAGATATACGTAATGACAGTCATTACGTATATCGTTCTAGAAAGTTCTCTACTCAAATATGATCAACTGAAAACTACGGAAAATCAATGCTGCCATCTATTGTAGAATAGCGAAACTATTACGATCTTAAGTTTCACTATTGTACAAATAGATGAGTCTATTTTGAATAGACTACAAAAGGACGTAAATACTCTTTTTTTTTGTAGCAAAATAAAATTAATTGTAACGCAGTTTGGTATATTTTTAAATGTTCTGTTTGTGTGTTTCGGATTATTGCTGTTTAAAATGAAAACGACCAATGAAACAATGTTTGCATTAGTAGTTTATATGCAATAATGCTTATTTTATGTGTGAGTGTGGCGATCGCGGTCCTGATACAATGTTTGTACTTGCCAATTCCGTTGTTTTCTTTATTTCGTGGTCCCGGGGTTTTACCCGTATAGTTCCCGTTCCGGTGAAATATCCGGGATAAAAACTATCCCATGTCCTTTCTCGGGTCTATAACTATCTTTTTAACAAATTTCATGTAAATCGATATATATGTATATGTAGGAAGTGGGTCAGATGCGATAAATAAAATGCGGATGTGGTGAAATAACAGGTCTTTATATTTTGATCAAAATAACATTAGATCACTATTAAGGCTTTCCATTATTAATTACTAGTTCTCGATAACAATTCCAACCATAGGTAACTTAATTATTCCTTATTACAAATAAGTCATAATTCAAACAATGGATAGCTAGTCAATTATAAATTGTACTGAGACTAATTTATAATTAAAATAATAATAATTAATTTATTTGCACAAATTAATTATCCAGGAGTCAAAGATAAGCTACTAGCAAGATACAACAAGTGTACTGACTACCGAGCTACGCCAGAGCCAAGACTGCCTTAACGCCTCGTAGTCTTCTCACATCCCAGCAATGAGACGAGGAAATGGTTTCGGGGCTGGTTGCCCCCTGACCATGGTTGCATGCGCTAACCGTAAATACGGCTAGGTCTTTGGGTTGTGTATGGGGTTGGACCCCTTGCACTCTGGTTTGCAGCAGTGGTTGTGGATATAGGAAACGTATGGTGTCGGGGTGTTCCCCCCCTCTTACCTCAACGTACGATCCGCCCCGCTAAGCGGGGGATCAAGCACGCATCGGCAGCTTGTAGAGTGTATATCAGGGGGGGTGGAGAGATCAAGGAATAGGGATCGGTAAGTTGTGTATACCCCCCCCCCCGCTGTCCACCTACCACCACGTGCAATCCGCCCCGCAGGTCGAGTCCCTGACGGGGGATTAAACACGCAGCGGTGGCTTAAGCAGGAGGAAGGGGGTGGAGTTAGTTAAGGATGTTCCTAGGGAAAGGTTTGCCGTCCGGAGGACGTGCATGGTACGGCGCAATGTTCTTGATCTCGTGGTGAGATGATACTTCTGTTCTGGAGTACATATTCCTTGCCAGTCTTTGAATAAACTCCTCCAGGCTCTCTATTCTGAGGTCTCGTGCTATGACGTCATTTCTGACGTACCTCGGTGACTTGGTTATCCTACGCAGCGCCATGTTTTGACGCTGTTGGAGGTTTCTGCGGAGGTCTGGAGCTATCACCTGATACCATGCGGCTGTTGCGTAGGTTAGTCTCGGTCTGACGTACGTCTTGTAGAGACAGAGCTTAATCTTGAGAGGTAGCCTAGAGTTCATAATTGGTTTTAGTGCTGCCATTGCAGCTTGAGCCGATCTGGACACTTCCTTCACATGACTCCTCATCGTGAGTCCTGTATCAATTTTGACTCCTAGGTACTTCACAGCTCTGGACCGCTCTATTTCCTGGCCTTGTAGACGCAGAGCTGGAAGAGCATCTCTTGTCTTTGTCCTCTTGGGTAGGAGAACTTGGGTTTTGTTGACGTTTACTGCAAGTCGCCATTTACTCAACCAGTCTGGGAGTAGGTCTAATGTGACTTGCAGTTTTTTCATGGCCATCTTAGGCGATATGGAGGCAGTTATGTATGCCGCGTCATCGGCGAATAAGGCCAATTGGTAGCCGTCTCCCACTGTAATATCATCCGTGTACACCAGGTATAACTTTGGGGAAAGGCAGCTGCCTTGGGGAACTCCCGCTGTGATTGGTCTCGGTGCTGACAATTTATCCTCCACCATCACCTTGAAGGTTCTGTCTTCGATGAAAGAAGCGATTATTTTGACCACTCTTCTTAGCAGCGTGGTGTGGGCCAGTTTATAGAGAAGGCCTTTGTGCCAGACCCTGTCAAAGGCCTTCTCCATATCCAGTAACACAGCGATGGCTTGTTCCTTTTTGTTCCACGCTGTAACCAGCGTGTGCAGTACTCTTGTTATTTGGAGCGTCGTACTGTGCCCAGCCCGGAACCCAAATTGTTCTGCGCGGGGTGTTATATGCGGTTCCATTATCTGTAGGAGGAGCTTCTCGAATATTTTGGATAGAGTTGGTAGTAGTGTGATAGGACGGTAGCTCTTGGGGTCCAGGATGTTCTTCCCCTGCTTTGGCAGCATAATGATGTGGCCTAGTTTCCACATTCTGGGGAATTCTGCCTTAACGGCGGGCGCTCAGAGCCTTTTATACAGGTAGCAAAATAAGTTGAGTAGTAGGGATATCGAACGATGCGCTCGGTGGCTTAGGCGGTGCACCTGTTGTTTACAATATTCTTGACAGGTGCATTTAATGACGCGGACGCAGTCATATATATGTATTTATGTAAATAATAACGTAATTTTGGATGTGAGCTTCTGTCTGTCGTCTGTTACAAATCGTAACGGTTAAACCTCGATTTTGATGAAATTTGGCAAAAAGATAGTTGTAGACCTGAGGTCAAACAAGGCTTTTTTAGGGTTCCGTACCAAAAGGTTAAACGGAACTCTATTACTAATCTTCCGCTGTCTGTCTGTCACCAGGCTGTATCTCATAAGCCGTGATAGCTGAAAAGCTGAAATTTTCACAATTTATGTCTTTCTATTGCCGCTAAACAACAAATACTAAAAATAAAAAAATGTAAATATTTTTTCTTCGTATTTTTTTGGCTATGATGGTACGGAACCCTTCGTGCGCGAGTCCGAGTTTTCTATATTGGCCAGTTATATGTTGGCTAGTTTTTTATATTATATGATAGCAAAGAAGCTGACGGAAAGAAACAAACTGTCGCCTATAGACACCAAACTTTTAAATGGTGCGTTGCTATCCCCGTGGCGGGGTGTTAATGAAAACATTAAACATTTTTATATCTTACGATGGCATATTCCCCATTTGCTTATTAGCAGATGGGTTTCCTGATGAAAAGATAACTTATAGACATCTCCATCGCCGATAGACACCGAATATGTTAATGGTGGCCCCATGCATTTGTCTACCGACTACCTTACTCTTCAAACCGGAACACGACGATGACAAGCATTGATACTATTGCTGCAGGAATAGGTATAGGTGGTACCAAATACCCGGGTGAGATGTTGCGGAATTCTACCACCTAGTAATTACGATGGTACTAACACGTAAATCGGTCGCCTTTTACGATCTGCCTGGCAGAATGGCCAACAGACCATCACGGAGGAACATACAATACAATATACATGCATAAGTTTACCGCTAATCTCAGGTACCCTCCAAACCGAAACACGACGGGGAAAAGCACTGACGATATTGGGGCCGGAATAGATGAGATGGTGTAGCCAAACCAAAGCGAGACTTTAAGGAACTCAACCTCAGTTATTACGGTGACAGTCAAATAGTGACTGATGTTGCTCAGCGCTGATGAGTTTCTTGGCATCCCCGCAGGAATACCTCGCGCCTGCGGTGAGCGTCATCGTTTAATCTTTGTTTATTAAATGGAGACGAAATAAAGAAACTGACAGTGATAATAAAATGATTAAAAACATAAAGAAGCTATATTTTTATCATGTAATTATAGTTTGTATTGATTTTAATCGATTTGTTTAATTTTCTTTTCCTAAGTATGTCCCAACACTAGTACCTACTGATCCGTAGGTGCCATTTGGGGAATAAAACTTAAAATAATAAAATATTCCACTAATGGCACCTGCCAAAAATATCGAGAGGTGCCGTATGTGGAATACCTCAGGTGCCATTGTTTCAGGTGCCATTTAAGCGGGTGCTCAATATGGAATACTTCGGAACCACGGCCGGTATTAGTTTTGGCCGGAGGCACGCACGCACTAACGAATGTTTATACTTTATAAATATTTTATTTGTGTTTTGGCCCATAACGGCGCAGCACTTGTCTTGTAGTCATAAAGATATGTTTAGAGTAGGCGAGTCGTAAACGAGTATGTAAGTGTAAATGTCCCGTTGATAGACAAAGAAAGAATATATATTTGGTATAGGTGTTCCTCTAATGACGCATGCGCATTATGTAATTGTATATGTTTGGCCTCATCTGTAATCGAAGTGCAAAGCATTTTTTATATCATAAGATAGCAAACAAGGAGATGAGTTTCCTGATGGAAAAGGTCAACCATCGCCTATAGATACCAAAGATATTAATGATGCGTTGTTATCTTGTGGCGAGGTCTAAAGCCACATGCATAAGTTTACCAACTACATTACCCTCCAAACCGGAACACGACAGTGACAAGCACTGACACTATTGCAGCAGGTATAGGTAAGGCGGCGGTACCAGAAAGTGGCGAGACAATGCAGAACTCTACCATTTAGTTTTTATGATTTTTCTCTCACGTGCATGCGTCTTTAAAAAAAGAAACGAGTACCAGATAAATTTTTTTTCTCGGTATCGATGAGGCGACTATTAGCTTGGGTCGCCTACTCTATGTATAATACCTCGATGCATGTAGTACACTTACTACGGCGTATAGAGACCATTAGCACAATCGTATACGGCTTTTTATCTGAAGAGTTATGGACTACGAAATAGCATTAAGTACGGATCAAGAATGACGCTCGTGTAGCGGATGGTATGATCTGAAATTAGTTATTTTAAAAGAATTGAAGTGCGCTGATCGGCTGTTTCAACTTCAGCTTGTTTGGCGCTCTTTTTAAAATTATCTTCTAGTAAAACAATGCCTTCTTTTTATTTGTTCGCCATCGTCATCTGTTTGTTTTCATTTTACAATGATTATTTTATAGTGTTCCTGGTCTCTATACTCCATAGCGCTGATGAGAATTTTAATAGGTACCTAATTGAAACCTCACCTAAAACATTGCTGACTCTTTCTGAGGTCTCATTCTTTCTTTCTAAGTAGGATGATGATATTAATACTGTGCACTACAGCCGGGGGAGCCAGCGGACTGTAAATCTGGTTCTTCTCTCTTCGATGCCCCACCAGCCGTAGTGCTTTTGCCGCAAGCCGGATACCGGGGAAATAATTGAGACCACAACTTCCTTGCAAAGGCGCTTTATTGTAACGAAATAGCAATAAAGCTAGCACCGTTGCAAAATATTTGACCTATTCTATGGAGAGCCAGTACTTGCCCTAATACTGCCCTACTCTAAAGCCGGTACCCTATGGATATATACTAAAGCCCAGGAACTTGTCTGGGAAACTTATTGAGTCGTAACGAAACTGAACGGAACTGGAACGGAACTAAATGTATGGCCGCGCTCTCCGATATTTATAGTGCGCGGCCAGACGGTCGGCGGAAATCTACAAAGACGAACGGCGCCGGGTGTGGCGCCACAATGTCTGGATTTGTTAAAATCCTACTTTTTGCAATCTAATCTTAATAATTTTACCTTAGGTAGCTTTTCCTACCTCTAATTAACTAGTGTGGCCCTCTAGCGAGTGCAACGGTACTACCTTTTTACAAATATATACAAAACAAAGTACGTAATGCCCTAAGACCTACCGAAAACTAATTACAATGTATTATTTCTTATTTACATACAAGGATCTAACACAAATACACTTATACAATAACAAATAAGAAAGTTATATACATTATTCGTTCTTACAGGACCTCGGAAACTCTTACAATCACAGAGTTGTACGCCTTTTCAGGTCGTACTATCCTGTAAACTATCTTTATGGTACCGAAAAGTGTCTAAACATATGCCTAAGGCTTATACTTACATTATACATACTATTTACAATCATAAAACATTTGTTTACATACAGAATTTTGCACTTTTCGGATTTTCGTAATTGCGAGTTCCCGCATATAAATACTATCTCGCAAGAGTCGACTCGTAATGTCGTCGACTGCGTGGAACTCGCTTTACTCGTAATATGCCTAATAGGCAAAGATCATAGCTACATAAAGCCTTATTATTTCTACACAACAAAGCTGTATGTAGGTCTTAGGGCGAATAAAAGACGAAAATGAACATTCTTTATTACAGAAAACTTATGAACTAAACTAAATATACATTCTATCCTGCCTTACTATCTATTTACATTAATATTTACAACGAAAGATGTCTGTGCTGCACATTCTCCCGCCTATAACACGCAGTGTTATACTAAATATGGTGCAGCCAGACCAACTTCTTGACCGGTCTTCGCATGACTCCCGCAGCCGTACGTACGTCAGCCACTCGTACCACGCCGTCTGCTCCAGGGTGTACTGCCTCGATGATCCCCGTTGGCCACGTATTTCTTGGCAGCGCGCCGTCAGCGATGAGCACGATGTCGCCGACGCGCAGCTCTGCTCCTCTTCCGTGAGGCTCCCGCCGCTTTTGGAGTAGCGGAAGCGCTTCTCGTACCCAGCGTGACCAGAAGTGGTTGGCCAGCTGTTGTGAGTGCCGCCAGTGGCGGCGGCCGATGGTATCGCCTTCGGAGAACGCGCCCGGGACAGGCACGCGTGATGGTCCGCCCAGCAGGAAGTGATTGGGCGTCAGTGGTGCCGGGTCTTCTGGTGAAACCGACACGTGAGTGAGAGGTCGGCTGTTGAGCGTGTGCTCGACCTCTACCAGCAGTGTGTGCAGTACCTCTTCTGGTGGATGCCGCTGTTGCAGCACGGCGAACAGTGCAGCCTTGACAGAGCGCACCATGCGCTCCCATGCGCCTCCCATGAATGGCACGCTCGGCGGGATGAACTTCCATTTGATTGAATAGTTGGCTGCTGCTTCTTTAGTGGCGTCTATGGCGGCGCGCCTCAGTTCTGCATCAGCGCCGCGCAGGTTGGTGCCGTTGTCGCTCCAAACCTCGGTGGGGCACCCGCGGCGCGACATCATGCGCCGCAGTGCCATTACTGCGGAGTCCGTAGTCAGGTTGGCGGCCATCTCCAGGTGGACCGCCCTTGAAGTAAGGCAGGTGAAAAGCGCCACGTATCTCTTCTCGTGGCGCCGCCCGATGGTCACGCTGTATGGCCCAAGAAAGTCCAGGCCCACGTAGGTGAAGGCTCGCTGATGGTGCGCGACCCGGGACTTCGGCAGGTCGCCTGTAGGCGGCTGTGGCGGGATAGCGCTTCTTCTTCTGCAAAGCGCGCAGCTCTTTACTATGCCGCGCACGGTGGGGCGAAGCCGTAAAACCCAAAATTTCTGTAATATTTCACTCGTAGTTGCTTCCACCCCGCTATGGTGAAGACGCCGGTGTTCATGTTCTATATAGAGGCGGGTGTATGGGTGACGGCCATCTAGCACGGCCGGTTCTCGTAAATCTTCACTAATATCTTCCGCCGCCGCTATTCGTGACTTTATTTTCAAAATGCCTTCTTTATCGATGAACAATGATAACTGCTTCAACCGGCTGTCTCTTGCTATCGCGCTCCCGCCCGCAATAGCTTCTATTTCGCTAGCAAAGCTTTCTTGTTGTGATGACTTTATTAATAATTTCTCGGCGCTAATGATATCAGCGCCATCTAGCGGCAGGTAACGTCGTTTTTCGTCAGAACTTCGTGGCCTTTTAATTTTCTCTATTTTCCTCGAGCTTTTCGTATTCTTTTTTCCCCAATCTTCATCATTGGAGGCTTTCGGAGCTGTGCGCTTACGCACACCGGCGACACGTTGCTTATTTGGTCTGCAGAGCTCGATGAACTGCAGCACGCGCGCTGTTGCACGCACCAGTCGAAGCCACGACGAAAATCTTGTCACATCCGGAAGTGCTTCTGTAATACACATAATTTTTCTAATGTTATTTACAATATTTACACTATTTACAGCTGTCGACGGTTTTTCTTCGCCTGTTATTTCGCTACTGGTAGCGACATCTTGCGGCCACTTGTCCTCTTCTAAGTATAGGAAGGCCGGACCAACGAACCATCTATGTCGGTCTCCAAATTCTTCCGGGATATGGCGAGTAGCATCATCAGCTACATTGTCGCGAGACGGCACCCATCGCCACTCTGCGACCTTCGTAATATCTTCAATTTCAGCTACTCGATGGGCAACAAACGGCTTGAATGCTCGCGAGCCTGTGCGTAGCCACGATAGAACTGTGCGGCTGTCTGTCCAGTACACCCTGCGGCTTGGCTGATACTCGTACTCCTCCATGACGTGCTGAGCTAGGCGGGCACCTAGTAAAGCTGCTTGAATTTCTAACCTTGGTATGGAGGTAAACTTGAGCGGGCTGACTCTTCCTTTGGCTGCTGCTAGGCTGACGCTGACTTCGCCGTCCTCGTTGACTATGCGCCAGTAGACCGCCGCTGCATAGGCAGACTCACTGGCATCCGTAAAGATGTGCAGCTGCCGATCTCGCGCTCGCGCCAGGTTAGAAGGTGCGCGAGGTATTTCCAGGTTTTCCATTCTTCTCACATCTTGAAGCCAGCTTCTCCATGTCTTCTCTAAGTCCGCAGGTAAAGGCTCGTCCCATGGTAGTCCGATTCGCCACGTTTCTTGAAGTAGATGTTTCGCGTGAATAGTTACAGGTGTAATTAAACCTAAAGGATCGAAAATAGACATAGCTACCCGTAACGCGTGTCTCTTCGTAGGTGTTTTATCTTCATCGTACACCGCTTTAACATTGAAACCTAGCTTATCGTTGTGAGGTTTCCATTTTAATCCCAAAACCTTCTCGCTTTCTGTGCTTAGTTCCCAATCGCCGCCCAGAGATGGCGCTACTAGTAGCGTTTTAGCTACGGCCGAGTTGTTCGTTTTCCATCCGCGCAGCTGGAAATGCGCCTGTTGATGAATGAGGCTAACCTGCGAGGCTATTCTGATGGCATCTTCCTCACTATCGAAGCTCTGCAGGTAATCGTCCATGTAATGGTTTCTTACCACGGCTGTAGCGGCGTCGGGATAGAGGTTGGCGTATTCTTGTGCGTTCTTATTTTTTACGAAGATAGCGGTGCTTGGTGATGACGCAGCTCCAAATACGACGCTGGTCATCCTATACTCACGTGGCGAATCTTTTCTATCGCTTCCTCGCCATAGGAAACGTAATGCGTCCCGGTCTTGTTGTCGTACACGTATTTGCAGAAACATTTCTTTTATGTCTGCTGTCACGGCGATAGGCAGCTGTCGAAATCTCATCAGCACTCCGGGTAGGTTCTGCAGAAGGTCTGGACCAGCTAATAACATGTCGTTGAGACTTACTCCATTGACCCGCGCAGCTGCGTCGTACACTATTCGCGGCTTAGGTTTTGCAGGATTCACTACTGCAAAGTGAGGCAGGTACCAGCTGCTTTGGCTAGGTGACTCGTAGGCAGGTTCAGCGTAACCACTATCTAATAAATGTTGTACCTGTTTCTCGTATGCCTCCTTTAGCGCGGGGTCCTTGTCCAGACGTCTCTCTGTATTATGCAATCTTTTAATAGCCAGGCCGCGGCTATCAGGAAACTCGCGGCTATCTTCTTTCCATAATAGCCCTGCCTCGTAGCGCCCGTCAGGTAAGCGCTTACACGTACTTTCTAAAATCTGCAGGGCTCGCTGCTCGTTCTTGTTGATGGGCTGGCGCGGAGTGATGCTGACACTGTCCAAATCGAAATAATTTCTTATTACCTTTTCTATATCTTCATCTTGTTCGGCATAGGCAGCTCTCTGCACTAGGTGGACTCGCTGCTTGTGGCGGTAGTCCACACCATGTAGCACCCAGCCAAGGTGCGTGAGCGATGCTACTGGTTGTCCACGTCTTCCGCTCTTCACAGCCCTCGTCACGATCAGGTGCCAGTTGTCCTGGCCGATGAGCACGGTTGGCACGGCGCGCTCCATGATGACATCTTCTTCTATATCTTCCAGATGTCTGCAGTTGTTGACGATGGATCTGCTAACAGACTGTGGCGATAGGTTAAGGTTACCTATAGTTCTTCCTATTATCCGATGTCGCTGATGGTGATGAAGGCCCTTGATGGTGACTGCGATGCGGCGCGACCTCTCTGCGTTGAGTCGCGTGCCGCCAACTGTCTCGATGCGGAACGGCTCTACCGGCCCGCGAGCTCCTATCCGTGCAGCCACCTTTTCTTCTATCAGCGTGACCGTGGACCCTTCATCTAATAGTGCGTGTGTGTTCACGCTGCCTCTGGAACCTGTCAGGACAATCGGTACAACTTTAAGGTAGGCGCGTGGCGCGCTTGACTGCGTTGACGTCACCACGGCGTCGCTGTCTTCTACTTGATCTTCAGGTGTCCTCTTCGTATAACTGTTGCGGCTATTGTGTAGCCGCCGATGGTGCGAACTCTTACACCCGTCGATGCCGCACTGCCGAAACTTGCACTCGTGTTTTGGCTTTCTTTTTTGTAGACACCTGAAACATAAATTATTACGTTTTGCCATAGCCCACCTATCGTCAACACTAGCTTTCGTAAACTGTTCACATATAGAGCTAGTATGTGCATCTTGACATATCGCACATTTATCTCTCTTCACTTGCGGTTCATATTTCTGTGTGTGTGTTCGCTGTGTTTTCTTAAAAACTTGCTGATTTTCTTTCGTAGGTTCATGTGGCACCAACGCAGCACACATCTCGGCTTCTTTCATTAAAAATTCACTAATCATTTGTAGATCGGGTTTTCTATCTTCCCGTCTTGCGTACTGGAACCAACTGTGCTGCAATGTATAATTAAACTTCGCTAATAAACTATTCACTGCCACCGTATCGTGTAGATAGCTCTCTCTGTTGAGAGCTCGAATCGTAGCGACGATATTGTTCACTTTACTGGCGAACACACACGTTTCCCGCGCACTTTCTTTCACTCGCGGCAATGACTTGATTTTTTCTAATTCTGCGTTCACTAGTGCGTCGGGCCGACCAAACTGTATTTCCAAATGGTCGACGATCTCACTTGGGTCGGTTTCCCCGTAGAACATGCAAGCGACGGCTTCTTTGGCGTTACCACGTAAACATCTTCGAATTCTTGCCCGATTTTCCGTCTTGCTAAAATATTTCTCCGTATCTCGATACGCCGCTTTAAACTGGAACCATTCTTCACCAGCGCCATCGAAACTTGGTAACTCCATACTATAGCGCGGCGCCCCTCGTGATGCTTCTGCCAGGGCGGACGCGAGCGCGGTGATATCTGCGGCCTTCAATGCACCAGACTCTTGTTTTGGTGCCGTATTTTCAGTAGGCGTCGAAATCTTCGCCTTCTCTGCGACGGACACATCATCTTCCGCCGGACGTACAGCGCGCGCTGAAATGCCCGCCGACTGCGCGGGCGACGTAGCTTGTGGCGCCTGGGCCACCTCTCGTGGTGCGGGCGACTCATGGCCCGCCGAATCTTCTTGGTGCGGCGCGTGCGCCGCCTCTTCGTATTGCGGCCTAGGTGCCGCATCTCGTAGTGGGTGTGGCATAAGTGCCACCGAACTGGTGATTGCCAGTGGCTCTGGTGCCGGCTGGCGATCCGTATGGGTTGGCCGAGCGGAGTCCATCCAATCTTCGACCCTCGTAATGGCAGTTGCTTGCCCTTCTTCATAAACAGCGCGCGCGAGTTCCGTCCGTAAGCGCGCCTCTTCTGCTCGTAAGCGCGCTTCCTCTAATTTGGCGCGTAGATAAACGATACGCGGCGACTCGACTGCGGATGGTACCGGCTTTTCGCTATTTGCAACGGTGCTTGTTGTGGTCTCGGTCGCCTCGGTGTTCTCTGTTGTTACGCTAGTCTCCGTAGCGGACGTGGTGGTACCGCTCGTTTCCTCCTCGTGACTAGCGGCCTCTTCCTCTCGGCGACTCGACGTACTTCTTGTTTCGATCGGCATGGTTCAGTGATCCGGCTCGAATGCGACCAGAAAATGTGCACTACAGCCGGGGGAGCCAGCGGACTGTAAATCTGGTTCTTCTCTCTTCGATGCCCCACCAGCCGTAGTGCTTTTGCCGCAAGCCGGATACCGGGGAAATAATTGAGACCACAACTTCCTTGCAAAGGCGCTTTATTGTAACGAAATAGCAATAAAGCTAGCACCGTTGCAAAATATTTGACCTATTCTATGGAGAGCCAGTACTTGCCCTAATACTGCCCTACTCTAAAGCCGGTACCCTATGGATATATACTAAAGCCCAGGAACTTGTCTGGGAAACTTATTGAGTCGTAACGAAACTGAACGGAACTGGAACGGAACTAAATGTATGGCCGCGCTCTCCGATATTTATAGTGCGCGGCCAGACGGTCGGCGGAAATCTACAAAGACGAACGGCGCCGGGTGTGGCGCCACAATGTCTGGATTTGTTAAAATCCTACTTTTTGCAATCTAATCTTAATAATTTTACCTTAGGTAGCTTTTCCTACCTCTAATTAACTAGTGTGGCCCTCTAGCGAGTGCAACGGTACTACCTTTTTACAAATATATACAAAACAAAGTACGTAATGCCCTAAGACCTACCGAAAACTAATTACAATGTATTATTTCTTATTTACATACAAGGATCTAACACAAATACACTTATACAATAACAAATAAGAAAGTTATATACATTATTCGTTCTTACAGGACCTCGGAAACTCTTACAATCACAGAGTTGTACGCCTTTTCAGGTCGTACTATCCTGTAAACTATCTTTATGGTACCGAAAAGTGTCTAAACATATGCCTAAGGCTTATACTTACATTATACATACTATTTACAATCATAAAACATTTGTTTACATACAGAATTTTGCACTTTTCGGATATTCGTAATTGCGAGTTCCCGCATATAAATACTATCTCGCAAGAGTCGACTCGTAATGTCGTCGACTGCGTGGAACTCGCTTTACTCGTAATATGCCTAATAGGCAAAGATCATAGCTACATAAAGCCTTATTATTTCTACACAACAAAGCTGTATGTAGGTCTTAGGGCGAATAAAAGACGAAAATGAACATTCTTTATTACAGAAAACTTATGAACTAAACTAAATATACATTCTATCCTGCCTTACTATCTATTTACATTAATATTTACAACGAAAGATGTCTGTGCTGCACAAATACTTATTGCGATAGGAAAGCGAAGACGAGACTTTCGAAAGTGTGATGAATGCTTAGGTTAGGTTAGATGACTAATATGAAAATAATTTGTAAAGTGTTTCATTGAATAAAGAATATTTGATTTCTGAATGTTAACAGTGGTGGGACGAGACTAAAACTGAACGTGGGCTAGATATGTGGGCATTTTCGAGGCACTCTGATTTACAAGGACTTACAATCTGAAGAAGAAGGATTTACAAAATAAAAACCCTTGAAATTAACTACTTTTTATACATGAAGAAACAAATGATCTAATTACATTTTTTTAAATATTAAAGATGCAAACATTTTCTGCGGTTAGCTTTACCAAGCTCAATAGTAATTGTTTTGTAACTGACCTCAAATATTTCAATAGATAAAACCGCCATAGCTGAAAGTCCTTCCTGACCCTCTGTATTTTTGGAATAAAGTTTCTTATGAGGGATTGTGGAAATAACGAAAAAAATAAATAATCTTACGCTTTTTTAACGTTACTTTCAACGTAACATAACACGTTAAAAGTAACATTAAAAAAGCGTAAGATTTTTCATAATAAGGAAATTCGTTCTTATCTGGTGTCCCACATCACATGGTATTTTTTAATATCATCACGCCTTGTTCCCTTGCGCACAGGTACAGTCAATAGAACATTTACATACCATTTCCGGTTCATCACAATTCACCGGTTTGTCGGTTGGCGAGATGAGTGGTGATCTCCATCGCCACATTTTGCCGACCTGATAACTTATTTTGTGTATTTTCTTAAATACTATTATTATTTTTAGAAAAAGCACGTATTTGTAGAGTATAACAATAAATAAAAAAATATTCAAGCAAAAAAATCGTCAAAAAATCAAAAGTTTCCCATTTTTGATTTTTTGACACAACACAAAGTTTTCATTTCAGAATCATGGTCCAAAGCTATGGTTTCGATTTTTGGTAGATCGTCCTTTTCACCCTTAATATCCTATAAAGTTGGACTTTCGAGCCAAGCGACAGTAGTTTACCCTATCCCAACACAATGACCTATCTGTGTTCACAGATAGCGAGACTACAGTCAGGGGGCAACACCACCGAAACCGTTTCCCCGCTCCATTATAGGGGCGAGAGAAGACAAGACGCGAAGCGTCAGTAACGCCAGTGCCGCTGCGACTGTGGTTTCTTTTTTTATCATAAGATAGCAAACAAGCAGATGGGTCTCCTGATGGAAAGAGTCAACCATCGTCTATAGACACCAAATATATTAATGGTGCGTTGCTATCTTGTGGCGAGGTCTAAAGCCACATGCATAAGTTTACCGACTACATTACCCTCCAAACCGGAACACGACAGTGACAAGCACTGACGCTATTGCAGCAGGTAAGGCGGCGGTACCAGACCCGGGCGGGACAATGCAGGACTCTACCCCCTAGTAGCCAAGATGTTAGTGACTCGCATAGCCAATCGGTCGCCTTTTACGACCTGCCTGGCAGAACGGCAAACGGGAAAATTTCACAATTGCAGTGGCACTGCCACCGTGCTCGAATGTCGTTTTCTACATTAGGCACGGAAATTATTGTTAAATTAAGGTAACTGGTATGTTGTTAAAATTAATTAATATGTAACAGTTATTTATTTATGTTTTATTATATCAGTAGTAGCCTTTATATAATAAGTATTAGAAGCAGCAAAAACGCAAAGCTGTCGAGTTAGCGACCAAAAAAGAAAGGTTCTCTCGCGTAGTTTTATAACTTTTAACCAGAAATCAGAAATCAGAAGAACTTTATTCAATAAAACTTTTTACAAGTTATTTTGACACGTCAACACTCTTCAAAACTACCACCGGATCGGAACGCGGCTACACACTGAGAAGATCCGGCGGAAGAAACTCAGCGGGCTTGTCTTTTTTTTATATAATTTTTTATACATACACAATATCACAATATTACATATTTATTAAATATATATATATAAGATTGATATGAGGAGCAATTAATCCCACGCTTGTTTGTCTTCCAAATAATCTGAGATTTTATAATACCCTTTTTTACACAGTTTTGTTTTAACACATTTTTTAAATTTATTGACTGGTAGATCTCTTATAGTTTCGGGATGTTTATTTTAAAAGCGTATACATTGCCCCATAAAAGAGTTACTTGTTCTGTGGAGACGAGATGCATGCACAACAAGATTGTCTTTGTTCTTTGTGTTTATAGTGAGTGTACGTCACAATTTTTTTTTAAACAAGCAAATATTTTTACGAACGTACATCAAGTTCTCAAATATATATTGGGATATAACAGTTAGGATATTAATTTCTTTTAACAGTTATTATTTATCGTAAATCAAGGTAGCGAGCAAAAAAAAAACGACCCCTCAAATATTTTTAATAACATTATTATCCTATATGAAGTTAGTGGTAATTTTAGTGAGACATAAAATTTTAACAGTATTAGCTAATATAAATAACAGTTGTTAATTGTTAAAAAAATTTAGTACGAAATTTCATATGTTAACTGTTAAATGATCCATGCCCAATTTACATAAAATTAGGCGCCATTAACACAGTATTACTGAGGCGGACGCTTGGCTCGAAATTCTACCTTAAGGCGAAACGAAAAAAAAACTGGTTTGTTTAATCACGTTTTTTTTGTATTGATTGTTAAATAACAATTTTACAAAAATTACACTATATACCTGAAGATATTATCTAAAGAATGTGGTAACTCATTACATGATAGAATGTACTTTACTCGGTCATATAAAATTCCGAAAACATGCTAAAAAAATCTTTAAAACAAATAATTTGTTAATAATATTTCTAATCTTCCACATGATTTTTATATGATGATATTTAGCTGTAAATATAAAAAAGAATGTGCTAAATTTTAGTTTTCAGCTGATGTCCTATATTTATTTATCCGAAAATTAACACGTTTCCCAGCGGTTTCAGAACATACCGCGCCACCCATTTTCTATACAATTGACACGCGTCGAAATACATCGCCTAAGGGCGCGTATTCGATTCGCAACGAAAACTTCACGTTTTCAAATTTTTTCCAGAGCAGTACCACATTAATGTGAGCAGATTATTCGAAGGACATTACAGTTTTTGTACTTTAATTCACATATAATAAATATTTGAGGTTTCTATTGAAATACTTACTGGTGAAAAAAAATGTTAAAGTGAACTGATTTTGTAATTTTTTAATGCTATTTTTTAATATCTAACAACAATATTTTCGTTATGTTGGCTCTGTGTTGCACTTTAAGACCATACATCCTGTTGGAAAAATGCATAAAATAAAATATTTTGGCACATTACAATGGTTGTATTCGTCCTAAAACATAACTCTGACGCCTATTTTCGTAAAACGCTATGCATTGATTAACTTCGTTTTAAAAACCGTCATCAAAAATTATATTCTTGCTCTGTAGTGCACTAAAACAAGACAATCTTGCAAAAAATGTAATAATATCCTTTGAAGAATCTGCTAACATTATTACGATATTGCTCTTCAAAAAAACTTGAAAGCATGAAGTTTTCGTTACAAATCACGCTCTTAAACAAGCAAGTCTTGTGTACTTATATACAAGGAGGTGTCCATAAATTACTTGAGGCTACTTTGGCGTTTTTGTCCCCCCTTTAGTGAGATATCGTGGGATTTTCATCATCCTCCTCCCCCCTCTAATCTCGTTTGAGATTTTTCAAAATGCGTATTTTTAATGTTAATGCGTTAATTTGAACAAAGTAATAATTTGCTTACAAGATTTTATATCCTTAAAACCAATTGAGACTAGTATTAAAATCTTCAATTTGAAGTGAGGTTAGTTAACTCACAGTGAGAGAATCGAACGTGTACCTATGTCAAAAGGAACTATTAAAATTCCTAGTAAAATACGATTTAATCATATTGTAGTGGACGACATATTTCACTTAATTTAACTAAGTTTTCCTTCAATTTTATAAACTTTTTTACGGAAAAAAAAATGTGATATTTGCTGAGTCACATACATAAACAACTTTTAATCTTAGATATTTTTATGCGTTTTTAAAATTATTGGTAATATGTACGCAAATAAGTTTTATTTAAGAAATCGTTAACAATCCGGCGGTCAGGTCACGACTTATGATCCACGCATGCGTAATTTGTCAGTTTATTTTCAATAACTAATGATTAAACTGACGTCATCAGTTCTGGTGTCAAATCTTTCAAAAATATGATTGATGAAATATCATAAGACTTACTATAATAGTGCTCCATACTAATAAAAATTTGATTTCTTTTTTAAGTTCCGGCTACGTAAGTAGATAAGGATATTAGGGTCCGACTATTTTCTCGATGACTTCAGTATATCTGTATGTATGTATGTGTGTGCGTGCGTGCGTGTGTATGTGCATGTGTGTGTGTGTGTGTGTCGGTCACCCCCCCCCCCCCTCGCCAGCCGCCACGCCGCGTGGCATGTTTAGTAGGTACTTTCCCATACATTTGTTTCGGATGCTAGACGCTTCGTCGTTCGCGCCGCGCGAAAAATCGCGGGCGCGAATTTCCCGTGACCAGGCCTTAAATACCTTAATTTAGTGGGAAGTTTCAGGGATGACCCGTTTGCAGAATTTTTGTAATGGATCAACTCAAAAACTACTGGAACGATTTCAAACATATTTTTACCAATATAAAGCACCATTATCACTGAGTTACATTAGTTATTAGTTACAACAGGTAACTTATTTACCCGAGTGAAGAAAAATATATAACGTGCATGGGTCACTCGAACGAAGTCGCGGGGACCAGCTGGTGGTTCATATAATAACAATAAGTCGAAATTCGGACGCCATTCATTAATTTTTAATTTTGTCTTTCCATTATCTCTTAGCTTAGCCCTTTATGCTACTCAGGATATGAGGTCCCGGGTTCAATCCCCGGGTCAGGTAAAAGTGTTATTGAGTTTTTTTATATTACATTAGTAAACAAGTTAATGGCTCTCTCACTGAAGGCAACTATCACCTGGAGACACCCAAGATCTCATTCTCGAAAATTGCCTTTTTGGTAGCTAATCAGCATCTGGTGGTGCTGTGTTAACACTTAACATCCTCATGCCATCCACCACACCATATCCTCATCCATCGTAGTTATCTATACTTCATGTCATTTTATAGTAGAAAAAACACGATGAAAATGGACCCTAGTGCGACGTTGTGGAATTCTACTATCTAGTAGTCACGACTCACGATGGTGGAGTGAACGACGGGGTTATCACGTTCCTCGCGTCGCGAAATGATCGTAACTGTTTGGTTATTGCAAGACACATATCAGCCGTGTATGTCAGTGACAGCCGTTGTCGGTTGATTATTTTTGGTGCTGTGACATCGCAAAAAGTGCGTGCAGCGATCAGCAAGTAATTGGGGACGTTTTTGACAACGACGTTATGTTTAACAATCATACCTGATCGCTGGCGGATTGTAAATTTTAAGTGATACGCCTGCCGTTAAGCTAATTTTTCGCCCTTTTGTAACTGCCTGACATAATTGTAGATAGTCTATTCTTCAAAGGGGGTCAAGACTCTAGACATCGGGAGTAAATGTCTTTAAACGTTATGCTTATGCCAGGTTCCTATATCAATAAAAATGACTCGTTTTAGTTACAAATAGCAATATTTTCTACGGGGCGTTAGAGACACATCTGTGAAGCATGACTCGTAAGTCAAATTTTGTTACTAATCGGAGTTTCAACTGAGACCGGATAAATTAATGCCACTTGTTGTAGCATGTGTTTCTAGAATGTGGTATCTGGAAATACCTTATGATAAGCACTTAATAGAATCTGTTATCGTGAGGTCAAAGGATGCGAGATATGAACCCTAGCTGCGTAATTGGAAATACCTCAGTGAATATGCAATATCTACACCAATATCATAATGAGGCAAGATTTGATTGTATTTATTTGAGAAAAAAAGTATTTTCACGCCTGAAGTATAAGTATACCCGAAGAAGTAGGCAGAGGTACAACCAGTGCATTCACGATTAGCCGAAGATACTTAGTCCCACGTGAAAGGTGGCAAGCCATCGCCAACCGGATACTTATCCAATCCCGGCCAAAATTGGTTTTATCAGAATACTGAAGAGACACATTTTTGAATTGTCCGACCTGAGAATCGAACCCGGGGCCTCATGTAGTTAACAATGACATTAGATCACTATACCACAGAGGAGATTTTATTTATTTCAACGGAAATACGTGAAGATACCAGATGATATCCGATTTCGGATATCGGCTATTGGTATCCGATAACTGGATAATGTGAAAAGCCGGTCAGTGTGGTTACTTTTTATCCGACTAAGCAAAATGAAGTAATGTTTTCGAGTCACGCGAACGAAGACGCTAGTCACTTATATTAGTGTGCAGGACATTAGACTACTATGCGTTTCAACTTAAAATAGAACTGTCAGGACGCCATATTGTTCCGTATTTTGCAAAAACTTCATTAGTTGGTGAGCAAAAAAATACTAACAAAGAAATTCATCAAACAAAAATTTGCGTTCTAATTGGTATATTTTCTCTGCACAACATTTTCTCTGAGCCTACAAGGATAACTGCCACTAGTGCTACTTGTATATATAATATATTTACAAATATAGCTCCCACTAGTAGTTCACAGTGTGGAATTTCAAGAATACGTAAAAAAGTATTCCAAAATTTTTAAAAGGACATGTAATACAGTAAAAGCCCTTCATATAAAAAATATTATTAAACAATCCACAAACAAAATAAAAGCTACTTGGAATATTATTAATAGTGAAACTGGAAAAACCGAAAATTTCAATAATGTCTTCCAACTGAAATCTGATGGAATCAACATAGAGTGAGATTTGGAGATTACAACAGAGTTTGAAAAATTTTTCTCCAATGCTGCAGTCTTAACAATTCAAAACCTCAGTTCATCAGTTAGTACTGCTAAATCATTACTGAAGCAATGTGTAATCAAGTGCGATAAAATTTTGAATTTTTATTTATTGATATCTTAAATGCCTTTAAAACATTGGAACCGAAAACCTTAGATTTATAGGGACATTCTGTTAGAATCTTTGCTTCAGTAGTAAATGTTATTGCACCATATTTAGCTGTAATATTTAATTGTTATGTAACATATGGTGTTTTTTCTGACTTAATGAAATTCAGCAAAGTTATTCCAATTTTCAAGTCTGGCTCTAAATGTGATTTTCGGCCTATCTCGGTTTTGCCACCCCTAAGTAAAATATTTGAAAAAATTATACTAGACCAAATGCTTAGACATTTTGATAAATTTAGATTATTTCACAATAAACAATTCGGTTTTACGAAGGGTCGCTCAACCATAGATGCTGGTGTCGAATTACTCAAAAACGTTTATGAAGCCTGGGAGAATTCGCAGGATGCACTTGGAGTGTTCTGTGATTTGTCTAAGGCATTTGACTGTGTCGATTATAACATTTTAATCAGGAAGTTATACCATTATGGAGTTCGAAATAAAGCTCTCGATCTTCTGGTTTCTTATTTAAATGAAAGAATTCAGAGGGTTAATATTAATGGAAAAAGGTCCCCTGGTGCTGTTGTAACCATGGGTGTCTCGCAGGGCTCCATACTTGGTACTGTTTGCGGATGACACTTCACTTTTATTCAAAGTGGAAAGACGAACTGGTAAGTATGACGAAGTAAATAATGCGATTTCAAAAGTTGTACATTGGTTCAGTACGAACAATCTTTTATTAAATGGTAATAAAACTAAGTGTGTTAAATTTTCATTGCCTAATGTAAGGCATGTAGATACCAGCGTACAACTGGATGGAAACAACCTGGATCTGGTGGATTCCACTGTGTTTTTAGGTATTACTTTAGATAAGAAATTACAATGGGGACCGCACATTAATAATTTAGCAAATAGACTTAGTTCAGCAGCTTATGCAGTTAAAAAATGAGACAGTTAACTGATGTCGACACAGAAAGAATTGTATACTTTAGTTACTTCCACAGCATTATGTCATATGGAATTCTTCTCTGGGGAAATTCTGCTGAAATAAATATTATATTTGTATTGCAGAAAAGAGTTATTAGGGCAATTTACAATCTTAGCCCGAAGGTTTCCCTGAGAGAAAAATTCAAAGAAATCAATATTCTAACTGTTATATCCCAATATATATTTGAGAACTTGATGTACGTTCGTAAAAATATTTGCTTTTTAAACTACACTCACGTACACTCACTTAATACAAGGAACAAAAACAATCTTGTTGTGCATGCATCTCGTCTCCACAGAATAAGTAACTCATTTATGGGGCAATGTATACGCTTTTACAGTAAACTTCCCGAAACTATAAGAGATCTACCAGTCAATTAATTTAAAAAAAGTGTTAAAACAAAACTGTTTAAAAAAGGATATTATAAAATCTCAGATTATTTAGAAGACAGAAAAGCCTGGGATTAATTGCTCCTCATACCGATCTCATATATATTTTTTGTAATATTGTGATAATGTAAAAAAACCAATGATATGAAAAAAAAAGACAAACCCGTTGAGTTTCTTCCGCCGGATCTTCTCAGTGTGTGGCCGCGTTTCCGATCCGGTAGTAGTTTTTAAAAAAATATGTTGACGTGTCAAAATAACTTGTAAAAAGTTTTATTGAATAAAGTATTTTTGATTTCTGATAATATTGCATAAATCTAAAATTAATTACGTGTTTCAAGTTATGTGTATGTTATTCTTCAAATAGGTACATTTAGGTAGGTACATGTAGTATGATATGGAACACTAATATTATTATTATAGAATTATTTGACTGTTATTTGTTCATCAAAAAATCAGCTCAATTTTTTTAACAATATATTTTTTTGTTGACATTACAAATTTCACACTTATGAAGTTGACAACAAACGCGATCCTATTCTCAGTTGGAATGCATAGTAATTATTAAATGATAAATACATAGGTACTGGAAACTTGGCCACTACAACTAGTAACTACACTTGACTACGCGGTTTCCTTTTGAAGGGTCTAACAACCTTTCCATCTACGACTTTTTTCAAAAATGCTACGTTTTTTAAAATGAGCATAATTAAAATTTGTCGCTTTTCAACTTTTTTTTGATCCGACCAATCGTTGAATTGTAGTAAACCAGAATATCTCTTGACATTTTTTTATCTCTGGTTGTTTCACTAGGGAAAAGGCATAATAGTCATCATCACCACGCCTTGCGTGCTTGCCACAAATTCTTATTGCTGACTTGTTTGAAGGGTAGACGGTAAAAATGTGCATGTGGCATTGCCATCTTACCACACGTAATACAACGAACCTTTGGTGTCTATAGGTGATAGATGTCTTTTTCCATCAGGAGAGCCATCTGCTTGTTTGATATTTTATTTAGAAAGGCTTTATGCTAGGTATTTTGATACAATGGGATTTTTGTTCGTCACTTGTTTTTCATTCAGATCCGCGTTAGGTTATCAGAATGAACCCGCATTAACGTAAGTTTATAAAAAAATAGGTACTCTAAGAGACTGTTTTTTGATTGCAATTCTATACCTGTGTGAAAATCACCAAGGTGGCAAATTCCAGCTCGTAAATTTTGTATTTTTTTTTTCTATTTTCGTTCTGAAAACCAATTTGTATTATTGATTAACTTAATTTCAATTAATATTTAAACGGGCAACGCTGAAAATTAGACAAAAAATGTTTTTTTGTAGAAAATAGCGTTCCCGAAAGGATGATAATGCATAAAATCTTGAAAATTTTCAAACTATACATAAAACATCCTTCAAATATCCGTTTAGTGTTGTAAAAAGTCAATTTGCAACGTTTAATCACACGATTTATACGATTTGGATTTTAGATTTTTCGGAAAATAGATATTTTGAAAAATTATATGCGTTCCCGGAATGACGCACAAACTGTCGGACAAACTTTCAGTTAAATTTTCGAAAAAAATAAGAATGTAACTAAGAGACATTTAAATATAATTTTATTGTAATATCAACTAGCTTAAAAAGTACGTTTATAAAAATAACTACGTTAAAAAAAATCCGACTTCAAAAACTAAAAATTAAAAAATAATAAATATTTAATATTAATTAAATACTACCTATTATTTATATGTGCTATTTACTAATAGGTTTGAAGTCGGTGCCAAGCCAATTTAATACTTACACCGGCAGACACGCGCGGGCAGACGTCGTTGACGAAAGTCTTGAATAAGTACATAAAATTTTTGAAAGAAAGAAAGAATGAAAGAAAATAGTTATTTGCAAGAATATGGGTGTTACAAGTTGTTAAAAATTAATTAGGCTCCCAACATATTCGACTATTATATGGTGTCAATTTGAAATTAAAAATTTTGATGCCTTTTAGCTTAATTGATAATTCTACATTAATTCACATGACCATTTAGTTTAGGAATTCTGTTGAATACATTTTCGTAATTTTTTTTTCAGTGTGCTTCGTATTGATTGAAGCTGCTTGTAATATTAAGACTTAATTGCTCTTTATTAGGTTTATTTACGTATCTTAATCTTTAAAGTAGGAATTTCATTGTATTAATTTGCTCGTATTCATTTAAGTAATTTAAACATTATTATTTGCTTAAGGCTTGGCACCGACTTCAAACCTATTAGTAAATAGCACATATAAATAATAGGTAGTATTTAATTAATATTAAATATTTATTATTTTTTAATTTTTAGTTTTTGAAGTCGGTTTTTTCTAACGTAGTTATTTTTATTTAATACTTTTTAGTGTATTGTTGTATTGTCAACTATTTTTGGGTAGACCTACAACAGGTGCTGCGCACTTTAACAAATATAGATCTCAAGAAACGGGAACGAATAAAATAGTAGGGGAGCCCAAGAGGGGATTTTGGTATATACTCGAGCGCGGCAGATTACCATAGGAGGGGGTACTTCGCATACTGTTAAGTCTCTCCACCAAATATAAGCCCTTTCTATAGAGGGGGGTAACTATGGCAGAAAAAAAACAAAAGATAACTTCGGGTTGTGGAAATTGTCAGATTATATTTTTTTCGTAATTCTTATATCATTTCCTCCATAATAAAAGAATATTCAGACGCGCTCGAGAATGTCAAGACAACGTTTTCTTTGCAAACTTGTAACCCTCCTACTACCTTACGCTACACTGGAATCGTCAGATTTTCTAAATTTTAGCGGCAATTAACCCACCAGACCCTAATCTAACGCGCTTCAGTGTTTCCATGTCACTGATTTTTTTAAACATTTTTTTATCTGTAGTTTTTTTACCCTCCATCGAAATGAAAAACATTATATAACTTTTTATTTTTCCTATAATTTAGTCTACAAAATCCAATAGGTCCCTACGACGCTCGAGTATCTACCTATTTAGCATCTTGGTCTCCCCTACTGAAATGAAAGTAGTCGTCTCCGTAAAATGCTCTTCGTAACACAGTGTCACGTTCTTGTGAGACTACTAAAGATCGTGAAAAACGTTTGTTGGCCATGAAAGCATAATATATGAAATCACGTTTACGTCAAGAAACTTTTGAACAATATAATTCTAGACTCGGTAAGATCCAAGAGCGTCTAGCGAATGGGTCTTTTGAGCAGAGAGCTAATAGACTTGATCTCATTAATAAGCGTCTATCGAACGAGTCTGCCGAGCAGAAGGCTCACAGAATTGGTCTCATTAAGGAGCGTTTATCTAAGGAGTCCGCCAAGCAGAGAGCTCATAGATTAGAAGTGATACGAAAGCTGCTCAGCAACGTAAGAACCGACTAGCGGCAGCACGTAAGACGTCACAAAGACTTCCGTTTAATGACTGAGCGTAATTTTATAACCACCATAGGTCAATACACTGAAGTGGCTAGTACAATCTGTAAGAAATTATTATATCCAAAACAACAGACGTCATTAGTCACCCGCAACAATCGCGGCACCGCGCCATATGTAGCCGAGGTCCCCGCAACGCCCTTGTACATATCTCGTCTGCACTGGTCCATGAATGTTGAGGACGTCGTGGACTACATCAGTAAGAAGACGTCTCTCCACTTGAGGGTCGAGCGTCTGCAGTCTCGCCACAAGGTCAACTTTAGTTCTTTTGTGGTGAGAGTACCGACGCATCTCCTGTCGACCTTTGAGGTGGGGGAATTCTGGCCGACTGGTGTGGTCTACCGAAGGTTCCGGGGAAGACTCCGGAATGAAGTGCGTGTTACGTCGCCGTCAACACGTGACAAAGTGTAGTTTATAAGTATATTATATTAATATGTATGTTAGTCTATAAGGTATTTATAATATGGGCCATGTTGCCTAAATTAAATGATTATTATTATTATTAGTCACAGCACATTTTAATTTCCTTCCGGAACAGCCACCGTTGCTCGACTACCATAAAAAAAATTCCTTCTCAGGCCTACTGGAACAACATGGAAGTTATGTCTTTACCTCCTGATCTGATCGACTTGACAGACGTAGAACGAAGACTTTTGTCAAGAGTATTTCCTTTTATTTTATAAGTAGTTACCAAACGCACCAAAATGCTCGCCAACACGAATCAAATAAGCCCAAACTCGATAGAGTTATGTCATTTAAATACTGAGCTCCTATGGCCACCTTCTGGCTTCATCATTGGACCTTGGAGGATCCTAGTTACCACCAAGCACCAAAGTGCTCGTCAACACGAATCAAACGAGCCCAAACTCGATAGAGTTGTGTCATTTAATTACTGAGCTCCTATGGCCAGCTTCTGGCTTCATCTTCGGACCTTGGAGGATCCTAATTACCACCAAGCACTATAGTGTTCGTCAACACGAATCAAACGAGCCCGAACTCAATAGAGTTGAGTCATTTAATTACTGAGCTCCTATGGCCAGCTTTTGGCTTCGTCATCGGACCCTGGAGGATCCTAGTTACCACCAAGCACTATAGTGCTCGTCAACACAAATCAAACGAGCCCAAACTCGATAGAGTTGTGTCATTTAATTACTAAGCTCCTATGGCCACCTCACGGCTTCATCATCGGACCCTAGAGGATCCTAGTTAAAACCAAGCACCTAAGTACTCGTCAACACGAATCAGACGAGCCCAAACTCGATAGAATCTTTTCATTAACCGATTTTTAACTCTTTAATTACCGAGTTCCTGTAGTCACCTTCCGATTCCATCATCAGATCAGCTCTATGCCATAATAAGTTTACATTGTCATCCAATTTACATAAGTATACAAAATTTCAGCTCAATCGGTAACCGAGAAGTGGATCAAATTTACTTGCGAGATTTGAATTCAGACATCGGGTTAGGTAAAATAACTAAAAAAATGCTCATAAAATAAAAAGTACTGGGCCTACCTGAATCAAATTTTTATGGGACCAATTCGAAACCATTTCGCATCAAACAAAAAAAAAAATCACGTAAATCGGTTCAGAAAACTCGGAGAAATCGGTGTACATACATAAAAAAAAATATACCGGCCGAATTGAGAACCTCCTCCTTTTTTGAAGTCGGTTAAAAATATAAAAAAAACTATATTAAATATTTATTTAAGTGTTGTTGTCAGCAGATAACGAGTTCGGACGCGTTCTCGGAATGTTTTTCCAGGGGTAAAATTTGTGAAAAAAATATGTTTAATCAATAAATTAAGAAAAAAAATGTTGAGGTACCGGTGAAATGAGTTGATTCTAATAATCTATGAAGGATTATTTAAAAAAATCTATTATTTATTTTACTCCAACCTGAATTTACCACCTTGATGATTTTGACCCACATAATTCAGCATTATGTACTTTTTTATTTTATGCTTGCATAGTATAAAATAGACGAGCAGTTCCATGGGATGTTCGACGTCCGTTAGGGATTAAAAAGATAATCGGCGCAGTGCTCGTCGGGCCAAGCGCAATGTAAGGTTCCGTGGTAGCTTGTAACTAATGCGGACTAAGAAGAGACTGACTTACTGATTGACATATTAACGCCCAGCTTAAGAAATTAAAATTTTCATTGGAGTTGTTCTTACTATATAGACGAGGAATAAGAAAGGATTTTTCAAAATTAATCTCTTAAAATGGTGAAATTTACACGGCTACTAAATAGTTCCTATCATTTTACGTTTATAACCGGCTACTCGATGAGCGTACCAACATAAATAATTTGGAGGTAGTTGTATCCAACTTTTACTATCCAACTATTGTAATTAATGTTCTTAAATTGTTGGAGATCTGCGCCATTAAATTTGGAGTTAAATAAAAAAAAATTGGTGAAACAGTATTTTTGTAATATGACTTCTAGTTTAATATACAGATTGAGTACAAAATCTAATCAGCCCTTTTCATAATTTCCATGGGTGGCGGTGATCACTTACCATCAGGAACATAACAGGTCAGGTCGTTTGCCCCCTCTTCTATATAAAAAAATACGTCGCTGCTTACTAAAAGCATATATATTATAACGACAGCCACACGAACAAAGTCTTCTGATTACTATTTTCTGATTACTATTTTTAAGCAGGACCCAGAAATTAAGCCTAAAGTATGTTAATTATGAGTATTGCTCCTTTGACTATACTGAGTACAATGCGTCATTTAGCATCCAGAATTTGTTAGAATATCTGTGAGGTGGGGACGCTGTAACCCCTAAAAGGTCACTATAAAGTAATACAGTTCATCGCGTCTCGAGGTCTGTCTGATAATTTCAATAATGTATGTGATCGCGCATATCGTGCTCATTGCTATAGTTTCTATTAATGTACATTCATGGCCGTTTGAAATCAACGAAGTTCAAAACTTTTTTGAAGACCAATCAGTAAACATGAAATCGTTTTTGGAAGATCAAAGAAACCGTATCGAAAAAGTATTTACATCTAGTTATGAGGAGGCTGTTAAAGTGAAAGATTCAGTGAATACATATTTTGAAAATCAACAGAAAAAGATAAGTGATGATATAAATAGATATGTTGAAAGTGTTAAAGAAAGTGGAAGGAAAGTTATTGATTCTTGGTCTTATTTACCAATAGATGAACCAGAAGCTCGAATAGAAAATCCTGATTTAGAACTTTCTATTCCATCAATAATATCACGTAATGGTTACTTTTGTGAAACTCATATTGTCGAATCTCAAGGATACTTATTAAACATCCACAGAATAAGACTTAAATCTGGTGGCATATCAAAGAAAACAGTGCTACTACAACACGGCCTTTTTGCTAGTTCTGCCGATTGGATATTAAATGGTCCTGATAAAGGCTTGGCTTATGTGTTAGTAAACGCTGGATATGACGTTTGGATGTCAAACATCCGAGGGAACAAATACTCGAAGGAACATGCCTGGTTGAAACGTGATTCAAAATCTTATTGGAATTTCTCATGGCATGATATTGCTTTACATGATATTCCTGCTGTTATTGATTATATTTTAAATATTAAGGAAAAAGATACTAAAATAACTTACATTGGACATTCCATGGGAACTACTATCCTCTTTGCAATGTTAACTTTAAAGCCTGAATACAATAATATTTTGAGTGGTGGAATAGCCTTGTCTCCAGTGGTTTTCTTATCAGATATTAAGTCACCGTTAAAAAATTTTGCACCCGTAGCTAGCAATGTTGCTTACATGGAAATGGTCTACGGTTCTCATGAGTTTTTGCCTAAAAAATCTGTCATTGGAAAAATGGCTAGTTCATGTGATGCTGATAATATAGACTTAATGGTTTGTAAGCAAGTAATCTTCAGTATTTGTGGATATAATGAAAAGCAATTTAATAAGACTCTATTACCTATATTTTTGGCAAACTTGGGTACAGGGACATCGTGGAAAACAGTGGTACATTTTGCCCAAGAAATAGTAAGTGGTGGAAAATTCCAGCAATTTGATTATGGCACTTATCATAACCGGCGAGTTTATGGTACTGATACACCTTCAGAATATGATTTATCGAAAATAACACTTCCATTGTCATTATTTTGGTCAGAAAATGATTTATTATCTAGTGAAAAAGATGTGAAAGCACTTCAAAAAAGACTGCCAATCACTACCAGAATGTATAAAGTACCAGATCCCAATTTCAATCATATAGATTATATTTGGGCTATAGATACTCCAACTTTAGTGAATGCAAAAGTTCTTGAACACCTAGAAGATTTTTTTTGATTGGAAGAAATATACAGCACATATAATGGGATCTTTACAAGTATTATAGATTTAAATAATAATTAGTTTTATTGTAGTAATTCGTTTACATTTAATATTTATTTGTGAAAAATAGTAAAAATTAGTAATAATTATAAGCATTGCCATACAGACTGACTGGTAGGTTACCTTCAATATTTGATGACGTGATAGTTTGTTATCATATGTGATTAGAAAAAATAATATTAAAATACTGCTTAGTAAACTTAGTAAACATACTTGGACCCGGCGCGGACCCACGTGTCGTGCAGCGCGGTATCAGCACAGAGTACATAGGTAGGTACAAAATAAACAGTATAATATCCACATTTCACTTATTTTTAGAGAAATATTGGTCGAAAATTAAGCCTCTAATTTTATTATTCCATTTTAACGAGAATCGAGCACCGAGTACTCTCCAGAGTGCTAAGTGTGAGTTTTTCTTTTCGCATTCGATCGTGAGCGCGTTTCGAGTTTACTAGGAATTTGTATGTGATTTGTACAGCGCCACCTAGTGGTAAACTGGTTTCTCACGTTTACCACTAGGTGGCGCTGTACAAATCACATACAAATTCCTAGTAAACTGGTTTCTCACGTTTACCACTAGGTGGCGCTGTACAAATCACATACAAATTCCTAGTAAACTCCAAACGCGCTCACGATCGAATGCGAAAAGAAAAACTCACACTTAGCACTCAGAAGTATCAAAGGTAACTCACCAGTCAGTCTGTATAAATAAAAAAAAACTAATAAGTGCGAGTCGGTCTTGCCTAACGGGGTTCCATCTAAATTAGTAGGTACATGTTATAAATAGTTCAGGATTTTTTTCGAGCTCTTCCCGAAATTCAGTTTCTAAAACCTATGTAGTACTCCAAATAAAGACTATATTTTTTATAACTACAAATGTATAATTTTCAGATCTTTTCACTAACTCTGTTGTATAAGGCGATATTACTTGCCTAATTTGGTAGTTCTACACCAAGAAGAAGTAACCATATATATTTTGATTCCCTTAATAGGGCTGAATCATAGGTCGAAACGTACGTTTTTTGCGGCATAATGACCGTATACGTTAACTTAGAAGTTTAAATTTTTTACAGCTTTAAGGGCTGTAGACCTGAGATCAGTAGATATACTAGTTTTAATTTGAACTTAATACTTCCACGCGTTCTTGTCATAAAAGGCCTTAATATACAAAAGGACAGAAAGACAGATGGATAACAACTGATCCTATTTGTACGTAAAGACAAAGTGAGCCTTTCTGTTGAACGAGTTATTGAGATTGCTTGTATTAAGTTTGAGCAATTTATTGTTATCAGTGTATACAAGCCCCCTTGTCTATCTTGTGATGAGTTTATAAACAAAATGGAGGAGGTTATATTTAAAGCCTCCAGATCAATACTGGGTGCAAAATAATGTATAAAAAAGTGTGAAAGCTTTATTGTTGCAATTGGACTCGTGTTGGTCCAAGCTCCTTTTTAAGAATTGATCATCTGCTTATCTACCAGGCAGTTCGTAAAAGGCGAACGATAGGCCATGTCTCACCGGCGTCGGGATTAGTGGTAGACTTCGGCAACTACTCACCCCAGGTCGTTATTCTCACTTATTCCTGCTTCAGTAGTGGCATTGCTTGTCACTGTCGTGTTCCAGTTTGTAGGTTAGGCAGCATGCAAACTTATGCATGTGACTTTAAATCTCGCCAAACGGATCAGGTTATCTTTGGTGTATAAACAACACTTTTCCCTTAGATAAATATTTGGTCTCGCGCAGTGACCAATCATTTATCTATGACTTCTCCCATCGTGGAAGTCATCTGATTGTTTGTCATCCAATATTTTATGCAATGGCGAGTGGTACAGTAAAATTAAAAGTATGCGTTCCAACCGAGGTTCCAACTGAGAATAGGACTGTCAGAATGACATATTGCTCCGCATTTCGCAAAAACTTCATAAGTGATGAGTAAGGTGTGCAGAATAAACTCTAACAAAGAAATCTTAAAAAATATATTTTATTAAATATAGGCCAGAACTGGCTACAAATTTTTCTGATAGATGAAATAAAATGACAGTTAGCGTAAAAATACTTTAATAAAATAAATTAAGATCAACTAAATAATTTAATAATTTTAAATTACGATCACTTAAAAATCTATAGCCTACCTAAAATTTACTAAATTATACTGGTACACTCCGTCTTAAACTGTAAGCTTCCACGTGAACAGTTTGAGGGCTTTCATTAGTTACTTTCCAATTACCTAGAGGATAAACTCGGCTACTAAAAACTACTTCACCCTCTCCACAAAACAGCTCTAAGCTACTCGAATCCAGGAAAATTCTCCAAGTATGAGACTTTATTGGATACCACTCTACTTGTCGAACATCACCTGAACCTCGATCAATTACAACTTTCTCTATATTAGGATCCCATCTAAGCCAAACTTCACCTCCACCATCCGTACCCTGGAGGTGCAATTCAACCTTTTGAGCCAGATCACTTCTTATAAATAACTCAACAGCTTTTCCAAATTCAATTGATTTACTTGGAGATATATTATCATTTAAGAGTATGTATTCTCTAAGTTTCTGCATATCTTGTACAGGCTTCATAACAATGCGATTATTTACTAACTCTAGTTCTCTGGCTATCGTCATAGCCCCTGCCCAGCCATCAACGTCTTCAGGATGTGGCACTTCCCACATGCTAAACCAAGCGACAATATATCGAATTCCATTTGCTTCAGTGGTTTGAGCTGCATAGAAATCATGACCATAATCTATTTCTTGGAAATCGATTTCAGGTACAAATTCATAAGTATCATAATTGAAATTTCCTATGATGTAACCATTTTGATGCGTATTTTTATATCTATCGCCTTCTGGTTCCATGCCTTGTGGGGACATTAGAAGAATAAATTTCCCATCCAGTTCGAAAAAGTCTGGACACTCCCACATGTAACCCATATGTCCATCAGATTCTGCAAGTACAGTCAAAAATTCCCAATTTTTTAAATCCTCGGATCTGTATAGTAAAACTTGTCCCCTTTGGTCTGATGTTTTGCTTCCAATAACAACGTACCAGTAGTCTCCATGGCGCCATACTTTAGGATCACGGAAGTCGGGAGAACCATTTGGGGCACTAGGTAAAACGGGGTTGCCTTCAAATTTATAGAAATTAATACCATCGTCACTATGAGCTAGATATTGACTTTCTTCGTAAAATGGTTCGACATCAGTAATCTTATGACCAGTATACATTAAAGTCATTACATCACCATCGCTGACAGCACTTCCCGAGAAGCATTGCTCATCTTCTGGAAGTAAAGCTGTTGGAAGTTGTTTCCAAGTGACTAGATCAGGGCTGGTCACATGTCCCCAATGCATCGGTCCCCAAACACTATCATATGGATAAAATTGGTAAAATAAATGAAACTGACCATTGATATATGAGAAACCATTTGGATCATTCATCCAGCCGACTGGTGGTGCTACATGGTAATGGGGTCTGTATCTTGGATTTATCTCCTTTTGTTTATTTTGTATATATTTCTCTAAATCTTCTTTCGCAATTTCATAGTTATTTCTGACTTGTTTTGCATAAACAAATGCGATTACGCAAACGAACAAAGTTACTCGTATGATATACATTTTTGAATACGGAGGCGGAACTCTGACATCATTTATATATCATTTGTTGGGGTCTGCGATAGGTATCAATCGAAAGATTGAGCTAAGTGTTTTGTTTACGATGAAGTTTATCCACAAGTATACGATAAGTCCAAGTATTATCAGAAATACCCTTCAAGCTATCTTAAAGTTTGCATCATTTATCATTCTTTATTACAAGTATAATGACGTGTGTTACTTATGATAAGGATTTTAAAGCAATAGCCAGTTACCAATATGCTATATTTATATGATGTGTATAATTTTTGATCTGTGAAATGTGACGTGAAGTTAGTAGGTTCAAAAGTTTATCGATAAGTCAGAATACAAAACAAAATCACTAATTGCGCATATCAGTTTCTCCATTTCTTTTCCGTAAACTCCGCATTTAACTGTGTAGTGTTTATTATTATCCAAATAATCTAATCTGTAACGTTTTTTGTATTTATATTCTAAATTACATAGCAAAATGTGGACATTGATTTTAGAATGCGGTTATCTGGCGGTTACTTCCCTTTACGACTTATTTAAAGCACAGAATAGTAGGAAATACAGAGTTGTCTTGATAAATACCAAAAATCACAATGATGCGTTACTAAATATTAATTAAGTATAGATATATAATAATAATATTTTTATACTGTGCAAGTCTAATCTCACTGATGTTACAGTGGTAGATATGATTAATTATGATGGTAACACCGTACCTCGGGAGAGCCCTAAATTTTAGAGAGAAGATTATAGAGATTTATTACACTTTTTATATAAAAGAATAGTATGATTATATAAGAAAGATATAGGGTCACTATATCTTTCTTATATAATCATACCTCATATTTTTCACTTCCTTAGATATTGATACGTGACTATGGATATAGGTGTTATTATGTGATACCGCAAAAAATTACTGGCTACTTTACCTTGCTAATAGAACAGGTAAGGCTGTCGCCGTGTGTGGTAAACCCAGGCCGAGCGTCGCAAGACTTTACTAGTTTACGAGGTTTAAGAAGGCAGGTAATTGACCTATTTTTCAAAAGAGCTCCGGTACAGTACAGGAAAAACCCATTTGTCGAGTGGTTTGCAACATTGACAACGTAATCAATGGCCTTCGGGTTCATAAGTACGTAAATGTTTGTATTTCTACGTTTGGGTGTTTATTGAATATAATTTAATATTTTTAATATAATAAATACTAAATATTGATAAATATTTAGTATCTATATATGCGTTTCGTTAAGTAACTTCCAACAAATTCCAACACAAGAACATTTTTTTTTTAATTTAAGTTAAGATCAATCTTCCCGGCCTCCTTTGAAGAATAGGCCAACTGCCGTTCTGCCAGGCAGGTCGTAAAAGGCGACCACTTGGCTATCGTGTCACTAACATCGTGGCTACTAGGTGGTAGAGTTCTGCATTGTCTCGCCCGGGTCTGGTACCACCGCCTTACCTATTACTCCCGCAATAGCGTCAGTGCTTGTCGCTGTCGTGTTCCGGTTTGGAGGGTAAGGTAGCCGGTAAACTTATGCATGTGGCATTAGACCTCGCCACAAGATAGCAACGCACCATTAACACCTTTGGTGTCTATAGGCGATGGTTTACTCTTTCCATCAGGAGACCCATCTGCTTGTTTGCTATCTTATGATATAAAAAAAAAAAGTTAAAAAATAAAGGCAAACTTTATACCCCTTTTTACTTGATTTGTTCTAGCGCTAAAAATCTTAATGTTGTTTAACTAAAATTTAGATATTTCAGGAAATGCTAGGTTAATCTTATTTTGATTTGGAATACCAGAAGCACAGAAAATAATACCTGTATCTGAATTCAAACTATAAGCACCCAAAAATGGAAAATGTTGCAAGGTTGTCAACCGTCAGGCCTACCGTTTGCAATTAAAATCCAAGTTAAATAATGACTACTAGTTGTACAATTACTTTATTTTGAATAATAGTCTGACATTAACAGTAGTCTAGGACAGAGTTTCCCAAAGATTTTTTTAATCTGACCCGCTAATTTTCGTGCTCCCCCTTCGAAACCCAGTCAAAAGTTTTTAAGCCCCCGTTATATTAATAGGTAAAATGAAACACATTCTAATGATAGAATAATGTACATATCAACAGGGTACAAATTACAACACTATAGTGTTTTACTTATTCAACTCGACAATAGTTATAATTGCTTGGTACTAATGAATTGAATAATTGGATCTTATTGACATGTATAAAGCTCCTTAGTTTTGACCAGGGATTCCAAGTTTGCAAGAAACGATGATAGAATTATATCAGTGGGAAAATTCTATATCCCTGTATTTAATTTTCGTTACTCAGTGCCGGGTTGCACCACACAAAATAAGAATCGCTGTTATTTTGCTATGTTTATGCCAAGAAAATTAATTAAAATTAATTAAAAACAAGCTATATTTCAAGAAAAATACGTAGCCTTATAACTAGTTGCGTTTTAACTATCCAGATTTTCAGATAATTTCAGATTTTTTAGTGCTATGTGCGAGTTGTTGGTCATTTTATACCATTTGAATGTCACTAAATTAACTCTTACCTTGTGAATTCTTTTATATTTTTTTATTTAATTCATTTATTTTGACAGTCTTAACCACGTTTGTGCAGATCTGGACGTTTTAATGAGTGTTGTTTTCTTAAAAATAATAATATGAGGAAAATAATCCAAGATAAATTGTAAATAAATATTATCATTAAGTGCCCTTGATGAATACGGATAAAATATCCAGAAAATATAAAACTTGTAATAAGTGACGTATACCAAGGATCAAATTTCTATTTTTTCTGAATATCTATCGATCCAAAGGTGAGTATTTCCAATTTTATATACCTATAAAATTGGAAATACTCACCTATTACGTGTTCCAAACTTATAATCTATGTAATTTACATTTTCCCTAAGAAAATTTTGATAAAACCAGCAACACACTTAAATCATACTGTGCCTATTTTTAATTTGATCTTAAAGCCACTACAAGACAATTTATTTGATGACTTTCCATTTCACATTGACCACTACCCAAAGTAGGTATTTATTCATTTGATAAAATATTTTAAATAGTAAAATTAGCTATCGTGCCATCCTGTACATGCTATTTTTAAAAACTCTACAAGATGTAACTAATTTCAATCAGATCGACTCGAAAAATTGACTAAAGAAATATTTCAATATGTGATATTTTTTACATATTACATGTATTATAAAAAAGCAAAGAAGCTGGTGACTCTCTTGGTGGAAAAACAAACCATCGCCTATAGATACCAAAGATATTACTGGTGCGATGATATCCGTGTGGTGGGATGGCAATGCCACGTGCATAAGTCTACCAGCTACCTTACTCTTCAAACCAGAATATGACAATGACAAGCATTGACGCTATTGTGGAAGGAATTGGTAAGGCGGTGGTACAATTACCCGGCCGAGTTGTTACGGAACTCTACCACCTAGCATTCACGGCGATTTAAACTTTCTATCATGGTCAATTAGTTATTGAATGTCATCCAGTTTCTGAGGTTATTTAGAAAATATTTATAAAACTATTAAGAATTAATGTTAAAAAATAATTCTGCTTTTAAGATTAAAACAAAACTATTCAACTTTTACAAAATAAAGAAGAAAAGATTAGAGCATAATTTAATAAAAAAAATATGATTAATTTTAATATGGACCTCAACTGCTCAGATGCCTAATACTATTTCAAAAATAGTATTAACTTTAATGGCCGCTGCGATGAGTACTAAAAAATACACGTGAAAAAATTATCTATACAATTTTCATACCTGAATCTCCTAAAATTACTATTTTACGAATTTCTGTAAAGGATTCTATATTTTTTTGTAAAAAGTGGCAACCCTATTGGGTATACACTACAAAAGGCGCCTGCGATAACACTACCACGGTAACTATCTATACAGTATTCCAACTTCATACAAATGGACGAAGCGCGAGCTATTCCTACTCGCCTTGATCTCGGCATTGTGCTCGGCATGCAGACAGTTGCGCTGTGCCGCAGTGACAAACGGACGGTCTGTTGTTTTTTAAACAATAACCGCGCCATTTTTTTATTAAAAATATGTTCAAGTACATATTTAATATGACGAGTGTAATTAAATCTACCAATCAAAAAACAACACGCATTTTAATTGAACACTTATATAAAAAAGTATATTTACAATCACAAAACTAAATGGAAACACAAAGTAGGCAAATGTAAAAATGCTGGAGGCGGGCCGCCCTATTGCATGTTTACGTACCGCGCGGCTGTATGCATTTGTTTCAAAGATACGGCCGAGTTACAATACTGTATAGATAATATTACCGTGAAACTACTATGGAATATGTGCAATCAACATCATTATTCATTGGTGATCGCTCTTTATAGATAATGCTCTAGACATATTTTGATAAATTTACTGATAACAGTAAATTTCAATCTTATCATTGAGTAAACACGTGTGACGATTTCTTTTTTATATTATAATAGGGTATCAAACAAACATGGCTCTCCTTCGGCCTTCTTTGAATAATAGACTAACTGCCGTTCTACCAGGCAGGTCGTAAGAGGTGACCGATTGGGTATACGGGCCACTATCATCGTGACTACTAAATGGTAGAGTTCCGCAACGTTTCGTCCGGGTAATTGGTACCACCGCCTTACCTATTCTTGCCACAATAGTGTCAATGCTTGTCATTGTCGTTCTCCCGTTTAAAGGGTAAGGTAGCCGGTAGACTTATGCATGAGGCATTAAGACCCCGCCACAAGGATAGCAACGCACTATTAACATCTTTAGTGTTTGTAGGCGATGATTGTCACTTTCCACTAGGAGAGTCATCTGCTTGTTTGCTATCTTTTAATTTAAAAAATGTCTATGCACGGGTGCCCGAATTTCGTTTTTTTATTAGATAACTAGCTGTACCCGCGACTTTGCCCGCGTGAAAAAATTTCTAACCGCATAGTTCCCGTTCCCGTGAGATTTCCGGGATAAACAGTATCCTATGTCCCTTCCCCTTGCTGCCCTTCCCTTCCTCCCCTCGGTACGCCCATGTAAACAAGTATCTAATTCAGATTTCATATAACCTTTAATAAGTGTTTGAAAAACAATTAGACTTCAATCAAAAACATTTCAATGGAATGAGAATAATTCAGTTGTTTGTTACCGCTTAAATATTCAAACGGGAACCATTCGAAAATTCCATTACAAAGCCGGTATAAAATATTCTTTGGCACAAGACGCAATGTAATTTTAGTGGGAAATTCACGTTCCAAAACACGCCTAGGACACAAATATTTCTGAATGGATAATTTAGTTATGGCGATTAATTTTATTAAGAACCTGAGAGTTTTCTTTAATGATTATGTGTGAAATAAATAAAAAAATGTGACCATGAAGGAACATGAGAAATAAAACAAATAGATGTATTATGGTTATATTTTATTTTATAAATCGTCGCCGTCATCGCTATCGTATCGCTGTCATTTTCTGTAACATTTGTTATAAACGTGTCTGTGATGTTGTCAATTAACATATCTAGCCTACTCATTTTTTCCCTCTTCTTTGACAACATGGGATACGCATTTAGACCATTCGGTAGCCGTAATTTTTTGAATGCCTTCCTCAAATAAATTTCTCACGTCTGTCATTTTGAAGGTTTTATTATTTTGAGCTACATGCCCCTTTACCTGCGCCCTTATCAATTGTATAAGGTTCAGCTCACAATGGTAATGGGGCAGTCTTAAATCGTGATCCCATGTTGTGCTGCCATTTCGTCTAAAGCGTACCTATTAAAAGACTAGTTATGTGGAATCAGTTCTAAAAGCGTAACTTTAACCATATCTTATAATAATAATGAATATTTTTATATAAAAGCCAGTCTTGATTGGCAGCTTTTTCCAGCTCATTTTTGGTGCCGTTTCCAATTTTCGGGAGTGGTAAGGTTTTTTTTAAATATCATAAGATAGCAAACAAGCAGATGGATCTCCTGATGGTAAGAGTCAACCATCGCCTATAGACACCAAAAATGTTAATGGTGCGTTGCTATCATGTGGCGAGGTCTAATGCCACATGCATAAGTTTACCGGCTACCTTACCCTCCAAACCGGAACACGACAGTGATAAGCACTGACGCTATTGTAGCAGGAATAGGTAAGGCGGTGGTACCAGACACGGGCGAGACAATGCAGATCTCTACCACCTAGTAGTCGCGATGGTAGTGACTTGCATAGCCAATTGGTCGACTTTTACGACCTGCCTGGCAGAACGGCAATTGGTCTATTCTTCAAAGGAACCCGGAACCAACACGGGGAAAAATTATCCATCACCACAATTGAGTTTGTTCTTAATTTTCGACCAAACTCAATTGGAAGACGCCAGCGAAAGAAACATCCACGTCTTTTTGTGATGTACTTGGCTGTGAAATTTATAAATGCGTCGAAATAAAATAAAATGAAATAAAATCCCGCGAGATCACCTCATTTGTCCGGAATAAAAAGTAGCCTATGTGCTATTTCAAGTCATCACCTACCTGTGTGCGAAATTTCATTCAAATCCGTTCAGTACTTTTTGCGTGATTGAGTAACAAACATCATCTTTCCAAACATCCAAACTTTCGCATTTTAGTGTGGTTTAATGTTTTTAATCTAAAACAAGCATAACATAATTACTCGAACTTTTTCAATTGTTAGGTTTTTATTTAATAAAGCAAGAATTTGCCCGACATTGTTATAAATGTGCGAATTAATTGTTTTAAACTGGTATCCCCGAACTTGCAAAATAAAATTTACGAATGACGGGTAGAACCACGAGAACATTTTAAAGACGTTGTCACTTGTCACTTTGAAAGGGCGCTTAAGAGACATTTCCTCTTCCTTAAGAGTCTGCTTTTAAATTTCCTAATTCCATATAGTTTTTTAAAGTTTGCTAATAACCTTACGACTTTTTTCTTCATCTTTATTTGTTTATATTTTTTGCAATTTTTTGTGCTAAAATGCTTTCCGTAATTTTTTTAGACATTATTTCAGATGGAATGAGCCATCGCACTTATTTTTTCGACTATTACCTTTATTTCGTCACATTCAACTTGTGAACTAGTTCACGAAAATGCCATTGAGAGATCCAACGCAATTACCTTGCGTCGCGTGTCACAAGATATTCTTTTACCATCAAATTGACGGGAAATTCACGTTCCAATACACCTCAAAAACTTTGTTAACTGGACAAAAACTTATGTCAAATACTGGTTCGGTTCAATCGCCGTAGGAGAACCGTACCTCTTCATTATATCGAGAAAATATGTTTTTACTATAAATATGGTCGCATAGTGTTAGAATGTTTTCGAATTTTAGAATAGATCTTTTCTCCTTGAGTATAAGAGTAAGTATTTTCGCTCAATGAAAGTCAAACATGCAAATATATAAACCCTCACTTGTATTTATTCGGCGAAATATTAGCACTTCTCACAATACACACACTCGAAATCATGCACACTCACGGACACTAATGGATAAGTAGTACACACATAAAAATAATCTTTTCATATAATAAAATCGTTGGAAAGTCAAAACTGCGCATTGAATATTTTTTAAAAGAATACTTGGGGCGGGATCTACAATCGATATCGAAGCCAAAAATATAGCTTTTCGAATTTTTGTCTGTTTGTCTGTATGTCTGTTTGTCTGTATGTATGTCCGGGGTAAACTCTAAAAATACTGGATGGATTTACTTCAAATTTTGCATGAATATTACTAACAGATCGGGTCAACATATAGGCTACATATTATCACGCTATCACTTACGGGGGGGAAGCTGTGCGGAGTAAACGAAGTCCGCGCGGACGAAGTCGCGAGCAACAGCTAGTAATAAATAAATATTCACGGGACAAATTACACTCACAGATCTAACTCCAAACTAAGCAAATTATTTGCTTGTGTTATGGGTCAATAATACTAATACATAGAAATACATATATAAATACTAGAATATATTTAATAAACACCCAAACCCGGAAATATAAACATTTATGCTCATCACACAAATGCTTGTCCCCGTCGGGGATCGAAGCCGAGCCCCGTCGATTGCGTCGTCAAGGTCGCTAACCACTCGACCAACGGAGCGGTCAAATGTATTCAAAGAATCTATATCTATACATATACATATAATAAAATCGTAGGAAAGTCAAAACTGTACATTGAATATTTTTTTAAAAGAATACTTGGGGCGTGATCTACAATCGATATCGATGCCAAAAATATAGTTTTTAGAATTTTTGTCTGTTTGTCTGTATATATACAGACAAACAGACAAAAACCTGAAAACAGACTCAGACTCAGAAAAACAGAGTTTACCCCGGACATACCCGGGGTAAACTCAAAAAGTACTGCATGGATTTACTTCAAATTTTGCATGAATATTACTAACAGGTCGGGTCAACATATAGGCTTCATACTATCACGCTATCACCTACGGGGGAGGAGCAGTGCGGCGTAAACGAAGTCCGCGCGGACGAAGTCGTGGGCTACAGCTAGTAGTGAATGTTATTATTTTTTGAATAATATGTTGTTTTATTTTCAAATAATATTTTTTCAACGGGGGTTCGTGATAAGTTCTTCTGAAAGTGGTCCATGTCTATCAAAAGTTTAAGATACACTGATCTAAAGGAAAAGTATTTTACTTTAGGTTTTGTTTACTTAGACTTAAAATTAGTATTTTGTTTTATTAAAAAGAGAAAAGTATCTTCACGCTCATATCTCCGAAGGGGTAAGTAGAGGTATAACAAGTGCAGGATAGGATTAGCCAATGATATTTAGTCGCACAATGTGATAGGTTGCAAGCCTATCGCCACTTATCTAATCACGTGCAAAGTTTTTTAGCAAACAACTGAAAAAATACATTTTGAATGTCAGATTTTAAATTGAAATGAATTGAATTTCAACGTGCGGTGACCATACTTTTTGAATATACACTCATTTCGTTGAGATTTACTATACAGTTAAGCGCAATGCTCATTTTACTGTATTTTAATTGTTTAATTAAACATTAACTATCGTGTGTTCGTTAATTTCCCAAAATAGATTTGTTACCTAATTAAGATGTCGTATTATTTCCTTTAAAATTTGTTGTCTTAGAATTTCATCAGATTTGAGAGGGTATAACTTCCCGCTTGATCCCATGTAAAGATTGAAAATCTGATTTAGATTCTAATGTTCCAGATATGCGAGAGAGAGGAATTCGATTGATGTTTTTTTACTGGGTTTAAATTATGTGTTAAGTTTGTGTATAAATAATAATACCTTCTATAAATCAAATTACATCCAAATCTATTATCCGGCCGCGTAGAAGTTACAAAATAACAAGCTTTCGCATTTATTAGTAGGCTCAGAATGGTCGAAAAATTCTTGACGGAAGTTCATTTTTTATAGCCGTTTATTCAAACGGAAACCTCACATAAATTTAGAGGACTGAGGAGACTTATGATGTCCACAAGATATATGGTTGCTATGAATGAGGCCTACGCGGGCTGTTGAGAAGGAATATTTTTCTTCGTGATGTTTCACTTACCTACATCGAAAATAGTTTTCTTTTATCTCGATGCTGTCAGAAACTAGATAATCTCTATATATATAAAATTCTTGTGTCTCAATGTTAGTTACCATACTCCTCCGAAAGGGCTTGACCGATTTTTATGAAATTTTACATACATATTCAGTAGCTCTGAGAATCGGCTACTATCTATTTTTCATACTCCCAAGTGATAAGGGTTGTCCACCATTAACAGTTTTTTAATTCTTTAGACAACATTTTATTTTTTTGTTATTTTATGATACAACATTAAAAAATACATACAACCCTAAATTTTCAACCCTATACGATCAACCCCTATTTTTTAATTCAATAATTTATATGACAAAACAACGTTAGCCGGGTCAGCTAGTTTCTATTATCTATGCATATAATAAAATCGTAGGAAAGTCAATGTATGTCCGGGGTAAATTCAAAAAGTACTGCATGGATTTACTTCAAATTTTGCATGAATATTACTAACAGGTCGGGTCAACATATGTATTATAGGCTACATATTACCACGCTATCACCCTACGGGGGAGGAGCTGTGCGGAGTAAGCGAAGTCCGCGCGGACGAAGTCGCGGGCAACAGCTAGTAAAATATATAATCATATACCTATCAGTCTATGATGTTCTGAACAGATAAAGTAAGGCACTTTTAAACCAGTCCAAATAATCTTGTATAAGTTGTTTCATAGGTCGACACGACGTCGACATGTCGACAGGACGTAGTCAAAATTAAACAGGTAATGTTTTTTCTGTGTTGTGTATTAGTTTTGTTTTGAAAACAACGGATTTTATCTCGTAATACTTGGGGCGGCTTGCAGCAAAATGCTTAAATGATTTTAAGTCACTAAATATGTTTAACGTGACAGCTTTTAAGGCAATTTGACATTTGCTAAACATGTTTAAGGGACTAAATGCATTTAAGAATTTTGGTGCGAGCCGCCCTTAAAAATCCTTTATGCGAAAAAATGTAAGCATTTGTTAACTTTTATTCAAGGTGTATGACACAATTTCTAACTCAAGAACGGCTAGACCGATTTTCATTTTTTCTGCACTGACTAGTATAGGCAACTATTAAAATATTTAAAAAGAAATATCGAAAACATAATTTAAGTGGTGAGTTGAGTTCAGAGTGCTAAGTGTGAGTTTTTCTTTTCGCATTCGATCGTGAGCGCGTTTCGAGTTTACTAGAAATTTGTATGTGATTTGTACAGCGCCACCTAGTGGTAAACAGGTTTCTCAC